>OX326951.1:25361647-26002897 GCA_946800315.1 Misopates orontium
TTTATTTCAAAGTTTTTAGATCAATCTGATAGGGAAAATTTAGTAAGACCGGCTTAAGCCCTCGCAAGATAGATGTAAGGCACAGAACACTCAATTCCTGGGCTCGAAGGCTGTATATGAAGCGTACCTCGTAAGCAGCTGAGGTGGGTATATAGTTCAGATTACGGGTCGTTCTTGATTATTAGGGGTCGTTCTCACTTTTTCGCATTAGCCTCTTATTTCAGCTGGTCGGGGGTATTTATAGGTGGGTAAAAATGCATAGGTGGCACTTCGTTGCCAGGTGTTATGTCTGACAAGGATTTGAAGGGGTGGACAGGTGGCATGTCCGACATGTCATTTAAGACCCCACGAGGGTGTCTCGTAAGCTAGTTTGACCCTCGTAATCACGTGGTCCCAGTTACTTTCGAGCTATCTGCTTCACGCAAAGTTCCTCTGTATTTATGACTTGAGATAACGATCCACTTATTATTTTGTCGCTAGTTCCCCTTCGTCTGTCCATGCCTAGTTACCCCTCGTATAATTGACTTCGCGCCTGGTGTATCTATACGACCCGAGCCTCCACGCTCGTACCTTCGTGGCTCGTTGGCTCAATGGCTCGAATTCTCGTTTAACACGTGCCTGATGATTCCTGAGGGCTCGAGCTCTTTTTCGATACGAGCCCTGTGACCTTTAAGGGCTCAAATTTCTCTAACGCACGAGCCTAATACCTCTTTTGTTTAGGGATCGCAATAGTTTACATCTAATCCGGATATTTAGTATAACTAACCACCTCGTGCAGTATTTACTTCATCACAATCTTTTAAAATTCCTAAAGTTTACCTACGTAATATTGTAAATCTTTTTAAGACGTTACTTAAGCCTGTGGCGGGTCGGGTACCCGCGGGTTCGGGTATTTACCGACGGGTACCCGATCCCGCGGGTGTACAAAAAATCGGGTACCCGAAGATTGCATACCCGAGCTGACGGGTACCCGAATCGGGCGGGTACCCGGGACGGGTACTTCGGGTACCCGTTTGAATCTTCTTTGTAAATTATTTTGTTCATGAATTTAAGATTCTAACTTTGTTTCATGGCATGCATTCTTCTTAAATCCCAGCCATTTCTTTTTCTTTTTATAATTGTATATGTAAAGTTAAGCTTATGCAGAGATTATGATTTGTATTTTGTAATATAATGAAAAGATAGAAACTATTGAACTGTTTGTAGTTTACTTATAATCTTAAGTTTAATGATTGATATGAATTAATGAATTATAGTAAATTTTTCTTATCTCCCTACAAAGAAGCTTTTTTCCAAATTCCAATCTAAAAGTCATCCTAATAATCCTCCTTAACGTTAAATAATAATACTAGTAATGTTTGTTTCTTAAAATTATAATTGAAAATTGGAACGTTTTATTTATAGATAGAAGATAATTGAGGAGTGATTATAGAAAACAAATAATTCTCTTTGATTATTCCTTAATTATCTCTCGATTTTGTGTTCACAATTTAAGATAAAATTAGAGATTCTATAAAGCTAAATTTTAGGCATAGATTAGACCAAAACTTAGTTTAAGAAGATTTGTAAGTTGTAACTACTGATTATTATTTTTCCTAGTTGTGGTGGAGTAATTATAGGAATAATTTTCGAAATTTGATGCTTTGCTTCGTTTTTTCTTTTTTTATTTTGGAATCTGAATTTCTGATTGAAAAATTAAGTTTAAGGGATAATATTTTTTTTAATAACTCTCGGGTACCCAAAACCATTTCGGGTACCCGACAAGGCGGAACCTCGGGGTACCCAAAGCCCGGGTTCGGGTATCAGATACCCGAAATTTGGATTTCGGGATACCCGTTCGGGTATTTTACCCGCGGGACGGGCCGGGTACCCGATACCCGAACCCGTTTTCACAGGCCTAACGTTACTAGTGTCGTTAGCAACCTGAGTTTTGTATGATTATTTGACAAATACATTAGGACCAAATACTTTTCTCTATAAAGGAAGAGATTGATAATAATTATTAAAAAAAAAAGAAAAAAAAACAGGATCTTTTCCTTTTTGTAAACTTTATACGATAAGTTTAATTCATTTAGTAAAGGTAACACATTTTAAAACAAATTATATTTAGCTTTTATCTATATTACTAAACAGCATATATTTGAGTGGATTTAATACAAAAATAGCTACCTTCACCAGTTTTATTATGGTATAAATCTTCAACTTTTCACTGTAAAACTTACAAGTTAAAAACTATTTTAGCACTTAAAACGAATTAGAGTCAATCAGGGTTGTGAAATCATGGACTGAACGCCATTCCGATTCAAGAAAAAAGGTTTCATGCAATTACTACATGATGACATGGTTAAATCAACAAATGAATTGTGATGTTTTTAAAATAGTAAGTCGTTATCATCTTAATAATTTTATCTCAGTTTTGCATTTGTAATAATAGTGTTAGTGCAATAAATAATTTTTCCTCATGCAAGGGATGGAGAAGTGTGCTGGAGTTGGGGTGTGGTGCAAGGCAAGGTGGGTGGGTGGGTGGGTGCATTGCTACGCTGCACAGACATATCGAAAAATCTCTTAATGAAATACTTGACACATCTAATCGATCACGACGTACTTTGTCACGTGTCAAATATACCACGTGGCGTGTCTTAATAAAAGTAAAGAATAAAAAAGGAGCGTTGTGTCGGACACGTTTTAAAGATGTGGTCGACATGCACGGACACATTTTAGGCTGTTCACTTTTATTTGTTGCTCAAATTTAAATTTCTTAAATATATAGATAATAATATTAGAAGAGTCAAACATTAAACTTTCAAAGTTGAATAACTAAGTAGCGAAAAAGCAAAAAAGGTCTTTTATTTTTTCAATTAAATCCACAAAGAAGACTAGTGCATTTCTCTTCAATGCAAACAACAAGGACGAGCATAAAAAGTTCGTTTTTTCTTCAATTCGTAGCACTAAAATCCGATTTAAAGATTTTATTTGAGTATTGTATAATACTTTGTTTTGTTATTTGATTTGTGTATGTGACTTTGTATTTAATATTGGAATTTATAACTTAAATTTTAATGAGTATTTTATTTGAACGTTTAGTAGTTGGTTTCTTGGTTTTGAGTTTAAATATGTTTGTTTTGATTCTGTATTTGAACTTAAAAATGTTATTTGTGCAAGATTTGATGATGTTCTATACATTCTAATATAAAATACAGTCGTGTCGTAGCCATTTTGTGTTTTGTAATTTTAAACAACCAGTATCGTCGTATTCGTAGTGTGTCCGTGTATCATATGTGCATCGTTATCTCTATATTTTACACGTTAAACCACTATAAGTTCGGATTGATCCTTATAAAATATAATTGGGTATGATAATGGTCCGTATGATTACGGTCGTAAAATCGGAAGTTACGATAGGGGATACCCGCGAGCCAAACAGGGGTCGAATAAAAAGGGGTCGTCTTCTGAGATCGAGGGTCGAATGACCATAAAGCTACGATCGAATAACCACGTGAATGGCAGAGCATTTATGAATGTCAGAGCTGTCAGCTGCGGTCAGGCAATCATTAATTACGACCCTTGAGTCTGACAAGTCTGACGGATCTTCAATGATCACGATCTTCAATGATCACGCTCTTCAATGAGCATAATTGAATACGACCCACGTGGTGTGTAAGTCTTAAATGACGTCCCTCGTGGGTCAAATTAATACGAGCCGTGCCCGACGACCAATCATAAGACGCTACGCGTCGAGCTCGGCAGCCTATATATACTACGGCTGTACGGATTATTTCACCAAGAAAAACACAACACAATTCTACATTTCTAGATAGAGAATTTCTGCAATACTGCGCCTAGTTCTAATCGAGGTACGCTTCGCACGAACACTCAGTTCAGGAATAGTGCGTTCTTACCCTTCGTTTTATACCACCCAAAAGTTACTGTTTATTTTACCTATACACGACACTTTTACTCCATTTACCTCACTCAATTGATATCACCCTTATCAATTTGGCGCCGTATGTGGGCCGTTCGAAGGCCCCAATCGCAGCGTGACACGTGGCGCGTGTCTCGCACTCTCCCGAAAAAATCGCGCCCAGTCGCGCACGATCCCCCCACTTGCCCCGAGATAAACGTGCCCAATCACGCACGATCAGAAGTAACCGTCGTAATCATGACGAACCGTTCGAATTCGACAATCAAAAACTGACACGTGGCTACGGTCGAACACGCGCCCGGGGATCTCGAGCCCACGCGCACACGACCTGCACCACTCGCCCGGCAAACCCGCACACGTAACGATAAAGCTGCCCCACGACGTCATTAAGACTTAGCGTATTGAAAACGCTAACGGATGGAATCCCCACGATGCGCAGCCGTTACAAAAGAAATGGACGACGTCATCGAAGGTCAGATAACGATGCGAATAGAAATTCGATGCGGAGGAGGCGAGTTACCAAGAATTCCGACCCCGACTCATCGGAGTCGAAACTGGGGGGACTATTGATAACGGTCTGTATGATTACGGTCGTAAAATCGGAAGTTACGATAGCGGATACCCGCGAGCCAAATAGGGGTCGAATAAAAATGGGTCGTCTTCTGAGATCGAGGGTCGAATGACCATAAAGTTACGATCGAATAACCACGTTAATGGCAGAGCATTTATGAATGTCGGAGTTGTCAGCTGCGGTCAGGTAAGCATTAATTACGACCCTTGAGTCTGACAGGTCTGACGGATCTTTAATGATCACGATCTTCAATGATCACGCTCTTCAATCACATTAATACGAGCCGTGCCCGACGGCCAATCATAAGACGCTACGCGTCGAGCTCGGCAGCCTATATATACTACGGCTGTACGGATTATTTCACCAAGGAAAACACAACCAATTCTACATTCTAGAGAGAGAATTTTCGCAATACTGCGCCTAGTTCTAATCGAGGTACGCTTCGTACGAACACTCAGTTCAGGAATAGTGCGTTCTTACCATTCGTTTTATACGACCCAAAAGTTACTGTTCATTTTACCTATACACGACACTTTTACCCCATTTACCTCACTCAATTGATATCACCCTTATCAATTTGGCGCCGTCTGTGGGCCGTTCGAAGGCCCCAATCGCAGCGTGACACGTGGAGCGTGTCTCGCACTCTCCCGAAAAAATCGCGCACGATCCCCCCCACTCGCCCCGAGATAAACGTGCCCAATCACGCACGATCAGAAGTAACCGTCGTAATCATGACGAACCGTTCGAATTCGACAATCAGAAACGGACACGTGGCTACGGTCGAACACGCGCCCGGGGATCTCGAGCCCACGCGCACACGACCTGCACCACTCGCCCGGCAAACCCGCACACGTAACGATAAAGCTGCCCCACGACCTCATTAAGACTTAGCGTATTGAAAACGCTAATGGATGGAATCCCCACGATGTGCAGCCGTTACAAAAGAAATGGACAACGTCATCGAAGGTCAGATAACGATGCGAATAGATATTCGATGCGGAGCAGGCGAGTTACCAAGAATTTCGACCCCGACTGATCGGAGTCGAAACTGGGGGACTATTGATAACGGTCCGTATGATTACGGTCGTAAAACCGAAAGTTACGATAGCGGATACCCGCGAGCCAAACAGGGGTCGAATAAAAAGGGGTCGTCTTCTGAGATCGAGGGTCGAATGACCATAAAGCTACGATCGAATAACCACGTGAATGGCAGAGCATTTATGAATGTCAGAGCTGTCAGCTGCGGTCAAGTAAGCATTAATTACGACCCTTGAGTCTGACAGGTGGATCTTCAATGATCACGATCTTCAATGATCACGCTCTTCAATGAGCACAATTGAATACGACCCACGTGATGTGTAAGTCTTAAATGACGTCCCTCGTGGGTCACATTAATACGAGCCGTGCCCGACGGCCAATCATAAGACGCTACGCGTCGAGCTCGGCAGCCTATATATACTACGGCTGTACGAATTATTTTACCAAGGAAAACACAACACAATTCTACATTTCTAGAAAGAGGATTTCTGCAATACTGCGCCTAGTTCTAATCGAGGTACGTTTCGTACGAACACTCAGTTCAGGAATAGTGCGTTCTTACCATTCGTTTTATACGACCCAAAAGTTACTGTTCATTTTACCTATACACGACACTGTTACCCCATTTACCTCACTCAATTGATATCACCCTTATCAGGGTAATTCTAGCATTTTCTGATACCCTGTCAATTTATTAAAAAACTATTTAAATTAAGTAAAGGCTTAAACTATAGCTTTACCAATACTGGCATTGTCATTACTCACTATAGGCAACTGCTACATCGTTGTCAAAAACAACAATTATTATCACAAGGCCATTTGGGCTAGTATTGTCGTGCCTGGCTAGAACGCTCAAAAAACGTATATCAACCTGTGTTTGTTATAAATTAATAATACCTACAACTCAAAAGAAATCCTTATCTGTATTCAATTCTCAGAATTATTGGTTTGGCAGCACTCTTCAATGTCATTAATATAAGTTAAAATGAATAAGAAAACGATATTGTTGTTTAGCAACGTCTCTTATTCCTAATTTAATATCGCGTTATTGTACTCTTATTCCTGTTAATTAAAATAACGTCCATGTAGTTTTAGATTTAGTACAAGTAATTAAGTTTATTCGATTCCATTTGCACCCACCTAGCTAGTACAGTTTCTATTCGACATTACTTCTCTCATTCTCGATGTACATCTCTCGTACTCTATTTTTGGTAAGTGGCCTTTGCAAACTAGCTAGATTTCTTCAATCCTAGGGAATAGATAAGTTAATTTAACGCGTGGGTAGTTATAAGCATGACTGGTCACATTTAATGCATTAATTTAGTACGTACAACTAACATAATTACATAAGTATAAATTTACAACTAAAGAACAGCCAATCTATTCCGGAATTAAAGTAGGGGCATGATTCAACATCTTAACTCGATTTTGTAATGAATAGATTTATGTTAGGGATAATTACAGCTACACCCCCTGAGGTTTGGTGTAATTACAGACACACCCCTGAGGTTTGGGAAATGACACTCACCTCCCCTGTAACTAACTTATGCTATATAGAAGACAATTACGCCCTTCATTAATTTTGTTAGAGAATCTAAATTAATTACAAAAGGCTAATTGGTTTTTCTTTTTTCTTTTTGGTTTGATGAGCTCTCATTTTTCTCCTTTCTTTTTTCTTTTAGTTTTTTAAATTTAATACTAAAATATTATTAAATTTGCAAATCAAGAAACCTATGTTTGCTTCATTCTTTTGTGCATTTTTAATTGAGATGAATGAGGAGTTCTAAGCATATTGTATTCTTTTATTTTATATTATTAGAAGAAACTATAATTAGTAAATATTAAAATAATATTATGATTTTTTAAACATTTATAACTAAATTTAAATATATGAATTAATTAAATAGATGTGTGTTTCTTTTAAAAAAATATACTTTCTATTTTTAGTATTTTTTAACAGTATAATTTTTATGTTGATATTTATAAAGGTATTTGTAGAATTTTAAAAAATTCTATTTACTTTATATAATAAAACCTACTCAAACTTTGTATAATATCATTGAAATGGAACATGGGTAAAATTGGAAGTTTTCATCCATATATTCAATAGAGGGACTTATTGTAAGGTTGATGCAAACCTCAGGGGTGGTCTCTGTAATTTCTCAACAGGGAAGGTATCTGTAATTACACCAAACCTCAGGGGGTGTAGCCGTAATTATTCCTATATGTTATGTTACACTATTTTACCATGACTTGGGACCATTCAACACATTTCTCGGGTCTTCTCGGTAAAATGCAGACACGACTCAGTAACGTAATAGTAACACGAAGCTTTACATCAGTACTTCTTGCAAAAGTAAGAGCATCGATCGACATCAACCACACTAGGGGCCACTCTACGTACACAGTGGCGGAGCCACGGGGGGCATATTGGGGCCCCCGCCCCCAGCTCCAGCCCGCACACACACACACACACACACACACACACACACACACACACACACATATATATATATATATATATATATATATATATATATATATATATATATATATATATATATATATATATATAATTGATTTGCATTTCTTAACATTCAATTCCCTAATTTCATAAGGTTTTGCCCATAAATTATAAAAACTACTAAAGTTTGTCTTAATTCTCTCATACTCTTTTCATGCTATAAATAAGATATGGGTGGTCATCTAACATAACATATGAGCTAATATTTATCTTTTAGCATATTCTTCTAAAATTTTCTACTATGACGTGAACTTTTTTATAATTTTTTTTTAAGTAACAAACTTATAGAATAAAATTAAATATATTTTCTTATTACTACAATATTTGATATTTATTTGGCTACAATAGAAAATAATTTTCTAGCATACAAGACTGTTATAAGTATTATAGTGGACAAATATAACAAAAACTTCTTAATGAGCATATATTATTCCTAATCTTCTGACAAATATTTTGTATATGTTTATGTAGCTTTATTTTACCAATCTTAGCTAAAAATGTGTCACTTTAGAGTTTTTTTTTAATAATTTTTTTCCTATTAATATGTTTCTTATGGTACTAGTCCTACTTTTATGATGATTTATTATTATTGAAATAAATTATTAATAAAAGTATTTGTACTTATAAAAAAATTCCTACTTAGTTTCGCTCCCCTAACCTAAATTCCTGGCTCCGCCCCTGTACGTACTCGAGAAATTATTTCATGCAACATCTGCAAAATAAGGTGGCACGACAAATCAGTTATCGTTATGAATGTATGGTTGATACCTACTTGTTATTTAATACAAACAATATTGCGTTTCATATTCGCATTCTTCTCCTTGTATTGAAACTTCTTGTTAATTAATTAAATGGCCTAGGCCTTGTAAAAAAAACACACACACACACAAAAAAAAAAAAAAAAGAATGGATTCACACAGCAGGTGTCCCAATTTGAATAAAAGTGATTCGTGTGATTTTTGTGTTATAAATACATTTTTACTACTTGTAGTTTCCAAGTGTTATATTAGTCACAATAGAGATTGATTTATTACTTCTAATTTGTTATATGATAAAAAAAAAATCTGTTGAGAATTGAGTTAATATTGTACTTTTGCCCAGTCCTTATATATATAAATACCAGAGTGACTACTCATACTATTTGACCTTGCATATAGACAAAAAGATACTTATATGTTACCATATCGATCCTTATCACAACGTATGTAGACTGGTTGCAATCAGTATGCTATTTTTAGCATATATAAAGTGGAAGTGGTCCAATGAAAATGCAATGAATATTATTAGTTACTGATGAAGGAGATGTTCAATTAGGTACATCACAGTCACAAACAATGATGTGAGCTGAGAAAGTTAAATTAATTTTGACACACTTCTGATTATGATGACTAACAGCTAGGCTATCCAAAAACATGTAAATTAGATAACACGATTTAAAAAATTTGCACCCCTTTTTAAAATTGGAATGTAATATATTCGTTATTCGACTAGTGAGACTTGACAATTCTAATTTGTTATATGATAAAAAGAGATCTATTGAGAATTTACCATCACACTCATTCAATACAGCACACTCAAAACTTATTGTATGGAGTTCTTGAGGGATAATTATTGTTCAAACGACTTTTTAATTTGTGAATTAATTTCTTGAATGTGGCACAAACAAATGCTGAATGAGTTTATTATTTAAATACGATTTGAGCTACACTTATATTTATTTATTTAATACAAGAGGAGAAGCGCCCTGCCTAACCTTTAAAACAGCTCTGTTGACAAGCGACATAAGTTTTGAATTCAAAATGACAAGAATTTGGATATACAATATATATATTTGCATTCATACCTAAACATAAATATATTGTAAATTAATGGATTACAAATGAATAAATACTAATATGCGTCATTAGGGTGATTGTGTCTTACCAAACTCACTTACTCACACATAAGTCACACGAATGAACACATATATGTATTAATGTCGTACATCTTTTGTATGTGACTAAGTTTAACATACCCTTTTTTTTTATCAGAACTAAACTTTTCATTAAGAAAAATGAGAAGCACTACGGGTGCTTGAACCCCTTACAACTCACTCAACCTATTTTTACGATCTTTGGAAAACAAATTCTTGGTTGATTATACCACTCAAAAAGAGAGTAACTATAGCCTTTAACTTTAGCCTTAACCCAAGTTTAACAGACCTTATAAATTATAATTATCAATATAATTCCTATGTCTTAAACTGTAACTAAATATATGACTATTTCAATTACAACACTTTTTAGCAAGTGTGGGAGGTTAATTGGTGTGTTCCCTCCCAAAAAGATAATCTCCCAAATGTAGTTTCTTAAAAAGATTGAATGGAAATCCGTATTTTTGCTCTCCCCGTTTACTTCCATTTTCAATTCTTTGTGAATATCAATTTGCTTGAATTACTTCTCCTTCTAGCATAAAAAGATAGGAAATATCTACAAACTGACGAAACTCCATCAAAAGTAGTTGTTCTTTTTCCTTTTTTTTTTTTTTTTTTTTTTTTTTTTAATATGAAATCATCAAAAGTAGTTTGGTTTGGTGGTTAAAAACAACTACTATAACGAACACTTTTTTTCCTCAACGGATATAAGTATTGAATGGTCAATAAACTAACTAATAACTATACAAGTTGAGCAAAATGGTTGGATAAGACATACCTATAGTTTCATTAAATATTACATTATTAGGAGAGAGTGGGTTATGCCTTTATAATCTCATAATTACAATGGTCAAGTGACAACTCAATATAAGATTGCGTAAATTAATGAAAACAATTAAAGGAGCCAACAAACAATTAAATGTGCATGTGTGCGTTTCTATTCAGGTGGGGGGCACACTATGACTTAACAGCAAATTTCTGACTAACATGATTGCTGTTTATTCGACATATGGGCCGGAAATTTATGATAGTTTAGGAATTAATAGGTACTGTTAGTTGATGCAAAAATAAATCTTAGGATATTGTAAGTTTTTGTATGTTGGTCTAAGCTAGGCCAAATTTTCTGGTTTTGTTATATGGGAATGGGATTTTAGTGAAAATTAACAATTATCGATATTTAATTAATTACTAAAACCGAATAAGGCGGTATGATTAGTTCTTGCACTGGCTCGACTTATGATTGTTTTTTCTTTATTACATTGCACGGGCACAGTTTTAAGATATTGTCTAGAGGCGGTCAAGTGATCCAGATTCAAGATTATTCAATTTGTTAAGTAATAAATAATTGATATATAACCTTTTTGCCCGAGAAAATAGTTATGTACAAGCATATATATATATATATATATATATATATATATATATATAAAATAATAATAATAATAATAATAATAATAATAATACAACCTAACGGATCGAGCGTAGAACTGTAATACTACCAAAAAATTGGACACTCTCTTCTCAACCTTAATCCGTGCTTCAAAAGGTATCTTGAAGGCAACAGATCTGAGCTTTCACGCAAACAATTCAAAGTGGTCGCCGTGCTTAGAATCTTGCCTTTGCCTGCTTTCTTAGGTCTGGGACCATGCGTAAGTGTTGAGTGTGTATGCCAAGTGTCTTTATAAACAAATCATATTGAAGAGTCTGTTTTTGTTAGGTACTTATGTGAGACACCTCGTTCGATGGTTTAGACACCTCGTTCTAAGTCCTCGCAGTGCAGAATTGCTTACATCGTTGATCATTGTGTCATAAAACTCCCTAAATAATATTGGTCACCACAAGGGTCGTCCAGTAGGCCTTTTGTGCCCTGTTGACTCTCTGGTGGGGACGTTCTCCTTTTCGAGGTATGACAACATAGTGTCATTTAAGGTGTTGAGTTGTCGTACTATAACTTTTTTAAATGAGATCTATTATGACTAAGGGTCTTTTAGTACACCCATGCACTCCTTAAAATCCAAAAAGTCGTATGATATGTGTTATTAGATGATAATCGCAATAATTATATCATTTTATTTTAGGGATGAAAGCGTCAAACCCTTTATACCATGCCCCCGATTGCACTTTGCTCCATATTCTTTTTTGGCAACTTGTCCCATGCGCTGCTTTGTCCCATGCACTGTAGATAAATTAACACTTTGCCCCCTGAAGCCAAATCTAACGGCAAAAAATGCAGACACATGTTTAAATCCAATGGTAAAAAAATGACTAATAGGCTAAAGTGTTTATTTATCATAGTACATGACGCAAGTTGACAAAAATAAAAAAACAGGAGCCAAAGTACAACATATGATAAAGTTTAGAGGGTTTGACGCTTTTATCCCTTTATTTTATACCAACTCAATATAACCTTTTTTCCTTTACAAAACTTCTAACTAAATGGCTTAACATCAGAAAATTTCTTAGTCAATTGCAAAACACAAAACTTAAAAAAATTCACCAGATCAATCTATTTAATATCGTTGTTAGAGCTTCTATTTTACTGAAAATTGTGGTTTTTCTGTCATGCTTATAGAAAAATTCATATCACAGTTTATGAATTATGACGTTCATATTTTCTTCTTTCAATGTGATATTCAATTATTAAATCGCAAATTCGACTATTTAAAAATGGTCATGGATTGCTCGTGTAGATTGACTTGATCCAAATTATCTAAGTTGTGGACGAAGTAGCTATCTGTTTCTTTTATTCATCCTATCTGTATGAGTGAAGTTTTCTCTAGATAGAAGAAATTCACAAAAATGCATAAATATGTTTATTTTCGTGAAAAAAAAACATAAGCTCCATTTTAAAGGATTATTAGTTAGAATTTCAGGGCATTTCACCATATAAAGGAGAGTTCTTGGACTGCAAACTCGAAATCCTTTTTTTTTTTTTTTTTCTTTTTTGTTTATATATCTAATTACTTTTATGAGCATGTAGATAGTGCAAAATTGTTATGGAATCAAGTCAGGTCAAGATCATCACCATGGATAACCCGTAGAATAATCTATTTTACGTGGATTGAAGAATAGTTACTTCCTTTATCATTATTTCGAAAATACCGTTATTTAGTTAAAAGAATATTATCACATAATACCGTAAGACAACAATAAAAGGATTAAATTAAAGATTGGAAGCCACTAAGATCGACAATTGTATTTTAACTTTTGATTAAAGTGCATCATAGGAGGTGATGTTTGCAAACGCTTAGTAAAATAGCTTATTTATTTTTGCGGTCATATAAGCACATTTTTAGTGTTTGTACCGCTGAAATTTGCTTATGATTGTCTTAAAAGTTAAAAAAAATACAAGCCGCAAGAAGAAGGGTTTGGGTACTGTAGGTGTACACCTGAAGCAATGATCGAGCCTCCCGTACAAGCGCTCGCCATGCAATTAGCTTTTGAAGTTACCAAAGGTGCACCATAAGCGTGATGCGAGATTTCCAATGTTAGAAAGACTGGTTAGACCGAGAAACTTCTATCCAGTCTTTACTATCAAAGCTATTGGCTCCATTCCTTCACTAGAATTAGACCTTCCTATGGGGTTTGAACTTGTGAAATTCCATTCATAGAACCACTTTTTCGAAGTTGGTTTTCCCGTTTTAAAAATATGGTATTTAAATGAAGAAATACAAAATCTGTTCTCATTAGTCAGTGCAAACATTAAATTAATGCTTTAAGTAGTTTTTTAAAAGAATTTACAAAAGCTTCTTAATTTTTGTCAAAAATTCCCTAAAGTGACTTTAATCAAGTCTCTTCTACAAGCTCTTGGAAATAATCCCGAAATTATTGATGGATAAAGTTCTCAATAAGACTCTCGCAAACGACGATTCTTAGACCTATATACTTATGATCGATCCAGGCCCAGGATGTATCTTGTTCTTACAACAAACCTTATCCATTATTTTGCTTACATTTAATTTATCGATATTTAATTACATAGAAATAAATTGGCAAAATTTAGGACTTTGATTCATGTTTTTTTTTATTGAACAGGAACATGATATTTATTTAACGTAGAAGAAAAGTCTTAATACAAAGGGTCGACGACCCTAAGGTACGAAAAACAACAGAAGTTAAATAAAACGACAGTAACGATTCCATCCAAGTGGGGCAAAGATCCCATCGGTTATAACCGATAGTTGATACACCTTGGTTAGCAGCGCTGTAGGTTGCACCATGTTTGGTCAAATGGTCGGCAATCTGGTTGATCTCCCGATAGCAAAACTGTCCTGAACTAATGTGAAGCTAGTAGTTCTTGTCTGAATATCCTGAAGAAGTCTCGATAGGTGAGTTGGGTGGTCTTGAGTCCTGGTGAGACAATCGAGCATGAATAATGAAACCATAGCAACAATGAGGTGCGTGATTTGGAGAGTATGAGCAATGACTAGACCATCACGTAAAGCCCAAAATTCAGCTATGTTATTAGTGGAATGGCCTATTGGTGCCGAAAAAGCTACTATGAATTTCCCCCCATGGTCTCGTATAATACCCCCTATTCCAGCCGGACCCGGGTTACTAAAAGCAGAACCATCCACATTGAGTTGCATGTATCCTATAGGTGGTGGTGTCTAATGAAGTGAAAGTGTTGTGGTTTGGTTGAGAAATTATGGGCGAGGTAGACGGTGGGGGAGGATAGTTGAGCAGTTGTGCTTGATAGAGTCCCTGAACGGTTTGGATGTTTATGTGTCCATTGTTGAACACAAAGTCATTTCACACCCGCCAGAGAGTCCATGCTAGTACAAGCCACTTGTGGCGCATCCCATTTGGTAGTGCTATGAGGTGAATGAGTGGATGGTTTTCATTTAAGGGAGGAAGAGACGGTAGGATTTGGTGCACCATGGTCACGATACTTGGACAGGTAAAGAACAAGTGCTCTACGGTTTTTGAATGAGTGTTGCAAAAGGGACAGAGAGGGTCGTTCACCCTATGCTGGATGAATAGTCGTTGCCTAGTAGGTAGTTTTCCATGACATAACAGCCAAAAAAAGGACCTCACTCTTGGGTTTACCCTAATTTTATCGATAGTTGTCCATGATAAATGGGGGGAGTTGGTGTTATGGCTACGACTGTGGAGCATAGAGTATGCCGTCGATGTGGAGAATTTGCCATTGGCTGACCAGGCCAGGGAAAGTGATCCGCTTGCTCATTGAGGGGAAGCGGGGTGCCAAAGATATTTCAAGTAATGTGGGATGGAAGAATATCAATCATGGTGTAAGATCCCACCATTGGGAATGTGGATTAATGAGTTGTGCCACTGATAGGTTCACCAGTTGATGAGGAATATCGAGGACAAAATCCGAAATAGTAAAATTTCCTAACCACTTCGTGAACCAAAAGTTTAGGAATTGACCATTTGAGATGTGCTATCTTATTTATCGTGGTAAGTGATGGAGGACTGAAACAATCGACTTCCAACCCCAACTATGGTGCGTGCTTGCTTTTCCTAAAAGAATGTGGGATTGGGAAAAGTATTTTGCCTTCATGACTTGAGCCCACAAAGAATCAGGTTGGGTTATAAGGCGCCAACACAGTTTTAAAAGGAATGCATCGTTCGTTTCTGGAAGACTACTGATACCTAGACCACTCAGCGACGTAGGCAAGCAAACTGTGTTCCAATTAACTTTTGTTGGGGACCGGGTGTCAATTTTTTCATTCCAGAGGAATCTTTGGATTCGCGATTCCAATTTGGAGAGTGTGGTGCGTGAAAGCTTGAAAACAGACATAGCATGAGAGGGGATGGATGTGAGAGTGGATTTGGCAAGCGTTTTGTGTCCTATAAAAGACAAGAGTCTGTTAAACCGAATGTCTATGCGTGTGGAAGCTCGCGTAATTAAGGGGTTCACACTACAGATTTTGGAACAACCCGCCCAAACCGGTAGGCCCAAATACTTATCTTCAGGGGACATGGTGGCCAGGTTTAGTTGTTCTGTCAACTCATTCTGCTGGTGGGGCTGACACTGGGCGCAAACAAAACTTTGGATTTTGTCAAGTTGATAGTTTGCCCCGCGACGATGGCAAATGTTTGAAGGTTCTGGATGAGTGTTTGGACAGTGAGTGGCGTAGTGTCACAGAAGAGGAAATAGAAGAGGAACCAGTGAGTGTTTGACAATGGCAAATGTTTGAAGGGTGGGGATTTGTGGGCCATTCTTACTAGCCCGCAAGGCTGCAAATTGCTTATTGTTGGTGGACAAGGAAGTGAGATGGATGAACATGGTTAAACACATAATAAAGAGGTAAGGAGACAGAGAGTCTCCCTGACGTAAGCCTCGTGCGGGGTGCTATGATGCGGACTGATGCTCGTTGGCTGTCACTTTAAAGGAGACTGACGTAACACAACTCATAAGCAATTTAACAAAGATCGGTTGAAATTGAAATGCCTGAAGAGTTTTTTCGAGGAAGTTCCAACTCAGATTGTCGTGGCCTTTTCAATATCTAGTTTGATTTCCATATGGTCGGTCCGTGCTTTACGTTTAGACTGGAGCGTGTGCAAAAGCTCGTGTGCCATTAGGATATTATCCGTGATTTGGCGACCTGGTACAAAAGCGTTTTGGTAGGGGGAGATAACATTATTTAAGAACAGTCAATTACGGTTGACCAGGATCTTGGCTAGAATCTTGTAGCTAACATTACACATGCTAATAGGGCGGTAATGGGTGACCAATGTAGGGTTGGTGTCTTGGGATGAGTATGATGGTGGTATCATTGACATGGGGTTGAAGGGAGGTATGGATAAAGAAATCAACGACATATTGCTGGACTGATTGTGCGAGATAGCTCCAATACTTTTGGTAAATATGAGTGTTCAGTCCATTTGGACCCGAAGCCTTCATGGAGCCAATGCCTTTAACAACCTCCCATATTTCGTTGAGAGAAGGGATCTCACACAAGTGTTCATGAGCATAAGCAGGGATAGATGGCAGGGGAAATGAGGTAAAAGGGAATTCAGTGGACGAGGTAGGAGGTGGAAGGGTTTGGAAGTGATGGGCAAAAGTTTGCAAGATTTGCACTGGATCTGTGATCCATTTCATGTCTAGATTTTGTATTCCCTGAATCGAGTTATTGCTTCGACGCTTGCTGGCATAAGCATTGTAGAATTTAGTATTATTGTCACCAGTAGGTTTGCTTTTGGTCTAAAAGGTGATTTAGGTGAATCCGTAAGGATTGCTCCCGCCGGAATACTTCAGAGGACGCATATGGATGAAGAATAGTTTGTGCATTGGCCAACAAGCCTTGAGCTTCCAAGATTTTATTATCGAGATTGCCAAAGCAATTCAATTTCCAGCATCGTACAACTGATGATAAGTGGTCACATTGGGTAGAGAAAAGTGGTGTGGTATTGGTGAGGTGGAAGGATTGCCACGTGTTGGCCACCAACTGAGAAAATGAGGGGTGTGCATGCTATTTCATACCGAAATGGTCTGGGAGGTCGGCGAACTTGCACATTAGTAGTCAGCAGGATAGGTGAGTGATCAGATGAATGAACAACTAGATGTGTAACTTGGTCATGGGGCAAAGTATTAAGCCATACTATGTTAGCAAATAAACAGTCCAAGCGTTCACTTATAAAGTGCTCACCAAGCCGTCGGTTATTCCAAGTGAAAGAATGGCCTATGAAACCTAGATCATGTAAACCAAGTGTGCATACACTCATTAAAATAAACATGGTAGCCTATGACTTAGGAAGTCCAACTAATTTCTCGTGGGAGTCAAGAATATTATTAAAATCACCTAAAACAAGCCAGCATGACGTGATGTACGTATCCAAATGCGATAACTCAGACCATACCTGCATCTGCAACTGTTGCTGTGGGAATTGTACACCGTGGATAAGGTGAATGCTTCTGTCGGAGAGATGGTGACCGCTTCCATGTGTAAAGTCCTAGTAGATTCACTAATTGGGGTAAGAGTAATTTGTTCTGCATGCCAAAGTAGTAAGATACCCCCTGCAAAATCGATAGATGACACAATGGAGTAACCGTAAAAAGGTAAATCTCTAATAATTGAGATTGACCGTTCATAGCCGAGTCGTATTTGGAGAATTGCTACAATAACTGGTTGGTAGCGATGGATTATTTCCCTAATCTCGAGCAGAAAGTCTCTACGGGCTGCTCCCCTTCTATTCCAAGCTAAAATACGTATCACTGAAGACTGAAATGCCGAGGTGTGGGACTGTCCTCCAGAGGAGAGACTCAGAGCGCGTGTCTCTTGGTCTCTTTGGTGTTGTTGTGGTTGTTGGTGCTGATGCCTGTCTTTTACCGGTGGTGCAATTTTGAAGCGGTATTGTATGTCAAGTGAGGCGGGTGTCGAGCTTGGGCTTTGTGAGAGTGTAATGATCTTTCTGTGGAAAGACCTTTGGTGTTGGAAATGAGTGGCATCAGTTGATGGGGTGGAATGATAAGGTCGTCCAGATAAGGGGAAGGATGGGTATGCTTTGTTCTCGTTCGGTTATGGTAGGGAGGGTGTAGTATCGTGGTGGTTGGGCTAACAGAAGATGTGTGGGAGGATTCAGCATTGAAGGTGAAAAAAAGATTCGAGAGGTGGTATATCGGTTGTACAGAATCACAGTCGCGATGCCGTGACGGATCGGCATCGAGTGGCGGTTTGGTGGGAACGGGTTGGGCATGGTTAGGGAGTTTATAGGCAACATGTTTTGGGCAGCGTGGGGCGGTGGTGGTGGCGGTTTGTGAAGAGCAGGGCATGGAGGTGCAGCGGTTTGCGCATAATTCGTGACTGGTGTAGTGGGTGGCGGATTCGGTGCGGGTGGTGCAGGTAGTTGGGCGTGCACCGTTGCTGGGATTGGTGGGGGTGTAGGGCTTGGGTTATGTGTGTGTGGGAACACCGTGTTATGGTGAGGGGGCGGGCTTTGGCTAATGGATTGGGTTGCAGGTTGGGTTGGGCGGGGCTGGGGGTTGTTGTTGCTTGGGCTAATGGGTTGGGTTGCAGATTGTGTATGTGGTGGTTGGGTTGCGATGGGCTGGGGGTTTTCGTCGCTGGGCCTTGTAGTATGGGCTGTTTTACCGAGTTGTTGCGGTTTAGTGACTTGAGTGGTGGGCTTGTGTTGAGCGGGCTTAGGGTTACGAGGTTGGGCCTGGGCTTGGTTGGCTGTGGAGGGGCTTATGTTGGGGGCTATAGGTTTAGAATGGGCTGCTCTTAGGTTAGGGTTTGCGTTTTTAGTTTTAATTTTTTCTTGGGCAGGCTATGGTTTTTTCGGTTCCGACGGTTTGACCGTCGGGAAGTTATTTTCCACTCTGATTCTTGATTGTTTGAAGGGGTTGTGACGGTGGGGTTGAATCGGGTATATGTTCGTCCATTGGCTTATTCAGGTGGTGGATTTGCACTCCATTTGAAAATGACCAATGCACCAGCAAGAGAACAAAATGCATTTTTAATTTCAATCTATTTTTTGAGTGTAGGTGCCGATCTGTATGTGTTTGAGGAGAGGTTTAGAAGTGTCAATATTAACACATAATCTTGCGTATCGTGCGCGATCCAACCTTGTTGTGTGTAGATCGATCTTGATTGGGCGGCCAAGGAGCGCTCCGATTTTTGTGAGGGTTGTGTGGTCGTAGTATTCTACCGGGAGGTCTGGCATCTGGGCCCAAACACAAAGTCCCGGTGGTGCTGCTGTTGACGGGTTGTAGTTTGGTTTCCATTGCGAGATTGCTAAGTATGAATTGAACAAAAATCAAGGGCCACCTGCTAATGCGATGAAATAGTCTTCGCCAGAAGGGAAGTGGGCAACATAGTGTCCCAAGCCTAAGTCTGTAACTTTTAGGTGGCCAGTGATAAGCCAAAAGTCTTTTTAAGTGTGATGAGATATCTTTGATTGGGAGTGGATGTCGGTGGTGTACACAGTAAGAGATTGGCGCCACAGTTGTCTTAGGAATGAAATTTCAGCTGCTGTGAATGGGTAATTTGGATCAGTGGGTGGAGGTGTGGTGGTGGTGGTGGACGGTGTTTGGCTGTGTGGTGAAGTGTCAAAGCTCTCCAACCATGAGTTGAAAAAAGTGTGTGGAGTAGCTTGCACAATTTTTTGTTTGTAGGTAAAGGTTGGTGCTGTATTTTGTAAAGTAGTTGAGTTGCTGGAATTTGGCTGTGGGTTTGGATGTAGGGCATGGTTAGATTTGTCCAGTATTGGGGGCGGTTGTCGGGGTGGGGATATGAGAATTTGGCATTTTCCGGTAAAGGATTTATCCAGAAGGTCAATATTTTTTTTTTTTTTTTTTTTTTTTTTTTTTTTTTTTTTTTTTTTTTTATCAAAGCACACTAGAAACATAATTGCTAGTGCTAAAAGCTTTCAAATTAAATTCTTTTTTTCAGGAATGTCTGATTTAATTAAAAAGTATAAATCCATATATTTCTATTGTTGTCCCAAAACCCCAGAACTACTCATTTCTTGAAGTTCTTATATCGATTATTCATCCGTTTATCTCCTTGGTCTTAAAAGGACTTGCGGGCTGAATTGATTGGGAAAAAATCCATATACTCAATTAAAAAAAAGTACTCCACAAGGGTGCAACATTTGATTGTGAATTATGAGAAATATTCATCTTAAATTAGTAATGGAATCGAACACCTCCACACTTTTAAATTTTCTTTGCAACACCAGATAACACAAACTGGAATCAAGAGCAGCTCCACTATATTAAGTTATTTACAGTGGAACTAAAGCCAGCAAATGCGACCCTCAACAGAAAAATGTTATGCACACCCAAGCTTTTCCAATTTTTATTAATATCCACACACCAAAAAATGTGAACATAAAAATAGTGTTGCAACATGGTTCTTGGCTTTCATTTAAAATAAACCAAGAAAAAAAGGGCTTGTAAGTTCCTATTTCAAAATACAGATAAAGTGATAACAGTTACATTCTACACATTGCAGCACAGAAATCATCACACTGAAGCCTCAAAGAACTTATATTAAGTCAAAATGATCAAACATACGACATTTCAACTGTATTGGTATAGTTTGTATTTGAACTCCAAATCCTGCTTCCACCATTGATGAATCCCATGAGCTTGCTTAAAATCCTGAGACGGGCTACAGTTAATACTCAAATATGCAGAAGGAATAAGATGTACTGCTTCAGAACCTTTTCCCACGAGCGATGCCACAATGCTGCCTACTGAATGTTTTGTAGCCAACTTTCCTATTTTTCCAGCATTGCCACCAATTGCCACCATCTTCTCCCTATGCTCAAAATAACCGACGTACTCCGCACAAATGGGATCCGACGGATTAATGAACAAGTAAGGGATCCATGAAGAAAGAACGGTAAACGGGTCATTTTCTTCACCCTTTGCCCTCGTGTTTCCGCCCTTGGCAGCTAGAGCCAAACCTGCAGTAACGACGCTATTCGCAAACCTCAACCCGAGTTTCACTTTCTCGTTTTTAATCCGTTCGATTGGAGCAGATGCAAAGGGAGGATTAAAAAGATAGCTTTCAAGATGAATTCCGTTTTTTGTGGCCATTTTTCTTCCGATAACTAGTGCTATGGAAGATCCAAGAGAATGTCCGGTTACCCAAACGTTCCCCGGCCCTACCTTGGAAACAATGTTCTGGGCTAATTCCATTCCGATCTGAAACCGTCTGCTGCCGTGGAGATTGTTGAGGATGCAGTGAAGATCGAGTTTGAGATCCTGAGCCCTATTGCCTGGCTTGTTTATTGTGCCGCGAAAGGCAATCACGTATTGTGGAGGCCTATGTCCCAAATAATTGTTATTGGGATATGGGGAGTTGAACTCGTAAATGGCTCCGAAGTGTGAAAGATCATGGTCATCTACCAGTACTTGGTGCAACTTGAAATTGAAAAACTCCCACCATGCAGGAGCCAGAGCTTGAGGGCCCTGGCGATTTTGTAGTCGGTCACGTTCAAGTATATAAACTCCTTGAACTAAGCTTGCAGCAGCAGACCTTCGATGGTGCGAGTTACTCCTGTGAATTTAACCAGAAACTTTCAAAATACATACTAGAAACACAAGTACCTCCAGTCCAAGGTTGGCTGCTTAAATGCAGGTTAAAGTAGAAAATCTCGCCTCCAGGAATTAACATTATCAAATTTCAGTCTTTTTTATTAGTGATTACGAGATTGCTATATTATCTTACCAATCAACGGCAGTCAGAAACGACGGTCCAGTACTGCCAAATATCTCCCTCTCAGAGGCCATCAATCTCAAAAGAACAATCCTCGAAAAACTTGCTGAGCAGAACTGTTGTAGAGCATAAAAGATAAGACCAAGAAACCAATAGCAAAACTGGGGCAGATGCATTAAAATCACATCTCAACAAAGTATATTAGAAGTAATGAATTAGCAATGCAGTAATATAGTTTTTGAATGAGGAAAAAAGAATATCATGTGAAACATTTATGTTAAGGTTTCTTTCAGATTGAACATGGCATGCTAAGATTATATATATAATCAACAATTATTGCATCTGAAAGTTTAATATCTCTTATCATGTATACAATCAAGATTTACAAATTATTGAGGTCAAATCCACGAGAAAATTGTGTTGATTCTAAAAGTACATTTACAACTACAAAAAGGCCAAATCTGATGCTGTTTGTAAGATGTAAGCTACATTCAAGAACTAGAATAGTTTACAGAATCAAACCTCACAATGTACAAGAATAACAAGAATGAAACATATAAAACATGTCCAAATGAAATACAAATGCTTTTAGTTTGACCCAATTAGTAATAAATTATTACCTCAAAAGATCAAATCCCTAGCTGATGCTCTTCAATTCATCACCTTTCGGTTCTGTACAGAAGATTCAAATCAGCCAATAAAGTCAATTAGATGTAAAATACACTACACCACTTTATTTCTTTTCAAATTAAAAAGAAATGAAACTTGCAAATAAAGAATTGTTTCACTTATTCCCAAACGTGTATTACAATTAAAACTAGCAAATGAAAGCGACAATTAACAGCTTTTTTCTATTAATCCAACTGCCAAAACAAAAACAAAATTAAAATTAAAATTGAATCGCTCTTTTTATCACAACTAACCAGTGCTTAAGGAATCATAAATCATTAATGGAGAAAGTGAAAGTTTGAAAAAGGGTGGTGAAAATTAAAAACACAAAAACCCTTTTTTTTTATTCTTCTGCTACTTTGACGAATACAAAAGATTTGGGGATTTTTAATGTGAGACTTAAGACCGCGTTTGGTTTTCATTTTTTATTTTTTTTTGAAGAATTTTTGGGTGTTGGGCTTTTTATTTGGGTTGTGGTCTGATTTAATTTTGTTGGGCCCAGTCCTCCAATTGTCCATGTTTGTTTTTATTAATGGATACCTTGATTTAGAAAGAAGATCTCATATATATATATATATATATTCTGTCAGAGTTTAGTATTCTAGATTTTAATATATAAATTGGGCCTGTCTGGATTCGTTTTGTTATTGTTAATTCGAGTGTTGTAGATGAAAATTTGCGTTTGAGAGATTATATTTATTTCTATGTGAAATGGAAAATATGTGTTCGGATATATTTTAGAAGTATGTTTCAGGAAATAGCGTGGCTAGATAAATGTAAAGTATGCTAATTTTACTATTTTTTATTGCATTATTGGGATAATTGACATTATTATTATTATTATTATTATTATTATTATTATTATTATTATTATTATTATTATTATTATTATTATTATTATTACTACTATTATTATTATATTACTAATATATTTAAATTAAATACTATAAAAGATATTTACATGTATACATTTGTATATTTTACTTGTATTTTCTATAGGTTATGTATGTTTTTTTTTGTATATATATATATATATATATATATATATATATATATATATATATATATATATATATATATATATATACATGTGTATGTGAGAGAGACAGAGAGAGAATAATAAAAGTTATGCATCTGTTTGAGAAATTTGCCAAAAAAATGTATTATGAGTTTTTCTACTAAATATAATGGCATATTGAAATTAATTTCACTTCATCATACATTAGCTTGCATAAGAGCCATAGAGGATTACCTAAGCTTTGGTTGGTGTTAATCAAATTTAAAATTCCTATCGTTAAAATTATATATTCACACGTTACAATAGTTTCAAGTTATGGGCATTTAATTATCGATAATGTGCTTGCTGCTTTCGAAATCAACCACTTTTTAAAAATAGGAGAAAAGGTAAAAAGGGTTACATGTTGTTGAAATTAGATATGAGCAAAACCTATGAAAGAATTGAATGGGGATTCTTTAAGAGAGCGATGATTAGACTAGGTTTTGCTGAGTGTTTTGTCTATTTAATCATGCTTTGTGTTAAAACGGTTTCCTAGTCGGTTCTTATTAATGGCGATTAATGTGCCTTTTTATATCCTGATCGTGGGCTTCGGCAGGGCGATCCCCCTATCTCCTTACTTGTTTCTTTTTTGTACTGAAACACTGACATGTTTATTGCGAATGGCGGAGATGGAGGAGCAGATTTGTGGCACTCGCATATATAGGGCCGCCCCAAGTTTGTCTCATTTACTTTTTGCAGATGATACACTAATTTGCTGCGAAGCGATAGAATAGGCGGCTCAAAATATTATGGGGATTCTTCAATGTTACGAGAAGGTGTCGGGACAAAGTGTATATATTGAAAAATCGAAGGTGGTCTTTAGCAAAAATTGTGGTGAGTTGGTTGTTTTTGGCATCCAACAAACACTTAATATGGAGGTTGATCAACGGCATGAGAAGTATTTAGGTCTACCGCTATTATGGATAAGTCGAAACGAGAAGTGTTTTTGATAGAAATTAAGAGTCAAGTTATATTAGGAGTTTAATTAATTTTTTCTAGTTTGGTTATGATTCTATATTTATTTCCTAGTTTATTTATTTCCTAGCTATTTTATTAGCTTGTTTAAGAGTTTTAGTTTTGGTAAGTTTTATTTTCTTAGTCTATAAATAGTGGCTAAGTCTTATTATTGAAGACATGTTTTGATGATGATTATTATTATTTTGCTGATTGCAAGAATTTTTCCCTATTTTCTGTGTCTTTTCTATCTTATTCTTCTGATTCTTTCTCTAATCCCTGTGAAATCTATTTCTTCTCTCTATTTCTCTAATCTCTCTTCTCACAAGTTCCCGATCTCTATCAATTTGTCTGTCACTTTTCAACCGCCTAATAGGGTAAGGTCTTTTACAACATCAGTTGTTAATCAAGATTCATCACCTTATTCCTCTACAGTGTGCCATAAATGTCAGGAAAGAGGTCATATAGCCTCTCGATGTCCACGTCGTACTCTATTTGTAGGAACTGAGATCAACGAGGAAGATGGAGAGGTAACTGTCGATCCAATAGATGAGGAACCAATTTCTGAGGGTGATGAAGATGAAGGGAAAACACATAAACTTAATACTTGTTTGTTACTGAAAGCGCAAGAGTTTGACTCTAGTGATCATTTGTTAGACTTGCCTTCAAATTTGTCTAGTGATCATTTGTTAGACTTACTCAAAACGTCATGGTGGAAAGCAATATGTCTGGTTCATAAATGAGTGCACATATGTGACCGAATTAAGAAGGGCTTTGCAAAACCTGAATTACGCCAAATAGTTCCAAATTAGTTTAGTTGTTACATAGCACAACTCATCAATAAACTATTCTGATGGTTACTCTAAAGTTACAACAAAATGAGAAGATAAGCGAACCAAATCGCAGTTCTTACAATATAATAGCTATGCAATTCTTTGATCTCGTACTTTTGTGCTCGAACAAACATAACCGACGGTGATAATCCAAGAGACCATCGTGCATAGAACCAGAAGTCGTCTCGTTTGTTTTCCATGCTCAACGTCATTTTCTAGGCTCTGAACCCGATGCCTCAAGTCGTTTATGTATTCCCTAACGGGAGTTGTAACCTCGGGGTCAATTTAGTAGTAATATCTACATTGCCGGCCATGTGTGCAAAAAACATCACGACATGTAAGACGACATATGTTGAGAAAACACAAAGCCAAAAACAAAATTTTGAATTAAAGTTCAAAGATTGGTTCTCACACATGGGGAACTACATCGCCAAAAATGACGCCCAGGGTTCGCTTTAGTTCGACTTATACGCAAAATTGGCGTAAGCCCACAAGCAGAGATTTCTGGGTGTTCACGCTCACCCTGGCGTCTACTCTGGGCCGTGGAGAAGGAAGCCGTTTCAGTCCATGTTTTGTGGGATGTAGCGTTAGTGCGGTCCATGTACTTCGGAAATGTAAAGACACATTTATGATAAAAGACATACGAATTGTTTGAAGTTTGTTGAAATCGTTTACACTAATATTTTCGAACTTGAGCTAGGACAATGATACACGTAATTCACATGGGAGAAGTTCGGTTTGGCTACATACTGGAGTGCATGTAATTAACCTATACATATGTACATCATTGTCGAGTTACGGACCAAATTCAATTCGGTTAAAAAAATGCAGCAAACAACCCCATGTGTAAATTGAAAATACACAACCATAGGCAGCAAGGGATGTCCAGATTCCACTCATTTGGTTATTCCAATACCGGTGTACCGTTTTTTTATAACGAAAACCATAATTAACTAAATGCAGTTGCTTCCTAAGCATTGTGCTCGACCCCTAGATAAAATACCACCAAATATACATATAAAGAACAAATGATATTGGGTAATTAATAGAGACATCATAAAATACACTATGATGGGTTGTAGTAATATTGCCTGAAATAAATAGCAACGTCATACCAACTTTGTTTGGTGAGAGACGTATGTCGGACAAAGGTCATGAGTTGAAAACCTAGGGTTCGATAGTGCTGACCAACTCCTAAATATTTCTTGGGCGAATATGACCGATACACGATTTAGGTAGCTTCTCGATGGAGGATTCGATCGAATCACAGATGAGTTATGTAGAATTTTACCCTAATTTGTCGTAGTTGTGGGAGAAGAATTTTCACAGAGAGAGAACAAAAAAAAGGGGGATGAAAATGATGTAAATGGCTGTACCACAGATACTTTTGTGTGGAGACATTTTAGTAAAATACTACTTAATCAGGGGGTGTATCGATCCCAACATTTGTAACCAAAGGAAAAGCCACGAAAGAAATTTAAAACAAACCAGGACACAAAAGGGGTAACCAAATGTATTTGAAATCACCGACCCCGGGAAATAGCCAGCTCGATTACATAAACTTGGGTAATCCTTACTAACTAACCAAACGAGCCCTAAGGATTTAACTTTTATCGTGACATTTTAGGACCTACTCATGTTTCTGCTAGTGTTTCAGGGGGTTCCACAACTTCTTTAAGCTTAGTGCCCACGCTGCTTCCTGCATCACCTACATTCCTGGAGGAAAGTGTTGAAATTCATGTTGACCCATACCAAGACTATCTTGTTCGTTGTAAAGGACGTCCTAAGTCTAACTCTTCTGAATTCAAGAATCCAGATTTGACATTTCACAAACCCTCCGGGGATGAGTTTTTTCAAGCCGAGGAGAATGATGGAAATTAAGAGTCAAGTTAGACTAGGAGTTTAATTATTGTTTTCTCGTTTGGTTAGGATTCTATATTTATTTCCTAGTTTATTTATTTTCTAGTTATTTTATTTGCTTGTTTAAGAGCTTTAGTTTTGGTAGGTTTCATTTGCTTAGCCTATAAATAGAGGCTAAGTCTTATTATTGAAGACACGTTTTGATGATTATTATTATTTTGCTGATTGCAAGAATTTCTCCCTACTTTCTGTCTCTTTTATATCTTATTCTTCTGATTCTTTCTCTAATCCCTCTGAAATCTATTTCTTCTCTCTATTTCTCGAATCTCTCTTCTCACAAGTTCTCGATCTCTATCAGTTTTCTTACTTGAAGGATCAATTTTGTACAGATTATCGGGGTTGAGTGCTTCGGGATGTTACGAATAATCAGAGTAGGGGTTTGGTTTTGGCAGTTGGTGGATCATCCGTGGTTCAACGATCAATTACAGGAAAAATAATCCAAGCTTATGTGACACGAATCAATCAGTCTTTTGCACGAAGATGGTCTTGTTCCAGTACCAATTTCTCAAACTCAGAAAAATGTCCAATAGGGTCGTAAAGTGAATATCAATTGATCTAGAAGCCGACCATCAAACAGACTTGAGGGAATAGCTGAAGCATTGCAGGGAAGCGAAAAGGGGTACAAAGAGTTGTCATTCGGGAAAATAAGAAGGTCTGTGAGAGTGAAGACATGGAAATAAAAAATATTAAACCAGCGGCGGGATCTGCAGAGCACACCTGCCGATCACAATGAGTGGAACTGTTGGGGGTTGGTGTCCCCTTCTTGAGCTAGGGGATTTTCTTTTGCGTTTTAACCCCAACATCGTCTTTTTAAGCAAAACTATTGTAGCGCTAGAAAGGTTGATTTTATTAAAAGTAGATTTAATTTATTCGGCATCCCAGTTCCAGCTACTGGAAAATTTGGAGGACTGGCCATGTTTTGGTGTAAGGAACTGGACATACAGATACAAAGTTTTTCTTCGCACCACATTGACGCTCATATTTATCCAAATGTGGGGTCAGATTGGCGTTTTACCGGCTTCTATGGCGATCCAGATCCGGTTAATCAAAAAGTTACTAGGGATTTACTCAAAATACTTATTAAAAGATCTAAACTTCCATGGTTGTGTGGCGGTAATTTTAATGAAGTTTTGTTTCAATCCGAGAAAAGCAGAGGTGCAGAAAAACCGGTTGGCTTATTCGCAATTTTTAGGATACACTTGAGAAGTGTGGTTTAGTTGACGTGGGTTTTGAGGGTCCAAAATTTACCTGGTGCAATAACCATCATCATCCCAATACTATTTGGTCTTGGCTTGATCGGTTTTGTGCTGACACGAAGTGGAATGATATTATGCCTAGTTACCGAGTTCGCCATCTTGAGGTTCACCATTCTGATCATATGACACTATTGGTTAATGTGCATGATGTAGTTCTGAGATTGCATAAAAAAAGGAAAGCAAAAAATAGCAGTTTAGGTTTGAGGCTATGTATGTGGTTGGCTAAGGAGGGATGTAATCGCATTATTGAGGACAAGTGTGTTTGTAGTCCAAGAGGTGCGGATTTTGCTAATGTGTTGAATAAACTTGGCAATTGTCGTGTCGAGTTGTTGAAATGAGTTGAACAACAAAAGGGGCGATTGAAGAAGCAAATTGAAGAAATTAAGGGCGAAATTCAAGAGATTCAGCGAGGGCGGTGACGGTTGAATCAAAGAAAAAAATCCAGAACCTCACCCGTGAACTTGAAGAAATACAAGATAGAGAGAAGGTGTATTGAAAACAACGTAGTAAGGTGCATTGGCTTAAGGAAGGGGATAGTAATACAACATTCTTTCATAGTAGTGTGAAGGCGAGGGAAAAACAAAATAAAATTACGAGGTTAAAGGATACTCTTGGCGTGTGGCATGCGGATGACTCGAGGATTGAGAGAGTTGCGGTGGATCACTTTCGTGAGATTCTTACGTCCATTATTGGAGACGATCGTACAACGGTCACACAAGAAATAAATCAGGCCCTTATCCAACCTTTTACTGCGACAGAGGTAACAAAGTCCATATTTTCTTTGTCCCCTTTAAAGTCTCCTGGGCCTGACGGTATCTCTATTATCCTTTACCAAAAATCCTGGTCTGTGGTGCACTCTGATATTATTTCTTGTTGTCTTTCCTTGCTTAATGATCACCGCTTCTTACCCGAGATTAACTTTATACATATTTGTCTTATCCCAAAATGTAATGAGCCGCAAACCATGTCTCGATTTTGTCCCATTAGTTTGAGTAATGTGCTTTACAAAATTGTGGGAAAGGCTATTACCAATTGCCTTAAGCCCTGGATGAATCATATTATTTATGCTTCCCAATCTTCTTTATTCCAAGGCGTTTGATTACCGATAATGTGCTTGCTGCTTTCGAAATCAACCACTTTTCAAAAATAAGAGAAAGGGTAAAAAGGGTTACATGACGTTAAAATTATACATGAGCAAAGCCTACGACAGAACTGAATGGGGATTCCTTGAGAGAGCGATGATTAGACTAGGTTTTGCTGAGCGTTTTGTCTATTTGATCATGCTTTGTGTTAAAACGGTTTCATATTTGGTTCTTACTAGTGGCGATCAATGCGGCTTTTTGTATTATGATCCAGAGCGATCCCCTATCTCCCTACTTGTTTCTTTTTTTATACTGAAGTACTGACATGTTTATTGCGAAGGGTGGAGATTGAGGAGCGGATTTGTGTCATTCGCATATGTAGGGTTGCCCCAAGTGTCTCATTTACTTTTTGCAGATGATAAGCTAATTTGCTGTGAAGAGACAAAATCGATGACTCAAAATATTATGGGGATTCTTCAAAGTTACGAGAAGGCGGCGGGACAAAGTGTTAATATTGAAAAATCGAAGGTGGTCTTAGCAAAAATTGTGGTGAGGCGACTATTTTTGGCATCCATCAAGTTCTTAATATGGAGGTTGATCAACGACATGAGAAATATTTGGGTCTACCGGCTATTATGGGTAATTCAAAACAAGAAGTGGTCTCTTACTTGAGTGACCGACTTTGTGACAGATTTTCGGGGTTGAGTGGGCGGCCCTTCTCTAGCGCGAGAAAGAAGTCGTGATAAAGGCAGTGCTACAAACTATTCCCATGTATGCCATGGGATGTTTTCGTTTTCCTGATAATGTGATTGAGGATTTGGAGAGGCCCACTAGAAATTTTTGGTGGGATGACAGAGAGAGGAGTCGAGTTCATTGGTTAAAGTGGCGTGATATGTGTGTCAGCAAACGTGATAGTGGTATGGTATTTCGCGATCTAAAATCTTTTAACCTATCCCTTCTTGCAAAACAGGCATGACGCATCTTGGTGAATCCAGATAGCTTGATTGCGAGAATGTATAAGGCGCGATACTTCCGCACGTCGACTTTTCCTGAAGCTAAAATTGATCCCGGAACGTCTTTCACATGCAAATATATTGTTTGGGCTAGGATGGTTATTACTGAAGGAATACAATGGAGAATTGAGAATGGTTAAAGTATAAAAACTTGGGGAGAGCCCTGGTTGTTAAGGCCGCAATCTTTTCATTTGTTGACTCCACCAACGTCGGATTTGAGGGGTCTTTGTGTGGATAGCCTCATTGATTGTGATACGGGCACTTGGGACCAATCCAACGAAGATGTTCTTTTTTGGCATTATAGCAAAAATAGAATTTATTTGGTTCGGAGTACATACCATTTAATTATTACTCGGGGACTCGGGCTGAAGGCGGATCATGGTGCGAGTAGCAGCAATACTCTACCTGCTTGGACGTGTTTTTGGCAACTCGTGGAAAATAAATTAAGGTGTTTATCTGGCGGGTTTGTAGCAAAATTCTTCCAACTGGGCGTCAGCTTTTGAATCGTCATTTGAATGTGGATGATGAGTGTTCTTTGTGTAGTGGAATCGAAGAAGATAGCTTTCACGTTTTATTCCACTGACATTTTGATATAATGGTTTAGGCGCTTTCTCTTTCCTCTCTTGAACTGATTATGCAGGAGATGGATAACGTGGTGGAGAAATTTCGCATAATTATTGCAAAGTTGAATAGGGAGGATGTGGGTAGATTTGCCTGCATTTGTTGGCCTATATGGAATTCCATATATGTAATGGATGTTTTAACAATAGTACAAATCGTACTCCGCTTGAGGTGGTTGAGTTTGCAACAAATTATCACCAATATTTTCTTTGTGCGACTTTACGCGAGCCTCAAGAACCTGATGATGCCGAGCAGGTGAGGGTGTCTCCTCCTGAGGGTTGTGTCAAGATTAATTTTGATGGTGCATTTTTTAAAAGGGATGGCAAAGTGGGATTGGGAGTTGTTGTTTGGTGATGCATCATGTGTTACTTGGCGTGGCAGAATTCTCGTATCCACGGACTATTCTCTCCAGCTGTGTTGAAGCCTTAGCTGCAAAAATGGCGCTAGAATTTGCTATTGAAAAGAGATGGCGTAATGTTATTTTGGAGGGACTTTGCTCGGCTGTTTTACGCGACTTCCGAGTATAGAGTGACTATTGATGACATCCGACGTTTAGCGGGGGGGGGGGGGGGGGGGGGGGTTCCACTATTCAACTGAGCATAGTCTGAAGAAAGTGCCAATACTGAAGCTCAACAACTTGCAAAAAAGGCTGCTGAATTTTCAACTTGGGTTTTCAATTAATTTGCTTTTGTTTCTGGGTTATTTTATGTTGTCTACTGATGTAGTAAGTTGCCTTTGGGCTTTTTTGATGATTAAATTCTTACTGTTTCTCTCGGAAAAAAATAGTTTCAATATATGGCTTTCATAATTGTAAAGCAGAAAAGAAAAACTTATTTGTCCTATTAAGATTCGAGCCAGACACACACATTATGATCGAGTTGGAAATTCGCTAAGTCTACGGCTTTGTGTCTAGTGAAACAACTCTCTACCGTGATCTGAGAATCCCAAATTTGATTCTTGTACTTCAATATTAAAGTACACGTAGTATAAATAATAAAACGATATGTAGAAATTAATTTATGATATTACCGCATACTAAATTGGGTCAGTAATCGCTCTTAATAAAGTAATATTATTGGGTCTTACGGGCCTTAATAGTCCAGTTGCAAGATTAAGACATGTATTAACGGATCTTCATTGTATCATGTGTAGTGAATGGGCCTGGGTTGTCTATCGGATTAGGCCATGATCCAAATCCGAATACCAAAAGAATATGGATCCAATTACAAAAAATCATACATGTGTTGAGTTAAAACTATTTTGTCAGGTTAAAGAAGTATAGAAAATAAAATTGATTATTTATTTCCATCTTTAAAGCTGGTAACAGAATTTCTTATCAAGTATTTTATAATTAAAATGTTAACGCTTATCACTTCACTATCACTGCGTATTCCATTATGGTATTACCAAATAATTGTATAGTCCTTAATTGCTTTTAAATGGATTGAGTACCCTAAATATTTTTGCCAAATAACAGATTCTCAACCAAACCGCTTTAAGATGAGACTCATATGCATGATGTCAAATATCTTTGAACTACTATCCTAGTTTGGGCATAAGTCCAATTCCTCTTCTTACCCGACAACTTCAACCCAAGTCCTACTAGGACAATGCCTTTACACAGATGCCTATAACTATAAATACCATCTTATATGTATTCAAAGATCACAAAACAAAAATCATAAAACAGAGTTAGAAGCATAGAGAAAAATGGCTCAACTTTCGATCAGAATTCGAGAGGTTTGGCACTACAATCTAGAACATGAACTTGATCTGATCCTACAAAGAATAGCTCATTATCCCTTCGTGACCTTTGATATTGAGTTCCCCGGGACAGTCGTGTCCCCACCGTCCGATATTCCTAAATACATGTACTCTTCTCTCTCGCCTTCGTATACATACTTTCTCATGAAAAAGAACGTTGTCGTTTTACATATTGTTCAATTCGGTCTCACCTTTTTTGATGCAAACGGTAACCTCCCGGACTTCTCCACCCCATTCCGCTATGTTTGGCAGTTCAATTTCCGCAGCTTCGATCCAAAAATTCATCTTCACAACCCTGATTTGATTGAACTCCTTAGTTAGTGCTGTACCAATTTCTCAAGAACAATATCATAGGAATCGACTCACGAGTTTACGTTGAGAGGTTTAAACTGCTACTTGCTTCGATTGAGATACGTAATTGCATGCGACTAGGATATGTGACATGGATAACATTCCACGGAACATACAACTTTGGGCTCTTGATCGAGATTCTGACGGGAAAAAAATTGCCCGATAATTTGAAATCCTGTATGGTTTTGGTCAAGTCTTTCTTCGGAGTGGAGGTTTAAGACTTGAAGGTTATGGGGCGACACATTGGGCTACAAGGCAATCGGGATCGTGTGGCGAAGAGTTTGAACATGGTTAGTACTACATGGATGAGTCATCAAGCAGGGTCGAATAGTTTGCTTATCATACAAAATTTTGTAAAGATGGCGAGAAAATGTTTGGGTTCATTGAACATAAAGAAGCTTAGTTTGAAGGTTCATGGGTTGAGTAGTGTTGTGCTTTGATAAGTATTTTCTCTAGTGGATCATAGAATATAGTCTTTTCTTTATACTTTGGAAAAAAATGTTTATTAGGAGATAGAAGCATGTGAATTGATGGTTCTTACTAGTTCAACACTTATAACTATTTTACCGAGAAGAAGGTTTTTCTTTGTATCATATGCTTAAAACCGTATTTCCTAGCTTGTTTCCTCACAATCTAGGTAACTCAAATCTACATTTTAATAAAAAGAAGAATTGCACAAACACCCCTAAGGTATGATTTAATTACAGGATTATCATCTTATGTCTGAAATATTGCACAAACATACCATATGGTTTGCATCTCATTACAAAATACTATTCTATAATATTATAAAACGAAGGACTTGATCAGTCTTTTTTTATATTTTTGATGGAGTATCGTTTCTTAAAACTTTCAACTTAACAATAATTTTCTAAAATTTTGACGGAGTATTGTTTAAGATACAAATCTTCCTATTTGATGATATATATAAAATTTATTATTAACTGTACCACTTATCAATTTTTATGTTAAAACAATAATTTTGACTTAACAAAAAAAAAATCACTGACTAACTTAATTTATTGGATTTATATAGAATAGAATCTATTACTACTTATGATTAGTGTTAACAAATTACGTAACAAAAATAAACACGTGCGAAGCTCGTGTACTGCACTAGTTTCACCGGGAGATAGAGGACCAGGCAGGGCTACTCAGAGGGTTGGGTTTTCTCCCGGGTGGTTGACATGAGGCACATTAACTGATGGAGCTGGTGCCAACAATCAGATTCCAGCAGTCTTCGAAGGATCCCCACGTGCTTGAGGATCACAGACATCAGGGAGATCCATGACTGCACCTCCTGTTGAGACACAGTCACCACATCACCCCCCCCCCCTCCTACGACACAACCATCACGTCACCCCTTCCCTACTACACAGTCACCAGGGTCGCATATAGCTTCAGCGTGTACACCACCGATTGTCTCTAGCTATACAAGAGAAACAACCAAAAGGACGCGGGCGATGGAAAGGCCTTTAGCCCCCATCAGATCCAACAAAGAGGAAGAATATTTGGATGAATGTAAAGGCCAACCTCTCGCACAATGCTGTTAGACACACCATTAGCTCAAATTTGAAGACTCTTCTGACTGAGTTTGCCCCAAAATCTGTTAAGTTGTCCGCTAATGGCAAAGCTACTGTGTGGAGGGCTTTGACTCTATGTTTATTTTAATCGCTTAATGTTTTATTACTTATTTGTATTTGTTTATGGTGTACTTTTACTAACCAACCTTGTGGTCTTACTTTAGGACACTTTTCAGTGGGACGAAGAGCATACTAGGCGTATAACGCAATTATATACTAAAGTAAGCAAACATGCATGGAGCCACGAGGTGGGTGGGGCTTAAGAATCCGGCTCATCCTGTGCAACACCCATTATGGATTCCTTCCATAGTTCTCCCCATGTTCATCACGTATTAGGGGACTCCCGTGTTTGATATTAGATCAAAAAAGGCTAAGCTAAATCAATCAAACGGCCCTAAGAAGACATAATTGGGCAGATATATCAACATTCATGATCATCATGAAAAAGTAGTATGTATAGTTGTTTTAACTTTTGAATTTATATAGTTTATTATTTTTTAGTCATTAACTAAAGTTGTACTTTATATGCGATAGCAAAGAGTTGTGAACCTGATGATGTCCTCATTCTTGATGTATGGACTAAAACACGTGGTGTTATAAGATCTGAATGGGTAAGTGAACAAGCTGGAGAGACCCATGTAAGTCTCAATTTCAAGTTTTTGAAATTTGAGTTTTACCTCAATGTTTGAAATAAAATTTTAATTTCTATTTATTGGCCGAATTAGGAGGCTTACCGGTAATGTTCCATAATAGAATAAGGGGGGATTAGAAAGGATGGCCTGCTAGGCACAAGACGTGGTGGCTGAAAGTGATTGGTTCGATAATAGAGTTCCCAAGGTGCCTGTTGTTGCTGACCTAGAGTACTATAGGTACCAGGTTCGTCAAGAACCGCAGTATATTAGGTTTTACTCGGAGAGTAGTCAGACACATGAATTACGTGAGATTATCCAAACGCAAGCGGAGGAGATTATTACATTGAAGATATCTCATTCGGAGTTAAGAAGTGAGATGATGGACATCGTGGGGAGTTTGAGGGATCAGATGGCAAGTATTTAAAGGCTGTCCACGATGCATTCCACCCAGTACACCGCCACTTCTACATTCCTAAGTACAACTCTAGGTACTTATAGTCCGGTGATGAAGCAGCAAAAGCAATATCAACAGCAACAACAGCCATTCCAACAACAACAACAACAGTCATACCAGCAACCGCAACATCAGTATCAACAGCAACAACATCCATACCAAAAGCATCAACAACCATATATATCAGCAACAACAACGATATCATCAGCAACAACAACCATATCAACTCAAAAGTAGCAACAGTCGGCGGTGGAAGAGACTTCGGGTTGTAACCTTGAGCTTCTCCGTGGATTTATCCGACAACAGCCAGACTAACCACATGAATCATCTTAGAATGTTGACTTTTGAATTGTGTATTTTTGTCGCTCAGATAAACTATACTCGGTGTCATAGCTGCAAAAGTTAAAAGTAAGTACTCATTGTTGGTTGTCAAACAATAAACTGCCTTGCTCTTGTATAGTTTACCATCTGGACCTGAAAACCAAAAATAAATATTTTCACCTTGTCAACAATTGAAGGTCTCATCTCGCATTCATGTAGTCTTTTTTTTTTTATCTAGATCATCCATCACAGTGTTTTTGATATTACCAAAGTAGTTTTCTCGCAATGCATCACATCCAAGTTGTGACGGATTAAGTTTGTACGCCAATAAAGGAGCTCCCAAAATATACTCTTATGACACCAATTATGCCATTCACCAAAACCCTGAAGATAACGTCGACTATTATCGAATTCGAGATCATATTTTCAAAACGTGCTCCTCCATTTTTGTACCTAGTCTTCGTAGTAGTGGTGCATCATTCTCTATTCTACCTTTTATGAATCAGTTTTATTCTTCCTCCATAGGTGGCCATGTGGTACAAATCGACGATGACATTAAAAAAAAAAAGAAGTTTTTTCAACCATGCTTCAGTTGAAATGCTCTGGTTTACTCCATACAGTATGGACAAGATAAACGACCGTGAGTACTCCTCTAAGATAACATGTCATATGCTGAAAATCACTTATCGTCCATAAGACATGCTCGCATTAAAATATTTTGTTTCCTAAAGATGTCATATGTTTCTGCTCCTGTCTTTTATTGTAAGCGAAGTTCATCAATGTTTTTTCTAGGAATTGTTTGTCCAGATATGATTAGATATGATTAAATTGAGAAAAATATACTCTTGTCGCATACACAAATCGGGTGGAAGGTTGTAGAGTGTCAAAAATACCGGCCAACACAAATATGGGATAAAGAAGTTTCCCCACGGATTAGACCCATCAGTGCAAACACGGAGTCTAACACTTCGTTGCTCACTAGCAAATCTAAGTGCTCTTGATCGAAAAACTTCCATGCGTCTCCTGATGCAGGATGAATCATATTTTCGTTGTCCTCCTGGAATTTCAAATGCCATGTCATGTACTCAAATGTGTTGCGAGACATATATAATCTTTGGAGTCGATGAGTCAATGGTAGATACCACAAGTTTTTACGCGAGATCCGGTTACCACTAGCATTGTTCTCTTGTCTCACTACATACCTTTCTTCTTTGCATTCAAGACACTTGGTATAATTGTCATTTTCAAAATCCATAAAACAGAAAATAGTTGTTGATGCACACACCAAAAGTTCTATAACCAAGTCCTAATCTTTTCAACATTTTCTTTATAGAGTACATGCTATCAGGCATTTTATGTCGATCTATGGATAAAGGCATTCACGTACCTGCTTTAAATTTTGTCGCAACCAGCACTAAAGTTATGATTTTTCATGTTGGTGAGATATCGTGACACCCATTGCAAAATTTAGCCTAGTTATCTAAGAATTTGACCAATTCTACATGATTATTATTCTTCGTAGAATTAGTTACTCTTTATTATAATGAAATAAATCAATAGCAAATGATTCCCCGTACTTAATAATCTACAATAAATGCGTGTACACATGTATGAATTGAAGTATTTGAATTATATTAAACTAATATATCCTAATTATGTAAGAATTTGACTAATTCGATGATTATTGGTCTTCATTGAATCAATTACTCTTGAATATTATGAAATAAACCATATAGAATGATTTTTCATATTAATTGATAAATTCTTGGTATATATGTAATTATGCACACACACACACACACACACATATATATATATATGTCTGTGTGTGTGTGTGTAAATATATATATATATATATATATATATATATATATATATATATATGTCTCTGTGTGTGTGTGTGTATAAATATATATATGTGTGTGTGTATGTATGTGTGTGTATGTGTATATATATATATATATATATATATATATATATATATATGTGTGTGTGTGTGTGTGTGTGATTTAAATTATACTGAACTAACATATCCCAATTGTATACGAATTTGACCATTTCGATGATTATTGGTCTTCATTAAATCAATTACTCTTGATTATTACGAAATGAACCAAATTGAATGATTAGTCATATTAATTGATAAATTCTTGCAGTCGCCCATGCTCATGAAGGTAACTAAGTAAAGCCGTTATCTCATATTCCCCCGCTAAAGCGGTTGTTGTCTCTTTTCTAGTCTTCCCTCTTTGCTTGCCAGTCATAGCAATAGTAGAAACTTCTTCCTCTCGGCCACTCCATTCCTGTCCCTATGATAGATAGAATATCATAAGATAACTAATGGAATCTTTCAACTTCAAAATTTGTATAGCATACATACATACATACATAGATACACGCATACATATGCTCTTATTTGAATTAATTACCTTGTTTATTCTGTAATAAACCAAATAGAATAATTACTCATATTAATAGATAATTTTTTACTATAATTGCGTGCATGTATATATGTATGAGTTGACCTATATGAATTATATTAAACTTATTTATCCTAGTTATGTAAGAATATGACCAAATTGAATGATTATTGCTTTTCATAGAATTAATTTCTAGGATTATTATTAAATAAATCAAATAGAATGATTCCTATATATTATTACCATAAGTGCGTGTATACATGTATGAATTGATCTATATGAATTGCATTGCACTAATTTATCCTAGTTATGTAAGAACTTGACCAATTCAAATCATTAGTGCTTTTGACACTTGATTATAATGAAATGAATCAAATATAATGATTTCCCGTATTAATAAATAATTTTCTTACTATAATTGCGTGTATATATATATATATATATCTATATATATATTGATGGAAATCAAGAGTCCAAGTTAGTTAGAGTTATAGAACTATTATAGTTCTAGAGTTATTAGGTTTATTTATTTCCTTGGTTAGGATTCTAGTTTATTTCATTGTCTTGTTATTTCCTAGTTATTTTATGAGTCTTAACTTTGGTAGGATTTGCTTACTTTAGCCTATAAATATGAGGCTAGACCTATTTGTCAAGACACGTCGTTTTACGATTATTGATTATTGATTATTGATTATTGAATTATTCTCCTTCTCTTAAATTCTCTCTACTTCTTCTCTACTTTCTTCTTCTTTCTCTTCTCTAAATTCTCGATATCTTTCTTAATTGGTTGTCGATCTCTATCAATTGGCACAAGAGCAATTCGATCTTTTCCCCGATTTCCGTTGCAATCGTCGTTTCTAGTTTTCGTAAAATTTTGCAAGTTCCAGTTCTGAAGATTTTTCTGCCGGTATAGAGTTTCTGAATTAAAATTTTTTTTTTTAAAAAAAAGTCCGAAAATCCGTACGAAAAAAAAAAGAAAAAATATCTCAAACAGCGCGTGCACAACACGCGCTCAAAAATTCGAGTAGACCGCTGCGTCTTCTTCCACGCTTCGTCCGCCACCGGCACCGCCGAGTTCTCCATCACCAGGCGCGCCACCCCCATCCCCGAAATCGTTGAATTTCGTCGCCAATTTCACCCAAACGCGAAACCCGGTTCGCGAAATCCTAGGCTGCTCCGCCATTCTCGTCGCCTCGCCGCCGCCGTCTAAATGGTGCACTGCCCGAGCCACCGCCTCTTTCCATCGCTTGATTAGCGCCGACGAACGTCGATTTCCGATCACAAAGAAAATTCGGCCGATTTAGTTTATTTTTGAAATTTCCTTTTTTCTTAATTAATTTTTTTATTATTTTTGGTTTGATTAAATTGATTTCTTGATTTTCAGTGGTGTTCGGTGTGCTCAAGCCCTGAATCGGAAAAGGAGTGGACCATTACGTGACATCAGAAATTCGGTTGCTCCTAATTATTTCGGTAACAATATTTATTTTTTTATTGAATTTAGGACTTTGAGTTCGTGACAAGTTATATATATATATATATATATATATATATATATATATATATATATATATATATATATATATATATATATATATATATATATATATATATATATATATATATATATTTTCTTTCGAATTATTACATGTTTGCTTTTCTGCACTTTAATTATTACGAGAAAATCAGCCCTAGTTTATAATTATTTTACTTTTCTATTTTAACGTCAAATATTAGTAGAAAAAAAAAATTATATTGCATGCCCGTAACAAGATCAATGGCATTAGATCAAAAGATTGAAGAACTAGCCAACTCGATAGCATCACTGAGAGAAGAATTTCATAACACTTTTACTTCCCTTGATAGTAAGTTAGACGATCACATAGCCCAGTGTCAACGAACCACAACCAGTCATGCTCCATCCCCTCGTGACTATGATAAGGGAATCCTACCGGCACCAGACACTAATCCCAATATTCATCCTTCTATAGGGAATTTGAGTCCTGCAGGTCATAGGCAACATGTGCAAAATAACCGGCCTAGAAGATACTCACCCAACCCTGATGAGTATGGTGAGAATGATAGTGGTTTTGAGGACCTTCACAATAGGTATCGCGGTAGACGTAATGACCACCATGGGTACCAACATCATGATGATGACATCACTAGGAGAGTCAAGGTAGATATTCTCGAGTTTGAGGGTACCCATGATCCTAATGTCTTTATAGATTGGCTAGATCGTCTAGAAGACTATTTTGTGTTTTATCGCATGAACAACACTCAAAAGGTTCTTTTTGCATGATTGAAGTTAATAGGGTCTGCCAAAAAGTATTGGCAAAGTGTCGAAAGTGAACGTGAGTATGAGAATGCACCTCCCATCACATTATGGGAAGACATGAGAGGTATCTTAAGAGATAAATATTTGCCTTATTTTCATGAAAAACAGATGATGAATGAGTGGTTGAACCTTAAACAGTGGACCTTGAGTGTGAGTCAGTATTTCAATAAGTTTGAAAATCTTAAAATTAGATGCACAATTAGGGAGGCACAATGATCACTGTTGCTAAGTTCATTAATGGGTTAAGGGACAATATTAAAAGAGATGTTAATTTGCATGCTCCCCGAACCTTGCATGATGCTTTTCACAAAGTCTTAGAGATAGAGGAGTACCACATGTCTTCATATTCCCACAGGTTGACTTCCCAAGTCGGGGAGTCCAAGAAAACCCAGTCTGTCACCTTACAGAGGCCTAATATTTCTTTCAACCAATCTTCTAAGGTTAGTGGTCAGCCTAGTCAGCTTGTTAGCTCCAACGTAGGAACCTCCACCTCCTTTCCATCAACCTCTTCTCCAGTGTGTCATACGTGTAAAGAAAGGGGTCATATAGCGTCTCGTTTCCCACATCGTGCCCTTCATTTAGGTATAGATCATCATGAAAATGAGTCATCTGAAGAAGTGACAGTTGCATCCGAGGAGTGTGAGGCAACTTTAGATGATGATATGACTGAATTTGAGAGAGATGGCAATGTTAATGTCTTGAGATGTACCCTTTCTTCTGCAGCTGAGCATGACTCATGGAAGCGCACATCTATCTTTGAGACTAGGGTTAAGTATGGCAAGAAAATCCTTAGGGTAGTTATTGATAATGGTAGTTCTATGAATGTGGTGTCTAAGTCAACCATACGCATTCTTAACCTAAAGCCCGCACCTTACCCTTCACCTATTAAAGTAGCTTGGGTGGATAAGACTTCATTGACTATTTCTGAGAGATGTCTGGTTCCCCTTCGATTAGGAACCTACAGTGAGGACATTTGGTGTGATGTGTTACCTATGGATGTTGCACATATCTTATTAGGACGCCCGTGGATTTATGATAAAAAAATGCTGTCAATTATGGTAAGGACAATGTTTATGTGTTTTCTTATAATGGTAAGAGGGTTAGGTTAACTCCGGGTAGACCATTAGACTCTAGATCTAAGAAAGGTCACACACCTACTGAGAAGCTAAACCTGTTGTCTGGCATCGACTGTGAGAAAGAAGGAGTCAAGTCCAATTCGCTACTTGCCGTCGTTGCTAAGACCCAGTTCGAGTTTCCTAGTGACACATCCCATGTGAGTCCACTTGAGCTTAGAGATGCTACCCTAGATGAGTTATCAAACCAACTTCCTCCAATGAGAGATATCCAGCATGCCTTAGATCTAGTCCCAGGATCCCCATTGCCTGTTACTCATACATCTACTGAATTTGCTAAAACTTTTGCACTACATATTCATGATTTGCATGCTGATATTCGACTAAAAATTACTAAAAGTAATACAAATTATAAATTGGCTGCTGATTTACATCGTAGGAAGTTAGAGTTTATGAAAGGTGATTCTGTGATGGTTCGGATTTGTCCTGAACGATTTCCAAAGCATTCTTTTACAAAGTTTTTTGCTCATGCTTCAGGACCATTTCATATTATAAGACGTTTTGGCTTTAATGCGTATTTGTTGGACTTGCCTCCTGAACTAACTATTAGTCATGTCTTCAATATTGAGGATTTGACTATTTCTCGAGGTACTTTTGAGCCTCCTACATTCTCTGCTAGTGTCACAGGTGGTTCTGCAACTGCTTCGGTTTCGGTGCTCAAGTTACCCCCTACACCACCGTTGATCTTGGATGACGTTGAAGCAATCCTTGATGATGAGATAATTGGTTCAGTAAAGGGAGGATTCCAGTGCTACCTTGTCCAATGGAAATATCATCCTAATTTGGATACACTGTTCCGTTCACTGCGGTTTTCTACATATCTTGCCGAGTATCATGATGCAAACTCTTTGGAGGCAAGTTTTTTCAAGCCGGGGAGAGTGATGGGAATCAAGAGTTCAAGTTAATTAGAGTTATAGAATTATTATAGTTCTAGAGTTATTAGGTTTATTTATTTCCTAGTTTGGTTAGGATACTAGTTTATTTCATTGTCTTGTTATTTCCTAGTTATTTTATGAGTCTTAATTTTGGTAGGATTTGCTTACTTTAGCCTATAAATATGAGGCTAGACCTATTTGTCAAGACACATTTTATGATTATTGATTATTGATTATTGAATTATTCTCCTTCTCTTAAGTTCTCGCTACTTCTTCTCTACTTTCTTCTTCTTTCTCTTATCTAAATTCTCGATCTCTTTCTTAATTGGTTGTCGATCTCTATCATATATATAACGTGCTTTAATAATTATATTGAATGATTCATCCTAGTTATGTAAGAAGTTGACCAATTCGAATGATTATTGTTCTTTATCGAAGTAGTCACTTTTGATTATTATGGATCGAACCAAATTTTATGATTATTCATATGAAATGATAAATTTTTACTATAAATGTATGTATATATGTATGAATTAATCTATATGGATTACATTGAATTAGTTATTACATATGTGACAATTTGATTTAAATGATGTTTGGTCTAAATTATTAAGAATTGAGTTTAGAGTTTAGGAATGCAAACTTCCTACCAACATCATAATATCTTTTTGATTTATGAAATTAGGTCAGGCAGATGGTTTGAAATTGATTCTAAAAGAACCTATTTCAAAAGATTAGGTGGTTATTATTCAATACGATAATTTTAAGAAAATTGAGCTTTTAGGTACCTAATACTGTGCCAAAAACTTTTAGGTACAGTTTTTCTATACCTAATATTTTCACCAAAAAATTAGCGGGAATTTTGATTTTTCACAATTGCGCCAAAATTTTTAGGTACGGATTAGGTAACGTAAATTTGTACCAAAAAATGAGAAATATTTTTGGTGGTGTTTGAAGGGGATTGTCTCTCGGTTATTCATGATATTCTGTTTCCGGAAAAATGCGAGGTGGATCATGCGAATATTATCACTGAAATTCGATCTCTCTTGGACACAGAAAAAGATTTTGAGTTTCAATGGCTGAATCGAACAGCTAATGGCGAGGCACACAAAATTGCGAGGACATCCTTGGGGAACTTTGTGTGGATTGTTGATGTTTCTTGAGATGTTTGTGGGTTTGATGTTTTCTGTTTTTTAGTTTCTGGTGATCGTTTTCTTTGTTTCAAACTGATGTGGTATTTGCCGCTTTGCAGTCTATGATATTGTTGTTTCAAAAAAAAAAAAAAACACATCTCCTTCTCCAATTTTCTCATTTCTCCATAAAGTTCATCTTTATCTTCATCTGCTTGTAATTTATTTAAAGTTTTGAATTTAATACTTTTATGCAATTAGTTCTCCATCTCAATCTTCCTCTTTCAATTAGTAAGATATTTATTATCATTATCTTGTTCAACCTTATATAATATAATGTCGTAGCTTCATCTTCATCTCCTTTTAAATTATTTAAAGTTTTGGCTTTAATACTCTTAGGCCCGGTTTGGTTAGTGTGATTATGTATGATAAATATATAATCTTACCCTCTCATGTGTTTGGATGACATAACTACAAGTCAGGGTTGACAAGATTAAGCTTAGGTGGCAAGTTAATCATCCATTTGTCAATTGCACCTCCTCCCATGCTATCAGATTATCAGCCATATAAAGGTCTGGAATGTCCATTTAGTCCTCAAAAATTACTTAAAATTATAGACTCTCCCATTGCAAAATCAAACCATTTTGACATAGCTGATTTAATTTTCTTCGGTTGAACAGAATTTTTCTCCAATGTCTTGAATTATAGGTATGCAATTGAATATAATGCATCACGTAAGTCACACATATAGTTCTCCAAGTAAAATTATGAAAAACATTAACTTACAATTTTTTTAGTTTAATTTTGTGCTTATCATTTCTTTTTTTGTCATACACACGATTCATCATAAATTACTAGAATTTGATAGCAAACCCCAACTGAAATTCCAGAACAAGTATAGAAACCATAAAATCAAACTGAAACATCTTGGATTTTTACCTCATTTCTATATCGAGTTAACTTCCACGTTACTCTTTTTTCAATTTGATTGTTGGAGAAGTAAGATTTTGAAAGTTGGGTTGAGATGGAGAAGTTGCATTTGGTGAAGGGTTGACCGGAACAAAAATGAGCATGAATGAAGAATTTGTCGTTGTCTTAAACCGATAGACAAACCCAGAAATGAGAAATAGAGCTTTAACTATGATGTTGGAGATGTTGGAGATGGAAGAAAGGTGAAAAAGATAACCCGGGAGAAGAGAATTCCAAAAACTTATCTGATGTGGGTGAAGCTGAGGGTAAAATTGGTTTTTACCATGATAAAGGGTAATCTTGGCAACAAGACCCCACCACTTGTCCACCATGCTATACCAAGACCCCTTATAAAAGGGGTCTTCTTCCCTCATTTGAAAGGGGGCTCTTCTCTTCTCCTCTTGAAGAAAGAGTATATAAACTCCACAAAAAATGCCTCACAATAATACAAAGATAATGGCAAGATACAACACTTTCCACTAAGTGTATCATCTCTTCAACGTGATAAAGGAACTACGTTGGTCTGATTCCCCGTTGTGGGATACGTAGGCAAATTGGAACATTTTCAGGCCCGACCGTAAATCACGCAAGCCTCTCCTCGGGTGGGGATTGGAGTTCCGCACCCTATAAGTTTATTGGTAACGTTCTCGACTCGTATTTCAAGTATTTTGTACCTTTTCCATCGTAAAATACTAACCACTGTATATCAATTGGCGCCGTCTGTGGGAACGCTGGAAAATCCCTGAGTAAACTCGAGAAAGCATATCGAAGAACGACAAAAAAAAAAGGCTGAAACACAAAACTCTCAACGAAGGAGCATTTTTTATTGGCAAAGGCCGCAAACAGTTGTTCGACTTCTATAAAAGGTCCTATCATCCTAAATTTACAGTCTTTTATTTGTTAAAACTTGCATGCATGAATCAAAAGTTGCTGCACGATTTTGATGATGCCAACACCTGAACTAAGTTGATTGAGAATACTTTTGGCTAATAGAGGTTTTCAACATAGCCACGCTGTGGAAACTTAACTTTCCTCTTGGCACTTGAATTGAGAACTGAACGCTAAATCTAATTTCAGCATCACATGCATTTTCAATTCTTAAATTTGAACATGACTAAGGTTCAGCAAATAGTTTTAAATATTAACTACCAGTGTACAGTGATCTTCACTCATCCAAACGTGCTTAAGCTTTTGAATAATCTCACATGCAAATATGGCCTCGTTGAGGCAAAATGGCATTTGAAGTTAAAAGTATAAAAGAGAAAGAACCGATCCAATCACAGAAATGTAAAAATAAAAGACATGCAAGGGGCTAGTCAAAGTTGGGAGAAAAAATACATTGGTTCGACAATGGATTACAATTTTTGGCCCCTTGAATTTGTTGCCCATCGAGAGGTTCTTGTGTGGATAAATTTTTGTGGTTGTAAAAGAAAAAAGATGAGCTGTTAAAATTTGAGGAAGTGGGCTCAATACCTCAACTAACGCCTGAAATAGGCTTAACTATGCGGGGAAAACTATGCAACTAGATGAGAAATTAAATAATTAAAGTGGAGAGAGATGACATGTTTATTTCATGGAGGAAGCACATGCCTAATTAATGCATAAACAGGTGAGAGTTATTCATGCTCATTTATGTGAAAAGTCTTGAAAGTTGGAATATAGCAAATTTACATACACAACACTACGTGGAAGCCCATGCAGGGCATTAATGCAAATTAACTTTGCACATTACAAGCTCATGTTTAATTGCATCTCAAAGGGCATTATTTGCAAAGTTATACATACACTCATTAAATACTCCTGCTATAATAATTTCATACTTCCATCACACACGTCAGTGACTTACATTAGTTTATGCCTCCACTCATACATTCAAACACTAATTTTATTCTGCCATTCCACGATCATGAACAATGAACGGGTCATCTCCTTTATAACATTTGCATACATGACTTCATGCACATATATCATGTAATATTATGCGCTATTAAATGTTTGCTTATCATCAAAATGTTCAAAGATCATTATCGCACATTATGTCGAGAATAAAAAAGGGGGGTCGAATGTCAATACAACCCTCTTCCTCAGTTGGGGCGAATTTCTGCTTTGGACAAAAGTCCAAAACCTGCTTGGATGCCTGTATATAATTTAGGCGGCTGCTATGAGTTTATCGCAAATAATGACATTTGATCCATTGGCAATGATTGCTTACTTTCCAAACCTCCTGCGTCAAGAATAATTACTTTTATTTGATTCACGAACGAAGGGACTTCTATTGAGTTCAAATTCTAACATTTTTGGCACGTTGTCAATTGGCACCGACCACTTCACGATCGGGCTTCAAACCCTCATTCATATTCTTTTTAATCTTCTTGAAAGCCCAGTTGCTTCAATACTTCGTTTAAACATCTTAAACTTCCTTTTTCGAGGGAGGAAAAGGTGTATGATTACGAAGCCTAGTTGCTTCAATACTTAGTGTAACATCTTAAACTTCCTTTTCGAGGGAGGAAATGAGGTATACGATCACGAAGCTCAATCACTTTAAGCTTGTTTACGAAGCACAAGAAGCCCGAGCATGTCTGGGCAAACTTTAAATTAATTCGCCAAATTTATAAGCCCGATTCTAAAGCCCGGCAAGCTTCATACGAAGATCTGCACGATCCAATAAGCATACGAAGTCTGAGCAACCCTTCCACCGGAAAAAAAAAGTCTTAGTTCACTCAAGGTGAACTTCGTTTTTCGGGGGGAGGGGGAGGAATAGGTCGTATGAATATATAAAAAACTGATCGGAGTGGAAGATTAGATTCTTCAAGGCTAGAAGTTGATTCGATTCATTCCTAGGCCTAAATACACGATCATAATGGAAAATTAGATTCTTCAAGGCTAGAAGTTGATTCGATTCATTCCTACGCCTAGATATACGATCATAATGGAAGATTCAATTCTTCAAGGCTAGAACTTGATTCGATTCATTCCTAGGCCTAAATATACGATCATAATGGAAGATTCAATTCTTCAAGGCTAGAACTTGATTCGATTCATTCCTAAGCCTAAATATATACGATCGTAATGGAAGATTCGATTCTTCAACGATCATATAGGAAGATTAAATTCTTCAAGGTAAAAAGTCGATTCAATTCGGTTCTAGGACTGATATACACGATTATAATGGAAGATTTAGTTCTTCAACGATCATATAGGAAGATTAAATTCTTCAAGGTAAGACATCGATTCAATTCGTTTCTAGGCCTAAAATAAAGGAAGATTAAATTCTTCAAGGATAGAAGTCGATTAAATTCGGTTCTAGGCCTAAAATATTCGATCGAAATGGAAGATTCAATTCTTCGACAAGAAGGAAGATTCAATTCTTCAAAAATGAAGATTCAATTCTTCAAATGGAAGATTCAATTCTTCGACTAGAAGGAAGATTCAATTCTTCAAATGGAAGATTCAATTCTTCGACACGAAGATTCAATTCTTTAAATGGAAGATTCAATTCTTCGACAAAAGGAAGATTCAATTCTTCAAATGGAAGATTCAATTCTTCGACAAAGGAAGATTGAATTCTTCAAATGGAAGATTCAATTCTTCGAGGTTAAAAGTCGATTAAATTCGTTTTTAGGCCTAAGTCCAAATCGTTGAAATGCTGTAAGTCCAATGCAATAAGCCCGAAAATCCTTCGGCACTTTGCGAATTAATCGAAAAATTCAAGCCCGGTTTTGTAAGCCCGAGAACGTCTCGGCATATTATAAATTAATTCAGCAAATTTTCAAACCCGATTTTGTAAGCCCGAGAATGCCTCGGCATATTATAAATTAACTCGGCATATTATAAATTAATTCGGCAAATTTTCAAGCCCGATTTTGTAAGCCCGAGAACGCCTCGGCATATTATAAATTAATTCGGCAAATTTTCAAACCCGATTTTGTAAGCCCGAGAACGCCTCAGCATATTATCAATTAATTCGGCAAATTTTCAAGCCCGATTTTGTAAGCCCGAGAATGCCTCGGCATATTATAAACTAATTCGGCAAATTTTCAAGCCCGATTTTGTAAGCCCGAGAACTCAATGGCATATTATAAACTAATTCGGCAAATTAGATAAATCCGATTATCTAAACCCGAGCATCTCTCGGCGTATTATTAATTACATTGGCGATTTGTAAGCCCGATGCGATAAGTGCGAGAATCCCTCGGCACGCTAGAAGCTTGACAAAATAAACATGACTCTATGAAGGAAAAATTATATTCAAACTCCTTCTAACGTGAAATCAACAATCGGGTCACTCGATTCAACACAAAGTATCGTCAAAGACTTTTTATTCATAAAGTCAAACAGTTACATAGCTTTGCGATACGAAATACAAAAGAGGCAACAGGTACATCATGAGATAAATCCTAGCATACTATAGCCATATACCAAAATGGCAATCTGAAAGATTGCTAGAAAAACAAGGTAGATGCTTAAACTCTCAGTCGACATCGTGGCAGCTCCAAGTAGCAAAGCTTCCAAAGCAAAAAGCGCAATAATCAGAGCATGGCAAAAACTCACCATCGCTTTAAAACTTATGTGAAAAACGAGACAAGATATGAATATAAGCACATGCTTTTATACTTGAAAAGTTATCTTGGAAAAAAATCCAAGCACCATCAATTATTGGTCGCATCTGCAACGTGTACGGAATCTTATCCACACATAGTCGCCTTAGTCAAAATTACAATTATCAACTACAGTAGACTAGATATACGCCCACACTAACGTCGCATCAAGTGCTCAAGTGGGGTGTCTCGAGCCCAGTGCATTTAAAAGCCCTGACACACGAAAGTCAGTGTTCTGGTCACAAGCGATCTGATCGTCAATATCAAGTAAACAACATAGTAGGGTCTTTTACGACCCATATTTGGCAGAAACCACGTGATTCGATCTACTAGAAGCCATACCATTTGGTCTTCTACGACCAAAATCAACAAACGAGTTACTTCGTTAAACTTGCGTGATCGTCAAGTCCTCGTCACACAACCCCCCTTGAAATCCAAGTGAGTCATTACCGAATTTAACACACGGCTTCAAAAGCTAACTATCGAATAACGAATGGAGGATCATATAGACGAAAGGAAACTTCAAAGTTTCGACTACAGTACACTGCTGCACTCGAAACTGGGGGCTTCTGATAAAGGGTAATCTTCGCAACAAGACCCCACCACTTGTCCACCATGCTATACCAAGACCCCTTATAAAAGGGGTCTTCTTCCCTCATTTGAAAGGGGGCTCTTCTCTTCTCTTCTCCTCTTGAAGAAAGACTATAAACTCCACAAAAAATGCCTCACAATAATACAAAGATAATGACAAGATACAACATTTTCCACTAAGTGTATCATCTCTTCAACACGATAAAGGAACTACGTTGGTCTGATTCCCCGTTGTGGAATACGTAGGCAACTTGGAACATTTCCAGGCCCGGCCGTAAATCACACAAGCCTCTCCTCGAGTCGAGATCGGCGTTCCGCACCCTATAAGTTTATTGGTAACGTCCTCGTCTCCTATTTCTAGTATTTTGTACATTTTCCATCGTAAAATACTAACCACCGTATATCACACCACAAGAAATTCCTAATAGTCTTAGGCTGTTGTATCTTCGTCCAAACAGATTATAATAAGTTGGGTCATTGTATGTAATATATATCATTCCATGTCATGTCACTTAATTTCTAACTAAATAAACTAGGCATTGTGCAATTAGTTCTCCATTCATTCTTCCTCTTTCAATTGGTATATAATATAATGTAATTATCATCATTATTTTATTCAACTTCATATGATGTATTTGTATTTTCATAAACTTCACCTTCTAAGTTATAGAATTATATATATACAAGGTTTGCTTTATACTCTAATGAAATTAGTTTTAATACTCTATAAATTGTTAAGATATAATTTCAATTGTTAAGATATAAATTGAATAGGAAAATGCTTTCTTCACAGACTGTAAGCATACAGTCAAGAGGAAAGTATTCCTCTCTTATTCAATGTATTGCTTGACCCTCCCATATATTGTAATGCTTTGACCCCCAACTCTTTTATAATAGCATAATAATCCTCTAGATAATATAATCATATGCTCATAATTAGTTTATTTCGTCTCATTGAAAAGTAACCTTCTTACAAAAGAGACAAATGATTTTGAGAAATTATACAAGGTACAAGCATATGACTTAAAAACAGTATCAATAAAACCTCTATACATGAAAAAGCTTCTTGACTTGCAGGGATTTATTTCTTATATTATAATTGCAACAAACAATAAGTATACGTATGAGCATGGAAAGTAACTAGCTATTAGTTTGAATTACATAATCAACATTAGATCGAGTAACAAAGATTGAAAATTGTAAAACATCAAACACCTTAGTTAGCACATGTTAAAACATCAGGTATATTATAATGATAAATACTCCTTTGTAATTAATTTAACAGTAAAATTATTACTAGCACCATACATTTTTTTTTTGTTATTCTATAGAAGTAATTAAATTTAAATTATTACGTACTTTAAATTCAAGAAATGCTATATATGATACAACTAACATCTATTGTCTATTTTCCATAAGAAACGAGCATCTTCGTATAATTGGTTTCCAAGATATTCACGAGTTCTAATATCAACATATAGTATGATATCATGGGCAACAACAAAAAACATATAGTATGATACTACAAAAAAAGGTTATACTAAAACTATTTTGAAGTTAAAATCAAACATGTAACTTCAGTTGTTTCAAAACAGATCATATATAAATTGGTGTCTCAAATCTTAATTCTTGCTTATTCTATGTGGTTTACTACTTTAATTTGTCTTGATCTTTTTATTCTTATTTTTCATGCAGTACTTATGAAAGTTTTGGGATCATTTAGTAATATTTGTAACTTCTAGTGGCTTACTTAAATATAAGATCCGTGAAAATCGTTCCTAAAACGAATTTGAAGATAAATTGAAAAGTCTGTAAACTTACAGACTGTAAGACTAATTGTGGCATGTGCTTACTACGCCTAGTCTTATAAAATACCAATATTTCTCTACTTCTTTTTTCACTACAAAAGTTTATTTACCTGTGCGTTCACTGCATTTTTTTGGATTTAAATACTTCTCTTTATAAATTTGCCGAACATGTTTACATATACATATATATATATATATATATATATATATATATATATATATATATATATATATATATATATATATATATATATATATATATATATATATATATATATATATGTTTTTTAGAGGTCTTTTTCCATGAAGAAGTTCACGGGGGACCGTAGCCAATTACTGTTTGTCCATTTGTATGGGATCAGAAGGTATGGGAATATTTTTTAATTTGTTTCCTATCGCCCATTTATTTTATTTTATTTATTATATACTTGCAGGGTCCAATTAACTCATTAATGAACAAATATGTGTTGTCATGATGACCTAAAAAAACTTCAAAATTAATTAGAAACAAAATTGTGAAGAGTTAAGTTGGTGTACATTGTAGAACCATCGGCATACGTACACACGCACGCAGGTGGAGGAAGACGCAGTCACGCAAGTAGGCAGGCGCAACACACAAGCTTGCGCACAAACCCCATGTTATATTATTATAATATTAATTATAGTAAAAGAATATAGTGGGTTCACGAATTATTACAAACGAATATAATTCTACATAGTTTATGGACAAAGATTTTCTATTCATTCATATCAAAAGTGATGCAATGCGAGTTGAAATTGCGTGACACATTATGATAACATATAGTTCTATTACTTTAAATTTTACGAGTAGTGAATAAGTATTACTTTAAATTTACGAGTAGTGAGTAAGTATTAAAAAAGTAAATATATAAGAAAATACAAGTTGGACTTGTATTAACTATTTATTTTTTGAAAATTGCTCACTATATATTTGTGACTAAATCATCGTTCGATTTTAATATATTACCTAATTTGATAATGCATTTTAAATTATAATATGATTAGATATCTGCTAAAATAAATTGTAAGAATTTTGCATAACATATACCATATTTTTGCATGAGCTCATAAAATAAAACCAATATTTTTGTCTACTTTCAATAATTAGGAAAAACAAAAAACAGGAAATGGTAAACTGGATAGTGACAACTTATCTTGTGACACGGTCCCTTGCAAAAAGAGACGACAACTATTGTGAATTGCGAAGTAAATGGTGATATCCCACAAAACAAAAAGTTTCTCAAAATTGAGAGGAACTCTGTTATTTTATCTTTCTTGTGTGGGATCACATCAACCCCTGAGAATTATTCCAAAAGTTGTGGGAGTGCCCTATGTTTTATGTTAGTGGAGGTGTCTGTTTGACAGCAACGGACTTTTTTTTTTTTTTTTATGAGAATTAAGATGTATAGAAAATTAAGGCATAAAGTCATTACAAATGTTCAAAATAGGAAAACCTCCATCACAAAATGAGACATTTGGGAGGTTTTGGTCGTTAAAATGATTCGACCAATTAGACAAAAAAGCTCATCTAGCTAAATTATGGGCCGCACCGTTAGCATTACGGTTGACAAAAATGAACCTCCATTTGGGCCATTGGTTCCAATAACGTTTGATGCGAATAATCAAAGGGGCAATCATCCCCGGAATGACTGGGTCGTGATCTGTAATTGCTGAAATAAGGCTGCTACAGTCCGATTGCAAAACAGCAAGGCAAATCCTTGCTTTGTCCAAGCTTTGACAGGCGTGAAGTAAGGCGATGGATTCAGCAACAATCGGCTCCATACACCGAATGGATTTACATGATGCAAACAAAATGGTGCCCGAGCTATTCCGAATAACAAACGCTGCTGCTCCTTTACCATTTTTAAACGCTGCGTCGCAGTTGGCTTTGAGCCAGCGAGGTCTCGGTGGCTTCCAAATGCTGGACGGAATGGCGCGGTAAATGAGACTCTTCGAGGCTTGGGCCTGCCAATGATCCTTCTCCTTAGCACCGCAGCATTGCCAAGTTCCTGGATAGTAAGAGGAGTACATCCATGAGCAATATTATTTCTATTATGCCAAATAACATCACAAAAAACAGCAAGGGAGATAAGACATTTATCTTTAATTGAAGCATTAGTAAAAAAACTCCATGTGTCAAGAATGAAGAGCCTCAAGAAGTCTTTGATGTTCCAATTTCTAAAAGGGTCCAGATTTAAATGCCAATCCGAGAGCAGCCACAGTTGAGTCGTAATGGGGCAAGTGATGAAGATATGTTCAAGCGTTTCAGTGTCGCCATTACAGACCGCACAAGAAGTGTCAAGGATAGAAAAAATAGAGTTAAGCTTATGACGAGTAGGAAGCACATTTTGAAAAAATTTCCAAAGTAAAAGCTTATGTCTCCCATGAAGTTTGGAATTCCACAGTTTTTTAAAAAGAACAGAATCATTGTTTGAATCTAAATGGAAACGTCGGGCTTGATCAACAAGATAAGCACTTTTAGACGAGAAGACCCCTGACGAAGAGGGGACCCAAATAGAAGAGAGGCTCTGAGCAACTGGAGATATTTGAATTTTCAAAATCTCATCAATTGTGAGTTTATCAAAAACCATTTCAAGCTTGGTTGAATCCCAACTAAGCTTATCATTGGTGAAGAAGGAGCAAACAGAGGAGAATTTGTAGTGAAGGTGGGAAGAGATCAAGAGAGAATTAGGCCTAAAAGTGGGAATGCTAGGAACCCAAGGGTCGTGCCAAGTTTGGATATTACAGTCACTAGAGATGGGAAAACAAACCCCTTTAAGAAGAAGATCTCTCGATTTAAGGATGTCCTTCCAAATCCAAGAAGAAGACGAAGAGGGAGAAGAGGAAGTGAAAAGAGTAGCCCCTCTAAGATACTTAGCTTTAAAAACTTGAACCCATAAAGAGTTAGAGTTAGCTAACATGTTCCAAGCAAGTTTAGAGATAAGGGCTTTGTTAAAATCAGCCAGTCTTTTGAAACCGAGACCGCCAACAGATTTGGGACGACAAATGGTGTCCCAAGCTTTAAGAGCAAGAAAATTACCATTACCGTTCGTACCCCACCAAAACTTGCGGAAAGAGGCATCAATACGATTGCACATGTCAATAGGAAGAAGGAAGTTAGACATGGTATAGACAGGGTAGGAAAGGGCAACGGAGCTAATAAGGACAGATCTCCCCGCTTGGGAAAGAGAAGACATTTTCCAAGAAGCCAAACTTTTATCAAGTTTACAAATAAGATCAGTAAAAGCTTTTTTGCGAGAGTTAATTTTGCAAAAAGGAAGGCCAAGGTGGGAACCCTTGTGATCACATTCAGTGACACCTAGGAGACTAAGGATATCCAATTTGAGAGAGTGATCAGTGTTTTTGCTGAAATGAATATAAGATTTTCCTTTACTCACAGCTTGCCCAGACCAGTTACAAAAAGTGGAAAGAGTATTATTGATGGACGAGGCATTAGAGAAAGTGGCATGCCCGAAAATAACTAAGTCATCGGCATAGAGAAGGTGGGAAATGAGAGGGCAGGTTCTAGAGACTTTAACACCTTTAAAAAGACCATCATTCTCTTGTTTAGAGATCACCCGAGAAAAAAGCTCAACAAAAGTAACGAAGAGGTAAGGAGAGAGGGGATCTCCCTGTCTAATACCTCGAGAGGGTTTAAAGAAACCACAAGTGGAGCCATTGACCAGCACCGAGAAAGAAGGAGAGGTAATGCATTTTCTGATCCATCCGACAAAAGTATCATGAAAACCAAGATTTGAAAGAATGCAAAACAAAAGGTCCCATTCAACCCGATCAAAAGCTTTCGCGAGATCAATTTTAAAAGAAAGTGTACCATTTTTACCTTTTCTATGATGGATATAATCCAAAATTTCATGGGAAAGAATGGTATTATCTTGAATGCTTCTATTTTTAATGAAAGCCGACTGAAAAGGAGACACAAAAAGATCAAGGAGGGTTTTGAATCTATTAGCCACGATTTTAGAAATAACCTTGTAGATAATGTTGCAAAGGCTAATGGGTCTAAACTCCTCCACCGAATGAGCATTAGGCTTTTTGGGAATAAGGGAGATAAGCGTATGATTTATACAATTAAGATCAGACTCATTTCTGAAAAAACAAGTAACCGCTTTGACAAGGGCATCCTTCGTAGTTTGCCAAAAAGTTTTGTAAAAAGCAGCCGGAAAACCGTCTGGCCCCGGACTTTTATCCGAGGCAAAGGAGAATAAAGTGCTCCTGATCTCTTTAGGAGAAGGGATTCTACAGATAAAAGCATTCTCATCATCAGAAATAACCTTAGGGAACAGATTATCCAGGTTAGGGGGAAAAGGGGGAATATTGTCAACAAAAGAGGAAGCAAATAAAGATTTGAAATGCTCAACAAAACAAGAACCAATGTCATCCCAATTCGAAGCTCTACTACCATCAGCTTTAACAATGAAATCAATTCTATTGAAGCGAGAATGAATTACAGATTTCAAATGAAAGTAGTGCGTGTTTGCGTCACCTTCTTTAAGCCATTTTTCCTTAGATCTTTGTTTCCAAAGAGTACATTTACGTTTTAACCAAAGATCCACATCATTTTGAAGTTTTTTCTCAAGAGCAATGTTAGACATAGATTGTGGGCCCGCTTGAAGGTGAGCAATATCAACCGTAATATTCTTAATGCAAGTATCAACATGACCAAAACAAAGACGGTTCCAAACTTGTAAATCTCTACGGACCAGCCTATTCTTAGCAACAAATCTTTTCATGGGGGGACCATAGGACGGGGAATTCCACGCAGATTCAATAACATGAGCACAGTGGGGGTGGGAAAGCCACATGAGTTCGAACCTGAAAGGCCTGAGGCCTTTGTGAAGCTCCTTTTGAGTATTGAGCAGAATTGGGTTGTGATCCGAGCCGATTGCCGGGAGATGAGTCAGGTGTGCAAAAGGGAACAGAAGACACCAATCGCTAGTGGCAACACCTCGGTCCAGCCTTTGCTGGATATTATGGACTCCCTCACGGTGGTTATTCCATGTAAAGTCATGTCCTGCACAACCCAAGTCTATCAGTAAGAGATTATTTAAATCAGAAGTAAGGCTGTGGGTCGAGGAACTCTCAAAAGATTTTCCTCCCGCCTTTTCCGATTGGCTACAAATATCATTAAAATCGCCCATCACCATCCAAGGGCCAGAAAAATCATCAGAAACAGCTTTTAAATGACTCCAAAATTGATGTTTTGCCTCGGTGTAAGGGGGGCAATAAACCCCAGAGAATTGCCACACCATATTTTCAGAGTGTCTAATGCGGACATTAATAAGGAACGAATTCTAGTGAGAAACAGTAGCATCAATGTCGGTTTTCCAAGCTAGACATATCCCCCCTGCCAAACCAACAGGTAGGGGGAATCAGAATATTATCAGTGAGTGAGAATTGATTGAGCACGGAGAGAAGAGAAGAGAGATGAGATGTTTTAATTTCTGAAAGAAAAAGGAGATCGGGACAAGAACTGCGGAGCAGTGCTCGGAGGGCCCGAATTGCACGGGGCTTTGCAAGCCCCTGGCAATTCCAAGCCAGAATATGCATGGCGCAACTAATTTCTTGACCCCTCGCAATTCGAGGGGTCTTCCGATGAGGACGCATCGCTGTTTTCGTCAACTGATGAGTTGATTGAGAGAAGGGAGAGCATGGAATTGGTTTGGGTGGTGGTATTACGGAGAAGAAAGGACGGGTCAGTTTGAGGTGGGAATGGTAAAGTGACAGTAAAATTCACTGGAATGGTAATGGAGTTAAACTCTGTTCTGGGTTTTGTGGAACGAGGGCAAGGGGGGAAGAAATTTGGACCAGGGAATGGGCGTTTTAAGGTTATCCGGCAATGTTCTGGAAGAAGGGGAGAGGGAGAGAGGGTTTGACGAGAGGGTGAGATCAGACGTTTGAAACGGGCCGGTGGAAATTTCGGCAGTGGGATTATATCAGAGGTTGACTTAAGATCAATAGCCTTAATGTCAGAATCAGAGAGGTTGGCATCGACGGGAATGGCGTCGAGATCTCCGGGAACGGCGACGGCATCGGAACATTCATCAGAAAATGGGTTGTCTAGGGTAGCTTTCCCGTGAGGTTTAGGGGTGATGGGTTTGGGTCGGGTGAGTTTGGTAGTGGGCTGGGTCGAGTAAGATCCTAACGAGAAGTGGGCGTGGGCCGGGGAATGGGCTAGATTAAGTGTGTGATGTTGAGAGGGAAGAGGGCTTGCAGGAAGGATGGGCAAAGGGGAGATTTGGGCCAGCAGTTTAGATAGAGTGGGAGGAGGTTGTGGGCTACGATCAGGATTGGGCTTGGTGTTAGGAATGAAATCGGGCTTTGGTTGAGAAATGGGCCCAGAAGAAGGAAGAGAAGAAGTAGGGCCTTTGGGAGCCAAGGCAATTGGGCCAGAAGTCAAATTTGGCCCAATTGGGAATTTAGGGTTTGTGGCCTGAAGGTTTTCAGCGCACAGCCAAGCACCGTAGAGTATGGGTGGCTGCTCAGCGGAGCTGGAGGTGACAGCGGGACAATGGTGGGCTTTGTGCCCCAGAATGCCACAGGAGGTACAAAATCCGGCCAGGCGTTCATATCTAATTTCGACAAAGAGAGGATTTCCCTCAGGCGGGTTGAAGCAGATCTGATCTTTGAGGGGGGTGGAGAGGTTTATTTCCACCTTAATCTTGAATGCTTTTCTCCAACGGCTACCAAACCGGGCTTCTTCAAGACAGATAAACTTGCCCAGTGAGTTCCCGATAACTTCAGCGTTTCGAGGGTTGATAAAGCAAACCGGTAACCTAGAAACATGGCACCAGAACACAGCAGTAGAGAAATCCATGTCAGAATAAGCATTTTCCGGCGACCATTTCTTGAGGATGACCTGGTGGTCCCGAAAAGACCAGGACAGATTTAGAGATCTCATCATATCCTCTTCAAGTTTGAAAATACAGGAGAAGATGTTGGTGTCTTCCAGCTTGATGAACACTTTGAGTTTGGGGTTCCAGGCTTTCAGCATAGTTGATCGAAAGGCACCCACATTTTGGGGTTTTTTTGCTAAAATTTTGGCGAGTAAGGCATATTCGAGGCTAGATTCTGAGGAGATGGGTGTGTTATTATGTTTAGAGGCGATGGGGTTCTCCATTTCAAGAGAGAAAGGAGGAATGTGCTACAAAACGCAGCGGGGCGAGGCTGCAAAGCGCGGCGGAGCGTGGCGGAAACCACGAGGAGGGGGGACCTAGGAGAGGAGCTCTTTTTTAGAGAGAAGATTCATAATAATAGAACCCATTTCGTACTATAATAATCAACAACAGCAACGGACTTAAATATGAGATTATTATGACACAAATAAGTGCCCTTATGAACTTTTCTGGGTTTTCTGTAGCAAACATCGGAATATTTATCTTGAGTTCTTAACCAAATGTATTGTTTTAGTACACAAAAATGGGGAGTGTGAGCGAAAGCGATATAATTATTGATACATTTCGGAATTTATCTCACATTGCTTGAGAACTCTTCTGCACTTTTGTATATTAATAGATTTCATCTAATAAGGCTTTTTAGGACGATATAAGAGGGGACTTAATTTATGTATGGTATCAGAGTCACTTCTGGCCAAGTCAATGTTTGGTTTGCCTAAAATCCACGTGTTAGGATTCGATGTTCATTCCGATCTAAACGTAAGGGACGTCTTAAAATCTATCACGCATTGCTTTGAAACTCTTTTGGGTTTCTGTATATTAATGAATTTTATCTTCTCTAATAAGGCATTTTAGATAGAAACAAGAGGGACCCTAATTTCTATAATACATCAGCAAACAAAAATCGCAAAGCTATTCGGAACCAATATCCAGAGAGAGAGAAAAATCGTGAATAGGGTAGGCTCTTGCTAAAGTCGACATTCCTCAGTGTATGTTTGGGGAAAACATATCAACTTTCGCCAAAAAAATTCCCCAATTGACTCGGCTTTACACAGTAAAACGTTTCCGTAGCGAGGGTGGGTCGTATCTCCGGAAGCAAACTTGCCAGGTGGGTGGAACGGTCATGGGTTTGGCTGAAGCAATTAGGCAAAAGAAGTTAGTCTATATGAATGACCACATGCATAATATGAAGAGCAGCGACAATGGTGAATCCACCACGGAGTGTCTAAAATTCTGGTTGAGAACTTTCCTTTATAAGTGATGTAGCGAAAGCTACAACGAACATGAAGAACAACACGAACTTAAGAGAACCTCTCGATGAAATAATTTAATAATCAACCAGCTCCAAATAACAATGAAGAACAAATAGCTCTAACAAATAACCTAAGTAAAAAAATTGGTTTTTGGCAATTTACCTCCCTGTGTTATGTCAAATTGGCAAATTACCTCCCTGTGAAAAATAAATAGGCAAATTACCTCCCTATGATTTTAAAAATTGGCACACCACCTCCCCGTAATCTTTTTAGTGTATTTTTTATCCTTAATGACCGAAATACCCTTGTTATTTCTAATATTTTATTTTCTATAATTTCAAATTTGATTATAACCTTTCTTTAAAAGATTATAAGTAAAAGTACGAAATATATTATAAAACATACATATTACGAAATCACAAACTTATTTTTAAATTTTAGTTTTAAATTTTACATTTTTTAACAAGTTAAAATATCAAACCAAAAATTTACATAATTTTTTTTAGATAAAGTGTATAATTGTCTTTTTCAACCTAAAAAATCATTTTCACTCTCAAAGTTGAGCAAGTGAACTACACCTCCCTATATGAAGAGGTAATTTATCAAATCTTGAAATCACAGGGGGCTAATTCGCCTATTTATTTTTCATAGGGAGGTAATTTGCCAAATTAGCATAACACAGGGAGGTAAATTGCCAAATCCTCTAAAAAAAATGAATTCTAATTAAAACCAAATTTCTAGAGAATCTTAAAATCTTAATTGAAGTCAACGAAAACTTTCTTGCTTCGAAATTGCCTTAGACTAACGTGCTTTTGGGTTCAAAGTTGGGCCTTATAAGGAGTAAACCCCATTTAACTAGTTTAAGCACATATAACGTTTCATTTGATATATTTTGTGCCCCTCAATTGGAGCATCGAGTCCAAAATTATGACATTTTCGTGCATCCGTTTGCTATGGAGCTTTTCTTGAAACTTTAGGTCCACTTTCTACCCTGCATAAATCTCTTTCTCAACGATTAAGTGCCAACTGTAGAATTTTATAGAATGTGAAGAGTTTTTTCCCGCAGTTCTTTTAAGTTTTAATTGTCCGATTGCTTCAATGTGAAAACTGCAGAAATACAGCTGCAGGAACAAATTAATAGTGGGGGACAGATTTGTCACTTAAACAGTTCATTCATTGCATTTTGCTACAATTTTGTCCTATTCCCCAAGAAAACAAACAAAGATCCTTTTTTTCTAATTTTGTTTTTGTCGGGAGTGGTGGGTACTCCCGAGCACTCAGGACGGATATAATATAGACTTAAGAAAAAATCACGCACTCAAAAATATTGAAATCATGGCATAGTAATTATAAGTGAAGCATTGACCGCTATATTGTACTTCATCAACTTGTCAAATTTTTTTTTTTTTTATATTATTCGATATCGATCTTAATGGAAAAGCCTAACATGACAAATATATCACAAGGGATGCCGACACAATGTTTAGTTTAAGTTGGTTTCACTAATAAAATTGCGTGTGAAACAACACGATATTGATGAAATCAACTTGAGATATTGATGAATAAAATTGTATAAAACCCCTTTTGAAAGTCTATATTTTTTGTTTTGTATTTTGTATTTCTGCGTAATATACACACGTGACAAGAGGGTTTCGGACTTATTCCATTTCCCTTTCCTAAAATGGGAACTTAAGGTTGTAAAGTACAGTCCCCTGAGCTGTCCTAACGCATAGCCTATAAATCTACATGCCAAAAGTGGGAATATAATAGTACTCGCACTTTTTTGTACTACATTTTAGATGAAATTCCATTTTTCATACACTTTACAGCCCAACTCCAAAAAACCAACGTTTTCCAACGTTACTTTAGCATTGACAATTATTTGACAATGAGATTAGGAGTTTACTTTGATTAAGTGGAACCACTATTGTTAGTTTCATCTTATCTTAGGAATAACAAGAGATTGGAGACAGTATACGTGTGAATTACTTTAAAAATTGTCAGCGTATGATTTTTTTTATTTTATTCCTGATACATTATTTCAACTCTTACCATATAGCATATACGAGATATGGTGAAATTCCTCACCGAGAAAACATCTCTAATATTACTCGAGGTTTCAAATTAAGCGTGATCATGTGAAGTAACTCTTTCATTGAGCCATATTAAAATCATATCTTTTTGTTCAATACTTATCAAAATGCCTAATTGAGTAATTCATGAGTAAATACTTAAAGTAGATAATTCAACTCTACCATTACTGGAACCTACTACTCAAATGGTTTTTTTGTCTTAAAAATATATTCCGGAAACTCTTCTGACTTTTGTATATTAATGAGTTCCCGCTCTTTCTCTAATAAGGCATTTTAGGGGGAAATATGAGACGCCTCATCTTTACATTCGATAAAGCAAAAAGAAAGAAAGGCATTTGGAGCTCTCAAAAATCTAATAAATGCGAAAGTTAATCAATACATGATTGTAATCTTCTGAACTTAAAAGATACAATAAACTCTTGGAATTAGTTGTATAGAAAGGTAATTTGACAACATGCTAACAAATCCTCAAAATTAGATGGATAAAAGAGATATCGGCCACATTTTTTGGACCTAACAAGTAACAATTAAGTATGCCTTTGAGACACGTTTTTAATTCAATTACGAAACTTGGATCTACTCAACTCTATTTTTATTAATAGCGTGAATATTAGAAAAAGGTGAATACTGGCATATTTAAATGGTAAAAGTTTAGTCACTAGAAGAAATATATATGACACCAAGTTTGTGGGCTTCCCACATTGAATTGAAGAAAATACTATATAGACCAAGTTTATTATGATTATGTGGCCACAATTGATTCACGTATTAAAAACTCGTAGCTATAGTTATTTTATGTATTCCTACGAGAATTAACTTAAGCCGAAAAGGGATTCTAGCAGCCAATGAGCCGAAGGAGTGCATGCTCCGCGGCAAAGATAATGTAGATGCAAAACATCTTTGGTGAGTGTATGTGTTCTTACAAAAGCTAGATGACTTGTTGTACTTGGTTCGGTTTTCAAACGTTTCTACATATTCGGGTGCCCAAATGGTGCAATACAAAAATCTGTTTCATAGTGGAAAAGGTAAAGACATTTGGGAAGGTTTATGGTTTGTTGTGTGCTCGTCAATTTGGCTTGAAAGAAACAAAGTACTTAATGAACGAGGCAAGGTGAACATTAAGAAGGTCATGGAGCTCATTGAGATTCGGATGTGAGTTTGGATCAAGGCAAGAAATAACTCGTTCTCTTTTTGTTTTAATGACTGGTGTATTGATCCTATAAAGTGTCTAAGATAGGGGTTCATGTAGGGTTGAGCACCACTTGTGCTCCATTAGTAAAAAAATTTCCTTCCCAAAGAAAATAATATTTTATGTATATAATTTCACAACTTTATAATAATGTGTCGCAATCACAACTACGCGATCTACTCATAAACTTTATTTATTCATAGTGTGAGTACTAAAAAGTAAAATATTGGCATATTTTATTGGGAAAAGCTTCATCACTAGGAGAAATATAACACTCACAATCGAATTAAGCTCACCATATTTTCTGAGTGCTAAAAAGCCTTTTTTAATATTCGTGCAGCATTGGGCCTCAATGCTTGGAGAATAAATTAATTTAGCCCAGCTGGAGTTTAGATTCTCATGTCCCCTCTTTTGAAGCTAGTGAGTTTGCCGACGTGTTCCATGACGTTTCTTCATGGTAAATTGTACAAATTTGTAAAAAAATATAGTTAGAATGTCACACGGGTACTAAACCTATGAAAGTTCTCGAAAAGCCCAAATATTTGATATAAAGTTTTGGATAGTTGAAATAATTATGTTAATAGCACTTTATAAACTAGAATGTTTAACTAGTTCTAAGCAACATACATAATTATTTTATGAGTTACTAATAAATAGTCATTTCATATCTTGTTTTTTGGAATTGCAGCTCTTTCTCATATTTTTTGTTCTAGATATTCGTCACTAATGAACAACCTCTTTGGATTTACATATCTTATTTTGTGTGTGTTTCTGGCCTGAATCCTTGTTTAGTTGAGCAATTTTATTTATTGTATAGTGAAAATAATGCTAAATACACACAAAAACAATTAAGTACACTTATTCTTCAAAAAATTAAAAATGTTGCCCAATGTAATGAGAAGAAATAGAACTAGTCATTTCCCTATGATTATTCCTCGACAATTTCCCTATTTTCTGAAAAGTTAAACTATGTGTAAGTGGGATATGTCTTGTTTATTTTCAAAATATATTGAATAGATTAAATAAATCTAATTTGAAGTATATGGAAGCAAGACGTGAAGGTTAATCTTTAAATCCATTCAAATATAACAAAGTTAGTCACTTTGTAATTTATAAATCGACATAAATACTTACTTTTTTTTATTAAATTGGAATTCAAACATGTTTTACAGAATTTGATTGGGTGACACAATTCATAAAATTAATCCAAGAAAAAAATTTCAAGGAAATTGGGCGACAATAATAGAATTTCGATGCTTTGGTCTCACGAGTCTCAATTCTCGTGTACAAATTAGAAGTTCAATAATGGAGCAACCGCATCCAAATTAAAAGAATCCACGTGAGTAATTCACATGATGCGCCAAATATAGACGGGGGCTATTATTAATGGAAGAGAATATGCGTAAATATGGGCAAAATAAGCCACATCAAGCCAAATGTACAAATTTTCTTTCAGCTCACCACTTCCACGTTCCATCCAAAAACCCATTATTGCAGTTCGTACTTTCTTTTGTTTTGTGGGTCCTTGGTATTGACAATGAAAGCAAAATTTAATTCATACTATTTCAATGTAACACATTTCATTAATCACTTTGTATTAATGGACAAATCAACGTATAAAATCATCTTCATATACTTATTATATATATATATATATATATATATATATATATATATATATATATATATATATATATATATACACACACACAAATACTATGTTGCGGAGATATATCTCGGATAACAATTGATGATTGATGAAACTTAAGGAGACTACGTCAAAAGAATCAGATCGACCTGCTTACTCTGGCAGTCTTCAAAAGTAATGGAGGTCAACGTCATATCTACTTGTACCAGAAGATTGAATCGACCTATTGACCGTGGATTCTAACCTGGTCGTCCTTCCAAGTCAATGTGACATGTATAACGCAATTAGGTGTAGTTTCAAATCATCAACGAGAGCTTAGAGCTAATATATATAAATATTTTGTATCTGCATGTGACAAGGTATGTTATTTTTATAGTCACTTGTTTCGGAGCTCGAGTGATCAACTTATCGATTGTAATCTTGAACTTATTGGGTTTCAACTATCTTTGATCTACTCATTAGTCATAGCGAACGATTTAAGTTTTAATTGACTTAAAACATCGACAAATTTAAGATTCGAAAGAGAAATCATTCTAGCGTGGAACATCAAATTAGCATGCTTATGTCTACGTGTATATTTCAGACTTATTTACTCTCTTGCATATATCACATACCATATGATTTAGCACCTTCGTGTTCTTTATGAAAAGAATCTAAATAGTTTCATTTTGTCGTAACAAAATCAAATGATAATCTGAACTCTAATAAAAACTTCGTCATTGATAAGCCTAATTGTCGGGAAATCTTCGGATTTAGGCCATTTGGGCCTCACTTTCGGTCCAGATTCAAAGCATTATGGCCACCATTTCCCAGAATCTAAAGACCATGTACTTACTCTTAAGTCAACTAATCCTGCTAATAAAATTTATATTTATAAAAAATAAATACGAATCTGTAATTTTGGGCAATGCAATTAATCAAGATTTTTAACACTTAAGCATGCAGAGGAAACAGAGTGAAATGATTTGATGTCCCTTTCGCATTTTGTCGTTATCGAATCCCTCTTTACTTGAATGTCATTTTCACCTGCTACGTGATAAGAAATAGTAGTGCAACAAGTTGGAAAAATTCTTAATTTTTCAATCTTTATTTGTTTGGAGCTATTGGGGTTTTGTGTGCAACTTGTGTAAAATCAATCACCATCTTTTATCAATTTTGAATCAATGAACTTGGTGAAAATTAAATGATTTTAAATCGCTGTAACTAAAATCTAACTTCTTGGAGTCATTATCTTCGGAGTAAACTAAGGCATCAATGTCAAATTAAATAATTTAAGTGTTTGTTTAGTTTAGTTACAAAAATTTTATACTTCCGATGAACATTATTTTTCTATAAGAATTCCTAGCTTATATAAGTCAAAATTGTTCCCGAAGTGTGTCACTCACGCCAGTTAGAAATTGAGCCTTTTTGTTACATGATTCACTTGGTTACACGAAATTATTATTGAATCTAGTACTTCAACAAGTTCAACTTGCAACCACTGGATGAAAGAGATTTTACATAGATTGATAACAACAATTAAATTTATAATCTCAATCAATTGGGGAAACAGTATAATTTAGAGGGGAATCATATTGAATCTGACACATAAATTTTCTTATCTCATTCTGAATGAGTAAAACGACTTCATTAGATTTGTAAGTTACACACGCTATTGTATAACTTTTATCTTAACATAAACAATTTCTCGTCGACGAACGTCACAAGCCTAATTTGTTGCAAAAATTTTCGTCTGTTATCTTAACTCCTCCCAAATTACCGCGAATCCAACATAACATGCGCATTTTATCTATACCCATATATTCACAATATTCACAACCATATAACAAGACAATATCACTTAACTTCTTACACAATAGTAATAAACAATCATATTTCTACAGAGTTTAATTTCTCACTTTAAGAGACCTAAATTTTAGAATATATCGAAGAAGAAAGTGCATATTTTTTAACTATTGATATTTTATTTATATTATCTTACAAAATATAATAAACTTAACCGATATAAGACATTTAAAAAAAAGGTTCTGTTATTCGAACCACCCACTTTTTCATCTACTATAAAATATTTTCTCAATTTTCACTTTATTTCGCACTCAATTCTCTTACTAAGTTCTTACTGGCAACTCATTCTCATAAAACATTCTCCATCCTAGATGAATGAACCCTCCCAAGATAGAACAAACCCAAAAAATAATAAAATCAGATTCCTATTTTTATTACGGCTGTTTCTGAAGCAAAAGTGCTCTGCTTTTTTTTTTTTTTCGACACCTATAAATAGGACCATCCCTCCATTACAACACCTCTCCTCTCTACAATCAGACACACAACACAAACAAACACCCTCTCTCTCTCTCTCTCTCTAGGATTTAGTGAGAGAAAAATGTATGCAGAAACAGGGCTAATGTTCCCATACTTCCACAACTTCTCTCAAGAAATTCAGAGTTTTGATGACTTTTGCTGTGAAGACAAGCCCAATGCTTCTTTGGTAAGTCCCCTGTTTTCAATTTTATGTTTTCATGTTTGAGTTTGTTAAAATAACTGTTTGATTGTTTTTTTTTTAAAAAACAGGGGAATTTTAATGGGATTTTAAAGAGTACTTATTTTGCGTTAGTTTTGAATGCTCTGTTTCTATGAACATCAGTTTCTTACAATTTTATGAGCATTTAACGTTGTTGTGAAGTATTAAGACTGACCCACTTGACTGCTGCAAAAACTGAATTGAAGAACAAACAGGAAAAAGATAATTCTTTTTATCAAAGATTCGATTTTTATTTCATGTTCTGTTTTTTGTAGGCATAAAAAAGGAACATCATAATTAGAGAGACAACCTTTTGATGGGTTTTTCCTCATATGGATTTCCTATTTTGGAACAGAACATTTTGATTTAACTTAAAAGCGATGATCAAAATCCCTCTTATAGATTATAGCATCTTAGCTAGGCCTGATTTTTGTCGAAAATAGCGACTGAAGATTTTTCAGACAAAGAAGGCTATGTGTTAAACATAAACTAAAGGTTATTTACACACAACACTTGATGAATTTTTGTAGACTTAACACTTGATTTACCAAGAGTGAATCGGAAAAAAAAACCGATCAATATAAGTTCATTCGCAATTAGTAGTGTCGTAAGCTGCCTGAAATGAAGACTGTTCGACATATTTCTCAGCTCACCGTGTTTATATCTTGTTACAGGACGTACCGAGCAGCCTTATTGAGACTTCCACCATGTTGGATTACAACCTTGGGGAATTAGAAGGAGATCTTTTCAAGGCTCCAGAATCAGTAATTGAAGAGCCGTTGATGAGTCTTGATCCGATGGCGGCCGCACTTTCGATGATGTCTTGTGGAGAAGATGTCATCACCACTCAATCTCTGACCGTATCAGATATTGAATCGTCAATAGAGAACGGGCAATTACTCAGTGAGGTTTTCTACCAATGCAGGCAGGATCTTTTGGCAAAAGACGGGAACGAAACACCACTCTCCGAAGTTCTCAGCATCCGTAATGTGAAATCCGATGAAGAGTTGCTTACACAGAGTTCGTTCCAAAGGAGTGAGAGTTCCGGTTGTCTGTGGTCGATGGGGAGCATGCATGAGGCTCCGTTGAGGCCAAATTTTCTTGATTTTCCTGTTATGGACTTTGGAACGGTTTATGGGATGCGACGAGCATTTAGTGAGGGCGACATAAAGGTCAATTATACCGATCTGGATTTATCTAATTGACACGCGATTCTACTTTTTATCGTAAATTCTGTTTAATCTACAATAAACAAATTGGAGTATGCAGTAATGTAACTCAACATTAGATACTTTGATATGAATGAGATTGAAAAGCCGAAGGATGTGTTTAAAACATATTTAGTAGCTGGAAACAAACATTATCCGACTTCTGGTGAAACGATAGTTCCATGTTCCCGATTGAGTTCTACGTGTTCAATTGGTTCCATGAAAAGATCTATAAACTTAGAAATGCTTTAGACGTTTTTAGCGTTTTCAACAGCTGAATGGTCACTGATTCTGAGTTTTTATGACAGACTCTTGATAGTGTTAATACAAGCTTCATTCAATCGAATCAATCTGCAATGGAGCAACCTATAGTTTCGAGCAGTTGCACTTCAGCAGCACATCGCATGGAAAAGCTCTCCAGGTATTGGAATAAGAAGTCGAAGAGAAATTTTGGCAGAAAAATCAAGGTAGTTGCGAGTTTCTCTTTCTCATTTTTAAGTTCGCCTCAAAAGTTTTTCCAACTCCGAATCTGAAACACACTTGTTTTGTTTGTTTTCTCGTCTTCAGTATGCTTGCAGGAAGGCTCTGGCCGATAGCCAACCGAGGATCCGTGGAAGATTTGCAAAGACCGAAGAAACGGAGAGTTCCAAGAAGCGATAATTCGTATTCCACAAGCAAGAACGAATCTTATATCTCACGGGGCAAAGCAAGAAATCCCTCATGTTTAACTGAAGCCTAGACACGATTGTATTCAATATGTTCACCTTCAAGATTGCAAATTTGTTACTTTAGCTGTAATAATCTCCCTTTAGATCAAATCTTCAGTTAGTGATGTAGATATTGTTTGTACAAAATAAATAAAGTATATGTAAATTTATGATTTTTGTTATAGTAACTTAAGTTGTCACGCACTGGCTTGCCGGATTTCTCATGTCCTGCCGCTCCTACGGATATTGTACGGTAGGCGAACTATAGGGTATGAAGGATTTATGATAGGTTAAATAAAGAGAAAGAAAATATATAGTAGATTCTTAGTATGAATTGCTGCGTTTGGTAAAATTATTTCTACTAGAAACTGTGGCACACGAAGCTCCGCGCAAATTAATGTTCTATATTGTAAAGTATTATATGATCATATTCAAGTCTGAAAAAAAATTCCGAAAGAAAATAAAATGCAAGAAAAAAGATTTGCTTAGATGTAAAGAGTTTGAATTAATGGGAGAGTGAATCAACATTATTAAAGTAGAATGGAAAGAAAAGTAATTTCCATTGCAAGAATATGAATTATAGGGAACTATATCATCATTCTTAGTAAATGATATAATTAATTTTGTTTAACTTAAATTGTAGGGTTAAATTGGGAAACTAATAATAAGATGCTATAGTAAAATATAAATTATAAGGTTAAACTTGGAAATCAAAATTTGGTGTCACAAGTACGGTACCTCTTCCTTTATAAATTAGTGTAGATAATAGATAGATAATAAAATGTGTGGTAATATTGCCAGAGAATATATTGTTTTTGTCTAAACAAATTTAATTGTGAGACAATTTTGACTTTCTTAGTTTTGGAATCAAGACTTAACAACATTACAATCAGTTGTCTTTTCTTTTTGTTTTCCATCAATATTCAATAGATCTTTCTATACTATCTAAATAAATTCTCAAAAACTTATTATTAAATTATTTTTTATTTTTTCTAACTAAAGGTGCTTCAAAAATATTGAAGATAAATTGTTCTGAGGGGCAATTTTATGGTACATGAGTTAAATTGGAATAATGAATATTAAACTAAAAATTATTTGAGTAAACTACGAAACTGACTTTTATTATTACGAATTAGTAACTGCATAGTTTTATATTATATGTTATTATTTATCTCCTATATAATTTAAACATGATAAATAACACATAAAGGTGACTTTTTTATTTATTTATCAAATCTATAAATTTTTTGCTAAGTCTATGTTCATGGATTAAAAGATTAAAGATCAGGTTCTTTAACCTACTAATTAGTAAAAAAACTAGATTTCTTAATTTATTCAATATTGTTTTAAGGCAATGGGTAACATCTTTCATTTTGATCAAGTAATATAGAATACTTTACATTTATATATTTTGGTACTATAACAGTATTACTTCCATCAATTTCAAACATGTGTGACTAAAAATAGAAAGAAAAATCAGTGCACATTGCATACTCATGTAAATTAATTAGGAGTTTATCAGAGTACATTACATTAAACAAGTTTTCGATATTGATAATGATACTGAATAAGTTTAGAGAATCAGATGTTAAAAGGCAATATCGCGATAATAGAGATGCATTTTTAATATCTAGAAGTTAAATTATCCGAGGAAAATTCAAAAGAAGAAAAATTTATAAATTAAAGAAACCCAATCAGTGGAATAATTAAAATTACCGTCATTACTGGTCTTAGAAAAAGGAAGACAAATTTTAGTTACACAGTCAATGGAAGATTCTTATTTAAGTGAGGGGTATAATTCTCTAGTCATACAATTTGCTTTGGGAGAAACAAAATTCGCTCTAACAATATTGCTAGTCTAATAAAATTAAGGTTATGTTCTAAATAATACGAATAAAGCTAAAATAAACTTAACTTATAATATAAAGTGAAAGAATATTTTCTTCTTCGATATTTTCAAGTGTAATTTACAAATAAAATGAACACCTTTTTATAGGAAAAATATTCAACTATACTATTACAAATTCTTCATCATATTAAATTGATGAATTATTTTTCAAGACTTTTACATAACAAGTTGGCTAAATAATGTATTTTTCAATTATTCATTTCAAGTTGGATGGCTAATATAATTATTTATAACACTCCCCCTTTAGCCGTCCAAGCTTTCGTGATGCCTCGTTAAAACCTTACTAGGAAAAGACCCATTGGGATAAAAATCCATAGTGAATGAAAAAGATTACATCATCATTTGTACACACGTCTCATGGTGCCTCGTTAAAAACCTTACTAGGAAAAACCATGTGGGATAAAAACCATAGTAAGGAAAGAAGAGTGCAGATGTGTATGGAGCGGGTTCGTGAGCACGTGCGTATGAGAATGCATGTGCGTGAGTGCGTCAAATTTAAAATTTTGATTCACTACTGCGTCTTAGTGCGTATATTAAAATTAAATAAATAATTATATTAAATATATATATAGATAATATTATTAATTTAAATAACTAACCATAATTAAAATATATGTTTCGGAAAATGTTGTAAGTAACTATTTTTCGGGATATAATTGAGTTTACAATAGTATAAAAAGATAAAAAAAAAAATATTTAAACCACTAATTTTTGCCTCGAGTCCTCCACGCATTTAATAGCCTAGACCTTTTGCTTCCCAAGAAAACCCCACTAACGATCAAAATTCTTGGCCATAGGTTCTCTTTCTCATCATTTTCTCTTACTTCACCATTTATCTTTGTATTTGTCTTCTTCATCACTCTTTTAACTTCTTTTTTTCTTTTATCAGCCGTCATCACTCTAACTTTTATCTTCTCCTCTCTATTTCTGATGTAGTTTTCATTTTTATTCTTTATTTACTTCGTTTATTACCACATTTATCTCTTCCTTAACCACCTCAATAGAACTTTGAGGAAAGAACAGAACACAACTTCCACCGGATGACGCAAAAAAGGTTGCAAGAACTGAGATTTTTTACTAAATCGCGAACTAAGAATAACTGGAGCGCGAATTAAGATTTCTTAATTTGCTTTAGAGCGGCGCACCGGCATCGAAGTCGCCAGAGCGCGATCGTAGCGCCGGTGCGGACACCCCACCTCACGAACTATGTGACTTAGGACATGAGTGGTCCTTTTTTATAAATCTTGCAATCGCCGCATCCCGATACTATGAACATTCTTTCTGAAAGTTGTTGTAGGTACAACTTTTGTAAAAAGATCTGTCATGTTGTCACATGATCGAACATACTGGATATCAACATCTTTGTTCTTTTCAAGTTCCCGAGTGAATGAGAAGAACTTTGGTGGTATATGTTTTGTCCTGTCACTTTTGACGTAGCCTTCTTTAATTTGAGTAACACATGCATAATTATCTTCATATAGTATTGTGGGACATTTCTTAATTGGTAAACCAGAGGTTGCTTTGATATGATGAGTCATTGATCGCAACCATACACATTCTTTTCTTGCTTCATGTAGTGCAATAATTTCAGGATGATTTGAAGATGTGGCAACCATTGTCTGTTTCTGAGAACGCCATCAAATAGCAGTACCTCCATATGTGAATACATACCCTGTTTGAGATCTGGCTTTATGCGGATTTGAAAGATAACCTGCATCTACATAACCAATCAATTCTTGTTTTGCATTTTTAGGATAAAATAAACCGAGATCGTTAGTTCCTCGAAGATAACGAAATAAATGTTTAATTCCATTCCAGTGCCTCTTCGTGGGGGATGAGCTAAACCTGGCAAGTAAATTTACAGTGAATGCTATATCAGGTCTAGTACAATTTGTAAGATACATCAAAGCACCAATAACACTTAAATATGGAACTTCAGGACCAAGAATTTCTTCATTTTCTTCACTAGGGCGAAATGGATCTTCGTCAATATTTTGTGACCTGCAAATCATTGAGTTATTTAAAGAATTTTTTTTTTATCCATGTTAAAACATTTCAAGACCTCCGTGGTATAGTTGGATTGATGAACTAATATTCCATTTTTAGTATACTCAATTTGTAAACCAAGGCAATATTTAGTTCTACCAAGATCTTTCATTTCAAATTCATTCTTTAAATAATTCATCGTTTCTTGAATTTCTTTTTTAGTGCCGATGATATTTAAATCATCTACATAAACCGCAATGATAGCAAAATCGGATGTTGTTTTCTTAATAAAAACACATGGATATAAAGGATTATTGATATATCTTTCTTTTAGCAGATATTCACTTAAGCGATTGTACCACATGCGTCCCGATTATTGATGATTCAGGCATTTTAAATCCTTCAGGAATTTTCATATAAATGTCACTATCAAGTGATCCATAAAGATAAGCTATAACAACATCCATGAGATGCATTTTCAAAATTTTATAAACTGCAAGGCTGATTAAGAATCGAAATGTAATTGCATCCATTACTGGAGAATATGTTTCTTCATAATCAATTCCGGGTCTTTGATAAAAACCTTGTGCAACAAGGCGAGCTTTGTATCTTAAAATTCCATTTTTCTCATTTCGTTTCCGAATGTAGGCCCATTTATATCCTACAGGTTTCATATTTTCAGGTATGAGACCAATATGTCCAAATACTTTTCACTTATTAAGCGAATTAAATTCAGCCTGCATAGCATCTCTCCATTTGATCCAATCATCCCTGTTTTGACATTCATTTACAGATTTTAGTTTGGAATCATCATTTTCATTCATAATGTCATATGCGATTGAGTACAAAAATATTTCGTTTATATTTTCTGTCTTGTTTCGATCCCAGATTACTCCTGAATTGACATAATTAATAGAGACTTCAATATTCTCTTTATCTTTAGAATTTAATTCATCAGCCTCTTGACTTGTCTCATTTGTCACATTTTCTGTTTTATCAGGAGTAGATTCCTCGATGGGGTTATTGATTTTTTCTGCCCCTTTTCTTATTCGAGGATTTTTATCTTTTACACCTATAGGGGACCACACTTTTTTAATATGTTAGCATTATCATTGTTGGATATTTCTTTAGGAATTTCAATACGAGCGGGAGCATTTGCAGCTGGTATTTGTGATTTTGTCACCCTTATTGTATCAGTGAATGCATCGAGTAATTGATTTGCAATATCTTGTAAATGCAGAATTTCTTTACTTCAAAATCACATTGTTTTGATAGAATATCATAGTTTGATCAATGTGGAGTATACCATGATAATTATTTTTCTATTTGTTTCTTTTCTCCCCCTAAGGATGGAGAGTATTTTTCATTGAAATGACAATCGGCAAATCGTGCCGTAAAGACATTACCTGTTTGTGGTCCAAGATATCGAAATATTGATGGATTCTTTGAGGTCCCATTTTCGTTCGTTGTGGTGGTGCAATTGGTACATAAACTGCACAACCAAAAATCTTTATATGCGAAATATTTGGTTCATTACCAAAAGCAAGTTGTAATGGAGAATATTCATGATAAGAACTTGGTCTGATGCGAATTAGTGCTGCAGCATGTAAAATGGCATGACCCCATATAGTAGTTGATAAGTTTGCCTTCATTATTAATGATCTAGCAATTAGCTGAAGACGTTTAATTAATGATTTAGCTAAACCATTTTGTGTATGTACATGTGCAACACTATGTTCAACTATAATTCCAGTTGACATGCAATAATCATTAAAAGTTTGGTATGTGAATTCACCAGCATTATCAAGTCTAATTTTCTTGATTGTATAATCAGGAAATTGTGCTCTTAATTTGATAATTTGAGCTAATAATCTCGCGAATGCCATATTGCAAGTAGATAATAGACAGACATGTGACCATCGACTGAATGCATCAATCAACACCATAAAATATAAAAATGGTCCATATGATGGGTGAATTGGTCTACATATATCACCTTGAATTCGTTCAAGAAATGTGGGTAGTTCTGTCTTAATTTTAGCTGGTGATGGCTTATGATTAATTTTCCCAAAGAACATGCTTCACATGGACTGATATTTTGTGGGATCTTGAATTCTTTTAAAGAATGTCCATGTGCTGTTTCAATTATTCTTCGCATCATTGTTAAACAAGAATGACCAAGACGATCGTGCCAAAGACTTAATAATTCAGGATTTTCATTGACCACCATTGATGTACCATATCTTATACATGACACGTGTCTTTATCTCAAGGTGCCACAAGTTGAGTTAACCTGGTCATTGACCCCACGGTGCAGGATCTTAGACAGAACAACAATTGTTCAAGCAACCTGGGACCTATACCCCTTGGTGGACGCTTTGAGACCCCAAGGTGGTGGATCCTCTTGTGGCCCATTTACCAAGTCCCAAACCCATATTCGGCCCATGAAACTCCTATAAATACCTGTTTTGAGATAACTAAAAGGTAACTCATTTCTCACTTTTACTTTCTCTCTCTAAGCCAGAGCTTTCTCTCTTTATACTTTTGCTGACTTAAGCATCGGAGTGGTCTTAGCCGGAGACCATCCGACAAGCTTACGTGTCTTGTTGAGTGCAGGTTCCCAAACCAAGCCAAGGATTCCATAGTCCGAGAGACAGTCGGTCAATTCTCGATCACACGTGGAGTATCCAAGTAGGCGACGAAGATACACCGCATCAGTGGCACTGTCTGTGCGAAACCACTAACACACTCTTAAGACAAGACTATGGCAAGTGCAAGAAGAACTGGAGAAGGATCTCCATTGCAAGAAGAAAACTTAGAGCCGGAGCTAGAAAATCAACCACAACTAACTGAAGTTTAGACACCCCCTGCGTCACAACCACTTACTAGAACTATGGAACCAACTGGAATCATATAATTTCTCACGCCACATCAGGTGGCATAGATTGTTGCAACTCTACAGCAGGCATTGACATCACCCTACGTACCAACTCCCGCTCCTGAAGTTTTTCAAACAAGGCAAGTTCAATCTCAGGCTCCTATTCTACATGTCAGGAGGACTGAACAACCTCCAACAACCAACAGACCACCACTTCATTCTCATCCTACACCAGATGACCTAGAACAAAATTCTAGTTCTCAAGATTGAGCCCTGCCCGCGATAATCAAAGAAGAGAGAGGTTAATTGGTGAACATGATCCACCAATATCAAATGCTCAAATACGTGATCTCTCACGACATATAGATGTTATCAACAAAATGTCGGAAGAAGCAAGAAAACCTACTGAAGTTCCAATTCCTATTGAAGTTCCAACTCCCAATGAAGTTTCAACTCAAAAACCTACTGAAGTTTGAACTCCCAAAAGGAAATATTCTCCCTTTTGCAATGCAATTGCTGATGAAGTCGTCAATCGCAAGGATCCCATTCCGGACATAGCCAAATACAATGGTCGTGGTGACCCCAATGAGCATATAATGACTTTTGACAATACAATGGCAGCGTATGGTCACATTGACAATATGCACGCCAAGATGTTTGTGACAACATTATCAGGGATTGCATTAGATTGGTTTACACGACTTCCAATCAGATCCATAACTTCATATAGGAACTCTGTCAAAAATTTAAACATCAATTTGCAAGCAAACAAAGAGGCCGAATGTCAGCAAATCACCTCTATTTCACTGTTCAAGCTGAAAATGAAACCCTAAGAAGTTTTATGGCAAGGTTTAGCGATGAGCTTCTCACAGTAGAAACCCCTCCGACAACTTTCTTACAGTCAGTTCTGTACACAAATATACGAAATACGTCTTTTCCTAATGAGTTGGTACGGAAACATCCAAAAATTTGGGAGGCGATCTTAGATCTACCTACAGAGCATATGGCTGAAGAAGAAATGTCTAACATCAGAGGATCTAACTCCCTTAACACTCCCAAGACCCATAACAACAGGGACTAATTGAGGCAGGGAAGGAATTTTGGAAATGACAAAGATGGTCACAGATAGACCAACGACCGCGGTCCCCTCGACAAAGGGCATATGAGAAGTACACCCCATTAAATGCTTCGCGAAGACATATTGTCTCCATTGCTTTGACAAAGGGTGTTCCTATCAAAGAAGCACGCAGAATGAAGGAGACCAATACCACTTGAAAGTCCTCCAAATTTTGCCACTACCATCAGCAAATTGGCCATGACACTGAAGATTGCTATGATCTTCAAGATGAATTTGAGAGATTGATAACAGATACTTGTTGGATTTCGTCCGTGCATTTCATCATAACACTGAGCCATCTAAAGAAATGCTCAACAACAGAAGAAGAGAGAGATCTCGATATCCTAGGCGAGATGACAAACGTGATAACAGGTACATGGCAGAGCCTCGTGTTCAAAATAACAGAAATCGAGGTGATAATATGCCTACGAGAGGCATTATTAATATGATCATTGGAGGGCCAACTGGTGGTGATTCGATGAACTCTCGAAAAGAGAAAATTTGAAGTCTGCGGCGATCAACCTACGGAGAAGGGCCAAAATATATTAGTTTAGTGGAAGCACTAGCTCCAAAGATAACTTTCGACGATTCTGACCTGGAGGGCCTACCACCTCAAGCTCCAAGAAGTGATCATTTGGACTGTCCTTTAGTAGTTACTTTGGACCTTGCCAATTTTTCCATGAAACGAGTTCTTGTGGATAATGGAAGCTCAGTTAAAATCATATTTCTCGAGACCGTAAAACTAATGGAACTAAGGAATATCAAGCTGGGGCACGTCAAAACTCCTTTGAGCGGATTTGGTGGAGGAGAGGTCATTCCTCTTGGTACTGTGAATTTTCCTATGTCAGTCGGATCTAATCTTTGCAGAAAAACCATTTGCTTGGATTTTCTTATTGTAGATATACCATTTGCATACAATTTGATCATGGGAAGACCAGCTTTGAATTTGTTTAAAGCAGTAGTTTCCACATACCATCAGAAGTTGAAGTTTCCTACCTCTTCAGGGGTTGGTGAAGTGTTGGGAAATCAGAGGGTAGCATGGGAATGCTACACTAACTCCTTGGCTCGACGTCCATCTAAAACAACTAAAACCGTTGGAGTTGTGGGTGAGACATGAAAATATGACGATGTTGAATCTTTCAAGAATATTCAGATAGATAAGCAAAAGAACAAGCGTCCAAAGTTACAAGAGAGAAAGGTTGAGCCAGCCACTGAATTCAAGGAAGTTGAATTTTTCCTGGTGATAAAGACAAGATCAAAAAAATTAGTTCACAACCCGGAAGGCTTGAGATCCAACTAATTAGATGTCTAAGGTAAAAGAAGGTCTTTGCATGTTCGGATTCTGATTTGACTGGAGTTGACCCAAGTATCATTGTTCATCGCCTTAATGTTGATCCTGAGGCAAAGCCAGTAAGATAGAAAAAACGCAACACTGGGAAGGAAAAACGCAAAGGAGCTGAAGATGAGGTGGATAAGCTATTGAAAGTCAACCACATCTTTGAAGTACGTTTCTCTGAGTGGCTTAGCACTGTTGTGATAATGAGGAAGGCCACAGGAAGCTGGAGACTTTGTGTTGATTTCACCGATTTGAATAAACATTGTCCATGGGATCCATATCCTCTTCCACGCATCGATCTTTTGGTTGACTTCACGACAGGTTGTGCACTTTTGAGCATGATGGATGCATCTCAAGGTTTCCATCAAATCTCCATTATGGACTATGATATGCTAAAAAATGCTTTCGTCACCGATCGGGGAGTTTTTTGCTATAGAGTCATGCCTTTTGGTTTAAAAAATGCAGGTGCAACTTTCCAGAGGTTGGTGACTCTAATGTTCTATGATCAAATTGGTGGTACCATGGAAGTATACATTGACGATATCCTCGTGAAGAGTGTAAAAGAAGAGGATCATATTCATAATCTGGAAGAGGCATTCAAGATTATGATACACTACGGAATGAAGCTCAATCCCAAGAAATGCACATTTGGAGTAAAGGCATGGAAGTTTCTTGGTTATGTTGTTAATGAACGAGGAATTGAGGCCAATGGTGACAAAATCAAGGCCATCCATGAATTGCCATCACCTACGACTACGAATGATATTCAAAGTTTGGTAGGGAGAATAAGTGCTCTTTCATGATTTATTGCAAGGGCAGCAGAGAAAAGTCAGCTTTTTCTTTAAGGCGCTAAAGAAAGCAAGAAGTTCAACTGGACTGATGAATGTGAGGAAGCTTTTCAAAGATTAAAATCATACCTAGCCTCACCACCTTTGTTATCAAAGCCACAGGATGGAGAGACCCTCTACTTGTACTTAGCAGTAACTGACAATCTATGATGCACGGATACTCCAAAAAATCGTCCCGTGCACGTATCGGATACTTCGATACTCGGATACTCCACCGATACTCCTCGGATACGTATCGAATACACCACGTGGCGTATCGAATTATTTAAAATAAATAAAAAATATCGGATACGTATCGGATACTTTAGGAGGACGTATCCGGCACCTTTTGGGACGTGATTTTTATGGGTTAGAAGAAAATTTTCAAAACTTCAAATATATTGTAAATAACAAAAAAAGAACAAAAACTGAAGAAAGAAGGAATAAGCATATTGTGTAAGCATGAAATTTCTTTTCGTTTCTCACTTCCTCTTAAGAATGGCAATCGAAACCAACAACACTCAATTGCTAGGAATATCTTAAAAAGTTTATCGTACTCTTGTTCTTTCATTATCTTGGCGCTCAAACTTTGTTATATTTTCGTAGTTTTACAGTTCAATTTATAATCTATGGTCTATTTCGAAAAATCTAAAATTAGAAATTGGTGTAAATGGAGAACAAAGCAGCCATTTGTTATTGACTTAAAATCGTAATGTGTTTGGTTGTTTGCTATGGTAGTTTGTAGTAAGATTTAGCTAGGAGATTCAGTGCATTGCATATTCAATTTTAAATGATTGTCGAAGTTATTTGCTTGAAATAATATTAATATAATCTCATGATTTATACTTGTATTATTGTATATTATAAGTTAGACTTTTATATTTTGTATTTAATATAATATTAATACAAACATGTAAAGCCGTATCCTCGGCGTACCCGTATCCTATATTTTTGAAAAATCCGTGTCCCCGTACCCGTACCGTACCGTACCCGTATCCCCGTATCCGTATCCGTGCATCATAGCTGACAATGCTACCAGCTTTGTGCTAACAGGTGCCGAGGGACATCAACATCTTCCAATCTATTATATTAGTAGAGTTCTCAAGGGTGCAGCTAGATCTCAATTACTTGGAGATTGAGCGATATGCCTTAGCTGTCGTGAATTCTGCAAAGAATTTGAGGCCCTATTTTCAGACGCATCCTATCGTGGTCTTAACTGACAAACCTCTTAAGCAAGTATTATCAAAACCAGACCTGTCAGGAAGATTGGTCAAATGGGCAATCGAGCTAGGGGAATATGAAATTGAATTTCAACCTAGATCAGCTTTGAAGGCACAAGTCCTAGCTGACTTCATTGCAGAATCTTTTAGCAATACCTCGACTTCTACAAAGGAGATGGACATTCTCTCAGTTCAATCCCCTAACAAGACATGGACGTTACATGTTGATGGGTCATCGACGTCTTCGAGAGGAGGAATTGGAATCTACCTTCGTTCGTTCGAGGGTTTGGAGTTTGAGTACGCCATCAGCCTTAATTTCCCAGTTTCAAACAATGAAGCTGTTCTAGCTGGAATTACCATGGCTACATCCATTGAAGCCACTGATTTGACAATTTACACCGATTCACAATTGGTGGTGAATCAGTATTCAGGATCATTTGAGGCAAAGGATTTGACAATGACAAAGTATCTTGAAAAATTGAAGCAGCATGCCGCCATTTTCCACTTCTTTGCCCTTCATCAAATTCCAAGGGGAGAAAATGTTCGAGCTGACACTCTCTCAAAATTTGCTAGTTCAGTTGAGGTATCCATTGAGGAGAATTACTTTGCTAGCTTCGGAGTATCCTGCTATCGTAATTGAACCAAAAGATATACCAATTCAATTTTTCCTACCAATTGAGATGGAGCAATCCTAGAAGGATAAACTAATTGATTATCTTCGGGACGGGAAGCTTCCTGAGTCAGAGAATGATAGACGAAGAATAAAGTACAAAGCCAACTATTCCACCATACTAGATGGCAAACTCTACAAACAATCATATGCGGGACCTTTGTTGAAATGTTTGGCCCATCATAAGCCTCTTATATAATGAACGAGATTCACGGAGGTTGTTGCGAAACCATTCTGGTGGATGTTCCCTTGCTCAAAAGATCCTACGCCAAGGTTTTTATTGGCCAACAATTATGAAAAATGCCACAAAGATGACCAAAACATGTGTTAGCTGCCAGAAACATTCTAACATCCCTCATATGCCTGCTCAGCCAATACAGACAATCGACATTTCTTATCCATTTGATCAGTGAGGTATCGACATTGTGGGTCCTCTTCCTCAAGCAAAGGCGCAAAAGAGGTTCTTAATCGTGACCGTTGAGTACTTCACAAAGTGGGTGGAAGCTGAAGCACTAGCAACAATCACTAAGCATCAGGTCATCGAGTTCATCTGGAAAAATATTGTATGTTGTTTTGGCATTCCTAGAGTCTTGATATCTCATAATGGACGTCAATTCCAAGGAAAAAAGGTTACAGAATGGTACAAACAATGGAAGATCCAACAAAATTTCACTGCAGCCGCCAACCCACAGGCTAATGGACAAGTAGAAGTTACCAACCGAACACTTGGTGAATACTTGGAGAAGCGCCTTCAGGGTGCTGGTGGTAGTTGGGTCGAAGATTTGCCAGGCATACTTTGGCCTTATCGAACTACACCACAATCAGCTACCGGTGAAACACCATTTTGTTTAACTTATGACCCTGCAGAAATTGGAGCCTCTTTCTTCGAGTACAACACTATGATTCCAACCTCGCCATTGAGCAATGCCTACTAGACCTGGAATTGATTGATGCAAAGAGAGAAATAGCTTTTCGAAACATTCATTCGTATCAGACAGCCATGGCTAAAGCTTACGACAAGAGAGTTTGTTTCAGAAGTTTTCAAGTTGGAGATTTGGTCCTTCGGAAGGTTTCTGCAAGCAAACACGTGGGAAAACTTGACCCCAATTGAGACGGTCCATTAAAGTGACAAAAATAGGAAAGAAAAAAAGATATTATTACTTGGAGACGATAGATGGCAGAGATTTAACATGACCATGGAATACACAGAACCTACAAAATTTTTACACTTAAAGTTCAAAACTATGTATCAAGTTGTGAAACGATAAAGATTTCTCTTTATCGTCTTTGATTAAGTTATAATAAATGCACCTTAACCATGGGGTTAGTGTCTTGATTCCCATTTCGAGATACGTAGGCAGTTTGGATATTTGTCAAGTTCAGTCACATACTGAAATAAAATTTTATATGACTTTGTTCTATCTGCCTTCTTCTAAAGTTCAAGCACAGTTCAAGCACTCAAACTAAGCTTGTCAAAAGCTCAAGTATTCAAAACATAGCTTTTCAAAAGCTCAAGTTCTCAAGCCTTAGCTTTTTCTAAATCTCAAGCAATCAAACTTAGCTATTCAAAAGCTCAAGTACCCAAATATTAGCTTTTTTAAAGCTCAATTTATAAAACTTAACTTTTTAAAAGCTCAAAGTATCAAGGACTTAGCTTTCCAAAAGCTCAACTATTCAACTATTAGCTTTTCGAAAGCTCCACCAATCAAACTTAGATTTTCCAAAAGCTCAAGTACCCAAATCTTATCTTTTCTAAAGCTCAATTTATTAAAACTTAGCTTTTCAAAAGCTCAAGTATCAAGGACTCAGCTTTTCAAAAGCTCAAGTTTCCGAGTCTTTGTTTAAAAAAAAAAAGGAAGCTCAAGCACTCAAGAATTAGTTTTTCAAAGGTTCAAGAATCAAAAACTACATGTATGTCAACAATATTTGTGCAAGTGAAGTAAAAATGACCAAATAACGATGTCTATCTTTTATTCAACTGATACACAAATTTGAAATTCAATACATAACCAGGAAAATATGGAAAATACATGACATAACAATAGTCAAATGCAAACTAGACATCTGATAAAGTACTTGTTCAAAGAACACACTATCTTCATTTAGCAATATCAAGATCGACCGGATTCTCTACTTGAGACTCAACATTCTGCCCCGCATCTATCATCATATCACCCACTCCAAAATTTGGATCAATCATTTCAGCCCTAACCAACTCCTCATTTGCTAACCCAGAAATGGTAGCAATTTGATTCATGAAACCAGGAAGGTCGGGAGGAAAAGGTGAAAGAGGAGCATGTTCTGGTATGTCCATTTGCAGAAGAATATCTGCTATAGCGGGCTCATTACCCTCTTCCTCATGGGCTTTAGCTTCATCTTTGTTTGAGATCAAAAGATACCTTTCTTCAATCAATGGAGCAAAAACATCACCTTCAAGACAAGGCCCAGAAGTGACTTGAGGATGAGAGGTCAAATCCGCTCGCAAGAAAACATTCACACTCGAATCATCAAACTCAGGACCAAGTTTTCCTAGGAACCTCAATTGCTTCAACACCATAGCAAAAGCCTCTATCACATCATTCCCACCAATTAACAACGTCACATCCTCAAAAGTTGGTGATTTAGAAAACTCTGTAACAATTTCAAGCTTCAAAGCACGATCCATGTCTCTTGAATTTCTCTCACCGGGCTTCATCAGATCCTTATTTCGCTTCAACTTGGAATGCAGCTTCTCAAGCTCAAGCTTCATGTCAGAATTCACTTTCTCCAAACTCAATTTCTTTTTTATGCTCAACTTGCTGGATCTCAAAGTTCTTCACTTTGTCCATGTGAAGATTGTTATCCGCCTTTGCCATGCTAATCTCTCGAGACATCTCTTTCTTCAATTTTTCAAGCTGCATCGATAGTTCCTTAACTTTATCTTTCTCAACCTCAAGCTCCTGTTTGGTGCTGTCCCAAGACATCTTCACATCGACCACCTCAGCTTCTGCCATCTTTAGCTTTTTCTTGAATTCATCACGACTCGCATCTAATAAATTATTACCACTCTCAACAAAGGACAAATTTTCGTCTTGTTGCATCTTCGTTACTTCAGCATCCCAGCCAACTTGCATCAGACATTCTCAAAGTTGTATCCTACATTCAAGAAAATAAATAGTATGGGGGAAAATTGAAAAATCTCAAGCTAAAGTTTCAACAAAGGTGGAAGAAAATACTCAAAGCCACTCTAAAAAGTGCAAGCTGGCGGCAAACATCTGCTACTTTCCATTTTCTGTTTGCACGATCTCAGTTAAATGCAGGCCACGTATTGAAAATACAGCTCATAGCAGCTTCATCAGTCAACTCCTAACCCAACAGAAATAGTGATTTCTTCCCAAACTCCATGGCCCGCAGACTCTAGGTAGGGCTAGGGAGTTTTCTCGACATAACAGATTCAGTAGCAGCATCCACTTCAATCATGGGCCTCTTTCCTCGAGATCGATTTTCCATGTCACTCTCTACAACAGGTCGTTTCTAAGAGCCAACTTTCAGACCATCACAACTAGACTTGTTAATCCGAGGCTCCACCAATGCCATGCTAGCATTGGGGGAACAATTAGCACGACGTTCACTCGGCCCTCCAGACCCATTCTTTCGCTCAAGATGCACGCTTGAACCAGCCTGATTCGCATCCCTCCTCACGGCATCATTGAATCGCTGGAACTTACTCATCAGTAATTTTACTACACAAAGATACAACAACTTTAGTAATAGATATCGTCAAATGGAAATAGAAATAATAATAATAATAATAATAATAATAATAATAATAATAATAATAATAATAATAATAATAATAATAATAATAATAATAATAATAATAATAATAATAATAATAATAATAATAATAATAATAATAATAATAATAATAATAATCATCTACTCAATTTCTTATTTCCTTTGAATTGCACTGGTGATAAACCCCCCGCACTTAGCATCCTTTTCTCAATCATGATCAAAGATTATTGAAGTCATTCAAGAACCCAGGAGTGAAACTCGATCTCGACACATCATCTATTTTCAACCGTCCTTCATACCAAAATCTCGGAAATATGAACTCCACGTGTTCAGGGTGCCTAATAAAAATAAATCAAAGTTTCCAATTTTTGCCATGGGAAGATTTAACTGATTCTAAGAACCTACATTTGTTCTTGGGTCTGAAGAAATAAAAACTCTTCTCACCAATTTGGTTTGATGTGGCAATAGAGAATAATTTAAAAAATTCAGCAAAGGTATAAGGTTCTTTATATGCTTTCATGACTAAAATAAAAGACAACAACATACATATTGCATTAGGATAAATTTGGCTAAGGCTCAACCCAAATGACGATACAATCTCACAAAGAGGTGGGTTAAGAGGAAAACGAAGGCCAACTCGAAGAGAAGCTAAGTGAATGACATACATCTACTAGGAGGATGTTGCATCCTATCAGTTGAACTAGGGATAGGGGATGTGATATTCTAATCTGATATGTTTCTCCCTCTAACCAACTTGAGGTATGATTTCACTATAAGGTAATTTGGTCGTCACAACATCACCTAAAGAGTTTTCTGCTACATTCCCAGTATGACTTTCAGCCCTCAACTCTAAAGGTTCACTACCCTCATCATTCAAATTGGTTTGGTAAGCATCAATAAGTCCGTTTTTATAATTTAACCTAGATTGAGACAACGAAAGGGACTCTATATTCTCCAAAATATTAGAAATTTTGAAGGAAATGAGTGATTACCAAATTTTGTACGAGGAGTGTGAGGAAATTCGTATGTACAAAAAAATGGAATATAGATGTCGTTCTCAAGACCCTCGACTCTGCGAAAACCAAGAATTTCCTTCGGCCGCTTAGCCACAACGCCTGCAAGACAATGAAGGAACAAATGATGAGACATTGTAATCTCTATCTATTTAAAACTTGCTAAGTTTGATAGTCAGCACCAACCTATGCAGTATGATTTTCAGAAATATAAATACGTCCAGTAGGCAAAGAGGTTTAAGAGTTAAAGACCCTAGAAAAACTTTGCAAATACTACAGATGAGTTTTTAAAGAAGAGGTCCAGCAACACCTTACAGTGCTTTACCACAAACATTGGATATGTACTTTATTATAATGAAAATTACAAGTATATATTATTCTAAAGCCTTGCATTTTCAAGAGCAATCATCAGGGAGAACAACCCACTACTACTCATGAACTATGAATTTATCTACCACAACATTATTTAATTCCATTGAAAATTTCAAAGGAAAAATCAATTTTATATTGCAGATGAATTATACTCAGTATTGTCGATCGGTTTCAGCATACATTAGGATTCAATGGTTCACTACCTCTGTTCTTAACAAATTAAATCACAATCACTTTTCAGCAAAAAGCAGAAGAGAAGAGCTTAATTATGTACCGTCATATGCCGTCGAATCGTCGCCACTGCTTGAGTATTTTCGCTTAAAAGACAACTCCGAGACCCTTCATTTGACTGGTTGGTGAATGCAAACGCTGGAGTATGAAATTTATAGGTGGTAAATGAAGTTCGTTTAGGAAAATTCTTTCTGAATCATAATTCCTGAAATCGGGCGTGCGGAAATTACAAGATGAATTTTCGTTTAATTTGTGATTCATCCCGTAATTGAAACTTCTGGACATATATAGATTTCAATTTTGGGAAAGATATATTCTGAAGGCCAAAGTTGAGCGCAGGAGCAAAAAAGAGGATTTTCTTTCTAAGATTTTGTACAAAATTAGAAGGGCAATTGTTGCGAGAAGAAGATGGGAAAAGAAGATGGGAATTATTAAGTGATCTTGGCTCACATACACCAATTATATGGGCCTCATATTTAAAATATTAGAAAAGAATTTGGAATTGGGTTTTAAGCACATAGCTCGTAAGTCTTGTTACTAAGGTGGTGTTTGTAAATGCTTATTAAAGGAGCTTGTTCACTACTTTTACTTAAAGCCACTTTAAGTGACTTTTAATAAAAAATCGGGTGTGTTTGCAAATATTTTTATAAAGCTACTTAAATTATTAATTAGGTGTTTGCAAAAATTAATTAGAAATAACTTTTCTTTTTAAAGACCTTTCAAAAATAACATAATTCCAAAAGCAGTTGGAGAAGCACTCCTGGGTATGCTTTTGCGGCTTGTGGTTTTTCTGACTTTTTTTTAGACAAACAAAAGCAAAAGTCACCATTCTAAACACTAAAAATGTGCTTTTGCAGTTGCAAAAGCCAATAAACTCCTTTTATAAGCATTTGCAAACACTATCTAAGTTCACTAAGTGAAATTTTGACTTTTCATAAACTTAAACCTCAAATGATAATCATTTTATAGACTGGTCCTTGAAGTTTGGTTAAATCTTAAATCGACCCCAGAATTTCATAGAAATTTTGAAATAATTCCAAAAGTTTACGAAAATTACACAATAACTGTCAAAATCACCCGAAGGGCTACTTTAATTACTTCTCAGTGCGTTTTTTCCTCTACACAACACACTGAGAAGTGGGGGGATTAATGATGTACCATATCTTATACATAACACGTGTCGTTATCCCAAGATGCCACATGTCGAGTTAACATGGTCATTGACCCCATGGTGCACGATCTTAGACAGAACAACAATTGTTCAAGCAACCTGAGACCTATACCCCTTGGTGGATGCTTTGAGACCCCAAGGTGGTCGATCCTCTTGTGGCCCATTTATCAAGGCCCAAGCCCATCTTCGGCCCATGAAACTCCTATAAATACCCGCTTGAGATAACTAAAAGGTAACTCATTTCTCACTTTTACTTTCTCTCTCTAAGCTAGAGCTTTCTCTCTCTACACTTTTGCTGACTTAAGCATCGGAGTGGTCTTAGCCGGAGACCATCCAGCAAGCTTACGTGTCTTGTTGAGTGCAGGTTCCCAAACCAAACCGAGGATTCCATAGTCCGAGAGCCAGTCGGGCAATTCTCGGTCTGACGTGGAGTATCCAAGTAGGCTACGAAGATGCCCCGCATCAACCATATTTGATTCAATTGCATTTATATGTGTATAATGCAATCCTGAAGAAAGTTTTGGTAGTTTTTCCAATATATGTTTCTTTCCTGATATAAAATTGGTAATGAAAATATATTTTTTGTTTTTCACTGTCATTGATTCAGTATAAAATTCATGACGATATATATCACTAAAACTTAATAAATTTCTTCTGGATCTTGGAGCAAATAAGGCATTATTTATGAGAAAATTTGTTCCATTTGGTAAATTAAATCGGGCTTTACCAATTCTTTCTATCAGATCAGTGGGACCTGATAAGTGTTGCACTCATATTCTGAGAAATCGGGCTGGTAAGTGTTGCACTCATATTCTGATGATCTACACGTGTCAGCCCAAATTCCCTTTTTACCACATTTAAAACAATTTCCTTTAACTTGTTTACAAACATGTTCCCCTTTGTTTTGTTATTTTTCTTATGAATTTCATTGTTATGTGAAGGATTGTAATAACCACCTTGACCACAGCCACAACCACCTCTATTTCCTCGACCACCTCTGAAACCACGACCTCCTTTGAAACCACGGCCTCCTCTATAGTTGTGACCACCTCTACCTTGGACTTGTCCTTGACCATGACCACCACTATAATTGTTTCTTTGTCCAGTGTATTTTGAATAATTAATGGTGTTTGCCTCAGGTAATGCTTGTGAGCCTGTAGGACGAGACTCATGGTTTTTTTGTTTGTTTTAAGAGATCATGTTATTTTCTGCCATTAGTAGAACTCTTTTCAAATCTTGATACTTTTTGAAACCCAGCATTCTGTATATTGTTGATGAAGAACAACATGGTTAATATGGAAAGTAGAAAGAGTTTTTTCTATCATTTCCTCATCATTAATCAACCTTCCACAATTTGCTAATTGGGTACGAATACCAAATAATTTTGAGGAATAATCGTTCACCGTTTTAAAATCTTGGAACCATATATTGTGCCATTTGTAGAGAGCCTGAGAGAGCTCGGTCTCCCTTTGGTGGCTGAATCTTTCTGTGAAGTTTGTCCATAAAACAAATGGATCAAGGATATCAAGGTACTCCTATTGTAGCAATTGATCTAAATGTTTCCGTAGAAATAGTATAGCTTCACATGTTTGTTGATATGTAGTTTCATTTGCTACTAGAGTGGTTTCAAATAGGCCTTTTGCAGTGAGGAATTTCAGATTTGATTCCCATAACATATAATTATCACCTCTAACATCAAGTACAGTAGTTTCTGCTTTTGTAACGTTATTCATTTGCATGATATAACAAACATGATAAACATTATTAGAACTTAAATATTTTATTGAATACGCAATAACATACTGCAAGACATAAAATACAAATATCAAGGGAGCTCAAAAAGAACAAGAACCATTCTCAATGCAAACAAAGAATACACAAGAGTGAAGGCGAATGAATTTCTTCAGTCATCAGCATGTCAATGATCAGTAAAACGACCGCTAAAAGTATGATTATTTTGGGAGAAACCATCTTTTTGGAAGAGAGAAATATGACGAATTTTAGTTGTGAAATTTGTGTTATGAAATTTGTATATTTATAGAGTAAAAAGTGTGATTATATCCGTTATAGATCCGTTACATAGCCGTCGGAAAATACTTTATTTTATTTATTTATTTAATTAGCATGATAAACGGTAATATAATATTTAATAATTAATCACATAATCAGAGATAAGTTAATTATAATAATTAACAGTACAATTTAATTTCCGCCACATAGAAACTTTTATGGGCATATGGAATAACAAGTAAAGTAAAAATAAATAATTTCCGCCACATACAAAGTAAAAACTTTCATGGACTTATGGAATAACAAGTAAAATAACAACAAATAATATCCGACACATTACAAAGTAAACTTTCATGGGCTTATGGAATGATAATTTAAATAACATAAAGTATGAGGTAAAACCTTCTGAGTTAAATGTTAGTAATGTGTTAGTAATTGTTTTTAGCTTGGTATTAAATTCACGCAAGCATCAACGAATAATTAAAATTAGTGTTATACAATGATAAATATACAAGTAATTCATTCATCTTATCATAAGATTATAGATAGGCGGCATAGCCGCCTTGTCCATAATAATAATGATAGATAAAAAAAAATATATATATATATATATATATATATATATATATATATATATATATATATATAGAAAACTTTAAAACGTAGAAAAGTTTAGAGACGTACTTGCGTATGCTTGGCTCGATCGAGAGTGATCGTGCTGATAACGTTTTCTAAATAATATGAATAAAGCTAAAATAAACTTAACTTATTATATAAAGTGAGAGAATATTTTCTTTTTCAATATTTCAAGTGTAATTTACAAATGAAATGAACACCTATTTATAGGAAAATTATTCAACTATGCTATTACAAATTCTTCATCACATTAAATGGATGAATTATTTTTCAAGACTTTTACATAACAAGTAGGCTAAATAATGTGTTCTTCAATTAGTCATTTCAAGTTGGATGGCTAATATAATAACTATTATTATAATTATTTATAACAGGTTATACCATTGTTCTTGATGACGCCTCCGGATCGCCATGCCCGTCACGGAGGCAGTTCGCACGCCGGTCCCGACCTAAGATGACCCTGGACCCGGTAAGCTCTTGGGGAAGGGAGCGTTAGGAGCTCGTTGGGGGGAATCCTGCAGCTTCTTCAGTGACCCGCGGGGGTTCGCACTTCGTTCGCACGATCTTCCTTCGATCCTCTGCTCCTGGGGTTCGCGCTCTCTCGACCGTGCATGCTTGATCTCTCTCTCTAGGTGTGGCCTTTAGCTGTGTGCTTGCTTGGATGCATTTATGACCAACCTGCTTCCCTATTTGTAGGGCGAGGGGAGGGTATAGATGTAATTTTAGCAGGGGTACGTGTCAGCATGCATGTTGATTTCGAGGGTAATAGAGTACTTGCGTGTCTTCGTAGAGTAGGGCACGTGCTGCTTGAGAGTCTTGTCAAAATAGGCGCGTGATGCCCGCGTATGTAACGCCCCTGAAATTTGGAAGAAAATAAAAGTATTTCCGAATTTTTATTTTAGTTCTTGAACTTTTTGAAAATATGTTTGTGACCCCAAAAGATTTGAAAAGTTACAATTTAGTCCATCACCTCTTGAAAATTTTATGATTGACCAATATATATTTTTTGAGATCCAAATGAGTTATTTTAAAACTTTCAAATTAGTCCCTTGTAGTTTTAAAATATCCAAAGATTCAATTACAAAGGTAAATCTTCACATATTTACATTGACATTTGGAAAAGTAACTTGTATTTTGTCTTCATTCATTTAATAGTAGTAGATATTTCTTATATTTAATATTATCAAAATCAAAGATAAGATAAGAGATAAGATTTCTGGAAAAATCTTCATAATTAGGGTGGCCTAGCTTGGATTAAAATAAAAATGCGTAGGGTATGGTAATTAATCCTTTGTCTCCCATTTTCACCTATAAAAGGGAGGCTCTCTTCAACATTTTTCACACACCTCTCTTCTCCGAATCTTCTCTTAGTTTCTTCTGAAAAGTTCTTTCTCTTGATGTTTAGATTTCTAGAATTTTTTTTTTCAGTCCTTGAAGCCTTCTTTATAGTCCTTAAAAATCCTCAAAACTGAGTTCCCTCAAAACTGCCAGTTTTAGTACAAAAACTTTGGAAGTCCGAAAACCATATCAAAGCTTCATTCTTTATCTGAAATTTTTACCACATACTGGTTATTATGTAAGCTAACTTTTTTGTTCAGAAACCTTCTTCAGCCAAAGTTGTTTGCGGGGTCTAAAGTTGTCAAATACGTACCACTGTCCAGAAAATACGAAAACAGCTCCTATCTTTCATGATTTATTTAAAATACCAAAGCTTGTCCTATTGATCAGATTTTGAAAGTACATACTCTCCATGATGTTTACAATTGAACTCCTTAACCAATTCAGATTATCATATCGTTTGAAAGTTCGATTAAAGGTAAATCCGAGACTGCTACAGTTTTAACCTCAAATTTGCATAAACCTTTTGTTTTACCAATTTATGTTGCAAAATCTATCCAAATCATGAAATTGATCATTAATACGGACTCATTACAGAGTTGTAATGATGTTAGATCAGTTGATCATAATTTAGAATTGTGTTTAATATTTTTCATGGATTTTGCAACATTTAGATGACATGTAGTTTGTTTTATGGTTGATCTTTCACTTTATTTAACTTTAAGAGTAGTATTGTATTTATCTTGTGATCTAACCATCTAATCTAGTTTATTAGAATAATAAGTATTCTGGAAATATTAATTTTTTTATTAGATTTACATGTTTACAAGTTATTTTAATTGTTATTAGTGATATATGCAATATTATGTTATTTAATACTAATGACTATAAGGAAAATAGTTTTTACCAAAGTTATATATGTGATAGAATTTTACTCAAGGGCTTACTGAAGTACTTGTTCAATGTTAAGATCATGGTAAAACTCTTGGATTGAGATTATTATTAATAAGTAATTTTGTTAAGAAATATTGTTTTAAAAAGGGTAAACATGCATTGATGCATATGTATATATTAACATCAAATATGTTGTTAGTAAATTAGAAATGGAGATTTTGATAATAATTTAGTAACTGATTTAGTCTTCAACTTGTTAATTTGAAAAGGTAAATCTCCTTATTTATATTTTTACGTCGTAGTTAAAGTAAAAATAGGTAAATGTGGGATTTATCCAAAATTAACAAATTAGATATTTAATGGAACTTCTTTAAATATACTTAATATTGAAATTATATGTTTATTGTTGTAAATTTGTGAGCAAACAATTAATTACATCTTTTGATTTATTTAAGGTTTGACAATTATCGACGTTAATGAAGAATTTCCCGTACGGTAAAAGGTGAAGTTTGATTTCTGATTTGTTCAAACCCCGTTTGGCACCCGGCCCTGAGAAACTTGGACATAATAGTTGTGGTTCTTGGTTTCGAATCACGAGCAACATTCTATCGCCATTTTAATGCTTTTATATTCTCTTCGTTAATTTTGTACAAAATCAGCTTTCTTACATATTGTTAAATTAAACCTATCATTTGATTCATAATCACACATTTCTTCATAATCATAATTATCCTGGTATCATGATCACCCTATTGATTCTTGAATTCTGCAACGAGCAACGAACTATGTTCGGCCTATGCAGCTAAAAAACGAGCAACGGATATTATCCGGCTTACTAGCTCATCTGATATTTCTGTTTCACCCATTGGGACGCCTTTGGGAAGTTGGGCCCGGGGATTGAGAAGATTTAACGCTAGGGAGCAAGAGGCTGTCAGTTTAAGTATTTCAACTTAATACCCATTCTGTCTAAGCGCCGCTTGCAGTCAGGAGTCGGCTGTGACCCGCGTGTTAGATTGGCATGTACTCGAGCATGTCTTATGTTCTGTTGCGAGGTCGCTCCTCGTAGGGAGGTATATGGTTGAATTTTTGGAGTTAAGGTTGGATCTGTTATATGTAATTGCACAAGTTCATTTTCTCGTTATTCTGAATAATCTAGTATTATCGTTAAATCGATAATTTCAGTTCAATGATGCAGATGTAATTATTCTGGTCATTCTTGTTCGTTTTCTGATTTACTGTTTGATTATTGTCATGTTCTAAGAATCTGACTAAGTCATTAAAGACTTACTCCTCTTTTGTCCTATCTGTCCCTTTCTCAGAACAAGAGTGGTATAGCAGCATGGATGGAACGAAAGATCGACAAGTCCGCATTTTGGAAACTTGAAAAATCGTTAAGTGTTTGATTGTATCTATGTTATTTTGAAACTGTCAAATTTATTTGTATTCCAAAGACTTCCGCTGTATTTAAAATAAAATTATTTTATAATGCTATGGTTTTGATCCTGGTCAGTGAGACCCCTTCCTATGAGCTACAGTTCAGTCTGAGTTGAGTTTGTTAGGTGACCAATACCGGGCCAACTCGGATCCGATGATGACTCGTGGGGCGCGGTCCTCACATCGTAGGTTTGTAGAGTAGGGCACGTGGTGTCTGCATATTACCCTAGGTGCATGTCGTGCTCCACTTACATACTATAATCCCCGATCCCTCGCTCTTCATTGGGGAAGCAGGGCAGTCAAACCTCGAGAAGGCGACAATGCACTCGGGTAGTAGAGAATGATATCTTCTTCCCATCTGACCTTTCTCCATCAACTTCGAACATTTCATACACAAATATTTCCCCGCCAGAATTCATCAGAACTTTTTGCAAAGCCAAATTTAAAGAGGTATATAAGTTTTTTTTTCATCTTAATATTAACATTTTTTAGGCGTAGTTCAAAAACCCTAAAATTACTTTGTTGTTGCTTAATTAGTTACTATATTTCGTATTTGCAGAACATATTGCAAAATAGCTAGCGATCTCGACTCATAAGGTATGTCTCATTTTTCAGTTTGTTAGATAATTAAAGAAAATTTATAATATGTGCGTTATTTATTATAATTAGTATAGTTGTAGATGTTGTTGAGGTTTTGGTTGATACTAATAATAAGTAATTCTCATACAGAGTGTAGTAAACATATATCAAAATTGGATCATGGGATGCATTATATGATAGATTGAGTAAACCGGGTTATTTATTTGAATCGGCATTTTCTTCTCATATTACCCTAAATAAAATTATGAATGTTGGATAATTTTTTAATCTTCTTTGTTATAATAGAATGGTGGACAAATGTTGGACAATATTTGGCTATAGGTTGAAAAGTGCAATTGTTTGATGGTATATGATAGTGTTGGATTATATTAATTTGCATGGCTATAAAGAGTGGGGAGCTCAAAACTCTCTGTTTACTAATCACTAACTTTTAAATTCGTTATTGCATTCTTCTTTCACTAAAGTCTTTAATAATTACAAATATTACAGTTCATAAATATTTTCCCGAATCGATCTAAAGTGCGCTCGTAGAGTTCTGGCTATCACATTTATCAAAGACACCTTTTTCTTCTCTAATAAGTAATAATAGGTTTCACGAATAAAAATTTAAATTGATTATTTTATTGTATTACAGATTTTAATTTGAGTTTAATATATAAAATCTGTATATAAATTTACCATATTGAATTATGAATTTACAGATTGATATGCCTATCAAGAAGTATAACCACCCGAAAGAACAAAAAAAAAAACGAGACTACAGAAATATAAAGTGACATCAGAAAAACTTGAAGCAAATATTGGATACAAGAAAATTATATATTACAAAAATTTCATAAAATTCTATTGACAATCTTGTCTCCTTTGTATATATATAATTATTTGGTTAGTTATAGTCCTAATCCTGAAAGGAGTGGGGATTTATATGGTGCAATCACTAACAGACTTATTGCCAGGATACTTCTAAAATATGTCATTAGATCTTTTCTACTGTGTAAACGTACATAATTTAATTGGCTTATTCTTTGAAAATTAATTAATATCTAATAAAATAAATATAACGACAAAAATTCTTTTGTTGCAACATTCACATCTATGATTCATTACTGGAGTATCAAGATCCGAACTTTCGAATTTGGTCTTCAATTCACTGTAATTATGTGATGGTAAATATTTTAAGGACTCCTTTTAACCCAAAAAGCTAAGCCTTGTTGCACACAAAACAGGGGGAAACAGGGGTAAAAAGAAGCAAGCTAGGCGTTGATTGGCAACTGTGATACACAAGAAAATCGATACTCGCATGGCAAAATTGTTGAGTTATTTCAGATTCTTGTAATCTTGATCAACAAGTGTATATGAAAATATATTTACAAGCATAAGAGTGCAGCAAGATATAAAAAAAGAACACGATTTTATTGAGAAGTGTTAAGAGTTACAACTTCAAACATAAAAGTCTAACTTCATCTCATAATAGCTGAAATCAGAATTCTCTGTCACGAAACAAGAATTGTCGAAACTATGGATCTTGAAACTATTGTAGCTCAGATTGCAACTCTTCCTAAAGGTGCATGAAATATTCATGTGTCTCAAGCAAAGAGCACACATACAAAGTTGCCTAATGCTACGTGCGCTAAGTGTGTGGCAGACGACCAAGGTTAACTTCAAGATCTCATAAAATCTTTCCCATTAATTAACAGCACAAGAAGAACAACCAGAGCTGACTGCATATGCTCCAACTCAACCATTGCAATGGCGGCTTTCACGTGATTCACACTTGATGGGTTTTTAGTATGGCATCATGCCTTATTGATTTTTCAAAGCCATCAAGTGTGAATTTGTAGCCATTTCCAAAGCACTTTTGACTTTTTTATGAACACTTCATTTTCATTTTTGAAGGTCATTAAGTATGGTTCTTAAGAGTTCGTATTTAGATTTTGATCTAGCAAGGATTGGAGTTCTTGTTTAACTGATATTAATGGGCCTGAGTGTATGAAAAAAAAAAGAGTTAGGCAAGATATTCTGCGTGTTTATCGTATATCTAACAATCGACAACTTAAACATGCATCGCCTTTTTTCAAGAAACTGAATATTAAACGAACCTCTAGGTCGAGCTACAATCTGAACCTTTCTACTTATTTATGTAACCAACATTCCAAAATTCTTCCTTAAGACAGAGAATGATGAAAGCAGATATTATGAAAGTCGGCTAAACGTACATTGCATGATAGCAAGACCTTAACAGACAACAGTAAAGCTATTCTAAGATTACTAAGAAACAGGAAATCTAGTCTAAGATTTTAGTAAGAAACAATAGAACTAGACTAAGCTTGAATATCAAGATGTAACTTGTGGAACTCCATCGAACTCAATTCCAGTCTGTCTCTTCCCGAAAATATTTAGCTTCTTCCGGAAATCTGTAGTCATAAAAGAGATAACTGATTAGCAAATATGAATGAGGTGGATATTATTAGATAAGACTGGACTTGGAGAAGTTCAAACTGCCTATGAATCCTACAAAAGCAAACCAATTCGTTGTACTTCATATGTTTGATTAGAACTGAATACTAGTAAAAACATGTTTGAGATCTCCTCATTCAACGAATAACAACTTTAAAATGTAATGAACTCAAAAGTCTTTCTTTGCATACCGTATGAAGATGGTTGTTCGAGGGGATCGTTCCATATTTCCTCAAATCCTATTGACAATCTTGTCCGCTTTGCAGATTGGGTTTTCCTTCCGGATGGTGATCTTGCCAGCTTTCTTGAAATCAAAAGTGCATGGATGCGCCTCAGGAAGCCTATGCATGCTGCAAAAAGTTCCGCCGCACTTGCATTGAAACCCCAAAACTCCAATTCCTTTGTTGCAACATTCACACCTATGCTTCGCTGCTGGAGTAACACATAATTTCTTGACTTTGGCCAAAGAAGCAAACTGTTTTTCGTCGAAACGTGTAATTTCGTCCATCTTTTCTTTAACGTAATCTTTGTAGCACTTCGAACAAAGCCCATCAGTTGCCGCAGTCCCAAAGAATCCACAGCCGCGAGCGCAATAATCATGGTCCATGGTTGTGTTGCGAAGAATCGGTTCTTGAGAGGGATTGTTTTCTTCGACTTATAGTATATTAAGAGAGACTATTATTTTGATATTCTTAACTATGTGTACGTGCATGTGTATATATAGAAGAGAAAAAGAAGTCCGAAGTCGAAAAGGACTGGGGTAGTCCTAGTACGACATTTAGTTAACTTTATTTGTTTTAAACGAACAAATTTTGGAAATTGGGCATGGCAAAGATTCTAATATGTTCGTGTGAGATCTTTATAGTTTTGCTTAAACGCGCGACGGTTATAACTTTTTAAGCGCGTGACGTTTTTATATAACTTTTTGTTTATCTTAATTAGTGTAAATTAAATCTAACTAACTTAAGTAATTAAATCCTTTATTACATTTTCACTATACTTATGAAATTAAAGATCTACTTTTAGCTCAACAAAAGCTAAAATACTATACATCTCTCTTTACGCTATGTTTTTGTATTTAGGAGGTTGAAACAAAATGAAGTTTCTGTCCACGCATGTTATCATGTAAAAGCAAACTATAATAAAAAATGAAAAATATTATATATTTGGGTATTCTTTAAATTTTTCAATCTATAATGAAAATATCGTAGAGATTAGTCTTCCAAATAAAAATGACACTTATGAATTGAAAATCCTTATCTAAATGACTTGTAATGTAATTAAAGATTTTGGCGTAAAAATATTAGGATCATACAAATTATGTCTTCGATGACAGGATACTTTTTTTCCCAATAAACTAATGACATGAGGACAAAGACTGTTTCACACTTATTTATGTGAGGCGGAGAGAAAACTATTTAGTTGTATAACTAACTAAGTAACTAACTAACTATATATATATATATGTGTGTGTGTGTGTGTGTGACAAATTACTTAATTTTAGACCCAAATCTTTTGTTCATTCATGATAATTTATTTATGACTAATCATCGTACTATTTTCTATTTGTTTTCTTTACTTCCCCCTACTCTTATGTAATAAATAAAATGACATGCGCTCATCTATAACAACATGTGCCAATTAGAATTTTAACAGCATGATTTCTTTTTTATAATGAAAAAAAGATGTTCTAACAATATTCAAGCGTGTATTTGTGGACAGAAAATTGGTGTCACAAGCAAAATGTGGTTTTTCTCTTCCATATTGCATTAGTGATTCATATCAAGAAATAAGTAGTCGAAAAGTTTGTATTAGTAGAGTTCCATCACAAACAAAGCCTGCCACTCAATTAGAGTTATGTAAGTGATGTCGCAAAATTAACCCCTCCACATGTGATATATGCAATTAGAAAAAACGTTTTCGGTAAAGTTAAAAAAGAATAAAACAAAAATTCTATGAATACGTGCGCCTTGGAGCGTTTATTAAATTTAATTAAGATATATTTATAAGAATACAAATGATAGAACTAGTTAATAAAAGGAGAACGGTATATACTTCATTCCTTGATCGTTCGCAATTATTTCTTTTTTTTTTAATTTTATTTAGTCCAATTATTCCTACAACCTAATCAAAGAAGAAAACACTAGAACATGGAGTAGGTGAGAGGTGGAGCAAAATGTAGGTTCGGATATGTGTTAAGCAAGAACCATCTTGAAAACTTTCCAGAGTTATAGTTAGAAGACTTGTTAGAACGCGGGGGCTGACGCCAGCTGCCTGCTCTGGTTGGCCAGAGGGTGCGGTGGTCTTTTCTTAGCGGCTAAGGATGTCTTTCATGCACGTGTAGAATACGACCCCCCTCGTTGATTCAACGAGGGGTGAGTGAGGCAGATATTGTATTATAATACTTACCAGGGTCGGGAATACGTGAGGGGGTGGTGAGATAGGCTAGGATTAGAGGATTAGACCACGTGGACGGGTACGATTCCAGGAGGGAGAGTATGCGTCTTTATAAGTCCCCCAGTCTTTGTCACAGTTCGTAGAACGTGGCAGAGAGTAAGACTCTTAGGGGCCTAATCATCTAATCGCGTGTCTATCTCACATCCTGACTTCTGGAGATTCCTGAAAACTTTCTTTGTACGCTGAGAGGTACGTGTCAGTCATACGTCGCTCCTTGGGGATTGAGCGGGAATTAAACTACCCTTTTGCCCATCTATTTAGGTCCCTTGTGCTGCGGTTTCCAGGGCTCCTAGCCTTTTCATTTTCTCTGTTTTCTCTTGCTTAACTGCTCCTCTTTTCTCTGTACTCTCTGCTTACCGCAATCATGTCGTCTTCTGCTAACGCCGCGGCTGTCGATTCCGGTTCTACTCCTCCTGCTTCTCCGTCCCGGTTAGCACTGCCTTCTCCTCTTCTTACTCGTCGTGGGAAGCGCACTGCCGCGTCCGATGCTCTCCCCAAGGCTGGTGGCGATAAGAGAATAGTGTCTAACAGACAGGCTGTGAGTGTGGAGGAGGTCGCCAGTAGCATAACCCAGGCGGCTGTTGACAACCACCTCTCTAAGCATAACGTGACGAGAGGCAATATGACGGTAATGATCCTGGAGGCGTCGCACCAGGCAAATAGCCCCCCTGCAGGCTGTTTGACTGTCTTCTTCCCTCAGATCGAGGCGGGATGGCGGATGTTTGTGCCGTCGTTCTCTTAGGAAGTGGCCAAGGCCTTAGGGCTTTGTCTAAGTCAATTGACGCCCAATGCCTTCTCCATCATGGCTGGGTTTGAGTTTATCTTCCGAAGCCGAGGGCTTTTCTGTACTGCCGAGCGCCTGCTGGCCCTGTATGATGTGGGGACAAGCACGACACCTTTCTTCTACCTGACCCCTCGTTCTTCACAAGTCGTCCCTGGGGCGAGGGTCCTTACAAACGCCTCTTCCTCCTACGGGAGTTGGAAGTCTTCCTTCTTCTCTATGAAGCCCTCGGGTCGTAACTGTGAGAGCTAGGGGTCACGAACGCATGGTCCAGTGGACCAGCGGAGTTGGATTCTTCTCGTTTCGAGAGAGTTCGACTCTGAATGAAGGAGGAAGGCTACTTCCAGAGGAAGTACAACTTGCTGAAACTGGCGAATATCCCGAGGCTGTTCCAGCTCTGCGGTCTTCAGGAGGGGATTCGTTCTGCTCATTTTCCGCATCTAGATAAGGACCCCGAGTTCTGTAAGTGCCCTTGTTCTTACTTCTTTTTGCGTTCTTCGCTTTCTACGTGATTTTGACCGATGTTCTTCAGGTACGTTGGTGTCTTCTCTGGAGGAGGTGGTGATGGACAAGGTGGCACACAAAGTGCCCAGGGGAAGCAGGTCTACCCGAGGGAAGGCAACATCTTCTCACTCGGCGGTTGCTGCTAGGAGTGGGGAACCTTCTCCTTCTCCTCACTCAGCGCCTGAAGCGTCCCTGGAGGTCAACTCAGGCTTACCATTCTTTGGTAACTTCTAGAGCTTGCAGGAGGACGCTCTTGAAGCCTTCCGTAATCCTGCTCCTTTGGCTCTGAAGCCCGTTTCTGGCTTTGAGTGGATTCGAGAATCCTTGCCCGCATCTTTCGACTTGAGCTATCTCTCCATTCCCTTATGGGGCCATGAGGTGGCGTCTATATCTCGCGCTTCTCCCCCTCGTTCTTCTTCTTTGCCTATTCAGTCTGATCCTGCTGAGAAGAAAGCTGGGTCTTCTCTCATGATTGAGGGTAGGGGAGAAACAGATGCGTCCGAGCCCTCTTCTCCGACGTTGCGAGAGGGTCTTGCTGAACTGACTGAGGGCCCCTCTGGGGAGGTGGGCAGGAGTTCTCTTCCAGTTTCTTCTAGTCCTGCGGAAGACGTGGCTCCTAGACTGGAGGAGGTTGTTTTGCTGGAGTCGCTGGCGGGAAGTAGGCTGGAGAAGATTCCTGAGGCTTGGGATAGTGGAGCCGGTAATTGGGTGGAGGTCCGTGAAGAGGGGACTTCTTCACAGGTGGCGGTGGACGAGACGGTTCGTCCTGGTTCCGTTGAGCCTCCCTTGGTAGAGGAACTGCGAGGCGTGGGCTCCAATTTTGCCCAGTTGCGTCAAGTGGTGGATCCTCGTGAGGTTGAGTCGCTCCGAAATCGAGGACTCCAGTGGTTGAAGGATACGACGTGCTATGCTGCGGTTGATGTAAGTTCTTGCCTTGCTCCTGTTTTGCTATTCTGTTCTGCTTCTAACCTTCTCTCTTTTCTCTTCCAGTTTAGCTCCCCAATTTTTGCTGTTGGAGCACATCCAGACTTTGGAGAATCGTGTGGCGGAGTTGGAGGCTTCTGCTCCAAATTCTTTGGCGCAAGAGTTTGAAGGACTGAGGCTAGATCACTCTCGGGTGATGCGGCCAAGCTGCAGGAGGTCCGGGCCGCTTTTGAGGCCCAAGCAAAGAGGTGTCACGAGTGGGAAGCCCACGCGACAGAGCTGACGAAAGAGCGAGATCTTGCACCGAAGCGTCTCTGAGTGGTTGAGGGGGAAAGGGATGACTCTGCCGTGGAGCTAGCGGCATTGAAGGACACTTTGGAGAAGACTTCCCCGCTGAAGTTGGAAGCGGAGGCGGAGTGTGTGGAGGCGATGAAGACGACCGAGTCTCTTCGGAACGAGTTGTAGGATTGCCGGCATCCATAGACCAGAGGGTTGCCAGCCAAGTGCGGAGGGTTAATAAGGAGCTGCGTGGGCATATATCTCAGCGGGACACGTTCGAGCGTATAATCCAATATATTGGCTCCCCGCTCTATCATAGCTTTTTCCGGAAGGTGTTCGTCTTCTTCTTTATAACCGGGTACAAAGGGTCCATACAGCAGCTGCAGGAAAGAAACTGGATTGTACCTGAGGCTGATCTGACGACGCTGTCTCCGCAAGCTATCGAGGTTCCGAGGGAGATACCGCCAGGTTCTCCTCCTAGCCCTTTTGAGTTATGGGCGATTTCTGAGGCCTGCCTGGCTAAGCTTTCTCCTGCGCAGGTTGTTATCCCCAAGGCTGGCAAGGTGACTTCCCGTAGTTCCTCCCAGACTCCAGAGCAAGGAGGATAAGGGCCATGGCTTCCGAGATCATGGCTGGAGGTCCGCTGGTTACTGGTCCTAGTTCTCCAAGTACTCGTGTTGTCGATGCTCCTGCCCCCAGATATGTAGATATCTCTTTGCGGGTAATTTCCACGATTGTTGCTCCTGATGCTCCTGTTGATGCTCCGACGCTCGAGGAGGGTCGAAGGGTGGTGAGAGAGGGAAAGAGGCCCTCTTGAAGAGTAGTGTAAAGGCCTCATGTGTTGTATTTTCTCTTTCCTTGTAATTGTACCGATTTGAGCAGAGTAATAAAGCATTCTTTTGGAGGTCTTTATATGTGTCTTCTTTTCTGTTGTGTGTTAATTCATTTTTCTGTTAGATTACCGGTCTGGATAGAATTTTCTTAGGTTGAGTGCAGGCCACGAGCGTGGATAAGTTCGACCCTCCATATCCGCAGCTGGTATGTTGCTGCTCCAAGGATGCGGGATATTTGGTAAGGCCCTTCCTACGCGGGATCAAGTTTTCCCACATTTTTCGACGCCCCTACTCTTCGTAGGACCAACTCGCCAACCTGGTATGTTTGTTCTTTAACATGCTTGTTATAGTACCTGGCCATGCGGGCTGTGTAACGGGCGCATCGGAGCTCTGCTTGTCTTCAGTGTTCTTCCAGTAGATCCAGCTCAAGGATCATGTGTTCTTCATTGCGATCTTCTTCGTACTCTTGAATTCTCCAACTGGGGGTTGATATCTTTGCCGAAATGACTGCTTCGTGTCTGTAGGCTAGGCCGAAGGGTGTTTTGCCAGTAGAGGTCCGTGCGGTGGTTAGGTGAGCCCACAAGAGGCCACGGATTTCCTCGACCCACTACATTTGATACGTCATGAGGCGTGCTCTCAATCCTTGAATCAGAGTGCGGTTCGTGACTTTGACATGGCCGTTGGATTGTGGATACCCGACGGAAGTGAAGCGCTGTTGTATCTTCCAATGGTCGCACCATTTTGACAGTTGATCATTGGTGAACTGTATTCCGTTGTCGCTGACAAGGATTTGAGGCACTCCGAATCTCCACACGATGTTTCTCCATAGGAAGTTGATGACCGCTGCCGAAGTGATTTGTACCATCGGCTCAGCCTCGACCCACTTAGTGAAGTAATCCACGGCCACCAAGAGGTATTTCTTCTATCCTCAATCATATATCAGTGGTCCAACGATGTCGATTCCCCATTTAGCGAAGGGACATGGAACGTGGTTAGGTTCCCATGCTACTCCAGGTGGGTGGGACATCGTCGCGTGCCTCTGACATTGCTCACATTGTTGGGTGAAGGCTTTGGTATCTCTCTGCATGGTGGGCCAAAAGTAACCCTGTCGGAGTATTTTCTGGGCGAGGCTCCTGCCTCCCGAGTGATTTCCACAACTCTCTCCGTGTACTTCTCGTATTTACTTGGTTGCTTCGTCTTCATTCAAACACTGCTTGTAGGGCTGTGAGAACCCTTTCTTGTACAACACCCCTTATTTCAGAAAAAACCGAGCGGCTCTCTTCCCTAGCCCATTATCATGCTCGTGCTTCTCCAGATTTTGTAGGTATGCCACAATTTCGGTCATCCAACCCTTACCATCATCTCTTTCTATATTCAGCGCCTCTAAAGCTACATGTCCTTTCTTAGACGAGCTAATGGTGAGGAAGGTTACCTGACGAGTGCTGATAGGATGCATGCCGGCTGCCGTTCTGGACAACGTGTCAGCTTCTTCGTTCTCTGCTCGGGGAATCTTCTCGAGACTGAATTCTTTGAAGCTCTCACGTGATTTGCGCACTGCAGTCAAGTAGTCTTTCATCCTTTTATCCCGGGCTTCGTACGTGCCTCCCACTTGTTGTACCACTAGCTGTGAGTCGCTGTGGAAATGGACTCGGATCATCATTTCTTCCTTGGCCAGCCTCATCCCAACGAGCAAGGCCTCGTATTCTGCTTCGTTATTGGACACATGGAACCCTATCTTCACGGCGAAGGACAGCACTTCCTCGGGCTTGTCTTTATGTAGCAATTTAAAGACGATACTAGCTCCCTCAGTACCATTGCTAGATGATCCGTCCACATCTGCTTTCCCAAGGTTCGTCACAGGCTCTTCAGCGGGTGCTTCCTTGGTTTCTATCATGAAGTCGGCTAAGATTTGGGCTTTTATAACCGGTCTCGGAGCATAGTGAATATCGTACTCTCCGAGCTCTACTGCCCATTTGACCATTCTCCCTAACAGTTGTGGGTGACTCAATATGGCTCGTAAGGGGTGCTGTGTGAGTATGGTGATGGGATAGGTTAGGAAATATGACCTCAACTTTCGAGCGGTTGTGACAAGAGCAAATGTAAACTTTTCAACGAGGGTGTATCATGTTTTGGCGTCTTTCAAGGTTCGACTGGTATAATATACAGGAAAGTGATCTCTACCTTCTGCCTGAATCAATACAGCATTCACCACTTCCTTCCCTACGGCTAGGTACACATATAGCCGCTCTCCCTGTTCTGGCTTCACCAGGAGAGGTGGACGAAGCAGGTATCCTTTCAAATTGTCGAAAGCTTTCTGGCATTCGTCTGTCCATTGGAAATTTTTCACATTACAAAGTACCTTAAATAAGGGGAGTCCCTTTTCTGCCGCTTTCGAGATGAATCGGTTGAGCGAAGCCATCCTTCCGATGAGTCGTTGTATGTCTCGGACTGTCTGAAGCGGCGGCATATCCAGTATCGCTTTGGCTTTCTCCGGATTGACCACAATTCCTTGTTGGGTGACGAGGAACCCCAGGAACTTTTCTCCTTGAATTCCGAACGAACATTTCCGAGGGTTCACCTTGAAGCTGAACTTATCCATAATCTAAAAGGCCTCGATCAGATCGGCGTTATGCTGACTTGCGTCTTTGCTTTTGACCACAATGTCGTCGACCTATACTTCAAGGTTGTTTCCGATCATCGATGAGAACATGGTGTTCATGAGCTCTGGTACGTTGCTCCAATGTTCTTTAACCCGAATGGCATGACCAGATAACAATACGTACCAAACTCCGTGATAAAGCTATTCTTCTCTTGATCTTTCTCTGCCATCGGGATCTGGTTGTATCCTTGATCTCCATCCATGGTAGAGAGTAAGGCACATCCCGTCGTGGAATCAACAAGCTGGTCTATGCTAGGCAAATGGAATCAATCCTTTGGGCATCCCGTCGTGGAATCAACAAGCTGGTCTATGCTAGGCAAATGGAATCAATCATTTGGGCAAGCATCGTTGAGGTCAGTGAAGTCGATGCACATCCACCATCTTCCTCCGGATTTTGGTACTAGAACCACATTGGATAGCCACTCGGGGTATTGTACTTCCCTGATTTAGTTCAGGCCAATCAGCCATTGTATCTCAGATTTAATTACCGTGTTCCTCTCAGGTCCTATCTTGCGTCTTTTCTGCTGGACGGGTTTGGCATCGGGACGTACGTTGAGGCATTGCTGGCATACATAAGGGCTGATGCGTCCTTGAAGTCCTCATTTCCAGGCGAACACATGTTGGAAGCGTCGTAGTGTCTCGAGGAGTTGCATCTCGACAGACGTCGATATTTGTTCCCATCTTTACAGTCTTCTCAGCCTCCCAAGGAATAACTTCAACCATCTTAAGTTCCTCCGCTGGATCAAGTTTGCTCGCGTCGGCCCGCCGTGGTTCGTATGGATTTTACTTGCTGCTGCCCTCTCCTTCTTCAATCGTGGTGATGGTATTCAACCGACACTCGCGTGCTCGAGCCTGGTTTCCTTTAACTTCTCCAATTCCATTAAGAGTGGGGAGCTTTACCTTTAGATGAAGGACAGAGGGTACCGCTTCGAACAGGCGAATAGACGGTCGCCCGCAAATCACATTGTAGGTCTTGGCGAGTGCATTGATGATCCAGAACCTGACTTCCTCAATTCTCCGCAGATGTCCCGCTCCCCATGACATTAAGAGTGGAATGGAACCCAGAGTCTCGCTGGGACTTCTGTCAAATCCTACAAGAGGGGTTGTCTCGGGTACTATCAGTTCTATCTGTAGCCCTAGTGCTAGGAACGTGGGCAAGAACATTACATCTATTGAACTTCCTGTATCAATCAGAACTCTAGCTACTTTTGTCCCATGTATAGTGGGTTGAATTACTATGGGGTCGTCGTGAGGATGAACAATATCTATTAGGTCTGCCTAACCAAAGGTAATTGCAGGAGGCGTAGAGATAGTAGTGGAGAAAACATGATATTTTAGTCTAACCCGTTGAGTTTCCTTGACAAATTTTCTCTTCTTCTAGGCTGACGAGGCTGACAGCGGACCTCCCTCGATCATATTGACTGTTCTGCCTGTGAGGGGGTTGTATGCGTAGTTCGAAGGTGGGGGCGGCAAGTGTTGGTGTCGAGGTTGTTCTTCTGGTGCCGATCTATCTTCATACCTCCTCCTCATGTTCTGAAAGACTTCCATTTCCTGTCGGTCTGCACTCTTGCGCAACTCCTGCACATGTTCCGGAGGTTGGCTTCCTTCTCTCCTTTCCCTAGGCCGCTCGTTTCTGAGGGAAGCTTCCCTTCTTTCGATGAATTGGCGCAAGTACCCCATTTTCAAGAGGCACTCGTTCTCTATCCTCAGATGATCGCAGTTCTCCGTTTTGTGTCCCCAACTTCGTTAATTAAACACCATTTTCCCATATGACGCAAGGTCTCTAACAAATCTTTTCATGTAATCCCGGAGGCTTTCTCCTTCAGCTAGAACCATTGACATCAGGTGCCCGACAGTTTTCAGATATCGGCGGTTGCATGCAAACTATCGCACAAACATTTCTCGGAGATCATCGAAACTTCGGATGGATCCTCTGGGCAACAGGGAGAACCAAGCTTGTGCCCTTCCCGTCAGAGTGGACCGGAAGATCCGGCACAGAGCGTGATCAGGGGCGTTCAATATATCCATCACCGCCAGGAATTGGTTGATATGGTCTCGAGGGTCTCTCGCACTGCGATCTCTAGTGTAGACTACGGGATTAGACAAACGCATGGACACGGGGATCTCGGGGCCAGTATGTGGGGGGCAAAGGGGTTGCCCTTCTCATCTTCGTCCGCAGTCCCATCTCGATCTCTTTTTAGGGCTTGCACCTCCATTTTCAACTCAGTCATCATATCCATAAATTGCTCGTTGTTATTAACCATACCTAGGAATGGGCGATAGGTCCCATTGCGGTGATTTCAGATGGATCGTTCACCTCAGCTACAGGTATGCTCTGCTTCTGCTCTCGGCCGTCGGGGCTCAAACCAAGCGCGCATGTTTCCGTTAGTGTGCGCGCTGGAGTTAGGGGGAGGTGGAACCCATCTCCCTCTGGCACGGGCCTCTTGCTGTCGCACACGTCAGGGTCCTCGCTCCGCGGCAGTCTCCAACAAGCGATATAACTCGCTTATGGTTAGGTGCTCCTTTGTCAGGGGTTTCCCCCCGATTCGAGGATTTATAATCGCGTTGACTTGGGCCCTCGGGCGTGGAGGAGATAGACTTACCGGATATTTGAGGAGAAATTGCCATAACAACTTGGGAAAGTATACGGGTAGGGTATTGAAAGCTAACAACACTACTTGAAGAGTGAGAACTTACCGAGTCCAGGCTCATTACTTAGGCTACCTCAGGGACTCTACTGACGTTTCTACAAACGGCGCCACTGATGACGACTCTGGATCGCCATGCCCGTCACCGAGGCAGTTCGCACGCCGGTCCTGACCTAAGATGACCCTGGACCCGGCAAGATCTTGGAGAAGGGAGCATTGGGAGCTCGTTGGGGGGACTCCTGCAGCTTCTTCAGCGACCCGCGGGGGTTCGCACTTTGTTCGCACGATCTCCCTTCGATCCTCCGCTCCTGGGGCTCGCGCTCTCCCGACCGTGCTTGCTTGCTCTCTCTCTCTCTCTCTCTCTCTCTCTCTCTCTCTGTGGCCTTTAGTTGTGTGCTTGCTCGAATGCATTTATGACCAGCCTGCTTCCCTATTTACAGGGCGAGGGGAGGGTATAGATGTAATCTTACCAGCGGCACGTGTCAGCATGCATGTTGATTTCGAGGGTAATAGGGTACTTGCGTGTCTTCGTAGAGTAGGGCACGTGGTGCTTGAGAGTCTTGTCAAAATAGGCATGTGATGCCCGCGTAGGTCTATAGAGTAGGGCACGTGGTGTCTGCATGTTACTCTTGGTGCATATTGTGCTTCGCTTATTTACTATAATCCCCGATCCCTCGCTCTTCATTGGGAAAGCAGGGCGATCGAGCTCCGAGAGGGCGAAACGCACTCGGATAGTGGAGAATGACGCGGGGGCTGACGCCAGCTGCCTGCTCTGGTTGGCCAGAGGTTGCGGTGGTCTTTGCTTAGCGGCTAAGGATGCCTTTCCTGCACGTGTAGAATACGACCCCCCCCCCATTGATTCAACGAGGGGTGAATGAGGCAGATATTGTAATATAATACTTACCAGGGTCGAGAATACGCGAGGGGTCGTGAGATAGGCTAAGACTAGAGGATTAGGCCACGTGGACGGGTACGATCCCAGAAGGAAGAGTATGCGTCATCAGTTCTATTTTTATTTTATTACCCTTCATTTATATAATTATAATACAACTTCGTTATATTTATTTATTGTATAAATGAAGAGCGCAATCCACTGAAGACGCACACCTCATAGCCATGAGGTGAGGAGAATTAAGTCCAACTAATTCAGAAGTTTGTATATACGCCTCCGATACTACGTCCTAAGCATGCGACATGAGTCTGCAAGAAATTAATATGTTTGTGTATACACTAAATATGCACTTTTTTTTTCACGCTAACTAAATTTCATAAATATGTTCTCATAGGTCATCAATGTACTTCACGGATTATGCAATTAGTTGATAGCTATACAAATTGTTACAAAATTATTAAATATAAGAGGCCAGCAAAAGAATATTGATATAGCTGATTTCCACGATTAAACTTTAAAAAAAAACTTTATTTTTCAGAAAAACACTATTTAAAATTCAAGTGATGACGTCGCAAATTTCCCGGGGGGTCTGATGCGCGTCACCGTTTTGTTCGAACGTCAATCCCGACCTCGGATCGGCGTTGAGTCGGGCGGAGTCCTTGGCGAGGCTTCGTCCCTGCGGCAAACATGGGTGTGTGCGTGATTTATGGCTGGACCCTGATATATTCCGAACCTGCACTACGTATCCCCGAGGGGAATCAAACCAACGTAGTTCTTGTGTGTGTGTGCTACTACAGCTAATAATGTACCCCCTTAGTGTAAAAGAGGGGGGAGAGGAAGAAGATGGGAGAAGAGGGTATAAGACTTAAGCTATCTTACTTAAGAGGGGAGAAGCTAAGAGGGGAGAGGCTAACTTTAGGAGGGGGTAGGACTTAACTTAGTAGAGGGGTTAGAGAATTTGGCTTAGCTTGTCTTAAGAGGGGTTTAGAGGCCTCCTTATATAGGAGCTCTTCCATGATGCATGAGGGACAAGTGGTAGAGGGGTTGGGACAAGTGGTACGAGGGGTGATGGGTGGAGGTTTGTGGTGAAGACACATAGGGGGGTAGTGTGGAGGCTTGAGGTGGAGGCAAGTGGTAAAAGCTAAGGGTGACAAGTGGGAGGTAGGGTGTAACATTATGGTAGAGACAAGTGTTGAAGGTTTAAAATGACAAGTAGGGGGTCAGGTGGAAGGGCTTTAGTGTAGACAAGTGGTGTGTGGGTAGAATGACATGTGGTGAGAGTTAGTATAATAAGTGTTGAGAGCTTAGCATAATTAATTTAAGTAGTGTAATTAAGCATAATTTAGGCGATAAAAACACGTACCGAGGGGCAGTCTGAACCATTGTGCGAGCGTACTTCCAGTGGGAAGTATGCGTCATCATCAAGTAATTAAGATGTCAAATGTGTTTAAGAAAGTTTGCTAGTTATGTCAAAAATATTATTTACAAAATAAGGATGGAAAATACGAGGGGTGTACGCGGGCGGGTTTCGGCGGGTTGTCACCAAGAAAATGACCATACCCAAAGTTAGTAACTTATCAACTTTTTAACCCGTGTGGGTCAAGTTAATAATGAACCATGCGGTGATGCGGGTTGCGGGTGGCGGGTTCAAAGTGTGAGAAAAAATATAGTAATATTTTGGTATAAAAACAAAAACATAACCCATTTTGAGTGTTAAAAACAACAAAAATGATATCATAACTTAAAAACATCACTTAAACCACGACATAACTTAATTAAAAGAACAATATAAGGATGTAAACGAATATTTTATCCACATAAATTATAAAATTACGATTTAAATTGATTCACAATCCAAAATACAACTATTAAATAACAACAAATTACGAAAAAAATAATATATTAAGCAATATTATGAGGGTTAATTTCATCCACCTCCCCTGAAGTTTCTTCTCTCTCTATCCACCTCCCCTCTAGTTTGGAGTTTTTCCATCCACCTCCCCTGTGGTTTGGACTTTTTTCCATCCACCTCCCCTGGGTTGGTTGACTATTAGTCAACAACTTTTTTTAGGGGTAAAAGTGTCACTTGATAAAAAAATAAAAATAAGCTATTGAATTGTTATTCATAATACAAACAAATCACTTAGTAAATTAAGAATTACTAAAATACAATATTGGATAACAAATATTATATGAAAAAATTGTATTTTGATAACTATATATTTGTTATAACATGCATATTCATTGCAAGCAAAACATAAACATAGTTTTTTTATTTGGGGTTACCTAAATATGGAAAAATAAGAAGAAAATAATTAGGTTCATTTAACTTAATAATTCAATAATTAATATATCTTATATTTTTATGAATTAACTAGTTAAAATTCATTGAATCGATACATTTATATTAAATTTTGTATATTGTTTACAAGAAATATGAACTATTGGTCATTATTTATGTGAATCTATTTATAATACGAAACTTAATAATTTTATAATTACTAATATATAGTATCCAATTAAAATATTAAACAAAGAAATGTTATATTTAAATAATTGTATCGTGGAAATAATTACATGGGATTTAGTTATGTTTAACCCTAATTTTATAGGAGTACAACTCTATTTGATACTTAGTTGAGAGGTGCTCATGTATTTCTTTCTTTATTTCTCTTAAATTATTCATTGTTTTAATTCGATTATCTTCCACATAACCATGAATCTATTTCTTTTCTTCTTATTTTTATGTTGAGGTAAGCCCAAGATACATTTATAAATTTGCAACATTTATGTTTTGGTTGCAATTAATATTAATATTATTACTAAAATTTAGGTATTTAAATACATATAATCTTGCATATTAGTAATTGTTAATTTATTAAGTTATTTTTTGGTCTTGTGAATATATATTGAATAATTACATTATTTTTGTATTAGTTGACACTTTTACCCCCCATTTTAGACTATTGACTAGCAATCAACTAAAGGAGGGGAGGTGGATGGAAAAAATAAAACTAGAGGGGAGGTGTATGGAGAGAGAAGAAACCTCAGGGGAGGTCAATGGAATTTGCCCATATTATGAACATACAATTATATGACTTTCGAAAACTTTCTTTGCTCCCTTTATTCCTATACAAATATACAAATTAAGAGTATATGCGGCGGGCTCGGGAGGGTTGTATCTAAAATTATGGTCATACCTTTGCGAGTTGTCATTTCATCTACCCGTGCAGACGAAGTTATAAAATAAACTATGGCCAGTGTCAGTTTGACGGATCAAATTTTGGCGAGTCGAACAGATCGAGCGGGTCTTGTACACCTCTAGAAAATACTAGGTAAATTAACAAAATATTCCGTGGCCTTTTTCTTTCTAGTGGCGTAATCGGATCCCATTTGTCTAGGACATAAAAGACATGTCTTTTTTACTTCATTTGGACGCCAGAAAGTTACATAAAGTACGTCCCGTGAAAATTAGCCTCAAAGTGCCGCCTCAGCGCATTTTGTGATAAAACTAGCGATGGACCAGTTTTTTCAAAGCATCGAATTAAACTGCTTAGGTTAAAGGCTTAGGTACAAATATTGGCTTAGAAGTAGTCCAGGCCTTTTCTTTTTTCTTTTTTATTTATTTATAGAAAGTAGTAGTCCAGACATAAAAATTAAATAAAATTCCACACTTGTAACGGTGGATCCTGTGGTTGCATACAGGAACACAATTAAGTTAGAAATTAAAGCTACCATATGAAAATGTGAGAAAATCAAACCATAATCACTAAAAACCAAGCCTATTTAGTGGTCTGGAAAATCCCAATATTTGGTATTCGATCTTTGTTCATGTGGAATTCTAATTCAATCGTACTCTATTAATGCAAACGTGTATTTATAATAGCATTATGATATGCTATCAAAGATATTGCATCTAAATCCTACACGCCTAGCCCCTTCCACACTACCTCAAATGTTCTTTGGCAAACCAAAATTTTGTCAACTGTAATGATCACCAGTAATTAAATAGATACCTACCCTTTCTTCAATTCCCACTATCTCCCCACTACCTTCATATTTCAATTTCCGACTCGCTTAATGTGTCCCTATAATTTAATTTTCAACTTATATGATCTACATAGTGCATAAAATTATTAATTACGCAGGATCTAACCTATCGTTTGGCGTTACAGATTTCGAAGATTGTAAGTTCAATCATGAGAAATAAATTAGAACATACAACAGAAAAACATACCAGAGAAGAGTAGACAATTCAAGACGTCGTAGCCAAAACATCAAACAAGGATCTGTCTATGACATGCAGTTTGAACGAGAAAAGCACTCCAAGATAATATACACATATACATGAGAAATACTGAACTTTACCTTTTGAATAATAATAAGAAAAAACATGGGGCACACTACACTAATTATTATACATGAAAAAGAAAAGAAAAAAGATTTATCCACCCAAAATTCGCAATACCAAGAAATGAATATATGTCATCGCTGCTTATTGGGAAAAAAAAAAAAGTAATACCAACACAAAACAAAAAATATCAACACGGCCTTCACTTAACCAACTTCCTCAAAATTTGTGGCTTCCTTATTTTGTTGCTATGAAGAAATTTGGCCTATGAGCCTATTTGTTCCATGAACCTCTTCAAGCATAACCCCACCACCACCACCAACCAGATCGGTGTGGCTAAGCCGCCTTCGTCCTTCTCCACCCCACCATCTTTGCCTAACCCGACCACCATCGTGATGGCTGCCCCCCATCCCTCTCACTGCAAAACCATCCCCAACAACAATTGGGTCTAAGGTTTTGCACCTCATCATGCATCAAATTAATTATCATTCCTGTAAATTAAGTTTCTTTGACCAGATTAATATAACAAAAATCGGGTCTTTGGTCCCTTTTTCGCAAAACTGAACCCTGTTATTTCTTTTGCTCAAATAATCAATTCGTCTTTTCTCTTGCCCATCTGCCATCGGAAAAGCTTTGGCGAAGGGCAAATGCACCATTTTCTCGAATTTGCTGGTGACCCAAGATTCTCTACTTATAACATTTATAATCTTTAACACCACATAAATTATTTCCGGAAAATCCCCCATTTGTATAACCAAAATTATCCTTCATCCATATAAAAATCCGAGTAACATCAACTACCGATCTAGATAAATTTGTCTAGCACAAACTTTCAATTAAATAGACCCATCTAACACAACATCGTAATGCCCATGTCACTTGAATTTTCGGGCATCAAATTAAAGTACAAAACAAAACAATAAAATCCAACAAAACCAGCACCAAGAAATAAGATATTATTTATTTTATAATAGCGCAGTACAATTATCGTCCTCCACCAACCTTCACCTGGCTCAAACCACCTAGGCGTTGGATGCCCAAATTCGGGTCTGAAAAAGTAGACCCTATATAAGTGAATTGAATTTATTCAATTAATTTCAAGATTTTGTGCATCCGAGACCTCAAACTGCATCGAAGATGATAATGATTGAAGATATAGAAGAAAAAAAAAAAGGAATTCAATCATCGACAGATATAAACCTCAAATTATATAACAACGTAACTAGGTACTACCTCATAAAAGGGACAAAACGTAAAAGTAAAAGACAAGTAAAGTTTACATGTAAACAACTAAGTACTAACCAAAATGTTTATTGCCTCCATACTTCCGTCACAAAACGAAAGCACAAGCATAAAATATTAAAATATTATTAAAAAAAAAACACCAACACAAATACTAGTACAACCCTCTCAGGCACAAAATCCACCTTCGCCGCCACACAGTTCTACGTGACATTTGGGAAAAAAAAAATATCAATTGTTGACTTCTTGTCATCAAAATCTTTTGTCCTAAAACTGAAATTACTAACACACTTTCCTCAAATATTCTTTTTTTGCTCTAAACCAATCTTTCTTATATCATGTCAATTTTAATCCTTCTTACTGCCCATCTCCACCACATATCCACCAGTCCACCACCACCCACCACCGTCATGGTAGCGGCTCTGCCCGACCCGGATTTGCTACAGGGTCGTGGATTTGGGCCCCGATTCACAAAGATGGGCCAAATCGACGTTGACGGGTAGCCATTAAATTGAGACTTAAAATTTAGACCACCCAACGATATTATATGTTCCTCTTACATATGCAAGTACATTTTCTTCTATTACTCAATTATATCATATCATATATCCTCTTTCTCATTTTCCCGTCGGAAACGAAAACTCCGGCCAAAAAATTGTAGCCCATTTTTCCGCTTCCTATATTTAATTCCACATAACTTTGTCAAAAAAAAAAACTTTCATAAGAAATCATAAGTTAATCCCCAAGACTCGAATTCAAACCATTTTTTGTACTTAATTCATCATCATCATCACTATCATCGTCATCATTTTTTTCGTACAATTTTAGATTTGCAACATTTAATTCGATTCAGAGCCAAATAAAAATTCCTCTGAAATTCTTCATCCATATGAAAATTAAAGAACATCATATAGCGATCTAATATAAATTCCCCCTTTGAAGAATGTCTAGCAGAAACATTAATTCAATTAAATACACCCATCTAACACAACTTCGACATTCTCCATGCCACTCGGACTATCGGGAATCAAATCAAACTACAAAACAAAATAATAATAAAAAAACACAAGATACCATAAAATCAGCTGCATAAAATTAAATAATTTTTTTTTGTCTAATTCTTCGATACAAGTCTTGCCCACCACCACCACCAGGACCTAGGCGTTGTGTGAAAAACAAAGGAATTCAATCTTCCCCAAAATTCAATAGAATTAAGTATTAACCCAAAAAAAGGAGTCAAAACCTAGAAAAAGAAAAAAAAAAAAAATACTTAATACCTGTAAACCACTTACCAAATTTATTGCCACCATACTTTCATCACAAAACGAAAACACCAACATAAACTATTATCAAAAATAAAATAAAAACCCCACCAAAATAAACATTCGTACAACCCTCTCACGGCCAAAGACCACCTTCGCCGCCACACATAAATCTAGCCCATCACCCCTAGCCAGTTTGAGCACACGTCACATTTGTGGCAACCAAATTCAAATTGTTGACTTCTTTTTATCATTATTAATCCTCTTGTCCTAAAATTGAAATGACTATAGCACTTCCCTAAAGTATTCTTTTTTTGCTTTAAACCAATCACATATATCATATCATTTTTAAACCTTCTACATACTTAAGCCTCCGCCCATCTCCACCACCACCGCCACCGTCACGGTAGCCAATCCACCATCCATACCCGACCCGGATTTGCTACAGGGTCGTGGATTTGGGCCCCCGATTCGCAACTATGTATCAAATTGACATCGAGTGGTCGCCATTAATTTGGGACACAAAATTTAGACCACCCAACAATATTATTATTTATATGCTCCTCCTACATAGGTACGTGCATTTTTCTATTATCAGTCAATTATATAATCTGCTTTTCTCTTTATCATCTGCCCGCCGGAATAAAAAACCCGGCTAGAAAAATTTAACCCATTTTCCCACCTCTTAAATTTAATTCACCTAAGTACTTAAAAACTGAAAACTTTCATAAGAAATCATAAAATATTCTAACACACGAATTCGAACCATTTTTGGTACCTAATTCTTCTTCTTCTTCTTCTTCTTCGTCATTTTTTCGTACAAGTTTTTGCAACATTTATTAATTTGATTCACAGTTTTGATTTCCAATCCCTGAAAGTCTTCTAAGACTACAACTCCAAAAACAATTGCAGAAGGTGAATCAAAAAAACTCGTCGCACCAAATTTCAACACTATACTAACAAAATTTAAGCACGAAAACAATTACAAAAATAAGAATTCATCGTTTCTTCTTCTAATATTTATTAACTAAAAAATTATATATTCCATTTATCACTTTAGAACCCTTCTCTTCTTCTACCAACCTCTGCAAAACAAAAAAACACCAAAACAAACATAATACAAATTCAACAAAACGAACCTTAAGAAAAGCCCAAAGCCTATTATGTCTGTACCAGATTTCTCTTACATTGGACCTCGGCATATACATACACACTTCTGTATCTATACATTCAAACAAGTACAACACAACTACAATTTGGAAAACAAAAATAAAAAGAAACTCCCCTCACCAAATTTAGCTCTCTTTTTTTTTTTTTTCTTTCACTATAAAAAATATAAAACCACACTACTACATAACAATAACATACACGTTACTGTATCTATCTATCTATTATCATAATCATCATCATATGCATCTATATAAAAAATTCCACTCCCCCCTATTTTATCTTTCTCTCTCATCGGTTTCGCAGAGCAGTTTTAGAGAGAGAGAGAGAGAGAGTCTGTTGAAAACGGAGATCCCTATTCTCTTCATACGTAACCAAAAAAAATTCTCAAATTGCTGAAGAATTGATCTTCTGTTCACGTTAATTGAGCCGAATTCTGCTGCAATTTGTGCTCGAGAAGAGTTTAAATAGAGTTTTTATTCGCTGATTACGAGATTTTAATCGAAATTAGGGTTTTGAATTGGAGTGAAATTGAGGTGTTTTAGAGGGGGGGTTTGATTGAAGATGATAATCAAGAGGAACATGAAATCGGTAATGCCGACTCTGAAACGGCGTCGTGTAAGTGACTCCGCTCGAAACGACGACGATTCTCCGGCGGCGACGGCGAGGAAGAAGCGCAAGAGCTCCAACGGCTACTATCCCCTGCATCTTCTTGGCGATATTGCCGCCGGTGTAATCTCGCTCAACGGCTACGGGATACACAGAATTCTATCGAATTCGGCCGCCGCCACGTCAGCTGCGGGAGCTGAGGAGGAGGCTACGCCGGAGTCGAAAGAGGCTTCTCGGCCGCCCCTCGTGAGGACCTCGAGGGGGAGGGTTCAGGTACTGCCGTCTCGATTTAACGATTCGGTTCTTGATAATTGGAAGAAAGAGAAGAATAATGGTAAGGTTGCTGAGAGAAGCCCTGTTTCCGATTCTGAGTACGTTCCGGTTAAAGAAAAGGAGAAGGGTGGTGGTAAATTCGGGTTCAAAGACTCGAAAGCAAGGAAGAGGGGTGAGGATAAGATTAGGGGGAATCATCGGTGTAAGGATTCTTTTTCCCCTTTGTCGGATGATGAGATTGAGGAATTGAGGAATGGCGGAACGAGCAAGTCGTTGCACGATGATTTGGAGGAGGAGGAGGAGTTGGAGGAGTTTATAGAATTGAGTGGCATTGATAAGTTGTATAGTTTGGAGGATTTTGTTGAAGGTGAGATAGTGTGGGCGATATCCGGGAGGCATTGTCCTGCTTGGCCAGCTATCGTGCTTAATCAGAAGTCGCAGGTTCCGCAGCAAGTTTTGAATTTTCGAGTTGCTGGTGGGGTTTGTGTGATGTTTTTCGGTTATTCTGGGAATGGGACACAAAGGGTAATTGTCTTTTTCGTTTTTTGATCTTGCATTTATTTGGTAATTGTGATTCTGCTTTTGTGCTGTCGAGATCGTGTAGAAATAATGACGTTTGATAAGAGTGTATTCACTTACTGTGATCATGTCATTTATGAGCAGGATTATGCTTGGATTAAAAGAGGGATGCTATTTCCTTTTCTAGATTATGTGGACAGGTGCTTAGTCGATCCTTTATTTATTTATTATTTATTTTTTCATGTCCTCTAAGCTAGAGATGGTTGAAGTTTTTTTTGTTAAACTAGATGGTTGAAGTTGGGATCAATGAATATGCTATTTTAGGTTTCAGGGGCAGACCGAACTGAACGACAGCACGCCTGGTGATCTTCGTTCTGCCATAGAGGAGGCGTTTCTGGCAGAAAATGGCTTCAATGAGATGTTGATGGTTGAAATAAATGCAGCAGCTGGCAACTTGGATCATTTCCGTTCTCTAACAAGAGGGGTCTTTGAGACTTCTGATTCAATTCAGAACCAAGAATGCAACTCTGTAAAAGAGGTACTTCAGTACCAATTTTTCGCGTGCTGCTTGTCTGGTTATCTATGCTAGTGCTGGTTTTCCAGTGACTTAAACCTTTCTTGTTCCGGTGTTCGGTGAATTAAATTGAGCATCCATTACGGCTTCCTGTCACCTTTGGGAATCTGTGTGTCATTTCCGTTATGTTTGAATAAAAAACAAAAGCAGAAGGAGTGCCTTTTCGGAATGGAGTTAAGTTTCTTTTATTACTTATGCAGAATCTGTTTATGAAGGAAGAAACAACAAATTGTGAATCTTGTGGCACGAGCATTGCAGATAACTTGTCCAGAAAACCGAATCATTCAGCTGCTGGAACCAATCGCTTGTGTGCTTCTTGTACCAGGGTTTGTTGCTTGCTTTGCCTATCTATGATTCTGAGTCATCATTCAGACCATTCTGATTGCAGTTTATTTGTTGTCTGATTAACTGTTTCTGTTTCAGTTGAAAAAAAATAAACACTTTTGTGGCATATGCAAAAAGATCCGGAATCAATCGGACAATGGGACTTGGGTGAGACCAAGTTTAAACTTTTGACGTTGCTAATGTCTTCTAGTTATGTCGTTAATTTTATCTAACTTTTCACTTTCTTTATATCAGGTAAAATGTAATGGTTGTAAAGTTTGGGTCCATGCAGAGTGTGACAGGTCTTTGAAAAGCAATTACAAGGTCTTTTTTCTTGCCCAGCGTTCGAACTACTTCTTCCTTATCTTATGTACATCTACATACTGATTTATGTAAAGAACCTCGAATCTGTTATATTGAAACACCCAATTAATTTGGTTTCAGGATCTGAGAACTATGGATTATTACTGCCCTGAATGCACAGCAAGGTTTAATTTTGAATTATCTGATTCAGATAAATCTCAAATGAAATCAAAGTAAGTTCTTCTATCTTCTCTTTTCTTTAGTGTTAATTTACATTTATCGAGATAGTTGATGTAAACGTCCAGTTTTCCCATTGATATCCTGTTTTTTGATGCAGAAATAATAAAAAGAAAGGGAATATCGCATTGCCTAACAAGGTTGCTGTTGTGTGTTCTCGCGTGGAGGGAATTTATTTTCCAAGTCTTCATTTGTAAGCATAAGCTTCTTTTCTATGCCTATTGGCTCTAACCATTTAGAGTCTTAAGGATGTGTCGTTTGCTGAAAGTGACAATGCTATCTTCACTCATCACAGAGTTGTTTGCAAGTGTGGGTCTTGTGGATCAGAAAAACTGGCACTCAGTGAATGGGAACGGCACACAGGTTGCAAAACTAAAAACTGGAAGTCCAGTGTCAGGGTAAAAGGCTCCTTGATTCCTCTGGAACAATGGGTTTGTACTCTTATCTTTCACTTGTAATGTTTATATTCTAGAGCATGTAAGAAAAGGTTACACACTCGTGGAGTTATTTAATTGGCTACTCATATTACTTTTGTTGTAACGGGATTTTCTATGAGTCGATACTTCGTGGCATTTATACGAAAAATTTCGGCCTGACAGATGCTAGAGATGGCAAAGCATCACGAGCGTAGTCTAGTTCCAGAGAAACCTGCCAAGCGTCCTTCAATCAAAGTGCGGAAGCAGAAGTTGCTTAATTTTCTACAAGGTACTCTCTTTTAAAATTAATGACGTGCTTCACTTTGCAATATCTAGTATAAAGGAATTAACTTGAAGTATTTTATGCAACAGAAAATTATGAACCTGTTCCTGCCAAGTGGACAACTGAGAGATGTGCAGTATGTCGATGGGTCGAAGATTGGGATTACAACAAAATTATTATTTGCATTAGGTACTCTCAAGTTAATATCTTTGTTATACTATTTTTGGGACATCTAAGACAAGTTCGTACTGTACAAAATGAAAATTTCAAGAAGGTTGATTGTTCTTTGCATTAACCATAGGAAGTATATCAATTTGGCGAACTTCTCTTTCAAACGTGTTCTCCCTTTTTTGAGGTTATTCTGTAGTGCAGAAACTGAATAGATGTGGGTATTTAAAAGGATCTCAATGCATATATGGGAAATTTTCAATAATTTTGATTTTAATTGAACAATTAATTATCTTGCTGCTTTACTGAGGCAACCTTGTTTGGCGCTGCATGATATATCCTTTTAAAACCACGTTTTAGTTTTATAAAGGATATAAAACTATTTTTCCTTTTAACTCTCAGGTGTCAAATAGCTGTTCATCAGGAGTGCTATGGAGCAAGAAATGTCCGTGATTTCACATCATGGGTTTGCAAAACATGTGAAACGCCTGATGTTGAGCGGGAATGTTGCCTCTGTCCTGTGAAAGGCATGGATCTTTTATTAGTCACATATCTTATTCCTAATGATAGTACTGGATAATTTATATCAGTTCAGCAATATAACTAATCATATTCTTACATGGAGTTGTCTTATCCTGGTGTATCAAAGATATGAAGTAACTTTCATTTCTTACCCCTGATTTAAAGGTTTAGTTGGTTTTGCAGTCTTTCTGCTGTATGTGAGTCTGTTCTACCCCTGTTCAGTTCATGGATATTGCTGCATTGACTTAATCCCTTAATAATTTTGAGTTCAAGTAAGAAAATCCAGAAAGAAAAAGAAAAGCTAGTAAACTAATTTGATGCTGTTACTGTTTCTGTAAGCGAACGAGCAATTTTAATTTTTTGTTTCTACAAATTTGTACGCTGCAGCTGATGGTCTGTGTCTCGCAGTTCCAGTTGTCGTTTACTTTTATAAATGAAAGGTTGTAAGCTATTGTAAACAGCATCTATCACACTTAGCAAAGAGCGGAAGTTCCCATAGCACGACGAATATTATATTTTAAAGTGTAGAAGTTGTGTCGTACTATTGTGTCATATTATTGGACAAATGTCAGCTATTGTTCTTCCATTTTTCAGAATGATATTTGTTTAACTTTCATTTCTTGGGTGATTTCAGGAGGTGCTCTAAAGCCTACAGATGTCGCTCCATTATGGGTTCATGTTACTTGTGCTTGGTTTCAACCCCAAGTTTCTTTTGCAAGTGATGAGAAGATGGAACCTGCCCTTGGAATCTTGAGAATTCCTTCAAGCTCTTTTGTGAAGGTACTGTTGATTTGCTCGCTCATGACTTACTTTACTTTTAGCTATGTATCATTACCCTTGAATAATTGAGATCTTTTTATTGTTCTGTTTGATTATGTTTTAATCAACTCTTATCGTCTTATACCCGAACCTTTGGGGATTCACCTTGGATGTTTTAATCATGTACTTTTGCTGAACCATGTGGCATTGCGATTCTCATGTCATTGAGACTCTTTATATTTCAGATTTGTGTTGTTTGCAAGCAAATTCATGGTTCCTGCACACAATGTTGCAAGTGTTCCACCTACTACCATGCTACATGTGCGGCAAGGGCAGGGTATCGCATGGAGGTGAGATGACTTAAGTCGAAGACCTTTTCTTAATGATTTCTTTTCTATAACTTCACCATCAACACCAATTGCATATTACAGTAATCTATTTGTGACTATTGTATATATTATATGCCTATTAGTTTGAGCAATCAACTCCGCTTGCGACCCAATATAACTTTAAATATCTCATCGGGGTTATTGAGCATTGTGTGCATGTTTCCTTATTCACGATTTTACCAATTGACTCGTGCTTCCTCTAAATGTTGGTAAAACTGCAGTTGCATTGCCTGGAAAAGAATGGAAAACAAATTACGAAGATGGTTTCATATTGCGCGTATCACAGGTACTGCTATGTGTGAATTTTTTTCTTTTTCTATATGGAGGAGGGGTGGTGGTAGTGGTATTATGTATGGTGGGATAACTGCTAATCTGGAGTGGGGCATGCTAAACTAAATTAGGACTTCTTTAGAGATGTCAGAATCATTCACCAATATTTTGTGCAGAACTCCAAATCCAGATACAGTTCTAATCATAGAGACACCTAAAGGGACATTCTCTGCTAAAAGCATGCTTCAAAACCAAAAGCATACCGGTTCAAGAATGATTACAACAAGCAGGTTAAAACAAGAAGAAGCTCCTCCAGTAGAGATTGATGAGGTCGACCCATTCTCTGTTGCAAGATGTCGTGTCTACAAAAGATCAAACAATAAGGTTTGTTCAATGAAAAATTAGCATGCATCACATTAATACTAGTATGTACACATTAGTATGAAAAGTTAAAAGAATAAGCAACATATTTATGCAAATCCAGTTATACAATTTGTAGTGGCTCCTTAATCATATCTTTATCTTCTGCATGTTTTCTTGTTTGTCAGATGAAGAGAAAAGAAGCCGTTCCACACCAAATTATGGGCGCCGTTCGTCATTCTATGAATGCATTACGAAGCTTGAATGCAAATAGAGTAATTACTAATTACCTTTGCATAGTTCGCCTTTTACATCCCGTTGATTCGTAGTTACACTCGGAAGGATTCTTTATAAATGCTTAATTAGGATTTCTCTACCCACTCTGAAACCAAATCTGTACTCTTTTTCTTTCGGGAACAGAAAATGGAGAAGCCTGAGAATTTTTCAACCTTCAGAGAAAGGCTTCAGATTTTACAGGTAACATTTAGTATCTGTTGTTCTGTGACCATCACTTCGGAGCTTGATATCGCAGCTTCTTAGCAGTTATGTTTCTGCAGAAAACGGAAAAGGACAGGGTTTGCTTTGGTAGATCTGGAATACATGGATGGGGTCTCTTTGCACGTAGAAACATCATAGAGGGAGAAATGGTATTTACCTAACATATGTATATGCCAGAAGGATTTTGCATTCTTTGTGCATGACAGTCTTCACTAAAGAACAAAATAATTCATGCACTAAAGAACAAAATAATTCATGTGGTTCTGTTCAGGTTGTGGAATATCGTGGTGAGCAGGTCAGACGCAGTGTTGCAGATCTAAGAGAGGCACGCTATCGTGCTCAGGGCAAAGACTGCTATGTAAGACATAAAATTTCGCTTCACCCAGACTCCCACATAACCTGTGCTTCCATTCTGAATTCCTAAAACTTTCTGTGCAGTTATTCAAAATCAGTGAAGAAGTAGTGGTGGATGCCACAGATGCAGGAAATATCGCACGTCTAATCAACCACTCTGTAAGTACTATAGAGACTAGGGCTTCTGCTGTCCCTTATAGTCATACCTATAATCTGAATCCTTCTTCTTATTTTCGGTAAAATGTCTGAATGGACTCTTGAAGTGATAAAAACTTATCGATATGGAATAGGAACCTAAGCCTTTCGGTGTTTTGCCCTATTGATGTATTTCACTATTACCCTTAGCTTTTACTCATTTGTTGCAACAGTGTATGCCCAACTGCTACGCCAGAATCATGAGTGTGGGCGATGATGAAAGCCGGATTGTACTCATTGCCAAGGCGTACGTTCCTGCTGGTGACGAACTAACGTACATCTCCCTCTCTCTCCATTGTTAGATTAGGTAAACTAATACAAGTATATTTTTTACAATTTTCCTTTGGTGATCCTTGCAGGTATGATTATTTGTTTGATCCCGACGAACCAGATGAATTCAAAGTCCCCTGCCTATGCAGTGCTCCAGACTGCAGAAAATTCATGAATTAGGTCACCACAACAAAACAAACAGAATAACCATACCAACCATTGTTTTTTCTTTAGCAGAAATTGTCAAAATCATTTTCCTTTTTGCACCACACCTCATACCTGCAACCGGTCTACTAATCTTTTCTTTTGTCTTATTTTTTATTTTTCTTCTTTGGGTTCAGAAAAAATTGTAATTTTTTGGGGGATATTTATTGAGGTTACAATAACAACATCAATGGAGAAGGAGAATTAGATCTTAGTCACATTTTGTATAGTAAAAACTGCAGAACTGAAACACACACACACATATCTGGTTACAAATGGCAACACCATTTCGTTTGTTCTTATTACGAATTGCAGAACAATATTCTGAACATATAATTATTATTTTTTTAATCTTTATTATTGTTCTGTCCTACGAAACTTTTAAGAAGCTCGACATATATGAAAAATTGAAAAACAGAGAAATTACTAGCCTGTGTGATGTTGACCGCCGCCTCGTGAGATTTTTCAAATTTTTGGTTAGGGGTTTATGGAGATTTTTTTATTTTATTTTTTCGTTTGTAGAGGAAGAGGAGTGGGGCAAATTTAAAAAGTAGCATTTAATATATGTTTCTTTAATTAAATTAAAATATGTTATTACGTTTCTTTTATCTCGATTTTAATGATTAGGTTGAATATGTCAAATTATGGGAATTTTGTGTTTTTGGTCCCTAAGTTGGCACATCTGCAAAATTGGTCCTCTAACTTTTTTATCGGCAATTATAGTCCCCTAATGTGACATGAGTTTCAATTTTGGTCCTTCGGCCTTAATTCCGTCAATTTTCGCTGGAAAACTCAATTTTTTTTTCATTTTAATTAATTTCCTAAACTAAAAAAATCAGAAAATGGAATTAAAAGTCAATCATCTTTTTTCTCTTAAACCAAATCGAATGAGATTGGTAAGAGAAAGACTGCATAAGTCGCCATCTCTCTGTACACTAATAAATTATTATTAATATTACTCAGACTAAAATCAAGTGTATCATGCTTGATTCTTAATTAAAGAATTAGGAGCAGCTATCATGATTCGCAAAATAAAAGCAATTTTTAAATCTGAAATTAGATTTTCATAGCTAATTAATCAAATAATCTGGGACTGAGGTTAAGTGACTCTGTCTGTACCGGAGCAACGAGACGCCACCGCGAGTGAAAAGTTGTTCCGTCATTTCGCACATTATGTTCTTTCTCTCTCTCTCTTTTGATTGGATTGGGTTTAATGGGTTTTGCACATTTTGGGGTTAGGGTTTTTGATTTGGGGAAAGTGAGATGAGTTTTTACGGGAGAGATAGAATTGATTTAAGAGAGAGAAAGATATTTGATTTTTAATTCGATTTTCTGATTTTTATAGTTTAGGAAATTAATTAAAACGAAAAAAAAAATATATTTCCTGCTAAAAATTGCCGGAATTAAGGTCGGAGGACCGAAATTGAAACTCATGTCAAAATTAGAGGACTATAATTGCCGATAAAAAAGTTAGAGAACCAATTTTACAGATGTGCCAACTTAGGAGACCAAAAATGCAAAATTCCTGAATGTTACAATCAAACTTTTTTATTCCATTGGTGATACAACTTGAACTGTAATTTACAAGGGTCGTTGTCGTTGCCCTAGAAATTTGGATATACGTCAGTTTCCTTATTAATTGACTAAATGATGTGGATTTGATTGTTTTCATATTTTTATCACTTCTCCTATTAAATTGAGACCAATTCTTTTTATTCATTTTAGAATGAGGAATTTTGTAAAAACAATCCTGTAACTTGGCACATCTACAAAATTGGTTCTATAAATTTTTTAACTGCAATTTTAGTCATCTATATTGTTACAAGTTTCAATTCAGGTCCTCCATCACATTTAGACGGAAGTTTTTGTTTTATTCATTATTTTCCATTTAATTTAATTCCTGAATTATGTCTGTATCTTCTTCCTCAACCTTCTCCTCTTCTCCTTAGCTTCTTGCTTTCCTTCTATACAATAGACATTCAAGAAAATTAATTTGTTCTTCTCTGGCTTTTGTTGTCCGACTCAGATGGCCACAAGAGCGTTTTCCAAATTCAATCATTGCAAATTTAATCGAATTGTGTTGTTTTAATTTTTCTGTTTGGGATGCTAGTTGTTGAAGGGCGATTGAAAGAGGAGATTAGGGTTTCTGCATAATCAAAAACTAATTATTAAGGTTTAATTTTCTAGAAAGAAGAGCAAGAGAAAGAAGTTAGGGAGAAGAGGATACGGTTGAAGAAGAAGATCACGAGAGAGAGAGAGAGAGAGAATTAGGAAATTAAATTAAATGGGAAATAAAAAACAAAAACAAAAACTTCCTTCTAAATTGACAGAAAATTGGATGGAGGACCTAAATTGAAACTTGTAATAATATAGAGGACTAAAATTGCAATTAAAAAACTTATAGAACAATTTTACAGATGTGCCAAGTTACATGACTGATATTGACAAATTCCCGAATGGAATGGGAGTAGGTTTCTGGCTCGTTTTTTCTAAAACATATTCTTGACTTTAATTACTAGATAATATATATATATATATATATATATATATATATATATATATATATATATATATATATATATATATATATATATATTATTATCTATACAATATAATAAAGCGCAATGATTTCCGTCGTCCATCTTTCATGATCCAATTTTACCCTTTCCAATCCTTATATTGCATGATTCTCGTTCTCTAAATCAAAATGGGCCCACCGTCCTTGATAACTGGAAATTGCAAGTTTACCCTTTTGAATCATTTGCCGTTCTTCCTTCCCCAATTGGGCCCACTGTTTATTTCTCCCATGCCCAACTTGTATTAATTTGAGTAGGGCCCACCGTTTATTTATTTGATAATTATAAATTGAAACAAATCTGGAGCTAATAAATGCATGCAGCTTCCTCTCAAAAAAAAATAAAAAATGCATGCAGCTCTATTTGGGAATAAGGTGGAGCGGCCAGGGCTGCAGTACTTGGGAGAGTGAGAACGTAAAAACACCAAAATCCCAAAATAAATGATGATAAAAGAAAGAAAAAAGAAAAATCAAGGAAAATTCTGATTAAATTAAACAAAATGTTATTAGGACCTATAGGTCAGATTTTAAACTAAAATTATATTTTCTTATTGAAAGGAGTCTACAATCATTTTATTAGATTTGCTTTCTAATACGTTTGCTTGATTTTGGCAATAATTACTTTTATATTTTTTATGTTTTGTCTAACCAAAAAAATATTGTTGTAAATTTTATTTTAATAACTACATATAAAATTTCTCCTTAGACTGAATAAGCACGAAGTCATGAAAGTGTTCATCTTAACCTCTTTTCAATCTAGGGGTGTCTTTGTAATCTTTTTAACTCTACCGGAATCCCTTTGTATATTTTAAAATAAAAGAGCTCTGTATTTCAAATCTTAAGAAAATTATCTCAAGATATTTTAGTTACTTTATTTGTTATTATTGTTATATAATATTAATGATTCAGACTTTTCATTATGACGTTTAATAATAGATTTATATTGTATGTTGCATACTATTATGAATAGATATTGTTTAGTTATCTTATTTTATTAGTGATGCTTTACTGGCCAAAATTATTTAGGCAATACAATTAGATTACTTATATAAAAAAAGTTCAATTGCATTTAAGACGCACGTGCTCTTATCCTAGTACTATATAATAAGTGTCATGGATCTCTTGTCCTCCAATTTTCAGGTTTTCACCTTTGTCCTCACCTTTTAGTTTCATCCTACCAGCTTTGCGCTCATAATTTATCTTTTTTCCAAAACTATCCTTTTTCAAGTAGTGTCTAATTAAATGAAGTGGGCCCGATTCTTTTTGTCATGCGGCCATGCCAGAACAGAAACATTATTAAAAGAGACTTGACCATATTTTATATCAAAAAAGAACAAAGTAATTCGAATTTATGTTTTCTTCATAAATGAGGTATTTATAAATCTGTTATGGGTTTAGACTGAGAGAGAAAGTAAAATGAGGAAGCCGGGTTTAGTAAATAAAATAGCACTTTTCTCAACAAAAAAAAAGAGTAAATAAAATAATAAAAATTTACGATAAATAGCTGAGTCGACGGATGACTGTAGACGATCCTAAATAAAGTTTAAATATGTTTTTTAATAGTTATCCTAAATAAAGTTTTAGGTACTTTTGTAATTGATGAGTCATATAAAGTGCTAACTGCTAAGTATATCAAGAAGGTTGGTTGCATAAGTACGTTTCTTGACAAGTACTTCGTAGTGGATTTTAGTGTTTAAATTCTTAAATCACTCGCAGTCACTGGAGGGTCAAATTAGAGAATCAAAGATATGGACGGAGAACGGGAATTTCGCAACTGTAGTCCTTTAATGTGTATGTTCTCCAACTTCAATATGTGTTAAATTTGCTACGCGATGTGTACAAAATGGAATACATTAATATTAAATTTGATGAGAAATGGAACTGGATCCAATTATTGTCAAAGATAAACCACACAGTGTAATTTAGCACGTCGCTTTTGAAATAAATATGTTAACGATTCACAGTGTAAAGTTTCGATCATATGAAATAGGTGTACGAAGTTCTTTATTTTAAGAATTATCTATTACTATATTAAAAGCAAACCCTTCACGCTCACATATTTTGGCAGCTGTTGTACCAAATTAATAGTTTTCCTAAAATACCCTTATTTTCATTCTTCACCAAACTTATTAAGAGGATAAATTTGGCTTTTCAAGAGATATCCACTTTTATCTCTCTTCACAAAACTTCCACGTAAAAAAATAGAAATCTATATCCCCTAAAATCTCTCAACAAAAAACTTCCCATAAAAACTGCAACAAAATTTACACGCGGTCCCGCGTGTGTAGGCGTTTCTAGTAATTATTATTAAAAGTATGCGGCGAGCTTATATTCGGATTTGAAAGAAAAGCTGGCGTGTTGATTGACGCGTATGACGTATCTTAGTGATTTTAAATAGGGCTGGGAATTTGGGTTCGGGTATCGGATACCCGTCCCGACCCGCGGGTATAATACCCGAGCGGGTAACCTGAACGCTACTTGTTTGGGTATCCTGGATACCCGATACTCGAACCTTCAAAATGGGAGGGACGGGTATCAAGGCGCGGGTACCGTCCGGTTTCAGGTACCCAAGCGGATATCAATAAAAAAAAAAACTTTTTAAAGCTGAAAAACTAAGTAACTAACGTTACAATTTGTGTCACAAATGTTGATTTGCCCTTTATATATCAATTTTGATTATGTACATCAAAGATCTCCTTCAATTTTGCGTACTTATTTATTTTACATGATTAAGAACAACTGCCATATCCATTTCCTAAAATAGTGGATCCTGATTTATTTTACATAATTAGAAACAACTGCATATTCATCTCCTAAAATCGTGGAATAATGTGGGAAATCTCTGCTTAGTAGTTAGTAGAGCAAATATAATCGGATAATTTGCAAGAGATATTATATCATCTAATGTGATAATTAGATTGTCATTTCCTAAAATCGTGGAGGGAAGTGTTTATATTTTCTATCAAATTATCTAATTACCGGATTATATGGCCATGATGATCTCAAAATTCCATTCAAACGTTTCTTACCATAATCTCCTGTCAACTATATTGACAAAATTTCAATATTCAACATTCTGATTTAATCTAATATATTATCTAGTAAATTAAAATATCTTGCTGCTAAATATCATACACAAGTGAACTACAATTAACCATATTAACCAAAAGACTACAAATTTTATACAAGGGAAAAAGTTATTTCAAAGCGGGTACCGGAAATACCCGATCGGGTATCCGTGAATTTGGGTACCCGTTTGCTCGGGTACCCGATATTTAGAAGTTTTCGGGTACCCGTTCTTTTTTCCACCCGGGGGTTCGGCTACCTGTCCGGAAATACCCATACTCGCGGGTACCCGACCCGTCACACCCATAGTGATATATACATATATGTATATATCCATACGATCAAAATACATACCCAATATAGTATTCAAAAATATAGTATTCAAAAATATGAAATCATGTTCTCTTTTTGTAATTAACCGTGAGAAACCCACCCCTAAGAAATCAAACAATAAAATTTTTATACTAAAGCATGCAGATAGTATGAATTTCAGAATTAATAATGAATGCATATCCAAACTATTCTTTTCTTTAGGCCAAGATGTGGACCCCTGGATCATTTATAATGAATATAATACAATTGAACTTCATCTCCTAAGCAATATTTAAATGAATATATTCATATTAACATTCAAATTGAGGTCTTACACTAAGATAATTTTTTCTTGGATTTGGCAATATATTAATAAACCAAACAGATGAATTTGTAAAGTAGAAAGAAAGATGTTTTTACCGGATCCGAGCGGCGCTGAAGGTTGATGAAGAAAAGTAGAAAACTGATTGCTTGGTGATGAGAATGCGGCTTAATCCCTAATCCGCAAAAGATTTGGGATAACTGTTTGGGCTTTTCTTTAAGTTAGTGAATCATTTACATTGATGATCTCTAATGGTCCCAAATTCCAAAAAGAGTTAATAATATTATAAACTTTTACAGGCCCGAAATTCTAAGATTACACTATAAGTTATTAGTAAGATTCTTAATTAAATTAAGATCATTTAAAAAAAATTAGGGTATTACAGGTGCGACACGCATAGCTGCGCGCGCTGAGCTCACAAGCCGATGGAGGTTGCATATTCAACTTTGTATTTTTCATCTTTTTAGGGTTTTTTTTAAATACACATATCTAAAAGCTTGTTAGAGCATCCTAGAAGAGCCTGATATTTGTGTAAATCAGAAATGTGTAGAACCTTGTAGGGGCAAAATAATAGCAGTTAGATCAAGTCAATCAGGGCAGTCCGTCAAAGAGGTGGCTTACAATAAATAGAAAGGATTTGGGTCATTATAAACAAGAAACTTTTCCTTTTCAGCAATAGACAAATGTTCGCCCACATGTTCTTGTCTTCTTTCTTTCAAGCAAAAGAATTCATTATACTATTATGAACAACTTCAATGAGAGTTGCAAATGATCAAATCGGAGAATGAATATGTATGAGAAATATGAAAAACGGTATGAATAAGAGTGTAGAAGCTTGTTTGTAGGCATTAGATCAAGTTGATCTACACCGTCCATACACCGAAACTATACATTGTACCCTATAACTTTCTTTAAGTTCCTATAAAAAATATATAATTTAACAACAAGGCTACACATGTACAAAAACAAGACAAAAATAAAAAGAATATACCTCTACAAAATGAAGAACCACTCACCCTATTGACACCATAGACAATCATGTCTGTGTCGTTCGATATAACGACTTCAACCACTCCCTTGTTGGCTAAATAGGTCATTTGGGCATTCGTCTCATAGATCGAACTATACACGGTATATTGTGGTTTTTAAGATCCTAATTAAAAAACACAAGTTAATAACAAACCTACACATCTAAAAAGAAACACAAAATAGAAAAGAATATACCTCTATAATCCTAAAAACAAGTTCATGTGTGATCTTAAATGCATCTCTCAAATGCATTTCCTTTCCCGTTTTCATATATTTTTTTAGAGAGGAATCCCTTTCCCTAACTCACAAGAAAAGAGAACGAATTTAACTTAATACAATTGAACAATTCAACACTAAAATTACAAACATATGATACCGGGCTCGTTCAGATTTTTTTCTTCTTCCCTAATAGGGAGAGAAACTCCAGCAAAGACTATAATTGTCTCAATTTTATAGTCTTTCAACTTGGTAATCATTTCAATGCAGTACATAAGAACTCTGTGTTTTTATTATCGTTAAACCTATTAGATACTTACATAACAAACCCTATTAATATTAAATACACAAATATTGAAATAAAATGAATTCAAACACTTAATCATCTTGTCGATCATCGATCAGAACTCTACGAGGATTTGATTTCAATAATCATAAATCCAGTCCGAAGCATCTACTGCAACTGAATTCAATTTCAAATGTCGAATATTAGTTTGATTCCATCGCAGAGCACCTCTTCGACCTTGAATTCCCATTTTTAACAGAATGAATGATCTGAATTAATTGATTTGGACTAGAAAATTGAGAGAATTTGAAGAAGATGCAGAAATATTTGAGATATCGTGTAAATTTGAGAATTTTGTTGATGGAGTTCTATTTAAAAAAAACAAGTGCTTGTTTCAACACTTTAAACATAACAAATCAAGCATGAACGGATCAGATTACTCCTGAACAAGATGAGTCTTTACTGAGAACTTAAGTTTCAATTGTTCCGATTTAACTTACTAACTAAGATTTGATCTTTCAAGTTTGTATAAGTTTACTGTATATGTTTATAAACTAATTCTTATAAAAAAATGAGTCTTTGAGACTAATTATTGGTTATCTTCATAAATCGAAACTAACCTAATAACAAGATTTAAGTTAACTTACAAAATTAAGGGCTACGACAGTAGATCTTTAAAAAATGCTAGACAATAATTGGTTATCTACATAAATCGAAACTAAAATAATAACAAAACTTAAGCAGACTTACAAAAATTAATCCAATGCGAGTGTAAATCTTCATGAATTGCAAGACTTAAAAACAACTAATTAGCGGATGCTCACAGATCGGCATCCACCTAATTAGTTGTTAATTAATCTCATTGATTATGTCGGATCGCCGCCGTGAGCTAACCGTGTGATTTTACAGAAGAGAAGAGAGATAAATTGATGGTGTGATTTTACAGAAGAGAAGAGAGAGAAGAGAGATGAATTGTAGAGAGAGAAAGAGAGGGAGAGAAAGAGAATGTAAAGGCGGAAAATAAAGATGATAACCTTAAGTGTCGTATTTATACTTATAGAAACGGGTCGGGTCGGGTTGTCCATTTTTGAACCCTACGAATACCCATTTTTGTCAAGAATGAATGTGAAAATAAGTTAGACTTACAAAATCCTCTTCAGAAAATTTGCAAGACTTAACAACATCTAATTATACGAATGTCGTTAGATCGGCATCTGTCTAATTAGATGTTGATGAATCTGCACCGTCAACATTTTTGTCAAGAATGAATGTGAAAAAAGTTAGACTAACAAAATCCTATGCAGTAGTAGTGTAGACCTACAAAATTTGCAAGACTTAACAACATCTAATTAGACGGATGCCGATATCGGCAGACAATTAGATGTTGATGAATCTGCACCGTCAACATTTTTGTTAAGAATTAATGTGAAAACAAGTTAGACTTACAAAATCGTCTGCAGTAGTAGTGTAGATCTACAAAATTTGCAAGACTTAACAACATCTAATTAGTGACCTGCACCTTAATTGTCCATTTCAACATGTGGCCGGAAAGATCACGAATGAACACGTATCGCCTTTCCATTATTTCCAAAACCGTGTGAATTTGAAACACATGAAAAAATGTGCTTGGTAAAATCTGCACAAACTTGTTCAAATGATTTAACTTGTAAAATATTTTATGAACAATAAATCCTACAGAAAGAAATTGATTCCAAAAACACCATCTCAACTCTATCCCCTTATAGGAAGGCTAAGTCGAGCTTATAATATAATGTCCAGACAAACCAAACCTATTCAGTATATTCTAAAATGAACCATAAGTACCAGACTACAAAAAGTCACCATCTGTACTAAGTATCTCACCAAAACAAGTAGTTATTGAATAAAATGAATTTATATGCCTACTATTAGAAATTAAGTATGGCTTATGATGAGGCTTTAATGTATAAGTCGACTACATGCTGAAGAAAATACATAAATAATGGGAACATGCAAGATCACTTATAGGTACAAGTAATATAGCACATCTGTCGTGAGTAAAGATGTGTGATTTAGCGTTAAGCAAACATAGTCAGGGACCAACAAGTAACAGAAAATACAATCATACTACACAACGATTTGAGACCTGCAAATATCAAGCGAGGGAGTAACATAACGACAAAAAATAGATAAACAATGGCAGTAATTTGATTGAAATTTAAACTGATTTATCTTTGAGAACTAAAGCTAAGAAGGTAACACATATTTAATGTTTACTGCTCCCTATCTAAACTGATGTCATATCTTAAAAAGACAAGACCTTTACCCTACTAATAGTATTATACAGCATTTTCAGACATTACGTATTTAGATGCTGTAGACACTTAAAATTAGTGTCCAATTAAAGGATGACATGTATATATTATTAATCAATTTTAGTCTATCTATTTTAATTTTTGGAGTTATAAAATATTTAATTCCAAGATGAAGTAGTTAAATTTATTGATTTTTAATATAAATATGATTGACAAATCAAAAAATGCCACTTGTCATTTGGAGAAAATTATCCAATTAAATCAATTAGCAATATCTCAATTTTCAAGAGATATGAATATTATTTAATCCCAATATTCTAAAGATGGAAATTATATTCATCAAATTCAGAAAAATGGAAAATCTATTCATCAAATCAAAAAATATGGAAGGTCTACTCATCAAATCTCAAAATATGGAAGATCTACTCATCAAATCTCAAAAGAAGGAAACTATATTTCATCATGGAAAGAATAATTTCCTCAAATTATGTCTTCCATATTGGAGAAACGATCTCAACCGTCCATCTCATCAGAAGATTCTCCTTCTAACACTATAAATAGAGGTCTTCATGAAGAGAAAAATCATGAAGCAATAATCATCCAAGCATTGGAGCAAAGAAGTCCATCAGAATTCTCTCAAAGAAGTTCATCATCTTCAAAGGTGTTCATCCTCATATCCAACTTGTTTGTCGAGAAAATTGAAGAAAAAGTGCACTTTGATTTGAGATCAAGCCCAAAAGCCTTCAAAAAACTATTTTTTTGAAGATCAAATTCCACAAAGGAAGATCGAGCTTCAACAAATTTAAAAATTCAAGACGAAGATCATCCGGTTCGTCTCAAAAATCCACCTTTAATTCAAGATCAAGCTGAAGAGCCCTTGAATTAACGTTTTTCCAAGTCCAACTCAATTCCATCAAGGATCAAATCAAGAATTCTACCCCAAATTCTGAAAACATCAAATTGTTGTTCTTGTAGAATCGAATCAGAGGATCAAATAGAGAGAGTTTACCCAATATTTTATTAAATTTGATTTATATTGATTTTGTAATCTTTTTCTTGTCTTTTGTTTCAGAGACTAAGAAATTTGTTGTTACAAATTCGTCACGCCCAGTGGGACCTCTCTACCTCTCATCTCCTTGCATCAAGAACAAGAATCCAACTACATGGCTCCAACAAAGAATCGATCTATGTCCGGAATATTGGCAGATCCATCTGGCAGAAACAAGGAAACCGCTCAAGACATTGCCTTCAACGATGAAGATATTGGGAATGAAGGACTTCCTCCAACTTTCCCTCGCTTGACTGAAAACCCTTTTTTTGCGCCTGATTCAGCACTCGCCATGACAACAAATACTACAACCATGGAAGAACAACTTATGGCTCTAACCAAGGCCATAGAAATGCTGACCAAACATGCACTAGAGCAAGACTCTAAGATAGAAAAGTTGTTGAGCAAGGAAGACATGATTGAATCAAGTAATGCCAAGGAAGCGCAATTCGAGGACTTTGAAGAAGGAGAAGCGTCTATAAGACAACAATTCAAAGGAAAGGAAAAGTCTATCTCAAAGGAACTCTAGGTGTCCTCAAATGGCATGATCCCTGCTGATCAACTAAAAGAGTTCATCATAGGAACTATCAAAGACAAGCTCGATGGAGGCCTCAAATCATCCTTAACTTACTCCAAGCCGTACACTCAGAGGATAGATAGCTTGAAGATGCCAAATGGCTACAAACCACCAAAATTCCAACAGTTTGACGGCAAGGGCAACCCAAAGCAACATGTGGCTCATTTTGTGGAAACTTGCAACAATGCTGGAACTTATGGTGATCGCCTTGTCAAGCAATTTTTCCGGTCGCTAAAAGGCAATGCATTTGATTGGTACACAGACTTAGAAGCGAACTCAATTGATAGTTGGGATGAGTTGGAGCAAGAATTCCTCAATCGCTTCTACAGCACTCGAAGAACGGTCAGCATGATTGAACAAACAAATGCTCGCCAATGGGTTGATGAGCCAGTGATTGAATATATAAACCGTTGGAGAAACTTAAGTCTCAACTGCAAAGATCTCTTGTCAGAGACTTCAGCCATAGAAATGTGCATCCAAGGAATGCAATGGGGCCTTCGACACATCCTTCAAGGAATACAACCAAGGAAGTGCAAAGACTTAGCAACGCGAGCTCATGATATGGAGTTGAGTATTGCTGCAAGTGGAGTCAATGGACCGCCTGTGCAAGATCTGCGTAGATTTAAAGACAAGCAAGATATAAAGAAAGGGGGCAAGCCTTTTAACAAAGCACCTGCCAAGGAATCCATGGTGGTAAATGTTGCGCCTATAAGAATACAAGCCAAGTCAACTGACAAGAATGACGAAAGAAAGAACGTTGTGGTGACTGGAAATGCAAATGCTCCGCAAGTCAATGAGCAAAGGAAGCTGACACTCAAAGAGATGCGGTCAAAACAATATCCATTCTTTGATTATGATGTCTCTGGAATATTTGATGATTTGCTCAAAGCCAACCTAATTGAACTCCCTGAAATGAAAAGACCGGATGAAGCTGGATGTACTGAAGACCCAAAGTATTGCAAGTATCATCATCTTGTGGGACATCCAATCCATGACTGCTTCTTCATATTCAAGGATAAAGTTATGCGGTTAGCTCGTGATGGCAAAATTTCTCTTGAAGAAGATAATGCATCTGCAAACATCATCTCAAGCGAGTTAGTCCTCCTAGATAATTTCCACATTGACTCATGCAATGCAACGCATAAGGAAAATGAGGTCTTCGGTGAATTCCATGAGTCTACCATGAAGATTAACAAAGTTTCTAAGCAATGCATGTCAACTATCTGCTTCAATGATGAAGACCTTTTACTTGGTTCCAAGCTCCACAATCGACCATTATTTGTTGCTGGTTACGCTCGCAAGAAAAAAGGTCAATTGAATGTTGATTGATGGAGGTTCGGCAGCCAACATCCTACATCTCCGTACTTTGAAGGAATTGGGGATCTCTGTAGATGAACTTTCAAACAGTCGACCGATGGTCCAAGGATTCAACCAAGGGGGGCAAAGAGCCATCGACATCATAAGACTGGAACTCCTGATTGAAGATATGTCGTCTAGTGCACTATTCCACGTCATTGACGCTAAAACTTCTTACAACATGCTTCTAGGCCGACCTTGGATACATGAAAATAATGTTGTCCCTTCAACTTTGCACCAGTGCTTTGGATATTTACAAGATGGGGTTGAGAGAAAGATACTTGTTGATGCCAGGCCTTTCACTAAAGTTGAATCACACTTTGATGATGCTAAGTATTACATGGAAGGAAAAAGTACTTTGAAACTCAAAGAAGTTACATCAACTGAACAACCCATGCGACAAAATGAAATGGGTACAAGTGAGTCTCAAGATTTGAAGAATGAGCAAGTTAAAGATTCTTTTACTGATGATAAATCGTTAAAAAGTCTTACGCTTCCACTGACGAGGCTTGACATGAAAGAACCCTTGTCTCCTCCACTTGAAGGGTTTGTCCGTCCGACCGAAGGAGCTAAAATGGAGCATGGAACATTATCTTCGAAGAAGAGTGAGAAATGGTATGCCAAAAATCTTTTAAGCTGCTGGTTAAAGCTGGATACAACCCTAACGAAAAGTCACACTTGGGAAAACTCCCTTTTGGTGCCGCTCTAAAGAATGTGCAAAATGGGCAAGTTATTCCAAAACTCCGAGTTGGTCTTGGTTATACGCCATCAAATCCAATTCGCATCGCTATAAAGAGAGCCAACGTCAATTACATAGGCAAAGAAGAAGGCTTGCACGAAAATAATGGCTCTAACAAAAATGAGAAAAAGACACAACGTGTGTCAGTCTTTGATAGACTTGGTCCAAGTAAAAAGTTTGATTGGACAAGGTTGGGTATGCCCAGCGTACCAAAACACACCAAGAAAATTTGCAAGTCATTTGACTCTAAGAAGATACGATGTTTGATCCCATCACGTATGGCTCGTTGTGAAAATTTGATGGTGTCTTGCGATAAAGTGCTAAAAGTCAAGTGTCAAACTGTCATTTTCACAAAAACTAGGCGCGAAAAGGAGGAAGATGAGGAAAGTGTGGGATCATTATATCATATTACTTCAAGAGAAGAGGATCTCGAGGAAGAAGAAGATGTTGAAGATGCTCCTGTTGAACTTGAAGAGGGCGTCAAAACCACTGTTGATGAATTGAAAGAGATAAATCTGGGCAGTGTCGAGAACCCACGACCAATTTACATTAGCGCTTTATTGGGAGTTGAAGAAGAACGAATGTACATCAAATTGTTGCATGAGTTCAAGGATGTGTTCGCATGGTCATACAAAGAAATGTCAGGCTTAGACCCAAAGGTGGCTTTTCACAATCTAGCAATAAAGAAAGGAGCTCGTCCTGTCAAACAAGCTCAAAGAAGATTTCGACTTGATTTGGTTCCCATGATTGAGGTTGAAGTTAATAGGCTCATTGAAGCTGGATTCATCAGAGAAGTTAAGTATTGAACATGGATTTCTAGCATTGTACCAGTGAGGAAGAAAAATGGGCAAATCAAAGTCTGCGTCGACTTCCGAGACCTCAACGAAGCATGCCCTAAAGACGATTTTCCGTTGCCAATTGCAGAGCTCATGATTGATGCTACCATGGGCCACGAAGCTTTGTCATTCATGAATGAATCTTTTGGATACAATCAAATCCGCATGTCGCCAAGAGATGAAGAATTAACGGCCTTTCGCACTCCAAAGGGTATATATTGCTACAAAGTGATGCCATTTGGGTTGAAGAACGCTGGCGCTACTTACCAAAGAGCAATGCAAAATATCTTCGACGACATGTTGCACAAGAATTTTGAATGTTATGTGGATGACTTGGTAGTTAAGTCGAGAGAAAGAAAAGATCACATCAATGACTTAAGAAAGGTCTTTTTGAGCGATTACGAAGATATCAATTGAGGATGAATCCTTTAAAATGTGCATTTGGCGTAACATCGAGAAAATCTCTTGGTTTTATTGCTCGCCAAAGAGGCATCGAAATTGAGCAAGCCAAGATTGACGCAATAGTCAAGATGCCGGAGCTGAGCTAAATGCAAAAACTACCCCTGTGTAATCTCTCATTGGCAGAAAACCCCCTGTGTAATTTTTATTGGCAAAAAACCCCCCTATGTTATTTGGTCAAGGACAAAAAACCCCCTAAGAGCCCAATGTGTTCCTCACGCGCAACATATGCATGTGGCTTTGGAGAATTTGGTTTGCAATGACTTTCTTACCCTTAGTTTCTAAATACTAATACATTTAAAATAAAAAAATAAAAAAAAAAACCAAAAATGGAGTCTGAAATCCAGCAATCAATCATCACCCCCGTCGTGCCCTCCCTTAGAGCTGTCAGCCGTCGCCACAGCCAGATCTGTCCTAGTATCTCTTGAATCACCCTACCAGAGACGATTCGCCGAAAAACTTCCCCGTCTAAATCTCTAGTATGAGTATCCGATTGTTCTTCTTGATCTTGTAATCGGTTATTCGTAAGAGACCCAAGTGTTCTTGAGCATGTTCTTGATTCAGTGATTTGAGCAGAGGAAGTGGGGTGGGTGGTGGGGGGCGGGGGTGGGTGGGGTGGGGTTGAGAAGACGAAGAAGACATATTTTTTCCTTGTTATTTTTTTATTAAAATTTAATTCAGAAATAATTACAAAAGCTTTTATTTCAAAGATTTATATCAAATATTTATATTTTTAATTCATAAAATACAATTCCTTATACGATTCTTTCTAAAACCTGTGTTTCTTTTCATTTGTTTACTAAATTTAAATTTTTATAAATAATATATGGATTTTAGTTCCTATATACAAAAATAGAAGCTTTTACACAAGGACAAAAATGGTATTTTGCTAATTATTGAATAACACAGGGGGGTTTTTGCCAATAAAAATTACACAGGGGGTTTTTTGCCAATTAGAGATTACACAGGGGTAGTTTTTGCATTCAACTCCACAAAATATCCACGAACTCAAAAGTTTTCAAGGCAAATTAGCATATCTCCGAAGGTTTATCTCAAATCTAGCAGGTCGATGCCAACCGTTCAGTCATCTTATGAAGAAAGATGTTCCATTCAAGTGGGATGAATCATGCCATAATGCCTTTGAGCGCATTAAATCAAATCTGATGAAGGCCCCTGTTTTGGTAGCTCCAGTATCTGGTCGTCCTTTAATCTTATATATTGCCGCTCAAGAAAGGTCTGTAGGAGCATTGCTTGCCCAAGATAATGACAAAGGAAAAGAAAGTGCGCTTTATTACTTGAGTTGAATGATGACACCAAAGGAGCTGAAATATTCTCCCATCGAGAAGTTATGCTTAGCCCTCATATTCTCCATTCAAAAGTTGAAGCATTACTTCCAATCTCACACTATTCGTCTTGTATCAAGAGCAAATCCTCTCAAATATGTCATGTCAAAGCTAGTGCTGTCTGATCAACTTGCAAGGTGGTATCTACAACTGCAGCAATTTGATATTGCATATATTCTTGAGAAAGCCGTAAAAGGACAAGTGTTGGCTGACTTTTTGGTTGATCACCCCATCACTGCTGAATGGGAATTAATGAACGACTTGCCTGATGAAGATGTCCTTGTAGTCGAGGTTGTCCCTCCATGGGAGATGTACTTTGACGGAGCCTCTCATAGAAATGGAGTTGGTGCTGGTGTTGTTTTCCTCACACCTGAGGGAGAAGTATTGCCATATCCATTCACATTAACTCAGAACTGTACAAATAATGTGGCGGAATATCAAGCCCTCATACTTGGGTTGGAGATTGCAACTGACATGAAACAATCTCACCTTAGAGTGTATGGCGACTCCAAGTTGGTGGTCAACCAATTGCATGAAGAATATGAGGTAAAAAAGCAAGATCTACTCCTTTATGTTAATTATGCCAAAAAATTGATCGAAGGCCTTGGAGATATATCGATCGAGCATGTGCCAAGAAAAGATAACGGGCAAGCTGATGCCTTAGCCAAACTTGCTTCTATGTTGGTTAGGCCAGAGAAGAAGACATGTGTGATAGTGTGTCCAAGATGGGTCATACCACCTATTCTTGGTGACGATGATGAACAAATCAATGATGAAGAAATTCATGCAATATAAGTCTATGAGATTGAAGTAGAAGATTGGCGGCAATCATTTGTAGATTACTTAGAACATGGAAAGTTGCCAGATGATGCACGCCAAAAGATTGATATTAGACGTCGTGCAGCCCGCTTCATTTTCTACAAAGGTACACTTTATAGACGCTCATTTGATGGAATCCTCTTACGTTGCCTAAGTAATGACGAAGCTATCCAAGCCATGGAAGAAGCACATTCTGGAATTTTGCGGTGCTCATCAATCTGGCCCAAAGTTACATTTCAGAATTAAAAGGATGGGTTATTATTGTCCTACGATGGTTATGGATTGCATGAAATACGCTCAAAGATGTCAAGCTTGTCAATTTCATGGAAACTTTATCCATCAACCACCTGAACCTTTGCACCCGATTGTCGCCTCTTGGCCTTTTGACTCTTGGAGATTAGATGTTGTCGGCCCAATGACAAAGACTTCTGGTGGACACTTATATATTTTAGCCGTAACTGATTACTTCTCCAAATGGGCTGAAGTTGTGCCTCTCAAGGAAGTAAAGAAAGAAAATGTTGTTGACTTCATCCGCACCACATCATTTATCATTATGGAGTTCCTCGATGCATCATCACTGATAATGGAAAACCTTTCTGCAATAGTTTGGTTGATAAGCTATGTGAGAAGTTTGGGTTCAAGCGGAGGAACTCTTCTATGTATTATGCTGCTGCCAATGGCCTTGATGAAGCATTCAATACAACTTTGTGCAACCTCCTAAAGAAAGTTGTTGCAAAGTCAATGAGGGACTGGAATGAAAGAATTGGAGAAGCTTTATGGACTTATAGAACTACTCATAGGACGCCAACACAAGCGCTTCCGTACGCATTGGTATATGGAGCAGAAGTCATTCTCCCTCTTGAGCAACAAATTCCATCTTTGAGAATAGCACTGCAAGAAGGATTTACTAAAGAATAAAATGCTGGTTTACGCTTGCAAGAATTGGAGTCTCTTGACGAGAAGAGATTGGAGGCACAACAAAAACTTGAGTGTTATCAAGCTCGCATTTCAAAGTCATTCAATAAAAGGGTTCGCCTTCGTTCTTTCCAAGTTGGTGATTTAGTGCTCGCAGTTAGGAGGCATATCATCATTACTCATCGAACCGGAAATAAGTTGACTTCCAAGTGGGATGGCCCTTATATTGTTAAGGAAGTCTATACAAATGGTGCATATAAACTTGTCGATGCAGATGGTATAAACTTGTCGCTGAAGATGGGTTAAGAATTGGTCCAATCAATGGGAAATTCTTAAAGCGATACTACCCTTGAAAGATGGAGAATGCTCCATGACGCAAGAGCTAAAACTGCATGTTACTCCTGGCCAGCATGAGTATAAACTGTGAATGGTACCCACCAATGGTAAATTATGTGGTTAAACTGATAAGTTACCCCACCAATGGTAAATTATGTGGTTAAAGTGATAAATTACCCCACTAATAGTATTTTAAGTGGTTAAATTAAATACTTCACTTAGTCCAAAGTGGTTAAACAATGGATACTCCTGGCCCACATGAGTTTAAACTGTGCACGACACCCCATTAAACAAATTCAATTTGTTTTGAACTACGTTATGACTTGATTCCTTCACAGGATACGTAGGCAGCTTGGAAATTTTCTAAGTGCAGCCATAAAATTATTCAAGTGGATTTCGTTTGAATTGTTGAAGGAGATTTTTGGATGCAAAAAGAACAACATACTACTCAAAGCAAGATAAATGAAAGTAAATCTTTTATTGATTGCAAAGTGGTAATGTTGATACTACAACTCAAGCCAAAAGAAATGCATAAAAACAAAAAGTTGCATAAAACAAAAAAAAAAGACATAAAAAAAAAGTAAATTCTGTCTCTCAAGCAAAAGGCCTCAGAGTCAGATCCCTCAATTCTTGATGCACATCCTCTAACTTTGCCTTTGAAGCTTCTACTTCCTTCATTGCTTCATCAGTAATTTGAGGAGTGCTTTTAAGTGTCGATATCTCCTCTTCCATCTTTGAGATTTCATCATTGATGGTGTGAAGTGATTGCTTTTGACGCTTCAGGGAAGATTTGAGATTCTTCTGCTTTGCGTTCAGATCTTTCAAGGCCTTCTCGACACTTCGAAGCTTATCGCTTGTAGATTAAATGTTATTGACTTCTTTGCCTTTCTTGCTTTGAGAATCACGAAGACGAACCTCTGCTTTAGTAAGTTGCTGGGCGAATAATTCTTTTGACACCTTCTCAGTCAATGCGGACCTCGCCCCATCATAAGCAACGACTTTGTTAAAGAATGATTATAACAAAGCTTCTACGTGGGCAATCTCCCCAAAGCGCTTCATTGATTCAAGAACAATCCGAACCTCATCCTTCATGGAAGAAATGCCTTCAAGCCGAGTTCGACTGATCTTTCCACTAAGCTTTTCCCATAAGCCAGCAAGGTACTGCATGTCAAATCATGCAGAAAATTTCTACCCAAAAAGATTGAAGCAACAACAACACTTGGTATGTGTTCTTATTTTGAACTAGATAGGTCTAGTTGAATCAGCTCCTTGTCATTAGAAGGATTCACTAGCAAGTCGTGGGAAGTCAATTCTTGTGCACCCTGAGATCGCTCGCCATTGTTTCCAGAGAGGATAGTCTCATCCTCTAACTGCAAAAGGTACACGCAAGGGTTTAAAAAAAAAAAAGAGAAGAGGGGTTGAAGGTATAATCGGAAAAGTTAAACTAATCAACTTAACCTTTTCACTAAGATTCGAGTTCGATGGCAGATCGGGCAAAGTGTTGTCAAGAGCATCAACTTGCTTTGGTGAACTTAAGTCCTTCTTTGTCCTCTTCGAGTGGCGATCGACATTGCTACTTTCACTTTCTTCAGAAACACACTTTCTTTTGGAAGAATCATTTGCTACTTGATCACTTATCTTGACAGTAGCAGCAGAATCAACTTGAATCGAAGAAGTAGCACCCTGATGCTCTTTGCCTTCATCACGTGTGGAATCTTGTACGTTCTTCTGAGAAGCACTGTTCTCTTTTGAACCATGATCACCCTTGCAAGATGTCTTTGAAGTAAGCAAGGAGCCAATGTTCTCTTCAAGATAATCCATACGGACATCATGTAACCATTTCTTGTAAGCCCCTGAAATAAATTTCCTTGGTTGAAGAGGTGGATCCAAGCTGTTGATAAGGACTTGTAAATAGTTCTTATCCTCCAAAAACGAAGTCCTTCTTCCAAAGAAGCTTCACATTGATCATGTTTAAGAATGTCTGGGACGTCTTGATAATATTCAAACTGACGACCAAATCTATGTGGGCTATAAGGCTCAACAATGTAGATTTCACCTTGTCTCAAAGTAAGGAAGCACGAGCGAAAGGAAAAAAGGCTAATGAAGTAACTGCGTTCACTCTCGTCAATATCGTTGTTATCCTTGAGTGAAAGTTCCTTGACTTTTGTAACCATGTTACACGCCCACATGATTAGATCTCCCTTGTGAATCCTCTTTTGTAACGCCCATGAAATTGGAAGAAACTAAAAGTATTTTTCAATTTTCATTTTAGTCCTTGAACCTCTTGAAAATATAATTTTGACCCCAAAAGTTTTGAAAAAGTTACAATTTAGTCCTTCACCTTTTGAAAATTTATGATTGACCACATATATTTTCTTTAAGACCAATTGAGTTATCAAAACTTTCAAAGTGGTCCCTTGTAGTTTTAAAATATCCAAACATTCACATTGACAATGGTAAATCTTCAAATATTTACATTTACATTTGAGAAAAGGTAACTTTGCTTTATCTTTTATGTAGGGGTGGCAAATGGATCAACCGGACCGGATCCAAGTCTAAATCCATGTGGATCCGATCCATTAGGATTTGGATCCAACTGGATCCATAGGGGTGGATCTCAAATGGATTCAACTTGGATCGGATCCGGGTCCGGATCCATGTGGATCCGCGGATCCAAGTAGTACTATTTTTGGATCCAATCATGGATCCGAACGGATCCATTTGTGGATCCACCACGGATCCATAGTCGGATCCATGTGGATCCAAGTGGATCCATCTTGGTAGATCCATCTAATCCACCAAATCAACCTCTACTCAACCAATTTTCCTATCCACCAATCTATTCCACCACCTTAAATTTAATAATATATATCATTATTCTTAGTTCTTAATTAATAAGATATTGGACGCTTAGAAAGAAAAAAAAATTGTAATTTAACACTCAACTACATCACGATATAAATGTGCAAGCTAGTGTTTCACATAATTTAACTTTTTCTTTTAATTTTAAAATATGCAATGCTCTTTTGAGATGTATTTACTAAAAATATATATGTATACACATAAAACATTTATATATATATATATATATATATATATATGTATTTGAGAAAAATATAGAAATCATGAATACTTCTATTACAAAAGTAATATTATTTTTTGTAATGTTTTTAATGAAGTTGAGTTTTGGAATTTGGAAGACTTTCTCGAGCTTTTGATTAAGGATTAGAAATATTATTTAGATTCTTTTTATATATGATTGAGAATAATTTTTGCCTCTTTACAAATTTAGGTTAAAGATTACAAAATTATAAAACTTAATAATGAGAATAAAAATGCCAATCAACCATATATTGTACATATCTTTAACTTTAATTGATAGTTACCAAATTAAAGCACGAGATCTTCTTCTCATAATGAATAGTTACGTTGTCAAATTATTTTACGTAATAAAAAAATAAAATCATAGTAAACTAAAGTTATATTTTAAAAGTATACAAATGCATAAAGACAATGAGATAGTGGCGCGAATAAAAAGTTAAATGCCAAAAATTGCTTTAAATTGAGTTAGATCTAGCCATGGACTTGGATGGATCCACACGGATCCAAATGTGGATCCATCCGGATCCACTCACGGATCCACCCAGATCCATGATTGGATCCAGCCGGATCCACTCACGGAACCACCCAAATCCACCTGGATCCACGTTTGGATCCGCACGTATCCACAATGGATCCAGGTCCACCTTGGATCCACCGGATCAACTTGGTTTCGGATCCATGGTGGATCCTGGGTGGATCCGATCCGATGGATCCACAACGGATCCGGTTGGATCCATGGATCCGGATCCATTTTGCCACCCCTACTTTTATGCTAGATATTTCTTATATTTTATTTTTATAAATTCCTATCAGATAAGACCTGGAAACATCTTCATAATTAGGGTGGCCTAGCTTGGATTAAAATAAAAATGGGTAGGGTATGGTAATTAATTCTTTGTCTCCCATTTTCACCTATAAAAAAGAGAAGCTCTCTTCAACATTTTTCACACACCTCTCTTCTCCAATTTTGCTCTTCTTTTCTTTTAAAAAGTTCTTTCTCTTGATATTTAGATTTCTAGAAAAATTGTTTCAGTCCTTTAAGCCTTCTTAATAGTACTTAAAAATCATCAAAACCAAGTTATGTCAAAACTTCCAGTTTTGATACAGAACCTTTAGAAGTCCGCAAACCATATCAAAACTTTGAATTTTTCTCTGAAATTTTTACCACATATTTTTTTATTGTGTCATTTAACTTTCATGTTCAGAAACATCTTCAACCAAAGTCGTTTGAGAGGTCTAAAGTTGAGAAATACGTACCATTGTCCAGAAAATCCGAAAACAGCTTCTAGCTTTCATGATTTATTTAAAATACCAAACCTTGTCATCTTGATCTGATTTTGAAGCTACATACTCTCCATGATGTTTAAGATTGAACCCGTTAACCAATTTCAGATTATCATATCGTTTGAAAGTCCGGTTAAAGGTAAATCTGAGACTGCTACAATTTTTAACCTCAAATTTGCATTAACCTTTTGTTTAACTAATTTATGTTGCAAAAGCTATCCGAATCATGAAATTGATCAGTAATACGGAGTCATTACATACTAATAATGATGTTGGATAAGTTGATCATAATTTAGAATCATGTTTAATATTTTTCATGGATTTTGCAACATTTAGACGACATGTAGTTTGTTTTACGGTTGATCTTTCACTTTCTTTAACTTTAGGTGAAGTATTGTGTTTATCTTGTGATCTAACCATCTAATCTAGTTAATTAGAATAATAAGTATTCTGGAAATATTAATTTTAACTATATCTACATGTTTACAATTTATTTTAATTGTTATCAGCGATATATGCAATATTATGTTATTTAATACTAATAATTATAAGAAAAATAGTTTTTACCAAAGTTATATATATGATATGATTTTATTCAAGGACTTACTGAGGTATTTATTCAATGTTAAAATCATGCGAAAACTTTTGATTTGAGACTATTATGTAATAAGTGATTTGCAAGAATTTTGTTAAGAAAATTGTTTTAAAAAGGTTTGAATATGCATTGAAAATATATATATATATATATATATATATATATATATATATATATATATATATATATATATATATATATATATATATATGTGTGTGTTTATTAATATGAAATATGTTGTTAATAAATTAGAAATGGAGTCTTTAAATTTTATAAACTGATTTAGTCTACAACTTGTAACTTTGAAATGGTAAATCTCATTATTAATATTTTTACGCCATAGTTAAAGTGGAATTTATCCAAAAATTAACAAATTAGGTATTTAATGGAACTTCTTTAAATATACTAAATATTGAAATATATGTTTTATTGTTGTAAATTTGTGAGCAAACAATTGATTATATCTTTTTGATTTATTTAAGGTTCTACAATTATCGACGTTAATCAAGAATTTCCCATACGGTAAAAGGTGAGGTTTGATTTCTGATTAGTTCAAGCCATGTTTGGCACATGGCCCTGAGAAACTTAGACATAATAATTGTGATTCTTTGTTTCAAATCACAAGAAACATTCCATTGCAATTTTAATGCTTTTATTTTCATATTCGTTAATTCTTTAGAAAAACAGCTTTCTTACCTATAGTTAAATTAAACCTATCATTTGATTCATAATCACACTTTTCTTCTAGGGGTGGGAATGGGTCGGGTATTTGGGTATTGGGTAGTTTTGGGTGGGTACCCAATTGTTTGGGTACCAAAAACTGCTACCCAGTACCCACCCGAATTAATTAGTACCCAATGGGTTGGGTACCCAGGAATTGGGTATTGGGTACCCAAAAAATTTCAAAAGGGGCAAAAATACCTAGACTTGAGGATTTTTTTTAGCTCAAGTTCTACTCAAAACAAGAGATTTTACCATTTTTTTGTAAACTATATTGTAAAAGATTAAAATTGTTGTTTTGTGATAGAAAATGTGTTAGAAACTCATAATAGAAATAAGTAGCAACTCATTTTTTTTTTCTTCTTTAAATACCCAATGGGTACCCAAACCCCAAATGGGTTGCATTCCCCTGCCCACTACCCACCCACAATATTCAAATTGGGTATGGGTACCCACCCATTTGACAATTTCACCCAATTGGGCGTTCCAATTGGGTGATACCCGATTGGGTCGGGTGGGTACCCAATTACCCGACCCAAAGTCCCACCCCTATTTTCTTCATAACCATAATTAACCTGATATCATGATCACCCAATCAATTCTTGAATTGTGCAACGAGCAACGAACTATGTTCGGCTTATGTAGCTCAAAAACGAGCAACGGATATTGTCCGGATTAGTAGCACATCTGATAATTCTGTTTCACCAATTGGGACGCCTTTGGGAAGTTGGGTCCAGGTATTGAGAAGATTTACTGTTGGGCGGCAAAGGGCTGTCAGTTTAAGTATTTCAATTTAATACCCATTCTGTCTAAGCGCCGCTTGCAGTCAGGAGTTGGCTGTGACCCACATGTTACATTGGCATGTAGTCGAGCATGTCTTCTATTCTGTTGCGAGGTCACTCCTCGTAGAGAGGTATACGGTTGAATTTTTTGAGTTATGGTTGGATATGTTATAAGTTATTGCACAAGTCATTTTCTCGTTCTTCTGAATATTCCAGTATTATCGTTAAAATCGATAATTTCAGTTCCATGATGCAGATGTAACTATTCTTGTAACAGTCCGAATTTTCAAGCCTAACTAGAGACAATCATCCAAAATAAAAACATTGAATTCGAAATCGAAACTTCTCTACAATGTCAAAACGAAGTCTACCTCAAAAGAGTCTTACAAAAATCCATATTCTGTATAAAAGAATCTACCAACTAAAAGTATGAAGGAAGAATCTAACAAAAAACTAATACTATCGGACAAGCTCACTCTCACCAACAAGGCCCCCGAAGTCTCGCTGCAATAGTACCTAGGTCTGAAAGGAATGAAGGAAGAAAAAGAAAACATTTCTGTGAGATAAAAATCTAAGTGAGTTCTCGAGTGTGTGTAGTGAATATTTTCTTTAAAACAAAACCTTTTAGAAGCACATCAGTCGCATCACAATACTAATTCACAAAATATCAGACATTGCACGTAAACTTGAAGAAGCATTAGGTAACAAATATCAATTCTCAATTAATTTTAACTCCAATGTCATCCCTCCTTATTGCCTCGAACAGATCTCTCTTATCGCCCCGTCCAAGGAGCTACCTTGGAAACAATAGACTGCATGCCATGGAACATGCGACAAGTGATCCCACGAAGACACAAAGAACCTCTCGATGTGTCCAAGGGGAAGGGGCAAGGGGACAGAAAGCCCACCGGCAAGCCCTCTACTGCCCGGTGGCACTCTCTGCCTACCCAAGCCAAGGATCCCATTAACCAATAAATCAATTTCTCATTCTCAATTGCCACAATGAATCAACCATAACAACGAAACAGAACTAGACAATAATCAACATAATTGACATCATTACTTTTCAAATATTTGATCATGCTTTGATAGAACAGTTCTACAAGCTAAATATATACATAATATACAAGTACATAGATATACATGCATCCTTCCATGCATCCTTCCAGTTTAAAAATAATAGAGTTTTAGTTGGAGCACTCACCTGAATTGCGATTACAAAAATAGCAGGATACAACAAGGTCAAGCCTCCTACGGTCAAACAAAGTATTAACCTCAACAACAGTAAACTAAATCCTAATAAGCAAAGCAAAACTCAAATAACAAGTATTAATCTTAACATAGCTATATAAATGTATCTAATGCACACTATAATTATATATTTATTTTCTTATAATATTCCTCCAAGTTATCATTTCTTTCGCATGCAATCAGAAAGTCAAGATAATAAGTCATTCCAAAATAAACATATATAAATACTTCCAAAAGAATTCATTTGATACAGAGTGACTTTTAAAAAAAAAAAAAAAAAAAACTTTAATTTTGCTTTATTTCTCATGGTACATGCCAAGAAGCATATAATGCACCCACCGATCTGTTTTCTAACTCTATTGCAGAAACAATATTCTAATTCACAATATAATAAGCATGCAATTCATTTTCTTTCACATCTTGAACCCCACAGTGAGTATTTTCTCTAAATTGCATGCATTTGAAACCCTCAAGCATTACATATTATCTAACATCGTTAATTGTGGGCCTATACATGCATGTAGGCACAATCCACTACCTAATATTTAATCAGATATATTTTTCTCATCAACAGGCAATCCCTTCCCCAACATTAGACAATATTAATTCTTTATACCTATTAATGCATGTCAAATCAAGAGGACATGAAACAAAGTAAATAAATCAAGGGAAAGAGTTTACCTGTGCAAAACGAGAAGAAAACATGCGGCACCGAGAGGGACAAATAAAATAGGGTTGTCTCGTACGATATGAAAACCCTAATCTATATGTTTACATAAAAAATGAGTATAAATCTAACTTAAGCTAATGGGCCTTGCGTTATGGGTATTTAACAACAAAACAAATATTTTTGGTTTTATTAAATTTAAGCAATTTGAATTGACCCAATTTTCTAGAAACATGAATGTAAATTTTTATTTTTTTAATAACTCATTTTTAGTACTACTAGACAAAGAATTTTAAAAAGATAAATAAAAATAAAAATTTAGGGTTTTATAATTCTGGTCATTCTTGTTCTTTTTTTTCTGATTTACTGTTTGATTATTGTCATGTTCTAAGAATTTCACTAGGTCATTAAAGACTTACTCTTCTTTTGTTATATATGTCCCTTTCTCATAGTAAGATTGGTATAGCAGCACGGATGGAACGAAAGATCGACAAGTCCGCATTTTGGAAACTTTGCAAAAATTGTTGAGTGTTTGATTTTGTATAAATCATTTTGAAATTGTAAAATATATTTGTATTCCAAAGACTTCCGCTGTATTTTAAGTAAAATTATTTTATAATGCTATGGTTTTGATCAGTGAGACCCCTTCCTATGAGCTGCAGTTTAGTCTGAGTTGAGTTTGTTAGGTGACCAACACCGGACCAACTCGGATCGGATTGTGACTCGTGGGGCGCGGTCCTCACAGTATGGTATCAGAGCTTTAGGCTTAAAATTAAAATAAATCTTTACAAAAGAAAGGATTTTACTAAATCACTTTATTGATAAATTAACAATTTATTACATGAAATGATTTTTCATCGCCGATATATTTCTTAAATTAAAGAGTTACAACTTGAGTGTCGTATCAATTCCACGTTTTCTACTGCTGCTAGCACCACCTTCTTGCTTGGATAATGTCGGATCTGAGAAAGGTACACAAGCTTCTATTTTGTCTATTAACTCTTTAGCAATTTTATCTGCAAATATCAGTGCACAAGCCATCGGCTTGACAAATCCATGTGTACAACAATCATGTAAGAATATGTATAGCTTATCATAAAAACCGTTTACGTTTAACAATCCAACGGGTTTCTGATGCATGTTTAACTGAGCCCATGAACTTGCGGAAAATATTCCTTCAAGTGTTTTAAACCTCCAGGTAGCGCTATGAAAGCATCCGCATTATAAAACATAGATGCCATTTGCTCATGCATGCTAGGTACCTTAATTTCATCACATAAAATTGGACCTCTTGGATTCACGTCAGCTAAATTCTTTGGTATGATTCCTAAGACCTTACCTTCAATTGAAAGTGCACTCTTCACCACACACTCCATTAATTCTGATTTTTCTCCATACACTAGCTTGATTTTCCAAGAGTGCACGCTTCCCTTATAAACTCTGGATCTTTTCCAAAACATGAACCACCAAAGATACAAATGGTGTGAAATTTTCGGGTTGATGATTTCTCCATCTCGATTTCTTTTCTTCCTCTTAATATTGTATGTGTATTTGTGCTTGTGTTTTGTTGTGATCTTGCTGGTATGCAAATGATATTTATAAGAAAATTTAAGTAAGCGTGTCGAGGAAGCTAGCGTACCGAGAAAGCTTTAGAAAGAAGATTTTTTTTTTAAATTAATAATTTTTTTAAAATGGCTTCTTCAACAATCTATCTTTCAAGCTTGGATTTTATCTATTGCAAATATTTCGTGTCTGAATCTTATTTTTTGAACTAAGGGAAATGATTCACGTCAGTTTTTATTTGATCACATATTAACATCTTAAACTTTGATAAAAAAAAATTTATGTCTACATTCATAAATTCTTTTTGAAAATATTGTCCATAGTATTCCAAAATTATTTCATCAAGTTTGGAAATGAAAAAGTGAAAATCTTCGCTTGTATGATTATTCTTCATATTTTATTTTCAAAAGGATCTTCACATGAAAATATATTATCTTAATCACATATTTTCCATCTCGGTTTATAGTTTTGATTATTTATATCATTGATTCAAATATTGAATTTAAAATCTTTGTAACCAATCAATGGTGCAAAGGCCTTAGTAGAAAGTTTTTACCGTCTCTCGATTATTTCAAAGTTTTGCATACAAATAGTTTTTCTTACCAATTTATGTAATATTATTATTTGAAACAAGAAATTGTATTTTCATAACATAAATGTTTTCATACATAAATAAATAGTTTCTCACTAAAATTTCATTTTTTTCGGTTCACCATACCGTTCAAAAAAAAATCAAAAATTTAAATTTGTTCCCACTTCCAACGGCTATAAACGGCTATATTGGCCAAACACTCTTCTATAAATTGAAAATTTTACCCCACAAAACTCACACTCATCTTTTTTTTATCTCTCTACCGAAAAATATGAGATCTTCTCTTGTTTACCTATTTATTGTTGTAATTTTAGTTATTTGCAATTTTATTTTTTTGGTAAACAATGAAGAAACACCAAACATAGTTCCTATTGTGTTTACGGGATTAGTAACACCCATTCTGCTTTTCGTTCTCGCATTGAATTTGGCATTGCTTTAGATAAAGTTGTAATAATGCACTTTGAATAACAATTGTCTTATTTAAATTGTGTAGGTATTTTGCGTTATTTCCATTTTTAAAGATTGAAAAGTTCGAAATCCAACACACTCAACAACAATTGAAGTTTTTCTACTTTGTACTCATGATGTCAATCATGTTTTGATTTGCCTATGTTTTCTACAAACCATTAAAAGTATTAATTTTCTTCTTCCAATGAAAGGGCTTTACGATCTTACTTAAGTATTGATCTTAACGGATGAAATTTAATTTGAGGGAGTAGTCGGAAATATTTCTCTTTGGACAAGTAAGTTTTGATTGGGCTCAAAAGATCGATTTTAGGTGGATTACAAAGAGATAGTCATATTGGATCATGATGGGCTATTCAACCTCATATAAAGGTTATTTGGTAAGAAGTTGATATTGGGCTTGAATTTGAGAAAAGACATTTAAGATATATTTGGGTTTTAACACAAATATGATGATTGGAATTTTGGGAAAAGGAATTTGATAAAAGACTTTGGGCTTTAGAATAATGCTCTAAAGGTCAATCCATTCCTTGATATGTCGATATATATGGGATTTAGTATTTAAGCAACTTATGGATATTTGTATTAGTGGAATGAAGGTTAAAAGAAAAAAGGATGATAACGATGATTGAAACGTGTTTTACGAGTTTTGAGAAAATAGTTTTACGAAACTGCAGAATAAATTGTGATTTACTCGGGGTTCTTAGGTTTGAATCATTTGAGATGAAAATTGATTATTTTGGGATGAGATGAAAATTGATTATTTTGGGATCGAATTAGTAGTAAGTTTGAAAAGATGAAGGTGATATTTTTGGGTTTCATTAGATACTAAGATGTTATTGATCAATGATTTCGAGAGTTGAAAATCATAAGGTTTTGATTATGAACATGCTTTAGGTGGATCACAAGTTTGAGGATATTACATTGGAGTCGGGATACGTAAGGTGGAAGTATTCCCCATTTCCCTTCAAAACAATTCAGGTATGAATCTGGGGACCAGATTCTTTTAAGGAGGGAGGATTGTAACGCAAAAATGGAAGAAAATTAAAGTATCTTTGAATTTTTATTTTAGTCCTTGAACTTTTTGAAAATATGATTTTGACCCTAAAAGTTTTGAAAAAGTTACAATTTAGTCCTTCACCTTTTGAAAATTTATGATTGACAACATATATTTTCTTTAAGACCAAATAAGTTATCAAAACTTTCAAAGTGGTCCCTTGTAGTTTTAAAATAACCAAACACTCATTGACAATGGTAAATCTTCAAATATTTACATTTACATTTGAGAAAAGGTAACTTTGCTTTGTCTTTTATGCTAGATATTTCTAATATTTTATTCTTATAAAATCCTATCATATAAGACCTGGAAACATCTTCATAATTAGGGTGACCTAGCTTGGATTAAAATAAAAATGGGTAGGGTATGGTAATTAATTCATTGTCTCCCATTTTCACCTATAAAAGAGAAGCTATGTTCAACATTTTTCACACACCTCTCTTTTCCGAGTTTGCTCTTCTTTTATTTTGAAAAGTTCTTTCTCTTGATGTTTAGATTTTTAAAAAAAATTGTTTCAGTCCTTTAAGCCCTCTTTATAGTCCTTAAAAATTCTCAAAATCAAGTTCTGTCAAAACATCCAATTTTGATACAGAAACTTTAGAAGTCTGCAAACCATATCAAAACTTCGAATTTTTCTCTGAAATATTTACCACATATTTTTTATTGTGTCAAGTAACTTTCACGTTCAGAAACCTTCTTCAACCGAAGTCGTTTGAGGGGTCTAAAGTAGAGAAATACGTACCAGTGTCCAGAAAATCCAAAAACAGCTCCTACCTTTCATGATTTATTTAAAATACCAAACTTTGTCCTCTTGATCTGATTTTGAAGCTACATAATCTCCATGATGTTTAAGATTGAACCCCTTAACCAATTTCAGATTATCATATCGTTTCAAAGTCTGATTAAAGGTAAATCCGAGACTGCTACAGATTTTAACCTCATATTTGCATTAACCTTTTGTTTAACTAATTTATGTTGCAAAAGCTATCTGAATCATGAAATAGATCAGTAATACGGACTCATTACATACTAATAATGATGTTGGATCAGTTGATCATAATTTAGAGTCGTGTTTAATAGTTTTCATGGATTTTGCAACATTTAGATGACAGGTAGTTTGTTTTACGGTTGATCTTTCACTTTCTTTAACTTTAGGTGAAGTATTGTGTTTATCTTGTGATCTAACCATCTAATCTAGTTTATTAGAATAATAAGTATTCTGAAAATATTAATTTTAACTAGATCTACATGTTTACAACTTATTTTAATTGTTATCAGCGATATATGCAATATTATGTTATTTAATACTAATAATTATAAGAAAAATAGTTTTTACCAACGTTATATATATGATACGATTTTATTCAAGGACTTACTGAGGTATTTGTTCAATGTTAAAATCATGGTAAAACTTTTGATTTGAGATTATTATGTAATAAGTGATTTACTAGAATTTTGTTAAGAAAAATTGTTTTAAAAAGGTTTGAATATGCATTGAAAAAAAAAAAAATATATATATATATATATATATATATATATATATATATATATATATATGTGTGTGTGTGTGTGTGTGTTTATTAATGTGAAATATGTTGTTAATAAATTAGAAATGAAGACTTTAAATTTTGTAAACTGATTTAGTCTACAACTTGTTACATTGAAATGGTAAATCTCATTATTTATATTTTTACGTCATAGTTAAAGTTAAAATAGGTAAATGTGGGATTTATCCAAAATTAACAAATTAGATATTTAATGGAACTTCTTTAAATATACTAAATATTGAAAATATATGTTTATTGTTGTAAATTTGTGAGCAAACAATTGATTATATCTTTTTTATTTATTTAAGGTTCTACAATTATCGACGTTAATCAAGAATTTCCCATACGGTAAAAGGTGAGGTTTGATTTCTGATTTGTTCAAGCCCCGTTTGGCACCTGGCCCTGAGAAACTTAGACATAATAATTGTGATTCTTTGTTTCAAATCACGAGAAACATACCATTGCAATTTTAATGCTTTTATTTTCATATTTGTTTATTCTTTAGAAAAACAGCTTTCTTACCTATAGTTAAATTAAACCTATCATTTGATTCATAATCACACTTTTCTTCATAACCATAATAAAACCTGATATCATGATCACCCAATCAATTCTTGAATTGTGCAACGAGCAACGAACTATATTCGGCCTATGTAGCTCAAAAATGAGCAATGGATATTGTCCGGATTACTAGCTCATCTGATAATTATGTTTCACCCATTGGGACGCCTTTGGGAAGTTGGGCCCAGGGATTGAGAAGATTTACTGATGGGTAGCAAAGGACTGTCAGTTTAAGTATTTCAACTTAATACCCATTCTATCTAAGCGCTGCTTGCAGTCAGGAGTTGGTTGTGACCCGCGTGTTAGATTGGCATGTACTCGAGCATGTCTTTTGTTCTGTTGCGAGGTTACTCCTCGTAGGGAGGTATATGGTTGAATTTTTGGAGTTATGGTTGGATCTGTTATAAGTTATTGCACAAGTCATTTTCTCGTTCTTCTGAATATTCGAGTATTATCGTTAAAACCGATAATTGCAGTTCAATGATGCAGATGTAACTATTCTGGTCATTCTTGTTCGTTTTGTTCTGATTTACTGTTTGATTATTGTCATGTTCTAAGAATCTCACTAAGTCATTAAAGACGTACTCCTCTTTTGTTCTATATGTCCCTTTCTCAGAGTAAGATTGGTATAGCAGCACGGATGGAACGAAAGATCGACAAGTCCGCATTTTGGAAACATTAAATTTGTTAAATGTTTGATTTTGTATAAGTCATTTTGAAATTGTAAAATTTATTTGTCTTCCAAAGACTTCCGCTGTATTTTAAGTAAAATTATTTTATAATTCTATGGTTTTGATCAGTGAGACCCCTTCCTATGAGCAGCAGTTCGGTCTGAGTTGAGTTTGTTAGGTGACCAACACCGGACCAACTCGGATCAGATTGTGACTCGTGGGGTGCGGTCCTCACATCTTTCGTGCGTCTTCAAATTCAAAATATCTTGCCCCGCCCTCTCCAGCATACGTCATCATCTGAGATCCATGCAATCCCTTGGAAATGCTATAATGAGTCTTGAAGTAATGCGCCAACCACCCATGGACGAAATGAATTGGAAAAAGGCAGCGCTCCCGAGAAGGTCGAGCGTATTTTAATATGGCATTGAGTCCTTTGTAAATTGACACCTACACCAAAACTGCTAAGTTGACCCGTCGACCATTTGCCATAAGACTGGCCATCTTGAATGTGCTGGGGCGAATAAAGCCAACATCCTCAGTCGGAAGGGCAAATGCGCATAACCAGCAAGCCAAGTGTGCCGCCAAGAATGCTTCTTCTTTCAGACCTTCACTGACGCTGAGTTTGGAGAACAAATCTTCTTCTCTTGAGAACCATGCCTTCTGAGCGGGAATTTCGCCAAGAGGATTATGAGTTGATCCCGGACGTTTAGTCTTCTTCTCCCTGAAACGCGGGGGTTTGTTGTATCTGTCATGCTTCTTTGACCAGAATCTGATCCACTCTTTAGTTGATACTCGAGTATCCTTGCCTCTGCCATTCTTTGCTCGAGCTAGGTGAAATGCATAGAACTGGAACCGACAAGAGCGTGGAAGGTAGAGAACTCCTTTGGCGTCTTTGTCAAAAATCTCTTTCTCACCGGGTATAACCTCATCATAAAGAGAACCCAGTATCGAGAGGCCGACGATGCCGTCTAAGTCCCACAACGAGATGGATAGTTCACCGGATGAAGTAAGGAAAGTATTTGTCGAGAGGGACCATGCTTCGCAGAAGGCCTTGATGATTTCTGAGTTGCGGTCGTATGTGCACATTGATGCATAAATTGCATCTTATAGTCTGGCGGAAGTGAGCTTGCTTTTGCAGCGGCTTAGCACGTCTTCAGTCCACTTCCAATATCCGGGTATATAGCAAAATTCTCCAGGGAAGCAAAGAGGAGTATCATCCCATTACGCAGTGCCTTCAATGATACTTCTGCCCAATGTAGCAAACGGAGTTGTGTCACTGGATGGTTGATGATGAGCGTTGTGCAACGTCCATATCTTTGAAGACTTGGTCGACGGCCTTGGGTACTCCTTGGTCCATTCATGCATTTCATTACTATACACCAAAGATGGCCACCGTTCGGCATAACTTCCATACACGGGAGTGCCTACCCTTAAGATTGTCTCGTGTTGTGTTGGTTGATTTTCATCATCAATTATGACCAAATTTTCCGCTCCGTCTGAAGAAAATGCCGGTTTGAACATGACCATGGTTCTATATGCCAAACAAGAAAACAAAGAAAAAAGAGTTAATAATTAAGTTGATTTAAATTTATCAAAATTATAAGTTGATCAACTTTAAATACTCTTGAACGCCAAAAGGTTATGGAATCGAGTTAAAAGTGAATTGTTGTTTCTACTCAATTAATCCGCGTCCAATCTGCTGAAAAAGAAGCCAAAAAAGAAAAATTAGTTAGTGGTGATGCTTCATATAAAGAAGTTAAAAAAAACGAAAGTTGTACTCTCTGCTGAAATGGCTGAAGGGACCTGTTAAACTGAAACTCACAAAATCTCTGAATCAAGACCGAGAGCTTGCTGGAGCAGAACTTGGGAACAAAAATATAAAACAAGAAGAAGAAAACAAAAGGAAGAACAAGAGAAGAAATTTGCTCTTGAAAGTTAGAAGAAGTTTTGTGTTTGAGGATGCAGAAATTGTACGCTCGAGTACTCCTTATATAGGTGAGAATCACATACAGAAAAGGAAATCACAATCACAAATTTTCTGCAATTTTAAGAAATTAGAAAGAAATCTCGTAGATTCTGAGGTTGAAAAAAATGGGAGATTCTGTAATGAATGTAGACAGAATGAGTGAACTGGGTTTTCTCAAAATCGGAAGAATTTCTGCAGAAGAATAAAAGAAAGGAAAAGATTATGTCGTTTTTTTCGGTGGCGAAAATTTGCGCTGAGAGAAAAAAAAAATTCTGTCAATCTTTCCAAAAAACGAAAACTAGAAAAAATTATTCTGTCAATTTCCCAAATCCACATCGATGGAAAATTGTTGAGATTTGAATATTTTGGCTGATTGGGGAAAGACAAATCAATTTTTTTGAAAAAAATAAAAAATTGCCTGCTAATTGAACAGGGTTGTTGCTCTAAAAACGGGGAAGAAGGAAACTTCATGAAATCTGGAATGTTTCTTGGTTAAAAGATGAGAAGAATATTTCCTTGTTGAAAAAGATTTCTACTTTAGAAGCAAAAAAATCGCCAGCAAAAAAAATTCTTCTGCGAAATTGCCGTTGAATTCAAATTGGGGAAGAAGGTGGAAATTATTTGGTATGATTTGGTCTACATGGACCATAAGTGGCGGGTCCGAGCAAAAAAAAGTAAACACTTCCTTTGGTCAGACTTATGATGGTGAAGTGTGAACAAAAACTATTATCCCATGTGCTTGGTTTACATAAACCATACATATGGGCTTCAAACAAGAAAAGGGGGTTTTGGGCCTTGGTTAATTTCTGATTCTTCATGGGTCCGAAAAGCGGGCTTTTGCAATTCACCCATGTGGGCAAGTTGATTCTTTTAAATTTGAATGCTTGGGCCAAAACCATCAAAAGTGAAAATGCCATACAAGGGGCCTTTTGAGCAATTACCGCCATATACTTGAAAAAAAAAAAGTATTTGTGACTCGTCCACTCCAAATACATCTTTGCAAGATTTCTCCATGAACAAGTCTCAAGGGGCATTTTGTAGACACTTAAATTAGTGTCCAATTAAAGGATGACACGTATAAATTATTAATCAATTTAAATTGTCTATTTTAATTTTTGGAGTTATAAAATATTTAATTCCAAGATGAAGTAGTTAAATTTATTGATTTTTAATATAAATATGATTGGCAAATCAAATAATGCCACTTGTCAATTGGAGAAAATTATCCAATTAAGTCAATTAGCAATATCTCAATTTTCAAGAGATAAATATAATTGAATATTATTTAATCCCAATATTCTAAAGATGGAAATTATATTCATCAAATTCAGAAAAATGGAAAGTCTATTCATCAAATCACAAAATATGGAAGGTCTACTCGTCAAATCTCAAAATATGGAAGGTCTATTCATCAAATCTCAAAAGAAGGAAACTATATATCATCATGAAAAGAATAAATATTCCCTCAACTTATGTCTTCCATATTGGAGAAACGATCTCAACCGTCCATCTCATCAGAAGATTCTCCTTTTAACACTATAAATAGAGGTCTTTATGAAGAGGAAAATCATCAAGCAATAATCATTCAAGCATTGGACCAAAGAAGTCCATCAGAATTCTCTCAAAGAAGTTCATCATCTTCAAAAGCGTTCATCCTCATATCCAACTTGTTCGTCGAGAAGATTGAAGAAAAAGTGCACTTTGATTCGAGATCAAGCCCAAAAGCCCTCAAAAAACTGTTTTTGAAGATCAAATTCCACAAAGGAAGATCGAGCTTCAACAAATTTAAAAATTCAAGACGAAGATCATCCGGTTCGTCTCAAAAATCCACCTTTAATTCAAGATCAAGCTGAAGAGCCCTTGAATTAACGTTTTTCCAAGTCCAACTCAATTCCATCAAAGATCAAATCAAGAATTCTACCCCAAATTCTAATAACATCAAATTGTTGTTCTTGTATAATCGAATCAGATGATCAAATAGAGAGAGTTTACCCAAAATTTTATTAAATTTGATTTATATTGATTTTGTAATCTTTTTCTTGTCTTTTGTTTCAGAGACTAAGAAATTTGTTGTTACAGTTGCATTACTCAACTGGAAACATAGGGACTTCCTCTGGTCGGATTGGAAGGCTAATACATTTTGATCCTATCAATTGCTTCAGAGCTATTAATAAGCAGTTAAGGCAATGAAGCTGCTCAATGAAAATATATTTTAGCAAAGGCTTAAATCAACCACAAAGGACATAAAGCATTTAAGACATGCTTCCGGTTTTGTCCTCGTCTTTATTCCAAATTACAAATAAAACTATTAAATTATTTGTTTCTCTCTTCTCTTATTTAATGCAAATTGCCAACACTTAATTTCCTAAGAGAAAACTGAATATTTCCACACGCACAGACTTCATTCCACATTGACATATGCACCAAACCAATTAATTCGCTGGAGAAGTAAATCGCAAAAGAGTCATAGCTCCGGATAATTTTTGTAGAAGGCCGCGCCGCCAGTGTGTTGAGGTTTCGTTGGGGGTTTGATTGGAGAAGATGATAGATGATTATTTTTCTTTTTGTTTTTTCTTTTCCTATTTAATTGATTTGAAGAATGAATAAAAAACAATAATATAACCAAATTGATGTTTAACTAACTGATAAATTAACATGTATTAAAAAATGATTTTTACGTTATAAAATATTTTAAAGAAAAGTGTTGAATAATTTTAATTAGTCTACTAAATATATAATAGCAATGCAAATAGCAGAAACTTCCATGTATTTTCTTAATTGAAAAATAATCCTCTGTGTTTTATTCTTTTGTAGGGAACTTCTTGTAAAACTCAAAAAGATAGTATAAAGCCATCGGCTATTATATGTTTAGTTGACTATACTCATCACTAACAATCTTGATGCATTAAAACAAAAACAAACACATAAAAAGAATATTTACTGATGTTGCATTTAAATGATCCGCGAGCTGATAACACATTTATATAAAAAGATGCACTTATATTATTCAAACACATGTTTGTTTATGTACTTGAACAAATGTTCGGATTGATTATTAGTGGAGGCCAAATAATACTCTTTTTTTTTTCTTACTTTTGATTAAGTACATATAATACTTGCTTGAATAGTCTTTTCTAGATAAATGGAAAAAAAAGTCATAATATTGAAATTCCATATAGTTAAAGTAAATCTTAAATATTGTTAAAAAGTGAAAATTTTATAATATGTTGAAATAAATAATATATGTTGTCATTGGTGAATAATTTAATATGATATGATAGAATAACTTAAATTGCTCAATTCTTCACTATTTATTTTATTTCAAAAAACATAATTTTCTGGTTTGTAAAGAAAATACATGCGGCGCCAGTTACATTTGTGATTTATCCGCACGTGCAAAGCACGTGCAATATTCCTAGCATATATATATATATATATATATATATATATGCTTCATAGTTTTTTATCCTTTGTTTAGAGATAATAAAAACTTTTAATAATTAATTTCACTACAACACGTAAAAAGTATTAAACCAACGTACCTTTTGTTGATTTTGACAACCCTAGCTTTATATCGGATCCTACGTGTTTCTTAAATACATACCCATGATAGAGTATCTGGATTTTATTTTTTTTAAATGCTACAGTAAGCCAAAAAAAAAAACAAAAAAGGAAGGCTTTGCCAGCAAAATCACCTTTAGTTTCTAAAAAGAACGGATATTTAGCTTCTTCTTTTTTCTTTTTAGTTTTCAAACACCCACTAACTATATTTTTTAATTATAGATTCAAGATGTCCTGTGAACTCATTTCTTATGGATATATCTGTACCTTGGTTTTATTTTTTAATACTAACTAATGGAGAAAAATTACTATTCCTCGAACACAAGCAACAGCGATGTTAATAAGTTAGAAATAAGATGTGACTCTTATTATTGAAACCTTAAGAAAAAATTGTGTGCCACTCATTCCCAAATGGAAAAATTACTCTACAATAATTGGTAGTTCCCATAAATCCCCAGCATTGATTCTTTGAAGTGCCATATGATCTCTGATCGTAATAATAGTATTTTTAAAACACACACACACACACACACACATATATATATATATATATATATATATATATATATATATATATATATATATATTAATTTTTCCCTATTTTCCGAAAAAGATCAACTTCCAAATTGAACACTCACCCACAGGTGATTCCTGTACGGTGGTTCATGAGGTTACAACTTACAATCGAGCCAATGTAGCTAGATATTTTTAGGAATAATATCAGCCACCACCCTTGGAGTTAGGTCAAATATTATTTACACCCTTTGAGATTTTAATATTATCATTTCACACCCCTTCATTTCTGCAGTAACGTCAAGTTGATCCACATTCCATTTTTGCCTTTGATCATCTTGTTTTAAAAATATTAGCGACACTCCCTGTTATATTTTGAATAGTAAAATGGTGGTTTGGTCTTAACAAGTCGATCAAAGGAAAAAAAGGAATTTAGAGTTATTTAATATACAACCGTAAATATCAGAGCGCGACCGGCTGGTATGTACTAAAACATTAGATGGTATAAATATGGATTCTAGTTTCATTTCCAATGCATATTCCGGTCGACTACATAATATAAACTTCTTGCAACGTTTCGAGATCTTTTCAATACGTGTCGAAAGAATTATAAAAGTAGCTAACAAGACACACTTGAATTACATTCTGTTTAAAGATAAAAATATTTGGGTATTTGTCGAGAAATTTATGCACTTGATATTATCTTTTAATTTAAAACATGGAAGACGGACGCAAGCATGCGAGGGGCTGATGTCGCAACGCTTCAACCGCTTTCTGACACGCAACCTTCACACGCTTCTCTCTCTCTCTTCTCTCTCTCTCTCTCTCTCTCTCTCTCTATATATATATATTATTATACCTCAGTTTTAGCTACACTCCACTTCTCACGCTTCCATTTTCTCCACGGTAAGCAACACAGAAAATCTCTGTAAATCTCAATAAAGTTTGTTTACAGCTCTTTTTCATTTATTTAAGCTCATCGTCGTGTAATTTTGTGATGATAGCTGTTGTGACTTTGATTCATTTGATTTGAGCGGTTTGATTTGAGCAAAAACATGTTATTCTGCGAATTTTTAGGGCTAACTTGTATATTTCGGTGTGTATTGATGCGATCTTAGCTATTTCTGCTTTAATCTGTGGTGTTTGATTGAAAATTGAGTTGATCACTGGACTTTTGTTGTTGTTGTTGTTGTTGATATAGTGATGGCGTTATCCGTTGGAGTGTGCTCGAGTTCATCTTTCGATTTTGGTGAAGTAGCGTTTATGAGATCGTTAAGTCGTGGTCGTTTGCTGAGTCGACGAAAATTGTCTCCTGTGATTTCGAGAAGTAGTTGTTGTTCATTGAGGAAGCAGAGGTCGAGTATTATTAAGTGTTTTGCTTCGAGGAAAAATGTGAGTCCGGAGATAGAATCTGAGGAGGATCCTTGTGTAAGTGGTTCGGGCGATGGTGATAGTGATGAACTGAGTCATGTGATAAAGTTTAAGATGTCGGACTTTAAGATTCACGATCGCGTTAGCATTGGCCTTGGTGATAAAGTACGTGGCAATTTATAGCAATTGGTGCTTTTCTGCTCGTACTTGAATGTGTTTTTTGATTATAACTGTAATGCAGGCTGATGAAGTGGTATATGAAGCTACTGTCACCGAACCTAGTAGGTTTGTTTCGATTTATGGAATTTGATTAAGCCAGTAATGGAGATATTATTTTGAAGAGATAAAAAGTGTAATGTTAGTTTCTTTCTAGAAATGCAGTCCACTGTTTAACACGACAGTTGTGCTTCGCCGATTGGTTACTATACAAGCTAAGCGTAAGGGAAGACGGGCAATTGAGGTATGTGCCTTCCATAAATAGTGGTGTTTGTGTGACCGTACTTTCTTCTCACTCGAATTTCTTTACAGGTGTTGAAAAGACTGGCTCACCGAAGACTGTTGTACCATTCTTACTCAATGCAAGTTCATGGCTATGTTTGCTCATCCACAACCAGTGATAGTGGCTCATTCACTCTAGTTCATGGAGTAGGTTGCTATCTCTAAGAGTCATTATTTTTTAAATTCCCTTGCTGATTGTCACGATCGACTTACTAACTGAACATGTTGAAGTAAGTAGCGAAAACACGATTGTTTAAATTCACATGTATGATGGAGAAAAAGGCTAAAATCATTCAGGTTTGGTTTGTGTTTTGCTCCACAGTATAAAGAACAGAAGAATGCCTTCATATATGTTGCATGTTAACTGTCCTTCATATTGATTATATCTTGTCATACTTCTAACTAAGTGATATGATTTGCTATGACACTTCCAAGATATATAAGGATCTGAATCTTTTAATGCACAGTATCATGGTAGTTACTCTTTGAGGCATTGGCTTCAACAATCAAATTGGCTTCCGACTTTGGAGGCCACTCTTGCTTTGGATGAGGAATCTGTCAGGAGGGTTGGAGACGATACGGTGGGAGGGCCCGAAATATCTCGACAGTTGCGCCTTATTCGAATTTTAATGCGGGATCTTCTAATCGGAGTATGATTCTGCAAGTATAATCCAAATTAAGCTATTATAATTACTTCTGGTCATAATGACATGTTTCTTTTCCTCTTTTTTTCCCTTGTGGCAGGTTAATTATTTACACAGCCATGGACTTGCCCATACACAGTTGAGACTAGAGAATTTGCATATTTGTCCTGTGGATAAGCATATTAAAGTGAGTAAAACTTGAGTAAAACTATTTGATGTATGTTAAAAGTGAGCAAGACTGTATATTGTCTTATGTTCAATTATGACTTTGATGTCATTGTTCTTTATTTGTTATGTTCGTTCCATGAGAAAAGTTAAATCTGGGACCCATTATTGCTGATTTCTAATGAAACGTTCCATTGCCTCCTTGACAAAATTCTTTAATAATACTGTTTCCTCTCTTTTTTCTCTGAGTATTACCCTTCTCTTTTCTTATATTTTCAACTGCCACCTTAGGTAGGGATATTGGGAAATGCAGTAGATTTTCAAGATTGCCAAACAGATGATAGCAAAGTGGATAGCTCCATTGATAGGCGAAAAATGATGATCGCGTTTGACATGAGGTATGATATCTGGTCTAAAATACATATCCCTCCTTCGACCTCTCATTATTTCTCATACCCTATTGTTTGAATGTTTTTCTTAAGATGTGTTGGATTCATCATGGCTAAAATAGTTTTGAGGGACCTCATGGATCCAACGATTTTCTCCAAGTTCAAAGCGTTTCTCTCCAAGGTAATTCCTTCTCAATCTGGATGATTCTGGGGTGAAATTACTTAGTTTCATGTAAAGAGCTGGAGTTCTGAATTGGTCATTTCAGGGAAATGACCCTTCCTGCTTACGAGAGTTTCTGATGCATATTGTCAATAGAACCTCATCATCTGAAAATGTAGGATTCCAGGTAAAAATATATTATTTGTTGCACCTCTAGTTTGACTCCTGCGAGCCTTTTCATTCTAGCGCTGCCAGATATGCTCATGAGGAACTTTTTGCAGATACTTGATAGAAATTGGGGTGCAGGTTGGAACTTGCTGTCCTTACTTCTTGCAACTAAATCTTCACAGAGAATTAGGTACACTGAAGTTGATATCAGTAGCTATCAGTGAACAAACTAATTTTGTTCTCTATATGCTAAATGGTAGTTTGCGATTTGTAAAGTGCATCTGAAATAGTTATGCAAAGGTATTAATAGCACTAAGTCAAGAATTTTGCAATTTCGCAGTTGCTTAGATGCTCTGAGGCACCCTTTCCTATGTGGACCAAGATGGCGCGTAGACCCAACTATGGACATAATCAGATGGGGCCTGGGTTCAACTGCAGTCCGAATTACAGAGGAATACATTTATGGCAGGCAGCAGGTTTTGTCAGATATTTTTCTCCAAGTTCTTTCAAAAATTCTTATCTTAAGCACTGTGGAAATCTGAGTTATAAAATCACTCAGCAAATAATCTTGGGGCTTGCATGCTTCAAAATAGCCCTTTACTGATTGAATATCTTAAAGCACTGCGAATAACTCACAAAAGTCTTGTTTATTATTCGTCTCAGCGACGAAGAATTGCACATTTTGTGGAGCTTATGGAGATGCTAAATCCTAATTCAAGGCCAAAGGTAGTGAAGTCTCTTCATCAGTATTGTGTTGCTAATTTATGTATATGTGAGCGTTCGATTTAACTCATATCTCCCCTACTTTTAACCAATCCATTATCACCATATTCAGAATTGGCTGGAATTACTTCCTGGCAAATGGCGTCTCCTATATAGCACGGGCAGCCACATAGGACTGACCTTCCGCCAGCCTCCAAATAGAGTCCTTATCGGTGATGTTCACCTCACAATATCAAAGATTTCAAAGCCACACGCCACTTTTTCTATAGCATCAGACATCAGCTTTACTGTTATGGTTGGTCGTGATTGGGCACACAACAAAGCTGGAACAAGTGGGAAGTTACAAATTAACTCCCTATCCAAGTTGAGAGCTGGTAGACGATTATACATAAAGGAGGAAAGCACCACCATGCCGTTCCGTTCGAGGACACTAGGTATTCAGGATTCTATTATGGAGAAACTCTCCAGCAAGAAATGGAAAAAGATCATTCCCATTAAGGAACTCCCTTCGAGTCTTCCAGTTGCAAAACTTGTTCCAGGTGAAATTGAGGTGACAATGAGTTTAGATGAGCCATTAACTGGAGATATCAGAACAGCACAAAATGTCGTTCAGGAAGTGCGGATGCAAGTGCCGCCTGAACTATTTGATCTATCGAAGATTGTGTGTGGAACATATGTAGATTCTAGGCTGCTTGTTCTTAGGAGTGTGAACGGTTCCGCTATGTTGCTCACTAGGTCCCATGTAAATGAAAAGCTGTGAATAAACATCACTGAATATATAGCAAGTTTATGACCGAGTCCCATGTAAATGAAAAGCTGTGAATAAACCATCACTGAATAGCAAGTTTATGACCGAGTCTTGAATTGAACTAGTCACAGCTTCTATCAAACAATTGGATGAAACATAAGCATATATGGCCGTAGGAATAAACTTCAAAATTGAACGCCAGAACCTTACAACTAACAGGAAAAATTGATCAAATTATGCTCATTTACCATTTTGAGAGAATATAAGTGCACAATGCTAAGGACGCTTCGGAAGAGAGGGTAGATAATGCTAATCTTAATGTGGATCTGCTTTCAAAACCATCTAATATGTCTATATAACATCAGACAACAATACGGCGGTCAGTAGTTACATGTTTAAGGCTAGTATGTCCAAGAGCTCCTTAAAACAAATTACATTTCAGAATAATTAAGATGATCAAGCTCCTCAGATGATCAAGCTCTTCAGTATGCTGCTTCCGTAGACGATAACTTTTGGCTACGAAGAAAGCATCTTAGATTAGACCCTGTCGCTGTAGATCCGTATACGTCTTCTTGTTATAGATATTACCCTCTTTGTCTTCGTATTCTTCTTCAAGTTCAGGGCGCCACTTGTGTACTCCTTGTTTTTCTTGGATTCTCTCCCAGAGTTGTTTTGCTTCCTGTGTACATGAATATTTTGATGCTTAAGTAATTCTATTAACAGGAGAGAAATGCATCATTACATAAGGTGTGAATATCAAACCATACGGAAAACTCTGTGAAGAGTGTCTAAAAATGGTGAATAAAGAGACGGCAAACATCAGATCGTGCGAATACCTCAATGAATGTAATTTCATTAAAATTCTTGGTATTAGGAATACCAAGACATCGCATCCCATGTTGGTGTCTCCATTCCTTAAAGTGGCGCTCATAAGCCCTGCGGCCCCAGTAACTGTGGTTCCCGCATATTTCACACTTGAATTCCTGAACACATGTATAAGTTCTTGAGAAAATATGGAAAAATATTTGGTAAGTCATCAGATAAATACCAAGCTATGGAACTGTAAATAAATAGAGAAATATCATTGCGAACATTCAATTGCGAAACTATAACCAAGACCCAAAATGTTTACTGTTCTCTATCAAATAATTGAAACAGCACCCCCCCCCAACCCCGGATTTTGCGGAAAAGTATATCCAGAAAGATGTAAAACTATAAAAGAATATTTTCTTTTACTTCCCTGGTGAATTTACATTATGATCCTATCTCTTTCTTTCTTTTTCATCTCCCTCTCTTTTCTCTGAACCATGCTAAAAGGGAGAAGGTTTTGAGAAATAGCACAATCCGGGGACTCTTAGTATTCAAACTTCAGCCCTTTGCTCGACTGCCAACAGCCAGAGGGTGCAGCTTGCAAGCGTGGTTAGGTGTTTCACATAAACTATACTTCAAAAGTCAAATGAAGGCACATGTTTTCCATTAGCTAATCATTTCAAAAGGTTATTTGTATTCATGTCATCTTGCAATCAGTAATTAACTTTACACACAAAGTCAATCCGACAAACTGCACGATACTGCAGCATTAAATCTATTGCAATAAGAAAGAAAGAAAAAAATTACTGATTAAATAACCAACAGCATAAAAAACTTGAAAATAATTCTTCGAGTAATATAAAACAGCACATCATTAATAAAATATACCTGACCAAGACCATGAAGCTTATACAACCAGTAGGGTATAGGTTTTCCATCCCAACCCATGGGTAATTTCAGGGGATTGTAGATCTGCTGATCTTCATCATCACTTTCAGACTCTGGTTGTGCCTCATCCTGACCAATTATCGAAAGAAAAAAGAAATATGAATCAATCAATACAAAACTAAACTTTAAACTGTTGTTCAATGAGTTCAAAGTTCCAGGAGACATTACTTCCTCGCGTTCTTGAACAATTTCATCATATGTCAAGGCATGTTTCTTCTCGATATTTTCTTTTGTCCGCACAACTGTCTGCAAAAAATTAAGAAAGAATAAATAACACGTATCGTGTGCCAATAGATAGAACGTCTTTAAATAGCACCATGGCAGGATAAAGAACTTGGTAAAATGGCTACAATTATGAGAATAGAAATAAAGCCGGTGAACGGAGAAGGAGAGGAAGGCTCAGAAGGAACAGTGCAGTAACTTACCTCGTGTAACAAGTCACATAACTTTTTCACTTTTGCTTCAATCAATGCTATCTCTTTTGCATCTTCACTGGGTTGTAGGGACACAGCACCATTAGCCTCAGGCATGCGTGAGCCTTTCGCAAAATGTTTTTTATCCAACTTCTCAAGAGGTGTATGCTGCAAAGACAAAGAATCAACAAGATCTATAAAGATTTGACAAAAAATGAAAAGAGATCTATGAAGACAAGTAACAACCATTTAAAGTTGAAATTAAATGTTGTTTTATATGTTCCATTGATCTCCTCAAGTCTTAGAAAAATATTTTAAGCAAACTTCAATTTAATCACACAAGATATTAAAAAGGTGAGACATCAAGAGATCATGGAAAAGCGTTAACAATCATTTAAAGTTGAAATTAAAATGTTGATTTATATGTTCCATCAATCTCCTCAAGTCTCGAAAGAATATTTATTAAGTAAACATCAATTTAATCACGCAAGATAATAAAATGGTGAGACATCAAGCCATCATGGAAATAGGGGTTATAGGGGGGGTGGGGAGGGGAGGGGAGGCTTTTCTCAGATAGATGCATATAAATTACAATAGGTACAAGTGAGTGCACAAACGCAACTAGGGGAGTGAACAAAAGAATGAGATTAGAAGGTAGGTGAATTTGCTAATAGCATCACAACAGGTGAATAACAAACTGATAGGATCTTAATGATTACAGCGAAAAAGATGGTATTATTCTCACCTTTGTAAGAAAAAGCCTCTCTGCACGCTGCTGTACAGTGCCTCCTGTCTTCAAACCAAGTGCAGCCAATGCCTGTCAAGCAATTTATCAGTCAGTAAAATAACCATAGCCAGCTGGGACAAGAAATTCACGGTACATTTATAGACACAAAATATGATTTATCTGACTTTGTTGCAAATAGAATTGATCCCAAAAGAAGTATATCTCATTTATGCTTTCAAACAGTATGGCATGAGCATCACATTGGATAAGGCAACCTAAGTATCGAACAAAATCTAATCAATTCATAACAATAGTGCAGTAAAAACTGTACTTTTGCTCTACTTAAAATTCCTGCTTTACCTCCTTTAACTTCTCAGGCCCCACTTCCTTCAGCTCTTCAACAGTACTATAATAATCAAGATCAATCACTGTATCTTGTTGTGCTAAATTTCTGCTTTCTTGACTCTCATTCTCCCATCCTTCTACCGCTCCATTGTTCCACTGATCTTCAAATTCAGCATTTACCTACCAGAGACAATTGCTTTTCAGAAAACTAATAACAAAGAATACAGAACTCAAAATGGTAGATGTGAGCTAGCAAGTAAAGGCCCGGTCCTCTGAAATCAAAGCATGGAGAGATAATCGAATGCCAAAACTGTCCATGCCGATAGTATATAAGCTGGGATCACTCAGATTGAAAGGGAAAAGGGGTTCTAATAACATAAGGAGGACACATCTATACCAACAATCACCTAAATACACCAAAACAAATCAAGGGAGAAACAACTGAAGTTTAAAGCAAACCTTGGAAAATATCCTTTCAAGATCTTGCAAAGGTTCTGTGCGTTCAAAAAAGTATATAAGATACTCCAAAAGTTTCTGTATATATTCCCGATATTGCCTGTTGAAAACAAGGGAGAAATAATGCCCATTAATTATTACGAAACAAAACTCAAGCAAATATAATGAAGAATGAAAACAAGATGTGATGCAATACTCACACATACACCCTAACATAAAAGGAGCAACCGACATGCAGATAAATAAACATACAGAGGGCGTGGGTTGGAATCACACATACACCATATTTCTCGAGTCTACAGCAAATATTGCACAAAATCAGACATGCCAGGAAATGGGGATCATTTAGGAGAAGAAAAATATCGTGATCCTCTAGGACACCTAGCAAGCCGATCTTATAGACTACTCTAGTCAAAATCATGAAAAGTCAATGATTGGAATCATACATTACGTTCACTCCACACTGCCATATTGAATCAGCGTGAGTTGTTCAAACATAAATTACTTACAAGGGCAGAGAAGTGTAAATTTATCTAGGCCAATAAGCAAAAGAGAGTATCTCTCCTATTCTAAATAATTCATTGATCAACGGTCAATGTTCTAAGATACCTCAAACTTAAGTGGTGCCCGAAGATTCATGGCTTTTGATGTCGAAATGTAATCAGCGTACATATCCTCCGTATTATTTAAAAAAATACCCTTTTAATCTCATCAGCAAACCATCTGAGATTGGGTGAATCATTTTACACGGTAGATGTTACTCAGAGAACCTAGATAAGACAAGTAGTAAAGAACATTCTGTCTATATCTTATCTTAGTCCAACCCTGTCCCGCGAGCCCTAAAAGCGGGAGGGACGGGGTATGCCGTGGTGGGGGGGTTAGAGTCCCGTGGAGAGCGACCCGAGAGCAAGTGACTGACCTCGTAGGCGGAGATCTCATTGTTTTATATTAAGAATACAAAAGGAGATAAATTAGCACTTGCACATCAACTATTCTGCAAAAGGACTATAAGGACATTGGTAGGAGTACCAGGAAAGGACTGCATTTGCACATATAAACATTGGAAGATACATAACATGACTGTGGTGACTTAGGACGACAACCACTGGCATTTGGTTAAAAAATTAATTATACAGTGTTTTAAAGCTATATGAATTAGAACTGGTTAAAATATATAAAATGAAAATTTTATTAAGAACTTGAACGTACTCAATCATATGAGGGAGTTTCTTTTTTCTTTAAAAGTAATTGTTTCTTCATTTTGTTTTCTCCTATTTGCAAGAATGTCCTCATTGCGACGAGGACAACGTGATGGTAACCATGTTATTTTTCCAAATAATTTATATTTTGACCGAGTGCCAAAAAAGCAGTTGTAGATCACACAGTAATTTATTCTATTATTTTCTGCACTTATTTCCTACAGAGGATGAGTAGCAATCTGGCTCACTTCGTGGCTTTATGCAAACCACTCAAAACTATTGGTCATTTAAAGGATAAAACATACACTTTATCCTTATCAGATCACCTGCCACTGATACTAATCTATATACTGCTCTCCAAACTCTCACAGTTTGTAGAAGGGAAACAAGAATTGTATCTACTTATGTGCGTCATTTTGTGGTGGACAGGCAGGTGTCAACCGGGGGGGTATTGCCACTTCTAAAAGGCCAAGCCTAGGAATGAAAACTTGGGAAAAAACACTTTTGCCAAAGGAGCGAGGAAACTATAGAAAGACGTTCAAGAACATAACTACTGGAGAAAGGGGTTAGTTAAACTAACAATTTACCTGTTTAATTTCAACTTGCGTGAAATCCTCTCCGGTTCTGAAAATAAGTCAAGATAAGCAGAGTACTCGATCTGCTTCCCAAACTTAGAGTTGATATAGTCATTGTATAATTCATGTAAATCAAGGTACCGTCCGTAGGCTTCCTGAAACCAAATTCACAAGAACTCAGTTTTCCCATCTCTTCTTTCCAACACAAAATAACGGAATCGTAAATACACTTGCGTGCATGATCATGCATGTCGTGCTGGCATATGTACAACGCACACACACACACACAGGGTTAGAAAATTAACCTCCCCAGTAAACTCAACGACTGGCTCCTCTTTGAGAAGCTCTTCATATTCATCAGTTGTATCAACATAGCGTGCAGCCGGATGCCTCCTGTGGTACTCGCGTATCTACATTACACGAAAAAACAAATAAGAACCACTCCAAACAACACAAAATCTCACCAAACAAACGCGAAACTCCAGAATCAAATACCTCCTTCAATCTATCATAAAACGCACTGAAAACGTTAACATTAGCTCCAGTGGAATTCTGACCGCCCAAAGCCGCAATCTCATCCTTCCTACTACTGTCCTCATCCTCATAAATCTCAATCTAAATCACCAAACACGCAAATAACAAAAATTCAATAACTGAAAACCTAACGTAAAACATTTCAAAATTGAGCTGAAATTTCACCAGTTTGTGAGTAGTGGAGGTGATTTGTTCGATCATATTGCGAACTCGATGGCTCTGATGGAGCCGGTCTTTGGTCGACGGCGGCTCGGTCTGAAGATCCTTCACGATTGTTCGCTCGAGCCGCTCGACTTCCTCGTGAGCGGCACGTGTCACCTCCAGGAGCGTAGACGACATCGTTTAGGGTTTGTTATCGCTCGCTCGCTCTCTCTCTCTGTGTAGTTTTGAGTAGCTACGATTTTTGCAGAGGTTTTGAGTGGGAACTGAGAGAGAGGGGTTTATGCGTACGGTACCGTTTTGAGCTTTTGAGGAATTGGGGAAAAAGTTAGGGGCTCTGTGCTATTTGTATATGTTGTGGGGTAGTTGTTGCAATTTTTGATGTTTTGAGCGGTGTTTTTAAAACCGGACCGGACCGGCCGGTCGAACCGGTCGGACCGGGACCCGGTTCCTTGTCCGTCCACTGGTTTTGACCGGTTTAACCGGTTCAACCACCGATTGATCCGGTTTAACTGGTAAAACCAGTGAACCGGTGCCTTGCCGGTTCAAAGCACCGGTTCGGTTTTAAAAACACTGGTTTTGAGTACTAATTGGCCTATATAGGCATGGATCTAAATTTATACACGTTTCCTCGAAAACTATTGAAATATTTTCATTTTTCACTCTGAAAAATCGAAATATATAGGTGTTTTTCACATCTAGTGCAGCAATACCTTCTATAAATTTTTCGGAACATTTCGAAAAATTTATAATATTTAGCATTGTTGGGTATTGTTTGGCCCAAAAGTCTTTTAGCTCAAATTTACTTTCCTAACCAAAAGTCTGATTGAGAGATGTGAGATTAGAGGGCAGCTATGTGAGTTGAGGGGCAGAAAATTGAGAGGGAAAAGAGGAGAAAGAGAACAGAGGAGAGAGACTCACCTTCAAGCTTTGTGCATCCTTCCTTTCACTATATTACCTAAATTACTTTGTGTGTCGAATCATTTGTGGGTGTGGGTTTTTTTTTTAGGGACACCTTTGTGGTTCTTAGTGGTGTACTAAAAAGAGTGGACAATTCCTGAGCCGAGGCGACCGTTCGACACCAAACAGTGGCATCAGAGTCGTTTTTGCCGCCGCCTGCTGGTTAATTTCTAGCTTCCGCTACACGCACCCCGTCTGCGTTTGGCAAAGTCGAAATTCTGAGGTGGTGATAAACTCTCTCTTGGTACCGTGGTGATTCCAGTTTAATTTTCAGCAATATTGTGATACCGGTGTGACTCCGGGTTTGTGTAATTCCAGTTTAATTTGTGTACACGTGTGATCCCGGTTGTGTGCCTTAGTTTCATGTGTTATTTTCTATTTATGTTGTCATGTCTTTCTCCGTGAATCAATACGATATGCTTCATTTTGATGGAAAAACTGACTTTGGTATTCAGAAGCAAAAGATTAAGTGTGTCTTAATCCAACAGAAAGCTTCTAAAGCTATAAATGAAAATTACTTAGAAACTGAGGATAAGGGTAAAATAGCTTAAATTAATGAAATGGCATGCTCTACAATTTACTTGAACTTATCTGACTGTGTGATTCGAAAAGTCAGTATTTTAGAATGTGCCAAAGAGGTTTGGGAGGAATTGGATAAGTTATATACCGTCACTTCTTTGCCTAGCAAGTTGTTCTTACTTGAAAAATTCTTTCTTTTCAAATTGGATTTGAGTAAAGATATTGATGACAATTTGGATGTGTATAACAAGCTTGTTCAAAATATTAAACAAGCGGGTGATAAACACATTGATAATTATACTCCTATTGTTTTATTGAATGTCATGCCTCACACGTATAATGATGTTAAATCTGCTATTATGTATAGTAGAAAAGACATTACACTTGACATTGTGTGAATAGCTTGAGAAGTAAAGAACTTGATTTAAAACATTCTAGGGGTAGTAATGATCATTACAAAGATTCTGGTGAAGTTATGTATGTGAGGGATAGATCTGAACACCAAAAGCATGTAACAGTAGTAAGAAAACAAATGGTCAAGGACAGAAGAGGCATAAGTCGAAAAAAATAGAATTATTATAATTTTGGTGATCCTGGCCATTATGCCAAAGATTTTCCTCATCCAAACAAAAATGAGCATGCATGGTAATGTAGCAATTGATAAGCCTCATATGAGTGATGTCTTTGTGATTAGTGATCATGTGAATCTTGTATATAGTTTTTTGCCTGAAAAATGAGTGGTTACTTGACTCATGTTGTACCTACCATATATCTCCTTCTAAAAATTTGTTTTCTAGTTATAAAACGTTTGAGCATTGTTATGTGTTATTAGCAAATAATAAAAAATGCAGGGTATTAGGAATTGGTGATCTATGTCTTAGATTTTCTTGTGGCTACGTGCTTAGATTGAAAATTGCTAGACATGTTCCTAATCTTTGTCATAATTTGCTATATAGTGTTGTTCTTGAGGATGATGGTTTGGAGGGAAAGTGGGGAAAAAGGGTTATGAAAATCTTGAAAAAATCACTTGTTTTGTTTAAGACTGAAAAGAGAAACAATTTGATGTCTGTCATGCTGAACCTGTTGTTGATTATGTGAATGTTGTGAAACATGATAGGTCTATTTTATGGCATAACAAGTTAGGTCATATGAGTAATAAAGGCCTTGATATTTTGCAAAAATGTGGTCATTTTCATTATTATGTGTCCTTTGTGCCTTTCTGTGAATCATGTGTTTTGGGTAAACAACACAAGGTTTCTTTCCTCAGTTCCTCTTACCCTAATTAGTCTAAGTGGTATGATGTGCTTAAATATATTCTTTGATGTTAGGGGTCTTGCTAGTGTTTCTACTCATGGTCGTAAATTTTATTTTCTATTCTTGATTGATGATTTTTCTAGAAAAGTTTGGGTTTGTTTATTGAAAAATAAATCTGATGTTTTTGATGAGTTTAAAACTGGGAAACTTTGGTGGAAAACCAAACAGTAAAGAAATTAAAATTCGTAGCACTGAAAATGGTCTTGAATTTTGTAATAAGAAACTTAATCATTTGTGTGATTTCTTTGGTATTAAGCGTTATAGGATTGTTTCTTATACGCTCCAACAGAATAGGTTGCTAAACGAATGAACAGAACGCTCTTGAAAAGAGTGAGGAGTGTGTTATCCTTATCTGGGCTCTCTAAGAAATTTTGGGGTGAAGCTTTTTGTGCTGCTACCTATCTTATCAATAAGTTCCCATATGTCCCTTTAAGAGGAAAATGCCCAAAAATGGTTTTCACGGGAAAACCACATGATTTGTCTAATTTGAGAGTTTCTGGTTGTAATACTTATGTGCATCAAAATGATGATAAACTTGAACCTAGATTTAAGAAATGTGTTTTCTTGGAGTATCCTAATGGGATTAAGGGTTATATATTGTGGACTAGAAGTGAACATGGTTTTAAAGTTGCGATAAGTAGAGTTGTGATATTCAATGAAAATAAATTTTCATGCTTGTCTGTTTCTTTGTTTGTTCATGTTTCAGAATCTAATATTGCTCCTTTTAAGGTGGAGCAATTGCCTGTTGTTGATCACTCCGTGAAGCCTACTGAATCTAAAAATACTCTTGAATTACATGATAATTTGAATAATTTACATGATGACAATCAAGTTGAGAACACTTCGGATGAGGTGGAGCATGTGTTCATGATGAGCATTCATTGCATGATGAAGATGATGAACATGATTTGCATGATTATCAACTCACTAGAGATAGGGGTAAAAAAAAACATTAAGAAAAAGACGGATAGAGTATCTGACTTTGCTTACATGTAAACCAAACATGGGTTTTTGCTCCTAAACCTGTTGTCTGTTGCTGAATGTAAGTGGTTATTTAAGGTTAAGGAGGAACCTGGAAATGTTATATTTAAAGAAGGATTTAATTAAAAGGAGAGAATAGATTATGCTGAAATATTTTTTTCTTATGTTGTTAAGTTCACTATTGTTAGACTTATGCTATTGTAGTTGCTCATGTTTATTGGGAAATGAAACAAATGGGTGTGACTACTGCTTTCTTGCATGGTGATCTCGATAAAAAGATTTATATGAAACAACCTGAGAGATTTGTAGATCCTAAGAAGCGTGACTGTGTCTATTTGTTAAAAAAGGCATTGTATGGTCTTAAACAGTCAATTACAGTGGCGGAGGGAAGGGGGGGGCATATGGGGGCCACCGCCCCCCCCAACTTTCTCACCACTTCCTTTTATATAGGCTTATATATATGTATATATATATAGTTTTTTTGATAAGTATCTTTTATATTGTTATTGATATCCTTGTAAATAGGAACTAAATCCCTATAATATTGGAACATAATTGGAACATAAGGAGTTCTTTAGTAAGAAATTTTATCTCTGTATATATATGTTCGGCATATATTATATTATATTATATTTGTTAGATTTTCAAATAGTTATTTACTTGCCTACAATATATTGGTGTTATGGTAGGAGATATGTTTTAACGCAATGTCTAAACCTATATTTTCAATTATGAAGACAAGTTATAAATAGAAGAGAATGTGCTTATTTATCTAGTAGTTTAACTATGACTTTTGAGAAATAATTGTCCAAAGTTTTGATGTCAATACATCATTTTTTTTTAGTTTGATCCCATCAAAAAACTTAGAGCAAAATTGAAGATATCTACTAGCTAGGTATTATATATGACAAAAAATAACGCCATATGTACGTAATTTTTGAAGTATAAGTTTAGTAAAATTTCGCCCCCCCTACCTAAAATTCCTGGCTCCGCCCCTGGTCAACTAGGCAATGAAATATAAAGTTTGACAAATGCATGCAATCTTTGAGTTTTGCTAAAAGTTCTTGTGATCATTTCTTATATTGTAAGAAAACCATTCTTTACCTGTGTGATGATATGTTGATTATCAGTCCTTGTCTTAAGTTTATTTAGCATGTGCAAAAATGTCTGTGTGAAAATTTTGCGATGAAAGACTTAGGTGATGCTAAAAGAATGTTAGGCATAAACATAGTTAGGGATGGAATTAAATCTACTCTTATGTTAAATCATATTTCATATATTGAAAATAGTTTGAGTAAATTTGACATATTGAGTGTAAAACTTGTGAATGTGCCTCTTGCGTCCCATTTTGTGTTAAGCTAGGAACAATCTTCTAAGATTGAAGCTAAAAATGATAAACTGAAGAAGGCGTCATATTCTAGTGTTATAGGTTCAGTCATGTATATGATGGTTAATTCTAGACCTCATATTCGTTACTTTGTGAGTTGCTTGAGCAAATATATGTCTAATCATGAGATGTCACATTGGAATGCATTGAAATAGCTTCTAAGATTTTTGAAATCATCCATGAATCTTGGTTTGACTTTCTGTGAGTGTCCTGAAAGTGTGAAACTTGTTGGCTATATTGATTCTAATTATGAAAATGATAGTGATAATAGAAAGTCTACTACTTCATATGTGTTTACCTTGTGTGCTTGCATAAGTTGGAAATCTCAGTTACAACCTATTGTTGCTTTGTCCACTATTGAGTCTATTATGTAGTTGCTAGCGAAGCTTTTAAAGAAGCTATTTGGTTAAACGTCTTGTGTCTAAAATTGGTTTTTTAAAACAAGATGTGGTTGTATTTTCTAATAATCAATCTGCTATTCAACTGTGTATGAATCATGTGTTCCATGATTGAACCTAAGTCACATAAAGCGAGTGCGTGAGGGTGAGCGTGTGCGTGTGCGAGTGCGACAGTGTGCGGACGAGTGCGCCAATTTAAGAATTTGAAGAATGAGTGAGCGCCTTAATGCTCTTATTAAAAATAAATAAAAAAATAATATATATGTATAATTCGTTATTATTAACACATATAATTATAATAAATTTATTTAGTTTGGTAATTTATGTTAATTTTTTTAATGTTATAAAATAAATTGAGACTCAAATTACAGAAAACTACCAACTAAAATATTTGACTTTGCTGCTTATGACTAAAAACATAAACAAAGCCCTATAATCTTTTCATTTTGTGAATCGGCCAATCAAAAGTCCAATGGATATTATTAATAATCAGTAACTCTAGGGACCAAAAGAGAAATATATTTGTCTTCCTCCTTAGAACCCGCCCCGTTTGTTGTGTATATACACAGATCTACTCCTCCATTTGCAGCGCCCATCTTCATACTGATTATGATCTTTTTCCTTCATTAATCTCTCTTCCTCTTCTATTATTTCTTTCCAGTAGCCATTCCCAGCCATCACTATCCCGCTACTTCTCTGTCAAAATATGAAGGCACGACTTAAGAAATATAAGAGCGCGCTTTTAGAAAACTTAAGTCTTCATAAGTCGTCGCTCCTGCTCTCAAATCGTCAGAGCGCGATCCGACCGCCAGTTCGCGGGGGTTTTTAGCCGAACTATGTGACTTAGGATAGAACTAAGCATATTGATGTTAGTTTCCACTTTATTCCCCACATAGTTGAAAATGGTTTAATTAAGTTAAACAAGATTCCTACTGAGTTCAATCATGTTGATATGATACTAAGGAGACGTTTGGTTTTGAAGTCAGAGTTGTAGTAGATACAAAAATTGAGAAAAAAAATAGTGATAAAATTTATCTCAATATCCTATCTACCGTTTGGTTAGGCGAGATTTAGGTAGACACAATCTCATGTGCTTATATTAACTAACATCTGGTACATCTAAACGAAGGTAACTTCTTGTTGCACACGGTTTGAAAATTACCTTGATTGTTTTTTTTTTTTTTTTTTTGGCTAAATGAACTAATTAAATTGGTTTTATGTTTAATTGTGAGTTCAATATAGTATTTCACATTTTGGTGTTATTACATGAGAGAAATGGAGGGGTTCTGAGGGATTAATTGAGATTCAACCCAAACACTAATGGGTCTTTGCTAGATTTATTGATATTCAACCAAAATATTGATGGTTTTTGCTGGATTTATGAGATTGAACCGAAAAATTGATGGGGTTTTGTTGGATTTACTGATTTGCATTTTCCAATTTTATGTTAACTTATATTTATAAATTACAATTTATTTTGGTAAATTACTTAAGTGATCTCCTTACCTTTGCAACACTTAGGTTTTAACCTTTCGGAAGAGTCATGTCCCATGACCTTTGATGGGCGTTTTGAGAAGTTTTGACTATTTAATGCATGTTTTGGTCCCCAAGTTCATTCTTACAATATACTCTCATTAAGAATAAACTCATACACCGTTTTTGAGAATGCGAGATAAAGGAACAGAATTTGGAAGGCCAAAATGAAGACAATTCCTCAAGATTTTCAAAGCTTCGAATTCGGTCAACAATGATAGGAGGTACGCCAACCTTTGCTTTCAATTTTGAGTGATTATCTATGATGCTTTAATCACATTATAGTCTAACATTTTACTTTAAGGATCGCTTGAAAATTATTCCTTACTGTTAACACTTTGAATGCCTTTACTGGAACTTTAACAGCCCCAAAATTCAAGCCTAAACAAAAACTACACAAAAAAATAACTAAACTATTAAACAAGAAATAATTAACATTATAGCTGAGAGTCAAACTAATAAATACATAAGAAACTCCAATACGTTACTCTAATCTATAATTTGAACTGGTCAACTCCAAACACCAAAATCTCTGAAGTCTTGTCCTGAAGGTTCCCTACTCTAGAAGGAAGGGAAAAACAAAACTAAAGAGATAAAAATCTCAGTGGGTGCTCGATGTGTGTGAAAGTGCATTACCATTTTCTTTAAAAACATACTAAACTATACATGCAAATTATGCTTTCTGTGACTCAGGAGTATTATTATTAGGTACCAATAATTTATTTAACTTTCAGAATTTCGAAACAATACAAAACGAGACAAGATCATTATTTTACAAAACAAGAAATGAGTATTGGTACTAAATAATAATAACTTATGACAAGCATATTGATTATTTCAATTAATTATGATGATCAATGAAATAGCTGATGCAGTCAACCTCAACACCTCACACGAGCATTCCTTATCGCCGCCTCCAAGGAGCGACCCTGGAAACTAATTTGCATGCCATGGCTCATGCGTAACGAATGATCTCCAAAGACACGCGAACCTCCCGCCATGTCTAAGGAGAAGGGGCAAGGGGACATGAAGCACCACCGACAGCCCTTTGCTGCCCAGCAATACCACATGCCTACCTACGCCAAGTTGGATCCAACTAACTAATAACCGAACCGAACATAACCGAAGGTGATCATCATAACCAATTTAATTTCTTTTACAATTTAAAACTAAACATTTTGCTTACTTAACAAAATCAGTGAAAGATATTCTTATAACCGACATACATACATATACATGCATTCCTTCCAGTTTTGCAATTAATAGAGTTTTATGAACACTCACCTGATCTGCGACTATAAATAAGACGTGCAACGTAGAAGCTAATCCGAACCACCTATTAGCCAAGCGAAACATTAATAAGTGCTACTCAAATAATTAATTTCTAATCTAGTCAAGTGAATCAAAAGTCGGGTAATGACTTCTAATCCTAACTTAAAAATATTCACGTACATACAAGAACTATAACATGCCCACTGTTCATGCAATTTTACCGACTCCACAAATCAAGCAAAACAACATGCTATCTATAATAATGCATGCTTACTGTTTCCAATTTCATATAGGTTCTAGCACATCAACATACAATTATATGCACGTTTACTAATACATAAGTATAGGGAATGGGATCATGGTGATTTATCATCAAAGAAAAGTTGGAGTTCTATTCCACAATCAGAAATTTAGAAATTATTAATATATATACCCACTGATTTAATATTCATATATTATAGGTGTTTAGGTTAAAAATTACTAATCTTAGTTATATGTGTATGAGCACATTAAACAAGTACTGATGATGCTATATAGAAAGTCTAAAATGTACGGTTCTCAAGGTAGTTTCAAAATCAAATAAAAAGATCAAAACTTTGAAATTCAATTTACACCTGATCCCTATCTTATATGTATTGCCTATTAAAGAATAAATAACTATGGCTAATTGTGCAACTAACCGCATCAGGGACAAAACAAGCCAAAGAAGAAGAAAAAGAAAAGAAGATGAAAGGTTACCTGGTGTGCAGACGCCAAGAAGTAGGAAACAAAACGTGCGATTTATATTTGGTGGACAAAAGACCTAATTTTAATATAACTCTAATAATTTAAAAGGTTATGATAATTAGGGTGATAGTTATTTATGGGCTTTACATATAACTTGCATGTACTATAATTAGGCTCAATTCATGTACGAAGATAATTTATTTATTAAAAAGCCCAATTTAACCCAGAAATCATAATAACTCTTAATAATTCAATCAATTAAGATTTTTGCCAGAAATAATTACGTAGATAGAATTTAAGATTTACAAAGAAAATCAGGGCATTATAATTTATAGGAACTATCTATTTTAAAATGCTGGTGTTTGTACTTTCATTGAATTTCCACATTTTTATTGTTGTTGTATAGATGGTGCATCCATTTACACTTCCGTGTGAATGTGATCGTGGAGCTATGCGCGTTACTTCAAAGCATGCTCTCGGGCCAAATACCATGGTAGGTATATTACTACATATGTCCAGTTAAAGAGCAACATAACAATTGGTTTATTTGGATGGATTCCTTGCACGAACAAACTTATTCACAATATCATCGATAATATCCAGCTCTTCTTCACAACCATCAAATCAATTCTCCAACCACATCCCCTCTTCAATGAGACAGCATGGCGGCGTTAAAGAAGATATTAACATTAAAAGTGAGATGCCTAAAGTTACACGAATGCATACTTCTCAATACAGCCATGTATGTACTACTGCAATAATGAAAGATATGACCAGTGGATCCATTCATTATAATGAATTCATTGAAAGTTTGAATCCAATAATGTGGCTCAAATCGTGATAGCATGATGTTGTGTTTGCTGGACACTTTTCTTAGTTCTATTTGTGTTGCTTCTGTTTGTTATTGTTATGACTTTTTCTAGAATATAAGATATTTAACATCCTTGTGCATACTATAACCATTTCAATTGTAATGTCATTCTAGTGCACAATTTAGTATTGTCCTTTCTTAGTATTCAAACAATTGTATTTGTGCTATGTAACTTCAAGTGACTTTGATGAAATGGATGGTGTTTGTAGTTGTGGTAGTTCTTATCTGTTGTGTTGAATGAATGACTCTCCCAAATTGGATACTTATTTCCGGTTTAGCATATTGTCATATGGACAAGTGAATTTTGATTTAGAATGATGATGTTTGTTATGCAGAAACTTAGAGACAAATATATGTTGTATGTAATCCTTGAATAAAATTTGCAGAAAGAATATACATGTTGATTCATATGAAACCTGTGTTACATGCTCTGGGCTATTTATCTCTTGTATTCATTCTCGGCATGTAAGAAAAGAAAGCAAGGAATTTTACTTAAAGGTGATTCCACATTTAAAATTTTGAATATTTTCTAATTATTGCACTATTTTTTCGGCTAATAGAACTTGCATCACAACAGTGAAGCATCTCAATTTTTCTTAATGAAATCAGGAATTAGTTGAAAGCATCATCACCATATAAGACCACAGTCATTGTTGCAGTACAAGATCGCAGTCGCAATGAACTAGCAATCAGAGAGAATTTCCCAAAAAGAGTATTTCCAGCCTTCTATTAAATTAAGTAAAATAGTTAATCAAATCTTGCACGAAGAAAATTAGCTTAGATGGTTTTATTGTTGAATGACGGTTAGCCTACCTTGGCACACAAGAACACAACCAATGAACATAACTGTTTACATGTTTAAGCATAAAAGACATCAACATGCTTAATACATGTATATATTTGGAAGCTCGCTTATCACAACTGATAAATAAATCAAGCAAAGTTATACTCCAGTTCATAAAGCCATTATGCTACAGTGAGAAGAAGATATTTTTTTCCTATAATGATGCTCAAGCTCTAGGCCATAAAGCCATTATGCACATATGTTGAACTACTTGAACTTTTTAAAGTTGATAGCAACACATAAAACAAAAGGTAAACTATAGACATTTCACAAACAAAAATATACTGCAATATAACACCCTCACTGCAATTCCAGGATCTCAAACAAACCAACAACCATATATGTGAGCAAGAAAATACACAATCTACAATTTTTAGATGAAAGTCTTCCAATTAACTTCAACAAGCATTCGACAATGGAATAACAAACAACATTTCAAATCCGACAAAAGTTAAACATTTGCAACAAACTAGATTCAACAAAATACATGTTCCTAATACTTAAGCAAGCAACTAGACTTATAAAATTTGCATATTTGTTGATGCAAATTCTCTAATTACTTCAACAATCCTTTGACAATGAAATCCACGAACTTGGCCCCGAGAATTTAACGACATTTAAAAGAAGTACTCCATGTCATTCTTCTCATGTATGAACTTATGCCCAACTAGAATACGCTCCTCCTCAATGAGAAGTTCTATTTCTTCAAGTGCAGAAATATGTTTGGACGAGATGCACTAGCATTTCTCTTCTCGCCGAAATTGAAAGAATCGGCAATCTCTTGAACCTGCTCCTTGGTTTCAAGTGACCTGCCCAAACTCTATATGGCAATTTCTTACCGCAAGCGTAAGAGTGCAAGTAGTGTAGGGAAGTAATTTACAACCCAAAAATACCAAACCCTAGGGAGAATTGCGCTGAATCATACCTATTAAGAAATCTATTTATGCAATAACAAAAACAATGACTATGAAGCTATCACCTTTCACCATTAGTATTTAACAGTAAGAGTAAATGAAATATATTTTGGATTATTGGAATAAGTAGAAACTAAAACACTTAATAAACTAAAGAATTAATTCAATAATAAAACAAGTGGTATCGTAAGGATTAAGTTTCTTTGGATAAGTATGAGTCCAAAACACATAGACAAGTCATTATTAAGATGAAATATGATCGACTCATGTGTGAGATGTATTAAACTATGAGGTAAAACCTATGATTATAGGTTGCCAAGATGGAAAACACTACTCTGTAATTCGGAATGTGACTATGTGTACGTTGTTCCTACAAACCATTTACTTCAATGAATTACCCACGTCTTCTCGTTCTAGACGTATCTTCACACGACATGTGGAATTTTATAACCTATGAGATCTATCCTATGAGTTCGTCTTTCGCATCTGTCATACGAATCTAATCTATTATGTGTTCGTGACACACATAAAGCATATAACTTAAGTTATAAGTTCAATTTAATTGTTCCTCACACACTCATCTCAACACAATCATCTCGACATGATCTCTACCCAAATACTCTCATCGCCTCACGACACGTGATGGATTTAGCTATGCATAATTAAAGTAAACATGAAAACATCTATAAACTAAACCATGGTCTTGAATAATACAAACTAAAGCAAAGATCTCGTCCAAACAAACGTACAAAAATAAAAGCAATATTCAAATCAACAAAACTCAATTCAAGTGTACGAATAACTAAAAAATATCAACTCAATCACAACTTTGATCTTCGTTCTTATCTATCTTCTCTGATCTAAAACAAAGTTTGACTCCAAGACTCTTCTCTAAAAGTATTCACCAGTTTCTCTACTACTTTCTTCTAGTGGCTGCTCTGGCTATCCCTTCTGAGTCTTTAGGTGTCTTTCATTTTATATCCTCTTTGGTTTGTAAAGTCTCATTCTTTAATTCTCCTCAAAACCTAAATTTCCGTGTCAAAGTGATTTATAAGCGATCGCATTCAGTTTGAATGCAGCGGTTACTAAATTAGGATTGCGTCATTCTTTAGTCAGAAGCCACCGCTTCTGGTTCCTCTTCAGTGTCAAGCGATTGCTCCTCTTTACATTCCCTTGCTTTCCTGCTCGCATGAATTGCTTAGAATTTATCTTTTTAGCCTATTTTCATCTTTTTTCACCAAAATGACTCCTAAATAATAAAATTAAAGAAAACAAGTAAAAAACTCAAAACAACTAAAGAACATATAATAAAACGGTCTATTTGACATATGAATAATGAGTACAAAATGGACTTATCATCAAGCATATAACTTCTAACAATTTCCTTAAATATCTCAGCATTATCCTCTCCATACGACCTTTTTTTCTTCTTCTTGACCTTAACAAATGTTGCTTTTCTTCCATTTGCACGAGGCAAGGAAAGAACTACGACGGATTCATCCAAAGCCGTCACATGTGTCGATGTTCCGCTTTAAGTAGCCTCCATCTCAGCTTCATCGTTACTTGAATTTGAGTCCACAGACATAGGGACATCCTTCGATCCACTTCCACTGTACTTATTCCATGCCTCTACCATGATCTCTTGGACAGTAGCCCCGCATCTTCAGCACCTTTTCCCGTAGCCCTATCTTTCCCGAAAACTTCAGCCCAATTGTCATAGTACGGGAAATTCTTGTTACGATGGCCAACAACTTCAGGATGAACTTATTCAAAAAGATATTAGTTCAAGTAAACTCTAAACAATTTAATAAATTTTAAGATTTTAAGTTTGTACCTTCACATACGAAGTCCACACCTCATCGGATTCTATAATAGGCTTTTTTTTTTTTTTTCCTTTAATTCTAGCCCAAACACTAGTGCCTGCTATGCCAAGTACTTGCGAGAAAACTCTTTTCCAAACAGTTAACTTTAACTTAATTTGTGTGTCACCATGAAGATCAATATCCGGCCAACACGCTCTCATTAAAACTTCTAGCTCACGTAAATACCCAACCTTAAAACCATTGTCACATTTGAACCCGCTTGCCTTCAATTCTTTGAGGGCATCAATAAGAACCTCTTCCTCTTCTTTAAAGCAAACTCTTCGGCTCTTACTTTCCTTCTTTGTCTCTTTTGACTATGAGTTTCCATTGATGTGGCTATTGCTACAAGGGAGAACAAAGAAACAGGGTCAGTTTCAAAAAAAGGGTTGCATAAAACAAAACTTCCATTAATATATTTTGACAATCCATAATAATGGGATGGATAAACAAATGAAATCAATATACAGAACAAATAAAATCCAATTAATGCATGTTCCAATCAAGAAATATTCAACGATACAAGAAGTTTGACTATACAATGCACACACAACCAATATTCAATGGAATGTTATAGTTCCTAATCAAAAACAACAATTTCATGGAATCCTATCATGCACGATTAATGTCGAGTCGTTGTCTCCAATCAGCATACATTTCTTTTGCAATGGTATCCAAAAATTATTTCAAGCTGGTGAATTTTCAATCCCCTCAATAAACTCGTACTCAACATCATTTTCACCTTCCGTAGGCACGTGTTCGTAAGCATTCATTGGATCAACAACCATTTCTGTGTGGATATGATTATGGAGCAAGCACAAGCTACAATGATTCTATTTTGGACCTTCATTTGGTATTGACATGGACCTTATTTAAGTATTCCCCACCTTGCCTTCAACCTTCCAAATGCTCTTTCTATATATTTCTGGCCTTGGTATGTTTCATATTGAATACTTTTGATAGTCATGAGGTACTATATTCCCATTACCCCACTCTTTGAGACGATAACGCTTTCCACGGTATGGAGCCAAATACCCTTCATAATTAGTGTAATCACCATCTACAAGATAATAATTACATGTAAAGTTCTGGGGTCAATGTTAGTGAGAAATAATAGACATGTAAAATAACAAAATATAAAAATGAACAAGCGGTCGATGTGATTATCATAATTTCACACACCTTGTGGCACTTTTAGACCTGTTGGCCTATTTAGCACATGCTTAAGTATCCTACTATCTGTCGTTGATCTTTCCCACCCCTCTAATACATAAATGAATTGCATATTTATATCACAAACACCCAAAAAATTCACTGATATCCTCCTATTGCACGCTCTATACATTGGTTGGTCACGACAAAGAGCCCACATGTCAACAAATGTCACATCTAAGGCACCCAAGCAGCTCTGCAAATCACAGCAATATATTACATGACATATCAAGCATATGTTGTACAATAATCACTATAAAATTATGATTAAATATACCTTAAACCACTTCCATTGATCATGATAGTTGTTGTTTTCCTCGACAAGAGGCTTTGGTGTTACGAAAATATGTTTTTCCAACAAAAGCAACACGCGAAGAGTCTTGTTGAAATAACGACTAATAGTGTGACCAGACCAGTGCCAACGAAATCCCATTATTTGATTCTTATCATGGTGTGCAAACTCTTTCAAAAAAAGAGCTACTTGTTCACAAACGCTAACATACTTCTCATCCTTCAAACCCGCTCCATGACAAAGAACATAACAAAGACGGAAAAAACAGTTCCTATCCATTCTCAAATTATTTATGCATTGGAAGTCAGTCAATTCGGTGAGCTTATCCATATATGCGGTGATGTATGGTATCTTGCGAATCGAACTATAACGAATCTCACGCCTACGACGCATGTTATGGGTGTTCCGTGCATGAAGATGTGCAAGAAGAAGCATACACATCATACGGTTTGTGCGCAATAGTATAATTTGGAGTAGTGCTATCAGAAACATTTTCTTCCTTTGTTCCATGGTAAACCAAAGCAACTTTTTAGCAAAGAATGCAAATATCAGTAAAAGCATCATTTTTGGTAGAAACTATACAAGAAAATAAAATATGCAGAAACTTTTCTGCACTCACAATCAAATACTACATCATACAGACACTAAACCGTTGCCAACTAAGCCTCACCAATATCTTTTTAGTTCAGATCTGAAGAAGAACAAGTTGTAAAATCAAAATAATACAATGCAAGTTAACAAATTATGCATAAACTATTCTGCACTAACACACAACCAAGTTTAGTTGTGACAAAGCCTAAACCACCACCAATAAATCCGATCGAGTTATTTTTAGTTTAGATCTGAAGAAGAACAAGCTGTAAAATCAAAATAACACAATAGGGCGACAATGAAGACATCATATTATACTACAAAAATTACCCAGCATAATTAAAAGAATTAAGAAGATGTAAGTACCAAATTACTACAACGTGCCTCTTTGTAAGTCAAATTCCATCTCTCTTCTTGTCGCGTGCTTCAAAAATAAAGTCGAACGGAATCAGATAAGCCTCTCAAAATAACAAAAAGATGAAAAGCCTGAAGAACCCTACATGTTGCGAGAGAAAAGGATGAAGAGAGTTGGGAGGCTGAAGAATCCTAAATCTGACGGGAGAATGAAAGAAATTGAGAGTTTTTTTTTTGTTAAGGGTTTTTTTGTCTTTTTCACTCTCAATTTAAGGACATAACGGACATTTCAAGTTGCCAATTTTTAAATGAAAGACGGAGATAACTTTATCTCCCGGGCGGGGGAGGCAGCGACAATATTTCAAAGAATATTCACACTTTTTATCTCGTTTGGGTTGATACCCGGGCTGGCCCGTTTTGTGTCCCGAACCCAAACGGTGGATAACTAGGGGTAACCAATATTATCACACCTTATAAGCTAAACCAAACGCTTCCTAAGTGGTTCGGTGTAGAAAAACTTCTTTCTTGTCAAAGGATGATGAACTTTGACTTTGAATGACCTATGTGACAAAGTCTCATATGCTTGCTTCGTGCTTGCTATGGTGATTTTCCTTGAACTTCGTGTTATGTGTCCCGATAGTTAGCTTGCTTAGTGCTTTCGATGATGGCTAAACCCTCAGTGTTTAGGTGTAGAAAAACTTATTTCATGCCAAAAGATCTTGAACTTTGACTTTAGATGATCTATGTGACAAAGTCTTAGTTGCTTGCTTCATGCTTGCTATGGTGATTTCCCTTAAACTTTGTGTTATGTGTCCCGAAGTTGGCTTACTTTGTGCTTCCGATGATGGTTATTACCATCTTTGATCTTTGTGATGAGGAGTGTACTTTGTGTACCCTCCATTGTCACTTTAACTTTCTTTATGAACTTGCAGGTGTGTCGGCGATGATGTATTCTCAGTTCCCACATCCTTAGTGCACCATCTTAGTCCGAAAGATAGAGATTGTTGGGTATCATTTGGCCTAATTCTATTTTATACCCATATAGCCTATTTTCTTATTTTAGACCAAAAGTCTTTTAGCCCAAACCCTTACTAACCTAACCAAAAATCTGAATAAGAGATTTGAGAGTGGAGGGCTGCTATGTGAGTTGAGGAGCAGAAAATTGAGAGGGAAAAGAGAGAGAAAGAGAAGAGAAAAGAGAGGAGAGAAAGAGACTCGCCTTCAAGCTTTGTGCATCCTTCCTTTCATTATATTCCGTCACTATATGTGTTGAATCCTTTGTGGGTGTGGAATTTTTAGGGCAAAACTTTGTGGTGTACGAAAAGAAGTGGACGATCCCGGAATCGAGGCTATTGTATTAATACCCAACAAGCAGATCAAAATATATGAAACTTTGATCCATATATATAGGTTTCCTAATTTACTTTAAGTTGAAAGAAAATGATGTAATTTGACAATTTCATTTCTTGAGATGAAGTTAATCAATATTGATTTCATATTAAAGGATAGTAAAATATTGGTTGGACCATATTACTCATACCCGTTGTCTATAATAAATTATAGGGTAAAACACTTTAAACCCCCCAACCTATGGAGTATTTTAAATGTGCCCCCTAAATTATAAAAAAGAGCAAATACCCCTCCCCCTCCAACATTTTGGACTCGTGTGTGCATTTTTGTCCGTTGGATTTGTTCTTAGGAGACATTTCACACCATTTTTCAATAGGTTTAGAGGATATTTGTTCTTTTTTATAATTTAGGGGCCACATTGTGAAACACCCCATACATTGGGGGTTTAAAGTGTTTTACCCTAAATGATAATACAATAATTTTAGAGGCGTGGAACTATGGAGTACTCAATTCGATATTAGTAATTCTTTTTTTTAACTATCTAAAAATATAACTAACACTTTAAAAGATAAATAGCGTTCATATTTTAGTTGCAATCTTATTTAAGTGGTTTTAAAACTTGAAGTCCAGATAAAGTTTTCTGGAGTGGATAGTTCAAATAAAAAACGTAATGTGTAATTACTTTTGTTAGACTGAATTGCGAAAACAGAGGGCTACGTTTTTGCTTTTCTCTTTATAAATAAAAATAAAATTTAGGTACTTAGATTTATATATACTCTAATATTATCATATATACGATATTTTATATACAATAATGCATTGACTTTACATTATTGTTCAATTATGAAATTTTTTAGTTACATATATCAAAAGAAAAACTAATTGAGAAAGATGAACAAAAAATATATACTTGTTTTAAGTTTAGTCAACTGAATTAGTAGAATCCCCAAATGTCTGATTTTGAATTTACCATACAATTACAGAAAAGCAATGACGAAAGATGAATCTGAAATTCATTAAATAGGAACTCCTAGGGGGATTTTGAAAATAGCCAGAAGATAAGGGTCCATTGAGCAAATCCTTCAATTGCACATATATATTTTATTCCTCTTCAAAAAACCACCCAACAACTCTGTAAATATGATGATTAGCTCCAATAAACATCACTTGATCTGACCACAAACAACAGAGTAAAATCTTATTGAAAATGTGGAAGTTTTTTGAAGGCGATGATGAAGAACAGCAAGATGAATTGCTCGAAGGAACCGAAGGTCTCTCATCTGTACAGGTATAATCGCCATTTAATTATTAACTATCTTCATGTCAGTTTAAAGATCGAGTCTTTATTGCAAAACCCATATTGATTTCACATTTTTTGGTTGATTTTTAAATAAATGTGCAGAGGGTTTATGCGTTTGCAGCTTGTTTACTGGCTGGACTTGTTTTAATGTTCTTGGTGAGTAAATCCCACTTCAATTATTCGTTTATGTTTTAAAGAAATTTGTGATCCGTTATTTGGACTATTAATACAATTGCAGCTGCAAATTTTTACAATTTTGTTTGAGAAAGTACTTTTTATGTGTGAATTGATGGCCTTTCTGTTGCATGTACTTTTGTTTGCAGTCACTGATTGTTTTTGCAATGCCAATCAAATTTGCTTTGTTATTTACCTTCGGCAACGTGATGGCGATTGGAAGGTATATTAGTTACTCAGATGAGCTGCATTTAATCCTTCTTATGTATTTCCTTTTTTATCTTTATGTTGGTATTGGTTTTGTCGTTTTTCGTGTTGATTGTTCTTGTTTGAGCTGATATAGGCTAAACAAAATTTGTCTCGCACCGAAAGTTACGAAATTTAGGAGCTATCGGCGCTTGCAATTTGCATACAAGTTTCCATTGTTGTACTATTGAAATGCCTTATTAAAGGGAAATGAAGCGTGTTTGTATAGAATGGTCTAGATTATATCGCAAGCCACGTGGATAATTGTCATCACACCCCAGTAGTAACTTCGGTACCATTAGGTTGGTAGATTGCTAAACCCGTCAATTGTCTTAGTTAGGCTCTGATACTGTTTTCAAATTTCAAAGGGACAAGGGAAGCTCGTCCATGTAGAATATCAAGATTATGTCTCAAGTCACGTGGGACAATTTTCAACAGATATATTTGGAGATACATCTTATAACTGTGCAAGACTTAATAGCTAAATGTTTGAGGTTTAAGGAAGTCTTTTTGGTGATCTCCACACCCTCTTGTCTTAGGCTGGCTAGATATTGTGTTATGAATTCCTCCTCGGTGGTACAGTGTTTGTCTGTTTGAGATGTACTTGCTGGTAAACTAACGAGAACTTGTTATGTTCTGCTATTTATCTGTGATTACTTGGAAATAACACATTGTATGTTAGTCTCCATTGTTCACTGGAGTTGTAAGTTGCTGGTTTCTTACATCCTTCAGATATCTATTGGCAGCACAGCTTTCCTCATTGGACCTGAGCAGCAACTAAGAATGATGCTTGATCCTGTCAGGGTCTACGCCACGGCAATCTATGTTGGGTGTGTTATAGTGGCTCTTGTTTTCGCTCTTCTGGTAAGTGTGTTATTTATTTCAGTAAGTTGTGCTGGGGTCTTGTGGTCCTGATCATGGAAGAAAAGATACTTATAATCTTAGCAAAATTCTAAAATAAAGTTGAGGGTTTATTAAAGATTGATTAGATCTTTGGACACACTTAAAAGTGTCATACTATCGTCCTTCTATTGACAGGCATATCTAGTCTCGGAGTTTTATTTATCCAAACTTAGTTCTTATGTTCCAAATCAGGCTTGGGTTGTACTATATTAAGAAATCTTAGTTCCTTTTTGAAGTTACTCACTTATCTCCCAATCAGTGACAGAGATGCACTGCATGATTTAAGTGTCAACTCATCATATTTCCATACGTGTGCTTATGATATAGTAGAATTGTATTCTTATTACGTGTTTCATCTAATCTTTTTCAGATCCACAGCAAGATTCTCACACTTCTTGCCATCATATGTGAAATATGTGCCCTTTTTTGGTGAGTATTTTATATTATGTATCCTTCTTCTTGCATTTTCTGCAGTTCATCACTTCTGTTCTGTGCATACAGTTCACTGTAGTTCATTTAGACTTTGTACAGTAGATCAAACGTTCATCCAGAAACCAAAATTATCTCTTTTTACTTATTATCTTCATGCTATAACAGTTAGACGCTCATGTCTAACTATGTAAATGCATCCTGTGTATACAAATGTATTTTCTTGTACAGAGATGTATTTTCTAACCGTGCAGTAATCTCCTGCAGAGGTGTACTACTTAGACCATAAAAATATGTTTCATTGAGCCCTAAATGCTAACTGAGCTGAAAATAATACTCCCAACACTAAAGTCCAACAAGATAATTAAAATTGACATTTTAATGCTTTAAGTACCTTATTGTTTCAATAATCAAGTTCTAGTGCTCGTTTCCCCTTGGGACATTGGACTAACACCCACCAACATAGTAAAATCTTGAAACTTAACACCTTTCGGCTTGAAACAGAGGTTCCCTAAGAATTTCCAGATTATGTAAAATCTTATGAATATCATAATGATGGTTTAGCTACAAAATAACAACAATATACTTTTATTTGTGAGATGCAAAAGAAAGATATAGATTTTGTTTCTTTTTGAGAAACTGAGAAGTAAATGAAGTTAAGCTGGAACCAAGTCCAAGAATCACAGCCTTTTCTATCAAAAAAGAATATAAGTAATTTCAAAATCTCTCTGTTGTACTATAAGATATAGTTTTTTTAGAGGGAAAAATACACACAGTCAAATGCATTCTCCTTTGAACTTTATTATTTTTGTATGAGATAAATATGTAGTAATCTCATGTATAGCTAAGGACAAAAACAATAAATGAACCCTGCAATCCCAATTAGTTAGGTAGCTATATGAACCAAAAGAAAATCAGGTCAAGTCTCACGCATGAATTCTCGTTCTTCACTCGTTTCGGTTGAGTAGGGCGTCTTCACTTGTCATTTTGTATGACCTTCATCCACGTTTTAATTGGTTGTTCTCTTGCTTGCTCTGTCCTTTTTCTCTGCATCGATAGTCTCAACGTGTCGTTCCGGCGTGTCTATAGGTCTTCATTTCACATAACCAAACAATGGAAAACGATTTTCTTGCATTTTCTCCCTGATGGATGCCACACCTAACTTGCTACCAATGTAATCATATTTGCATTAAATCCGAAGACCTCTTGATCAATTGAAGTACTAGTAATCTTTACAATTACATTATTCTATAAATATGACGTCTCCTCCCACAAGTTCCATAGTTACGCTTTGCTGTTGAAGAAAATATTACAAAATAAAAATAAAAAGAAGCTGAATGCTATTCAAGAAACGTGAAGTTATAGGTTCCTTATTTATTGTATAAATGCTTAGACCATTGCGACTTTTCTTTTCACCATTCATTATAATTATTCTTGTGTTTAAGGAATTACTTACCTAGAAAAGGTAACGCAAACATAATGATAAAATTAAGAGTTGGAACTGAGGATTAAGAAATCTTCAAATGGTCATTCATCAATTATTCTAAATTATATGGGATTTAATATCTGTTCCATGCGCTGATGTGTTTTAACCCAGCTCTTTACCCGTATAATAAATTTTGTCATGCAACTAAGCGAACATCCGGTTGGCTGCACCTTTACTTATGTAACATTACTGACTACTATTTTTATTTTTTTGCCATTGCAGGTACAGTTTAAGTTACATTCCTTTTGCACGTAGGATGGTTTCAGAAGTGACGATCCGTCTCTTTGACACTGAAATCTAAATAGCTTATTTGCAACCAACTTCGTGGTCATTCCCTCCAAAAAGTTGTGAAGAAGCATTAAGGTTTAGTTGGTTGATGGCCCTACTTTTAAGGTGGCAAAACTTAATTTGATCTGCTTTTGCTGGTGTGTGTGATAATAAGCAGTATCCATCTGAGTTTGGTAGATGGACCCGGTGATTGTGATGATTTCTTGGATTGTTTGATCCAATTGAGCCTCATTTGCAACATACTCAATAATCATCTTTTTGGGATTGTTACATCTGATTGACAGGTCGTGCACGATATTGATTTTATGTACGTGATGTACTACTCTATGTACAGATATAAAGTGTATTTGTACTTGGTGGTTTCGTTTGTTTCGTTGATATCTTCTTTTTATAAAGCATGTCGACTTCGATTCTTGAATAATCCTAGTAGAGTACCATATAGTGTATCTTTTTATCTTTAACTGGACTTGAATCATTTAAAGATTGAATCTTTTTGTGATTGAAATGCATATAGGAGTTCTCATAAAGTCAAAAGATGTCCATATCCGAGTGTTTGGGGGTGGGTGGGGCGAATAGGACAGACGTATAAGTTTGTTAAACTTGTGAAAATTGTGATGTATACTTTAATGTTAATGGGAACTTTGGTGAAAACTATGGAGTACCGAACGAGTAAAACATGTTTTTATGACTACTTATGAATCCCAACTACAAAAGAAGGCAGTAGGTAACTTAGTCCCCATCTCAACTACCAAAAATTGAAGGAAAAACCCATTTGACAATGACAAGTCTTCTTAATTCACCATTTTAATATGTTGATTGAATTGTTATCATTAAATTGCATTGACTTAATTATATGAAACACTAAGTGAAAAGGTAAATTCTTGATATTCTGAGTAGCTATCGCTGAAGATTCTAAATGGTTTTTGTTTGAGTGGGTGGAGATAAAATGTTCTCTCTTTTTTTTTTTTTCTTTTTCATTTTGGTTGCTCCTTGTTTTGATAAACCTGTCACCACCAGGACTCCCGCCCACCTGGCGGGTCTTATTCAAGAGATATGCATACTTCTTACTAGCTTTAGTGCAGTGACGGAGACATTTTGCTATAGGCAGACTTTTTGGCGAAGCTAGGTGCAACATGGCAAGTTTAGTCCCAGGGACAACATGTTTTAGCGAGCAATCCGAGTCCACTTATTTTTCATGTATGGGATACATGTTTGGATTGGCTGATCCCTATTTTGTATTATGATATGTGTTATGTTTCTATCCGCTCTACCCGGTCCCCGTTCTCTTGTATTAAAACTGTTTGTTTGCATTAAGTTTTAATATTATAGCTTAACTACTACGTCTCATAAAAAAAAAACAAAAAAAAAAAACTGTCACCACGAATTCAAGATGAAATGTGATTTAGGGATTATAAAATGACCTGTACACTTTTTGCACTAAAATATTTCAAGTATATGATCAATGTTGAGTTGCACAGAGGCAAAGGACTAAAACTGTGTAGGTTTCTTCCAAGAAATGTCTTTGTGGGAATATATACAAACTTGGACTAAGTCAAGACTGAATTAATGATTTCCCTCATGAAGACATAGACTTGGGACATTAAAATTCATGTATGTTTGAAAGATATTTTGGACTAATGACTATTTTTTAATTGATTTGAGGTCTATAATTAGGTCAATTATTTTATCTTTATGGGTTACATCACACTATAATTTTGAAAGTTCTACGACTCGTTAATAGTAACTAAACTTTTACACAATGCAAGTTTTGCTTGGAAATATCTGATCAGAATTACATCTCGTTAGCTAAGAGTACTAAATAATGGAAATCTTGTTAAAAGACAACTATATATAAAAGTTGTTAAATACATTAAAAAAATAAAAAATTGACCCTTCAGCTGGTGGGGGGGGGGGGGGGGGGGGGGTAAAATGGTTAAGTAATTACTCAAAGGATTCTTTTGCCAACAAATACTCATCTGTGTTATTTTTGTTAAAAGAGATGACAAAATATTCTACATACACAAAAATTTTGTTCAATCGTGGAAAATCGAGAGAGAGAATGAATTTTTATCATGTAGCTCATGTACACGAGTTATCGTAATTTACAATTATCATATTTTTGTCAAATGATAAGTATAATTATTTTTTCTCATCACACACCATCTCATATTAAACATGTTATCTTAATGTCATTACACATTATACAAATCTCACAGTGACAAAAGAAATTAAATAACATACAAGTTGATGAAAACATATTTAAAAATATTACATGAGAAGAGTCGCAATAGCCCCCACAAGAATTCACGTCCAATATCTAACTAGTTCAACTCATCTGGAAAATGAAAAAGAAACACAAGTTGGAGCAAGAGTAACTAGTCAAGCTAGCAAAAGCCATCATATCTCCTGCAACTGGCTTCATGATCACATCATGAATGAATATTCTCTTCCTCATATAAAAAAACATTTAGTAATCAAATATATTTAAATGAAGATTCCAAGTATCACACAATTCCATTATTAACATTCACTACAAAAATACAAAAGAAGAAGTCGTTCCAAGATTCAGCCCATACATCCATAATACACTCACCCACGACAACATTATCAAAAGAAAAACGACAAGTCCCTTTCATTTAAGCAACAAAAACCTGCAAAGAAACGCCAATGTGTGTGTTCCTTTATAGTTTATACCATCAATCATTGCTTTGTTCTTTATTTTTCCTAGCCCAATCAGATTCATTAAAAAAATTCATAATTCATTTAAAAAATTCATAAAGTGATAAAAGTTGTAAGCAACAACTTGTGTTGTCAGTACATAAGTTAATTTATTTTGTTGTAGTATTCGGCTTTTCGGTTAATTCTGACCATTCACTGACCCTTTGAGAGCAGAAAGGAGAAGGTTTCATTAGCCACTCACTTATTGCAATGGCCAATGACTTTTCTTATTTATTCTTTTTTACTAGCAAAAAGTTAATGCTTGCAAGTTGACTCGGCCCCTTCACGTCTCTATTAAATTATACATGGGCCGATGGGCGATACTAGCAAAATATGATAGAGGGAGGGGGGTAAAGGAGGATAGACTATCAATATATATTTCTTGATGTAGAATATCTATAAAATAATATTATATGTCAAACAATATTCATGGTACATATTCATACTAATTAATTAGTACTTTGAAACCATACATGGTACTTTTATTGATTCAAATTCACATTTTATCATGTATTATTTTTCTTTTTGTGTCATAGGAACTTGCAGTCAATAAATTTTGGATGAGTCGAGCAAAATAGTATGCAGATCGAAGAAACCACGAGTATGTGACAAACATACTTAGAAAGAATAGAATTAAACTTGCTCCTTATGAAAATTGAACTTAAAATAAGGAGAAGAACCTATTAAGTATTAAGTAACCAACCATGTCTCGTTTGGGAGCCATCATAGTACTTTCTCGTAAGCAAATGTACTTTTCACTCAAATAGAACAGTTTCGGTTTTAAGATCGATCATTGACTTGTTCCCTCTTAGGATAAGTGGAAATTATTCGATGTTTAAAATATAGTAAAGTAAAATCTTACAACTTAAACAATACGCAACCTTTTTTCTTCTTGCTGCCTTGCTACATTGAAGATTTTTCTTATCATTTTGACGTAAAAATTTAATATCCCCATCTCTTAATATTATGTCGTTGTGATAACGAAAGGGAACCAATAATGATACAAATAGTGAAGTTTCGGACCAATATGAACTATATGCAAAATCTTGGTTCTGATTTGACCATGACCTTTTTTCCTACACATGGCACAAGACCATGAGTTATGGTCCCTTAACTGCCGAACATGCTGCAGTATCCTAACCATATCGTTCAATTTTAAATTTGTTCTTTACTTGTCGCCATTACTAACAAAAAATAAACACACGTAATATGATAGATAGAACTGCATGTTCATATATAGTAACTGTCAATCCAGGTCAACAATTTTGTCATTTTTAGTTTGCGGAGATTATCAATTCTGTCGATTCTCAATCCCACGCGACAACTGAATTTTTTTAGTGCCACTTTCTATCTTATGATGAGTGCATTGTGATGTTTGTATTATTTTGTTAGAACATGGCTATGTACTTTGTCTTTTATGTTTTTTTTTTTTTTTCCTGTCGTCGTCTTAACAAATTATATTAAGCAAACTCGGTGTAACTTATAAGACATGTACCTAAATTGCCCGAGAAGTCGAATTTGAAACCAAGAAAAAGGATTCCATCCTTTTAACCAATTGAGTCACTCTTGCGTGCATGCGTCTCTTATGATCTCTTTTAATTCATACAAAATAAATTCTTAAGGGACTTTTATGTAAGTTGTCTGGTCACAATGATCTAAGTTGAATTTAATGGCCTAAAGTATATCATATATATTTAATAACTTAATTTAGAATGCCGTACTAAAAACACGACAACAAATATATGAATTTGATTTAAACAGGATCCTTCTTTTGTTAGATCGATAAGTCATTTTCATTGAAAGCAATTCATTGGTTTACTTAAAACTGAAGATTAAAACGTTTGAGTAGAAAGGCGAAAAAACAAACACAATCTTCCTGCCCGCTTCCTTTGCTTAGCCAAATCGGGTTAATTTAGAGCACTGACAACGCCCTTCAACAATACTGTATGAGACAAATTGCAAAAGAAATATTAATATATATATATATATATATATATATATATATATATATATATATACACTTATATATATATGAAAATACTATAAGATATCGAGTTTAATTAAGGCACGTCAGAAAGGATTTTGGTTACAAAATAACTGACATAGCACGTAGAAATCTTGGATCTTATATACCTGGAATCTTTTAATATAAAGGTGAGTCAACTTACAAATGTTCAGATCTTTACTCAAATGCACGTACTAAGCTCTCTTCAATATTAATTATGTTCCTCGGGAGGCAAATTACAAGTTGCTTTGCCACTAAACAAGTAAATTAACTTTGGATTTATAAATAAGGTCGGCCAACTACTCCCAACTAATTTCCCAAAAATTTGCCGAGGGCATGTGTGGAATTTACTTCAAAGTCGCCTAGTTATATGATTTCTATCACAAAATTAATTTGATCGTTATGTAGCCTAACTTTTTCAATGTTTTATAAGAGAACTGTCTTAAAAAGTCTTGCCTGTTGGTATAAGCAATAAAGAAATTCATATTTCTCGTATTCAAGTGACCGACTGATGGTGATTCTCGTGTAGTTCGTATTGTCTAACCCAAATTCTTGAAATTAAACACTTCATTGTTGTTGATCAATATAATATTTGTTAGATATATAATATTAGCTTTTGTTCAGTTGTATTAAAAAGTTGATGCGTATAATTAGTCGTCTAACAACATAAATGATAACCTCGTAGCAAGTCGTAGCATCATAGGCCAGCTAATTTTAGCATTGTGTCATTCACTGCTTTGGTACTCATTAATCTTGAACTGAACAAAGAACAATGTTTGATTCACATATATAGTAAAACACAGTTAAAAAACCACTGTCTAAACATCTTAAATTCTATGCCGTATTTTTTTAGTTTTATATAATAATGAAGACAGACGCACATCCATAACAAAGTAAATTTGTTCGCTAGCTGACCTTTTCCTTATATTTTATTTATCTATTTATATATATTTCCTTAATAAATTACTATAAGTGTTAGGGCCCAATCGTGTAATTAAATATCATTAATGATGAATCTTGAAAATGACGAGTTAAATAATTAAATCAGCCATAGATGAGAAAAAACGCCGTTTAGCATATTATTTTAATTAACCCACCCACCCGCCCCCCCCCCCCCCCCCCCTTATTTTCTACTTATTTTTTAATGTTCATTAGCGAACAACATATTAACAATAGATATGCATCAGAATCCCGGATTCCTCTCTGTCCAAACCTAAGGCTCGGATAAAGTGGCCTTGTTTTTTACTAGGTTCGGGTACACACGCTTTAATTTTTTTATAACCTTCTCTTTTTCTCAAAGAAAGATCCCCTATCAAATTATTGATTAGGTAAACCAGGGGTATGATTAACAATATTTAGTAAATTTCATTGATCTGGAGTAGGTGTCTCACCTACCACGATATTATGATTACTCCTGTATTTTATAATAATTTAGATTATATTATTGCTTAACCTTTTGGTGGTTGTGGATTATCAGTTAATTAAATATTAAAGAAAATAAACGTACAATAATTCTGCTGCATTCAAAGTGCGTTTTCGACGGGTATGATTTGAGACACATGCTAATTAGAAGATGTTTTGGCAATTTACCTCACGTGCCATATCAAATTGGCAAATTACCTTCATGCAAAAACAAATAATCTCTCCGTATTTCAAAAAATGAGGTAGAGTAATTTGCCTATTTAATTTTCACAGTGTGTAATTTGCCAATTTGACATAATATGAGGGGGTAAATTGCCAAAAAAACTTAATTAAAATATTGGACAATATGACGTGCTATATATTAAATAAAATCTATAAAATTGCATCAAATGTAGTATCTTATTGTCGAAAAATTCGCGTAAAAATCTATACGTATACCTATTTTTTAATGGGATACAAAGATTAGACAACCATTTTCATTAAAAAAAAAGGATATTTGGCATCTAAAATAATTTCCGTTTAACTGTAAATGTACATTAATAGGATCTAGAAAATTATCCTACTTTACAATTTACACAAATAACTAAAAGAAATTCTCAAGTCTTTCGTGTTTTATTTAGTTTCTGCTTGACAATGAGGTTTATCGACCCGACCCGTGTTTTAACAAGGCCTTGAGCGTAAGCCTCACAAATTTGATATTTAATTTATTAAAAATATATATTTATGATAAAAAGTTAGGATTAAAATTAGGTATATAAAGAGTAAGTTAAGATATTCTTAAGATAAATTAAAAAATATTTATGCTAATACAAAGTTAGAAAAAGCATTAAAAAATCTATTTTACTTTACAAATTGTAAAAATTTCTTATCAACTCATCCCCTGAAAATACTACATAAATAACAAAAAAGAAACCCATAAAATTATGATCGTAAAACTAATTTAAAAAGGAACGCAATTTTCAAATTTAGAGAGTAATTATGCAAGAATATCAAATATAATCTGAAGGCAAAGCAAAGAAAAAAATTTATAAATAAATGAACAAAATCAACCTTAATTATCATCTTTCTCAAGAGCATAAGCCCAACACATTGAGACGCAAAATGCGTAGTTTCTATCTTGAAACCCATGAATGCTAAGCCCTCAAAAACCGTCTCGAGGCGTTTTGGGGGTAAAAAAGCCCAAACGAATTCTGTAGCGAGTTTTTTCTTTAAAACAATACAAACTATCAAATGCTAAATTTGATAATAAAGATAAGTTCTACTTGTACGACGTTGATCGTTTTGTCATTGTGCACATGCTCGAAAGGACTTATTTTATGTTGACGTTTTGTTTTTTTTTTTTTTTAAGTTGACGTTTTATCTTTTTACAAACAAGTTTAGAAGATTCGTGATTTCTTTTACCGTAAGTAGTCAGACCACTTAGTTAATTGCGCATGAGTTTTTTTTAACTTTGTTGCAAAATGCAGATCCTTTTGTTGAAGTGGCGCATGGAATGTGAATATTTTTTAAAACTACTTACATGTACCATATATTTAACGACATGTATAATTCGTACATTCAATGGAAACATTAAAGGTATGACGATAAAAAAAGGTAACCACCTCAAATAAGTTAAAAGGTGGCTCCTTTTTAGTTAGTGAATAAATTCAAACAGTCAATAACGTAATAATCAAGGAAAGGAATATACTTTGGAATACTACAATCTTATACACTAAGATTATGGTGCTTAACTTTTAATATTTCATTTTTGTTTAATTTCTTTTGGTGATGATGAGTTTAACTGCGCTTTCTTCTTATCTAATTAAAATTAGTGGCACACGTAATTAGACTTTCACCGTATATCTATTTTCTAGTAACACGTACATGAAATATTATCGAACTGCAATTGATTATAATAAAAGTAACAATTTAATTAGTTTATTGAAGAGTTTCGATAGGATAAAACAACGAATAAGTAAATAGTTCTATATATGCAATGTAAGTTACAAATTTACAATTTATTTTTCATAAATCTTAAGGAGTCCTTACGGAAAATGAGAGGTTTGGCATTATCATGATTTATGCCGTGAGATTCTATGAGATAATGATGACTAATTTAAATATAAAACTGATCCGACAAAATCAAAGAAGAATCTAATTAGATAGTTACAACTTTGAATATTTTAATAAGAATACTTATCAATTTATCTTTGAGTTATCGTTTCCTTTTAAAGTCCCTTGACCCTTGTATTAATTAAGAGGTTGGCTCATGAGGTTAGTCCTTTGTAGTTCCCTATTTAAGATAAATATCAATCAGAATATAATACTTTTTAAAATATAACATTAAATCTTTATGCCATTTCAAATTTTCTGATCTATTAAATGTAAATGGATATGTAATGCAAAAGTAGTTGTCGTAATGTGGGACTGGTCAAACTCCAAAGAGAACAATAGAAAAAACGGTTAAGATCTTTGTCCTCGATTATGACGCACGACTTATTGTATGCGGGCACGTCCACGATACCATTGTTGGCACTGCAATGTTTCTACATGTATTATGTTCTCAACTCCCAATACATCCCTTTCTTTAGAGTATTATTTTGGAGTTGACAAGTAAATATCTTTATTTTATCAAATCAAATTTCAGCCAACAGTATTTTCCCACAGTATTATTTACTTTTTCCTAATAATGAATAGTGAATACACATGTTAATACATTAATTTTAGTAACATGGTTTAGATGATAATCACTCAATTTCAACGAGTTTTGTGTGAAAAAATGGCCCAAAATTAAATAGGAGCAAAGTGCTCAATGTTGTACCTTCTTAGAGCGTAAAGTGCTTAATTATAATTTTGATTGTGAGGAGCTAAATAAAGTGCCAAAAAGTTTTTTTTTTTTCAGGGTTAAGTGCCTTTTTTTCCCTTTTATCTATTTTGACTTTTAATAAAGAGTGAGGAATATAGCTTAGGGCCAAAAGGCAAAAACAGTTGTCTGTGGGCATAAAATTTTCCAGAAGCAGCAAAGAATCGTGATAATTCCAAAACAATCACTTATGTCAATGTGAGTAAGTGAGAGCAACACCAACAGCTTGAAAGCACATTGTTTTGCCACTATATATGTGTCGAGCACATAGTTTCTAAGCCAAACATTCATGTCAACCCACGGCCGACAGTGTGTCTTATTTACGAAAATGGCATATCTCAATTAGCATACAATTATCTCAAGTATACGTTTGGGTGGTGTTCGCAAATACTAATTAAAATGCCTTATTGATCTTTGGTCTCATATAGACACCTATTTTTTTGTTGTATTTGCATTACCAACTTTTGCTTATGCTTATTTTAAAAAAAGTTAGAAAAAACAAAAAGTCACAACGCAGAGTTTAGGGTACTTCTTCTCAAACTGCTTTTGAAAGTATAGTGTTTTACAAAGTCTTTTAAAAGAAAAAAAAGTAATGGACAAACTGCATCACCTTGAGAAAACCCTTAAGTAATTGTAACATGTAGCGTAAACATGAATGTGATAAGTAAAATTTATTTAAAATGTTATTACGTTTGAATCACGTTACACTTCCTAAAATCAACTAGACCAGGTATATTTACATCAATATGAAAGCAAATTAACAAGTACAAGTCGATTCTATTCGTACTTTGTGTAGCGAACTAGAAGAATGGAGGTAGAGCATATACTTTCTAATGGGTCTTGGGGATGTTTTTTGCAAAGAGTACTTGTGTGGAGGTTGCCAATTCTTGAAAAGTATTTGGCCTACTTTTAATCTAATTTAAGTATTTTTAGAGTATTTGATATAGAAAATAATATCAGAAAAATATTTCCTATTTAAGTTAAAAATACCGACAATCTACTAGTTGTTATCAACCTTCTCTAGCTTGTACTTTTCTAATAAGTAAATTGAAATATGACATTACAAATTTTATTGCAAGTTTTCAGATTTTATTCTAAACAACATCAACTTGAGATTTGAATATGCTCTTATAACTCCAGCTTAAACTATGAGCTTCTATTTTTAAAGAAAAATGCAAACATCACCAAGAAGTTAGCTTCTTTTATGTTTTTGTTTAAAATTAAGTATTAAAAGTATAAAAACAAAATCTTGCAAAGAGTCTTAAAGAATTCCTTAAGCCAACAATTTATTCATAATTTGAAGTGCTTAGTAGTCTTTATAATAGTTATTTAATATTTCATAATTTTTAATTAATACAGTTAAACTTATAATTAGCTTCTAATATGGGAGACCGACCTTCTCGGGTTGCGTTTACAAACACCCCTTTTACCCGCCCATCTTTGAAGACTTCCATTTTTTAGTTCTTAAAAAATTGATTAAACTATAGAATCTTCAAAACCTTAATTGAGAAGTGTATGTAACACGCGAGTTAATTGATTCTAATTTACATAAAGCAGCTTCCTTTATGACCGACTTAATTATCACCATGCAAAATGGATTGGTGTCATATGCCCAAGTTATTTTATTATCAAAGAATCAAGAATGTGATACGGTTTAAATTTTAATATTGTTATGGCACAAAAGTATAGGTTTTATACTCCTCTGGGGCCCCCAAACCCACCAGGGTATAAATTTTATTTCCCAATTAATGAAGATAATTCAGCTCAAAGAAACTCCTTTTAGTGAATAAAAGTTGTATAAAAAATTAAACACGCAACGTTACTAAATAATAGAGCACTAGTCGAACAGGGTCATTAGTATTGCTTGAAAGTAATTATAAAAAATTTATAGAACTCAACCGAATAATTTTAATATGCCAATCAAATAACTATAGTGATATATCAATGTTGTTAAACGTGTGTAGGGAGTAAGTTGGGGTTTTAAAAATTTAGAGGTCGGACGTAACCTCCGAGGCATGGGTTGTAAGGCCCACAAATTTGAATACTTAATTTTTTAAAATATATCAATCTTAAAATTAAAATTGAAAACACTAAGAGAATGAATTAATATGTTAAAAATAAAAAAATATGTTCATATAGAGTTATAAAACAAATCTGAGTTTACACGTTCATATAAGGTTCATAAAGACATTTTTATAACTCTTAATATATTTCAAATATTATGAAATTATTTAATGATTATAAAACATCAAAAGTAGTATATTAGAAAAAAATTTACAAGGCGACAAAAATGATGATAAGTTGAAATTTATAATATGAACAACTATAAAAATTAATTTTGAGTTTGTTATAATTAGAATATTTCAATATACTCATTGGTTAAATATTTTTTGGATGAAAAATATAAATTATAGATAAATAAACAAAATAAGTCTAAACATATTTATTTTTTCGGTGTAAGTCCAACATGCGTGCTTTTAGCTACTGCGACTACGCCTAAATCACAGAGGGAAAACCCTATAAAAGTTAAGCCCCAAAGCATTATCTCGAGGCATTTTGCATCAAAAAAAGCCCCACACAAACTCTGAGGCGAGTTTTTAACAGCAATGTAATATATAAATGCACATCAAAACATCAATGTGTTATACATGTATTGACATGCACACTCGAGTAAAATAAGTAACTTCGATTTCGTACATAAGTAATTAGTAAATTATATAACAAGTGATAACCATTGTTTGAACAAATTTTAAAATATAATTACTCACCAAAAGGCCTCTTTCTAACTATTAGGCATAGAGTATATGTCATCCATCTAAGTTATTTTGGTTATTAGTATCCAGTGACGGAGGCAGGAGGCATATGGGGGCATTGGAGGCCGCCCCCCCCCCCCCCCCCCCCCCCCTCCCCCCCCAGCTCCAGCCACCCACCCTGTATCTATGTATATATTATGATAAATTATATAGTATATATTGTATAAAATCTATTATATTATATTATATTATATTACACTATATTAGATTATTATAAAAAGTTTATAGATATATATATTCTAAAATTATACCCATAATTTTTTCGTATCTTTTAATTCTTTTAAATTCTCTAATTTCATATGTTTTTGCTGATAACATGTTGTAAATTTTTAATTTTTATCTTAATCTCTCACCGTCTTCTCTCATTCAATAAATAAGATAAAGGGTGATTATCTAAGATAGCTTTTGAGCTTATATTATTCTTTTGAGCATTGTTTTAATTTTTTTTCTTATACATCTTTACAACGAAATGTGTATTTTTTATAAAAGGATTTGCGATAACAAAGTTAGAGATTAAAATATTTTTTAAACTTTTCTTCCTCTTCCACCGCCCATTTCCCCCAGAGTGTTGAAGTGGTCCTCTTTTATCCCATGCTTCGCCCCGTTTTTGCCTAACCTTTTTATTATTGCAGTATTTGATATTTATTTGATTATAATGTAATATTCTTTAAAGCATGCAACACATTAATAAATATTATAATGAACATATGACGAAAACTATCTTATTGAGTATACAATATCTCAATTTTAGGACATTTTATGTATACATTTATGTAGTTTTATTATATAAATTTTAGCTAACTTTAGACTTACTATTATAAAAAAAAATTGAATTTAATATTTATTTCTTAAGGTATTAGTATTTTTATGGTAATTTATAATTTTGAAAATAAATAAAAAAGAAATATTCGTATTTACATAAAAAATTCTGAACTTGATTTCGCCCCCGCTAACCTAAATTCCTAGCTCCGCCCCTGTTAGTGTCCACCGATGAATCTAAGGGTCGTACCACTATGACGACGGGCCATTAGACGACCCTATCATCTCTTACATTATTTGTGGAGATGTAATGCATAGTAGACTGATGTGTCATAATTTTGTACCTACTCGTGTAGACAAGACGAAGAAACACATGACACAGTAGTCAAAAGTCAACATTTTAGAATAGGTCCAACTTGACCTATTGAAGCGATTCGACCTATTTCGACTTATTATGAAGCTCACCCTTTAAACCTATATCAAGTTCAAGTCGATATATTATTCCAACTTACAAGTCTAGATCTTAAACTACTCACATAAAAGTGCATTTTCAGCAATAACGCAAAATTAAGCATCAACATGTGTTATATTCATAAGTTAGGTTCAGTAGTTAAAATATGACAATTGTAAATCCTCACCCTGATCTTGCTATATAATAGAATTCCCTCAGCTTAGTTAACTTAACTCACTTTTACTTTCATCAAATTCGTAGATGAGATCACTCTCATTATCACCAAATTGTAACACTCCAATCGATCAATATTTTAATATATTCAATCTTTCAGTTAATAAGATTTAGACTACTACACCTTGACAATTACGGTAATAATTACAAGCACACAGAATCATCAATATGAGGTGCGTAATTCAGATTTATAACTGTATTTCGAGCTAAGTTTAAGGCTTTTGACCTATCATAGATCGCATTTGACCTATCCATTCGAGCTAAGGGATTTAGATCGAACTGTGAAATTCGATGTACAAATTATTTCGACCTATTGCGTTTTTCGAGCTATTGGTGAACTCGGCCAATAGGCCAAAACTTCTGAACGAGCGCTCACTAATTTAAGGAACGGAGTGCTTACGCTGGGTCAGCCTCGATCTAGTTCATGTTTGGTATCTCAGTGCAGGTTCCAAATTTTAAGTTGATTCAGGAGCTTGCAAACTAGTCTGGCATGGAGTGTTTAGTCATCAGACATGGTCTTTTACAACTTTGGTGTAATGAGTCAAGACTCCATCTTTGATTATTTATTGAAATTTTTTGCAACTTTGTTTTCTAATTTGTCTCACGATCCATACTCGATCCTTTTTTACTGGAATCATCCTTTTGGGCCAGAAAAAGTCACGTTCCATGCACGTGGTCACTTGAGGGTTGTTCCCACGTGGGAAAAAAGTCGCGATTCTGAAATCGCATCCCCTTTTGTTGTTTAATTAGAGCAAACATATTTTTAAAAAGTGTGGTGCGATTTCAGAATCGCAACTTCTTTCCCACATGAGAACAATCATCAGGCACCACGTGCATGACACGTGACGTTTATTGACCAAAAAGGCCGATTCTAGAAAAATAAAAGAGCAAGTATGGATTGTGAGACAAGTTAAGGGATCAAAGTTGTAAAATAATTCAATAGAGGACAAAAGATGGAGTCACTTCTCATTAACAGATCAAAATTGAAAAACACCCGCGCCAAACACATTAGCCGACAAAAGTACCTCGTATCACAGGTCGACACGATAAATGCACATTTAGAAAGTTAAATCATTTCGAAAATAGTTTATTCCTCGAACCCCCTACTCACGAGTACCCACCAGAATCAAAGAGGAACCCGATTGATTCTATCAGTGGCTCATCTGTCAAGACACTCCAAAGACTATGCGCCTCCTACTTCGTTACGAGCTATTTTTCTCTACTACTTGCAAGATTCTTTTTATGGTGTAGGCCTCAGAGTAAGAAATAAAGTGATTTGAACTAATATGTGAATTTACAATGCAACCCTCTTATCACTAGAACTAGGGGTGCTCGTGAGCGGGTTTGAGCGGGTTGTCGGTGAACATATGACCATATCAAAATTTGCAGGTTACTAATTTATCAACCCAAGCAGATTGAGCAGGTGGATGGCCGCTCATGGATTTAAATTGTAAGGAAAATATAACAATGTTTTGGTATAAAACAATAACATAACCTACTAAGCATTCTAATTAAGAAACAACAAAATAAAACCATAACTTAATTAAAACACTTGAACAATAATATAACAATATAATGATGAAAATAATTTTTTCTTCTAAGTATAAAATAACAATTCGGATTGATTCACGATCCAAAACACTATTATCAATTAATATAACCATATTAGTTTAATAATAACCAACATCACATAATCCCACTACAACATATTTAACATTTAAATATTCTTAACATCAACCAAAAAATAATAATCAAACATTGATTGATAGTTGTATTTTGAAAAAATCTATATAATTTCAAAAACTTTATTTCCTTCCTCATTCCTCTACAGACTACAAATATATAAACAAAAGGTGTATGCGGACGAGTTTGGGCGCGTTATCACTAAAATTTTGAATTTACCCAAATTTTGCGGCTTACCAATTTGTCAACGCAAGTGGATGATGCTATAAAATAAGCCATGGTAGGGCGGGTTCGGATGTTGGGTTTTGCCGAGTCGGCGGGTCGTGAAAACCCCTAACTAGGACGGTATCATAAGTTTATTATTTTATAAAATATACCTAAGATATTGAAATATAAATTATACCAATTATGTGAATTAAGAATGTCTAATATCTTAGGAGTTTGGCCGCATATAACTGCCGGCAGTTGCAAATTCACAATTGGCCGCGTCTCTTATGTATTAATTAATTAATCAATTTCATTTTGCGATATTCGGTGCAGTGCATTGACAATCGTCATGCATTTCATCACACACAAATGGTCAACTAAAATTACACCATCATAAGATTAAACTGAACGAAAAAAAAAAAATACGAAAATCACATTTATTTAGTATTCCCCTAGTTTACTTTTGGTGCCAACTTACAAGTTGTAATTACAATGTTATCGTCCTACGTCGTGGTCGCACATGAGCTGAACTCCTTAAAGAATAACATTAGTCTAGATTGAAATTAGGGTTTTTGGCAAATTATCCCTGTGTTATCTGAAATTGACAGATTACCTCCCTGTGAAATGTAAATAAGCAAATTACCCCCTGTGCATTTTATACTTGGCAAAATACCTCCTTATCTACGCAAGTGTGCTTCACTCGCACTATATAGTGGGGATGGTTTTTTGCCTTCAAAAAGACTTTCTTACCCCCTTTTATCTTTAAAAAACACATATATCTTCTAATTTAAAGTCTAAACTGACCATAAGGTCTAAAAAAATTACTTAAATTACAGAAAAAAAAATTCACCAAATTAAAAGTTGATAAACATGTTACCTATTAAACTACAATTTTTTTTTTTTTTTACAAATTATAACAATTTTTAGTATTTCTAATCAACAAGAATACAATTATTAAAATACTTAACAAGTTGTCATTTTTTTTTTCTGGAGAAGGATAAGAAAAAAGCATCGATATTATTATTATTTTTTTGAAAAAAATCAGCATTTGCAAGTGCAAATGCTATTGCAAATCATCATTTGCAGTAGCAGCAGCTGGTGTTGCAAATGCTATTGCAAATCAGCTGCTAGTGCAAATGCTGATTTTTTCAAAAAAAATAAATAAAAAAAAAATCGGTGTTGCAAATGTTGTTGCAAATCTCATTCACCGTCGAAAAATGGCTGGAAATGCCGCCGGATTAAGAGGAAACAGAGATGGGGTGTGTGAAGTGGGTTTGGGAGAGGGGTTTCCAGATTTTTCTATCGTTAGAAATGAGAGGATTTTGGTCAACAAGCCAAGCAATTTACTGAAGGGTATTTCGGTCATTTCGTACAAAAAATACACCAAAAAACGTAGAGGGGGGCAGTGAGTAAATTTTTAAGAACACAGGGAGGTAATATGCCTATTTTGTTTTCACAGGGAGGTAATTTGCCAATTTCGAATAACACAGGGGGTAATTTGCCAATCTCTCTTGAAATTATAATATATTATGAAATTTAATTCAATCCTATTTATCTAAAAATGCTATGATAATAACCATAATAAAATAGTTTTGTATTATTGTTATTATTATCATTGTAATTATTTAAGTATCATTGTAGTCATCATTATTTTCGTTGCTAAAATTTTTACAGATTAAGTTTTGCCAAAGTGATCATAAACCTTCTAAGTTTCGGTGACAACTCTCTCGTCTACAAAAAATTATTTTATGCAACCATTGCATTGCTAACATGGTGCAACAAACGATTCTGATTAAACATTTCCTAAATTATAGAAAATAACTTCCCCATACTTCCATCTCAACTATGTCTAGTCTTTGTCACAAATTAGTTTAGTGTGATTTTTCTGATTCAAAAGTTAAATGGCACCCCAATGATACTATGTATGTTCAATTAATAATATGCCAAATATTTACCTTCTTATGGATTTAAAAGTCATTCCATTTACTTCAAATCAAAAAACAAAGTCATTCCATTTACTGTCCATTGTCCAACTACTCAATAAGTACCAAATCGAAATAACTTTAATATGCCGTTGAAATTTGTGTTGCACCCTCGATCCCCATTATTCTCTAGTACTACTTTTGATTCGCATTTATTGACAAACTTAAAGAAGTTCCAAAAACAAAACAGGAAATACTTTAAAAACATGCATGCTAAAAGTTACCAGGCACAAGCCGCGGAGGCTCGGAACCGAGCCTAGAAGCGGCTAAAAGTAAACGAAATAATAATAATAATAATAATCAATGTTAACTGTTTAGTTTATTTAACTATGATTAATACAAATCTTTACCCCACCCCCTAGCCCGTACCCTACCCCTCAAACCCTATTGGCAGCCATGATATCGCCATCGGCTCAGCCGCCGGGCCCCACCATGAGCGGTTGTCGAGTGCCGCATACCCCACACTACCACGTGTTCTTCATCACCAACCTTCATGGACAGGAATTATTTCTTTACCTAATAGCTCTTTTTATTTTATTATTCTTTATAAATATTTATCTTTTTTGATAGCTGAAAAGATTATATATAACTCAGTTTGAATAATGTAACTCTTTAAGTGAATATAGAACTCTAGATTCACAATAGAACAATAAAATCACGCCACAAACAAATAAAGAGCGGAACCTATGGAATGAATCTAGCAAGGGAAACAAAATCATTCTAAGGGATATACATGCATCCCTAAGATTTAGTACTATCAAATCTTTTTAGATTTAAATAATTATGAAGATAAGCTTTAAGATTAGTACAAATGGTTATATACACAGATTCAGTCACACAGAGACGTATACATATACTCTCTTAATTTTGGATGGTGTTTTAGTACGTTATAAATATATATTTTATACTACTTAAAATTTCAAAGAAATTTGATTTAGGGCACAAGTAAATATATACATTCTACAATTTAATAGAAGCAAATCTACCGTCTTACAATTAAAATTCTAAATTAAAAAGAAGCATTCTACTTAAATACAAACACATCAACTGACTTCTTTCGTATTTAGTAAGATATTAATTCGACAACACATTCCTCACTCCTAACCATGGTATGAAACAATAACTCAAATATCCTCATAAAAATAAATCCTAATCACAGATTTACTCTCTCACCCACATGAACTTTATAAAAAAAGCTAATTGATTAGGAAAATAAATAAATAAATTATGTATAATCCAAATTAAAAAAGGCAAAAAAACTTAAACTTTTCCTCTTTATTATTTTTTTTTCCAAAAAAGTGGACCCCACAGTTAAAGAGTAGATTAATAGATCCCATGTCACACACACACACACACAGTCTATATTACTCTGTCTATAAAAGCACCAGCTCAGCCTCACAACTCGCTCATAAACCAAAAAAACACAAACAGCTCATCACATCACAGGCGGCGTTGATTCCACCGCGAGTCACCTTATCAAAACCCCCCCACCGGTAATTTAGTTTTCTTCGCTCATCGGTTATTTCGCCGCCGTAAAATATATAGATACATATATTATTATTTATAGATTCTCTTAACCACACCAAAAGTCTCCTAAATTTCAAACAGATCTGATAACAAAAAAACCTAAAAAGCTGTTTAAAACCCTAATTTTGATCACATCGAATCGTTAAAATCCGGCGGTGATCGAAAAAATGTCGGCGGCGTCGGGATCGGCGATTCATCACGTGAAGAACGGCGGCGCCGCTCTGACGGGGAGCCACCAGCTGAATGCGGTGGCGGCGATGAGCCGTAGGGTTCGCGTGTCGCGAGGGTTTAAGCAGGGGAGAGTGAACCTCGACAACAAATTATTCGTGTGCGGCAGCGGGTCGAATAAGTTGAGGAGTGTTGGTTCGGGCTCGGAGAGGCTGCACGTGTGGCAGACGGACGGGCCGGGTCGGGCGCCGAAGCTGCGGGTGATGGTGAAGAATTCGATGTCGGCGGTGCCGGAGAAGCCGCTGGGGCTTTATGATGCTTCGTTTGATAAGGACTCGTGTGGGGTGGGGTTCGTGGCGGAGCTGTCGGGCGAGAGCAGCCGGAAGACGGTGCGTATAGTGTTTTTTTTTTTGTGTGTGTGTTTCTGATGAGAAAAGGAATTGAATTGAATTGAATTTTGGTGTGCGTGACTGATTGGTGTTTTTTGTTTTTATTTGGAGTGTAGGTGACGGATGCTATTGAGATGTTGGTGCGCATGACTCACCGAGGTGCGTGTGGGTGCGAGACGAATACCGGGGATGGAGCTGGGATTCTTGTTGGGGTTCCTCATGGGTTCTACAGAGAGGTTAGCTAATAGCTACTCGTTTCTTCTTTCCTTGATTATGTTTTGTTTATTTTCTATTCCTGGTATAGGTAATTGGATTGTGTGTAATCTATTTTGGAGTTAATTTTCACATATTTTAATTTTAGATGAAAAAACTGGTTAGTGCTAATTTAAAAGATGATGTGTTTCAAAGATTGTCCTTTTTTTTTTGTTATGTGATTGTAGCATAATTACTAAATTTTGGAATTTTATGTGCTGATGGTTCTTGGTTTTCTCATTAGGTTGCCAAAGATTCTGGCTTTGAATTACCCCCGCCGGGCGAATATGCAGTCGGCATGTTTTTCTTACCTACTTCTGACAGTCGGAGGGAGCAGAGTAAAACAGTGTTCACAAAGGTAACTTAAAGATTGAAGCTTTAGTGTTGTATTAACCAATTCTTACAGTCTATGATGAACTTTATGATTAAACATTGTCTAATAACAATGCAGGTGGCTGAATCACTTGGCCATAGGGTTCTTGGGTGGCGAGCTGTTCCCACGGATAACTCAGGATTGGGCAAATCTGCTCTACTAACAGAACCCATCACTGAGCAAGTTTTTCTAACAACCTCCTCCAGATCGAAGGCTGATATCGAGCAGCAGGTGTTTACTTCTCATCCTGAAAATTATGTCCTATCATCTGTGTGCAGTAAAGTAACAAGTCCTTCGCTTTCTTCTCTTGTCCTAATCCAATGATCCCATTTATTGCAGATGTACATACTAAGAAGGGTTTCAATGGTAGCTATCAGAGCTGCATTGAGCCTTCAGCACGGTGCTATGAAAGACTTCTATATATGTTCTCTGTCTTCAAGGTTTGATTCCTTTTTTTCATTGATGTTTTGAAGCAGTAATTGTTGCAAGATTAGGCATTTGATGCTTCCGAGTTTTTTTTGCAGGACTATTGTCTATAAAGGCCAGTTGAAGCCCAACCAGTTGAAAGATTACTACTATGCGGATCTTGGCAATGAAAGGTTTACGAGCTACATGGCCCTGGTAAATATTTTATCCATTCTCATTTTTATTAGTCTGCTGACTCCATACTTCAACAACGAACAGCATGGGGTCAACCAATTTACAGAAGCGATGCAAGGTTGAGGAATGACTTCTGAGGCATTGAAGTATGAATGATCTCTTAAGTTCTTCCACACCCTTGATCACTATTTGATTTTGGATGCTGGATTGGATTTTTTGGTGAGTTGACAAGGAACCTCATTATGAAGTAATAATGTTTGCAGAAACTTGGTCTGGTTCTGCTATGACCCATATTTAGATCAAAACCTGACTTCTGGTGGGAAGAAAATTGTATTTGGTCAGGTAGCCTAGGAATTCTCAACATGAAGTAATGGCACTGCTGTATGTACAATTGAAGTGCCCTGAACCACTTCATTGCTCAGAGAGTTCAGGTTTTCAACTTGCGATGAATTTTTAATTCTTAATTCTTCCTGCAGGTACACTCCAGATTTTCAACAAACACATTCCCTAGCTGGGATCGGGCGCAGCCCATGCGTGTTCTTGGGCATAATGGTGAAATAAACACACTTAGAGGCAATGTCAATTGGTAGGTTTTTGTAGCTGTGTATCATGTTCTCCATATTATTTTCCTGTGATCTCTGAGTTAAAGTTATTGATTAATTTTGATCTCAGAGAGACTGTATATGTGTGGGTCCTATTGAGACATCATTTCCATTTTCTCAATCTCCGTGCTGGCTTTTAAAGTTTATATTATTATTTACTAACTTCGTACGGCGTCTTTGTCATTCTTTTGGTTAATGACATATGTCCTAAAACTGATCAACTGTTTTCAATTTTGTAGGATGAAAGCTCGTGAAGGGCTTCTAAAGTGTAAGGCGCTTGGTCTGTCTAAGACGGAGTTGAAGAAGCTACTACCAATCGTAGATGTCAGTTCATCAGACTCAGGTTGACTTCAGGGCTTCTTTATACCAATTCGCTTTGACTAATGATATACGTGATGTTCTAGAATTGTTGTCCATGCTTATTATTTTTTCTTGGAAATAATTATACTTTGTTCTGGAATTTGTATTTATTTGATTTCTCTGTTTTAATTATCATTAGGTGCATTTGATGGTGTACTTGAGCTTTTGGTTAGAGCTGGTAGAAGTCTTCCTGAAGCTATGATGATGATGATCCCAGAAGCTTGGCAAAATGATAAGAACATGGACCCTGAAAGAAAGGCTCTATATGAATATTTCTCAGCTCTGATGGAACCATGGGATGGCCCTGCTCTTATATCATGTACGTATTTGTCAAAGCTTTTTTTTTTTTTTTTTTTTTCTTTTTCATGTGATCAAAGTATTTTTGTTTTTCTTACATTGAATAACTTGCAGTCACTGATGGGCGTTATCTTGGAGCAACGCTGGATCGAAATGGATTACGTCCAGGTCGTTTTTACGTAACCCACAGTGGTAGGGTTATCATGGCAAGTGAAGTTGGAGTTGTAGATATCCCCCCTGAAGATGTATCCAGGAAAGGAAGACTCAATCCTGGGATGATGCTTCTTGTAGACTTTGAGAAGCATGTTGTTGTCGATGATGAAGCTTTGAAGCAACAATACTCGCGTTCAAGGCCTTATGGAGAGTGGTTGAAAAGGCAAAAGATACAGTTGAAAGACATAGTTCAATCTGTTCGAGAATCTGACAAGATTCCTCCTTCCATTGCTGGTGTTGCTCTGGTTAGCAAAAATCTCAATCTCTACTTATTAGTTTTATTGATTTGCACTGGCTAATGTTGGTCTATGCATGTTCGTTTCAGGCGTCTCCTAATGATGACAACATGGAAAACATGGGTATTCATGGTTTATTGTCACCATTGAAGGCATTTGGGTATGGCATACCATGATTTTCATGTGTTTGGTACATCTTTTGCTAGCACATTAATCACTACAACTTACTTTTTTCTCTCCATATACAGTTACACTGTTGAATCCTTGGAGATGCTGTTATTACCTATGGCGAAAGATGGCATCGAAGCCCTTGGATCAATGGGAAACGATGCTCCGCTGGCCGTGATGTCTAATAGGGAGAAACTCACATTTGAATATTTCAAACAGATGTTTGCACAGGTCACTAACCCTCCAATTGATCCAATTCGGGAGAAGATTGTTACATCCATGGAGTGCATGGTCGGTCCAGAAGGTGATCTTACAGAGACCACGGAAGAGCAGTGTCACCGCCTGTCACTGAAAGGTCCTCTGTTATCCATTGAGGAAATGGAAGCAATGAAAAAGATGAACTACAGAGGCTGGCGAAGTAAGGTTCTAGACATTACTTACTCCAGGGACCGTGGTAGGAAGGGTTTGGCGGAGACATTAGATAGGATCTGTTCTGAAGCACATGATGCTATCAACGAGGGTTACACAACACTTGTGCTTTCTGACAGAGGTACTTTTTCCCCATTATATCTTGCAAAAGATTTTAGATTGGTGTTTGGTCTCAATTTGTTTCTCAAACATACTGTTCGGTCAGCTAATGGTTGTCTTCTCCTGTGATTCATGTAGCTTTCTCACCAAAGCGCGTAGCAGTGAGCTCCCTCTTGGCCATTGGTGCCGTACATCATCATCTAGTAAAGAAGCTTGAGCGGACTCGTGTTGCATTGATTGTTGAATCTGCTGAACCCCGCGAAGTGCACCACTTTTGTACACTTGTAGGATTTGGTGCTGATGGAATCTGCCCTTATTTGGCTGTAGAAGCCATATGGAGATTGCAAGTTGATGGGAAAATTCCACCCAAAGCAACTGGTGAATTTCACTCTAAAGAAGAGCTCGTAAAGAAATATTTTAAAGCTAGCGTCTATGGCATGATGAAGGTCCTCGCCAAAATGGGCATATCCACTTTAGCCTCGTATAAAGGTGCTCAAATTTTTGAGGCAGTAGGCCTCTCATCAGAAGTGATGGAGAGATGCTTTGCTGGAACTCCAAGTAGAGTGGAGGGTGCCACTTTTGAAGCACTCGCACTTGATGCACTTCAGTTGCACGAGATGGCTTTCCCAACACGTGCTTTACCACCTGGTAGTGCTGAAGCTGTGGCTCTTCCTAATCCAGGAGATTATCACTGGAGGAAAGGTGGTGAAATTCACCTTAATGACCCCCTTGCCATTGCAAAGTTACAAGAGGCTGCCAGATCCAATAGTGTGGCTGCTTACAAAGAATATTCTAAACGTGTCCAAGAATTGAACAAGTCCTGTAACTTAAGAGGGCTTCTGAAATTTAAAGAGGCTGAAGTAAAGGTTCCTTTGGAAGAAGTTGAACCAGCAAGTGAGATTGTAAAACGTTTTTGTACTGGAGCCATGAGCTATGGGTCAATATCATTGGAGGCACATTCTACACTTGCAATTGCAATGAACAAAATTGGGGGAAAATCAAATACTGGTACGTGGCCACATAGTTCGTCTAAGCTGTTTCTTTAAAAAAAAGGCCGTTAGCTTTTTCAAAGTGCTAATTGTTTCTACCATTATCTGTGGTCTTCTGATTAGATGGAAATGATATTATATTTACCCACTAATCTTCTTCTAAAATGTTGTTTCTATGGTATGCTGAATGATTATTTTCAATTGACTTGTTTTATTTGTTGGGATAGGTGAGGGAGGTGAACAGCCATCTCGTATGGAGCCGCTTCCAGATGGTTCGAGGAATCCAAAGAGGAGTGCTATTAAGCAGGTTGCCAGTGGAAGATTTGGAGTTTCTAGTTACTACCTTACAAATGCTGATGAGTTGCAGATAAAAATGGCTCAGGTATACCCTTTTACTTGAATGAACAGATGGTCATTTCTGGTTTCTTTCTGTAGTTTATCATGTTGTTCTCTTCTCGGGAACAAAAGTTCCTTGTAAATTGTTAATGGTAAGATGATGCCTTGTCTTGGAAGCACCTTATGGTGTCTTTGCATCATTATGTATTTTGCATTTTGGTGAGAATGGATAGGAACATGCTTTCCTAGTGAAATCTGAGTTTATTGCTAACTTGGGAATTCCCATGCTTGCAGGGAGCAAAGCCTGGAGAAGGGGGTGAACTTCCAGGTCATAAAGTCATCGGAGATATTGCTGTCACAAGGAATTCCACAGCTGGGGTGGGGCTCATCAGTCCTCCTCCTCATCATGACATCTACTCGATTGAAGATCTTGCTCAATTGATACATGACCTTAAGGTAGTTTTTGATACTTTATCAATTCTTTCATGACGATCTTAAAATTTATCAATGTCTTTGAAAATGTTTCTATTGACAATGCTTGTTATTCATGTACTTCTGATTGTTTATTGTTGGTTGTCATTAGTACTTGCACCTCTCATAATTTTCTTTGGTGATATAGTACTTGCACCTATTTTTCATAATTTTCTTTGGTGATATACTTTCTGTAGAACGCAAATCCGAGTGCTCGTATAAGTGTGAAGTTGGTTTCGGAAGCTGGTGTTGGAGTGATTGCCAGTGGGGTTGTCAAGGGTCATGCAGATCACATCTTGATCTCTGGTCATGATGGAGGTACAGGGGCTTCTAGATGGACTGGAATAAAAAGTGCCGGTCTTCCATGGGAACTTGGTCTTGCAGAAACACACCAAACCCTAGTTGCTAATGATCTTCGTGGTCGAACAACAGTTCAGACTGATGGTCAACTGAAAACTGGACGAGATGTGGCCATTGCTGCACTTCTTGGTGCCGAGGAGTTTGGCTTTAGCACTGCTCCACTCATAACTCTTGGTTGCATCATGATGAGAAAGTGCCATAAAAACACTTGCCCTGTGGGTATCGCCACTCAAGATCCAGTTCTTAGGGAGAAGTTTGCTGGAGAACCAGAACATGTTATCAACTTTTTCTTCATGCTGGCAGAAGAGGTAAGGGAGATCATGTCTCAGCTCGGATTCCGATCACTCAATGAGATGGTGGGCCGTTCGGACATGCTTGAACTTGATAAAGATGTAGTCAAGAACAATGAGAAACTTAAGAACATTGATTTATCCTTACTACTTCGACCGGCTGCTGATATAAGACCGGACGCGGCACAGATTTGTGTGCAGAAACAGGATCATGGGTTGGACATGGCTTTGGATAACAAATTAATAGATCTAGCCAAGCCTGCCTTGGAAAGAAGCCTTCCAGTTTACATTGAGTCTCCTATTTGCAATGTAAACCGAGCAGTTGGAACAATGCTAAGCCACGAAGTGACGAAGCGCTACCATATGGAAGGACTTCCTTCTGACGCGATTCATGTAAAACTGAGTGGAAGTGCGGGCCAGAGTATTGGAGCTTTTCTATGTAGTGGAATCACACTAGAGCTTGAAGGCGATAGCAATGATTACGTAGGGAAAGGTTTATCGGGTGGGAAAGTTGTTGTTTATCCTCCCAAAGGAAGCACATTTGATCCAAAGGAAAACATTGTCATTGGAAACGTAGCGCTCTATGGTGCAACAAATGGAGAGGCTTATTTTAATGGGATGGCGGCAGAACGGTTTGCTGTTCGCAACTCGGGGGCTAAAGCAGTAGTTGAAGGCGTGGGTGACCACGGTTGTGAGTACATGACTGGTGGAACTGTTGTTATTTTGGGGAAGACTGGAAGAAACTTTGCTGCTGGCATGAGTGGGGGCATTGCTTATGTTCTCGATGTTGATTCCAAGTTTCGGTCGCGATGCAATGCTGAGTTGGTAGATCTCGACCCAGTTGTGGAAGAGGATGATATTTTAACTCTCAGAATGATGATACAACAGCATCAACGCCACACAAGCAGCCAACTAGCTAAAGAAGTGCTTGCTGAATTTGACTCTCTGTTGCCTAAATTTGTAAAGGTCTTCCCTCGTGACTATAAACGCATTCTTGCTAGCAAGAAAGCAGGAGAAGTTTCGAAAGCAGCTGCTGAAAATGCTGCCAAAGAAGAGGAGGTGCAAGAAGAGGCCGAGTTGATGGAGAAAGATGCTTTTGAAGAGCTTAAGAAGCTGGCAGCTGAACCTGTGAATGCAAAACCTATTCAGGTACTTATCCTCTGCAATGGCATATGTATGCATTTTGATGTGTAAGGTTTCATCACTTGGTGTATGCATAACATGAATAGTTAACTGGCTCAGAAGCATTTTAGGAATTTTGGTGGTGCATTACTATTCTTCATCCTTTATGTTCACAAACCATCAATTGGTCAGGGTTTTGTCGGTTTGAACGACTCACCAATATTTTTCCACAAGGGAGTTTATGAAAATGATCTTTTGTGTTCTACTGATTTCTTTTTGGCTTGTTTGTTAAATGAAATTCTGTGCTATTCTTTGAATCGTCTGAGGTCCTGACAAGAGTTTCCAATCTAGGTTGAAGAAGATAAACCATTGAAGAGGCCAAGTAGCGTTCCTGACGCTTCTAAGTCTCGGGGATTTGTTACATATGAGCGAGAAGGAGTTTCATACAGGGACCCAAATGTTCGAATGAATGACTGGAAGGAAGTCATGGAAGAGTCAAAGCCTGGACCACTGCTCAAAACACAATCTGCTCGTTGCATGGACTGTGGTACTCCTTTTTGTCACCAGGTAATAAAAACTTAGGAGTGTAAGTGTTGAGTTTTGTTTTCTTCACAATACTTACTCTAAGTAACCAAATCTACTATAAACTCGCAGGAGAACTCTGGATGCCCTCTTGGGAATAAGATACCCGAGTTTAATGAGTTGGTGTACCAAAATAGATGGCGTGAAGCATTGGACAGGCTTCTGGAGACTAACAACTTCCCGGAGTTCACAGGTCGTGTATGCCCTGCACCTTGTGAAGGGTCTTGTGTTCTTGGGATTATAGAAAATCCTGTCTCTATCAAAAGTATCGAGTGTTCAATCATAGATAAAGCTTTTGCCGAGGGATGGATGGTTCCACGACCTCCTCTGAAGAGAACTGGGTATTTTTTTTTTAAAATCTTTTTTCTGTGTTTTAACATTGTGCCTTGATTTCATACATGATTAATTTATTACTTTCATGTGATTTTGTCTTGAGCCATCATGTGGCCTTTCGACTAAATTTAAGTTGTTCTCCATTAACATTACCATTTTTTTGTTCATAAAACTAAAAGCCCAGTTGCCTCACTTATTTCAGGAAAAGAGTTGCCATTGTTGGAAGTGGGCCTTCTGGTTTGGCTGCTGCTGATCAGTTGAATCGGATGGGTCACTCTGTGACAGTGTTTGAGCGTGCTGACAGAATTGGTGGTCTTATGATGTATGGCGTGCCTAATATGAAGACTGACAAAATTGATATAGTCCAAAGACGAGTTAACCTCATGGAAAAGGAAGGTATCAACTTTGTTACTAATGCTAATGTTGGAAAAGATCCTTCATACTCGTTAGAGCTCCTACGTGAGGAGCATGATGCCCTTATTTTGGCTGTAGGAGCCACGAAACCAAGGTGTGTACTAAAATGCTCCTGATTCTTTTGGAATTCAAGTTGACGAATAGTATATTATAGATAGACTCCAAATTGTCATTTTAGAGTTGGGATGACATTTTTAGCTAATTTGGCAGGGACCTTCCTGTTCCTGGACGAGACCTTTCTGGGGTGCATTTTGCAATGGAGTTTCTTCATGCAAATACGAAAAGCTTACTTGATAGCAACCTTGAGGACGGGAATTACATCTCTGCCAAGGGCAAGAAAGTAGTGGTGATTGGTGGAGGTGACACTGGCACTGATTGTATTGGGACTTCTATCAGACACGGTTGCAGCAGCGTCGTAAATCTTGAGCTTCTTCCTGAGCCACCACGCACCAGGGCTGCAGGCAACCCATGGCCGCAGGTTCGTTCGGTTCTTCCTATCTATAGTTCCATTTTGCATGTTTTTTATTTGTAATAATAGCTTCAGCTTTTATTGCCTGTTTGATGCTTGTAAAGATGATTAGACCTAAATATACTGAAGTTGAGCCCCTTAAATTTGCAAGATCTGAATTGTTCTGCATATATCCATATAGTCAGTTTGAAAGCGTGATTGTGGGATTTCTAGTGTAAAGAGTACTTGTTCTTTCATTCCTCTTTTTTCATCTCTTTCCTGAAATGAAAGAAATATCTAATATGTTTTCTTTATTGGCAGTGGCCTCGCATATTCCGTGTAGATTACGGGCATCAAGAAGCTGCTACGAAGTTTGGAAAGGATCCAAGGTCGTACGAAGTGTTGACAAAGCGTTTCATAGGAGACGAGAATGGGGTGCTGAAAGGACTTGAGGTTGTTCGTGTTCATTGGGAGAAGGATGCCACTGGAAAGTTTCAGTTTAAGGAAGTTGAAGGTTCAGAGGAGATTATTGAGGCTGATCTGGCCCTGCTGGCCATGGGATTCCTTGGGCCTGAATCGGTTAGATATTTGTTCCTGTCATTATTACATTTTATTGTTTTGAGAATGATGTGCCTTATTTTAACGCACTCACCGCACTTTCAGACTGTAGCGGACAAACTTGGATTGGAAAAAGACAACCGGTCAAACTTCAAAGCAGAGTATGGCCGCTTCTCGACCAGTGTGGAAGGGGTCTTTGCAGCTGGAGATTGCAGACGCGGACAATCTCTTGTGGTGTGGGCAATCTCGGAAGGAAGACAAACAGCCGCACAAGTGGACAAATTTCTCATGAAAGATGAGAGTGTACAAGATGATCTGGTACAGAGTCAGGACAATAGACAAACAGTGATGACGTAGTCCCTTTTTGCTTTTTGTTTTTTTGTGTTATGTACTTTTGATCGAAACTAGGAGGAACCCAAGTTTTTCTTGTTCGACCACTGGGAATGATCGTCTGTTGGGATGAGACGGAGAACAAAAGCTATTCTGGATCAGCAACAACAGACCAACATATTTTAAATTTATAGGTTTCTCTTGGTACGATACCTAGTGTTTTAGGAGTCTAGTAGTTTATATTTATTTGTTAATAGAAATTGTATATTATTCTGGTGTTTGAATGCTGGCGGTTTTTGTCAGGTTTAAGGAATAATGTACAGTTTGATTGTTTTTGTTCGGATCATTGTTTGTTTTTGAGGGTCAACCAATCTGAAATCAGTAAAGTATTTTGGTCTATTAAACGTGTCTATTGCTTTACCTTTCTGCAGTTAGCATTTCAGAAGTGCAATCGGTACTTTAGATGTGAAGAATTGATTAAGCTTTTTTGTTTGTTTTGAAGAGCTAAACAAGAATCATGATATAAATAGCCGTGGAAAGTTAATTGCGTATTCAATCCATATAAAATATGATAGAAGCATATTAGCCTTTAGTTTCAAAATAAATGTATCCCATCACTTTTTGCTGCCAATTTGCTTCTTTCACCGATACTGGCATTGGTTGTCCTCCCATTTTGCATTTTAAACATTAAACATTAAGATGGCCAAAGAAATATGCGTATCCGATTTAATTGGTGATAATTCATCAACAATGGCTTGTGTTTGGAGGAACATTATTTGTAACATGACCTTCAGCACAAGTGTTAAGGAAACTGCCCTCTCCCCCATGGAGTGCATTTGGAAAGAAGGACAAAAGTATTAAAATGTATTTGGTCATGGTATATATAATTAGTGTTTTTTGGTCAAGAAAATATATATGTTACCACAATTGGAGATATTAACCAAGTGCACAAAATCTCTTGAGATAATACAATTCAAATCCGGATTTTACAAAAGTTGTAATCTATATTTCTTATTTATGAATATTAAGGTTGTATATTTATGCAATCAAATACGTAGACAATTATAATAAGAATTAGGAAACTATCCCTGAGGTTTTATACATTCGCATATACCTTCCGAAGTTTCATGCATTGCCATATACCTTCTTGGGGTATGATATGTTGGCAAATAACCCTTTAATATTTTCTTTCACATGTACCCTCCTCACATCCATTGACCCTTAGTCAACTATTAAAAACAGTGTTTTAAAATGCGCTTTCAAGGCGCGCCTTGGGGCAAATTTCACCTAAAACGCATCGAGGCACTAAAAAAGACGTAAATGTCAAAAGGCGTACGCCTTTTTGTCGAGGCGTATGTCTTGGGTGCGCCTTTTACGCATTTTGCGCTTTACTTCAAAAACCTATGCTTTTCTAATGTGAGGTAAGAAAATGAAATTACTTAATCAATTGAGGGCAAAAAGCAAATCCCACTTCAATTTTAAAAGAAAGTGCAATATTTCTTGAACAAAAAAAATACGGCTCTTTCAGACTTTCACCTCAAGTCAAAGCAAAACCCTTTTTCCTCTTTTTCAGCATCATCCTGAATCCTCACCAGTTCACAAAATAAGATCTAGTCTGTGTGGGAATTGCATCAACATCATAATATTGTTATGATCGGTTGTTCTTCACGATTGTTTTTCTTTTTGTTTAGATTTTGTTTTACTTTTTCTTTTCTTTTTTTGTTCGAATAGTTGATATACAATGAGTTTGAAGATTTGATGTAGTAAATATTACTATTTCTTATGTGATTACAGTTCATGTTTTAGTTTTTACATTAATTTAAAATAGTTCTAATTTGGGAGTTTTTCTTGTACTTTTTAAATATCAAATTGAATGGTTTCATATTGCAACTCTTCAACTTCATTGCTCTTTTGATAAAGTTTTCTTTATGTAATAATAATAATAATCATAATAATTTTTATTATTATTATAAGTAGCCTATATATATTTTAAAATATTAACTGTTAAAATTCGCGAGGCTTACGCCTCGCCTCTGGAGACACAAAACGCCTTGTCCTACGCCTTCGCATTTTAAAACACTGATTAAAAGTAAGAGCAGATATTTAAATTGTTGTACTAAAAGATATAAAAGAAAATTTAATAGCATTGACTTAAACATGATCCATTTATTCTCAAGTTTTAATATTCAAATTAAGCATGATTTTTCTTTTGAGAGAATTACACAAACTACCCATGAACTATGGACTAATTACACAAATCACCCCTCATCTTCGGAAAATTACACAATATTTTATGTTTGACATTACAGACCTAAACTGGTCGCGTAGAGGCCGGAGCGTCGTTGAGACGAAGTCGCGCTTGACCTAGTCATGACCCATGACGACATCAAGGAGGTGTTGCGAGCAGGGGTTGCGGGGTGGCGGCAGAGGCGGAGGTGGACTGGGTTGCGTATTTTTTATTTTCTTTCATTTAGAAATATTTTTTTTTTGCCAATTCTCTTTGGCAGGGCTATGGATGGACTTCACTACTTATGTTAGGGCTTTTTAACAGAAGTTAACTACATGGGTAGTTTGTATAATTTCTCAAAGATGATGGGCAGTTTGTGTAATTAGCCCATAGTGCATGGGTAATTTGTGTAATTCTCCCTTAATTTTTATCATATTTGTTCACTTAGAAACTTTATAATTACAAATTTGGTTTTTCATAAATCCTTCAATTAGTTAAATGTTGACAAAATTGCGAAAATAGAACAACTTAGAGTCTTTTTTCCTTTTTAATAAAATATTATTTAATCAATATGAAAATGAACGATGACATATAGAAATAAAATGTTCAAAATTACTAGTGAAAATGAAGCCAAATATCCTGTATGATGTGGGTTATTTTCGTTTGGATACGTGTCCACTTGCTAACACTCCACGTCAGACTGTTTCAGTCCTTGCTGGATCCTTAAGCAGCTTTTGAGTTCGGAACCTGCACTCAAAACTACGTAAACTAAGCCGGTGCCTTCCCTGCGAAGGCACTCCGACGCTCAAGTCAGATGAGTCGGAATGTGATATCTTATTGTGCGAGCAACAAATCGAATGGATAAGTCGAAATTTAGCGAACAAGTCAAAATGCACAAGTCTCAAGTCGAAATGAAGAGTTCACAATAAGTCGAAATGAAGCTCCTCAAACAACTCGAAAAGCTTGTAATTATATATCGAATTAGAGCTATTCTGTCAAGTCGAAATGCTTGCCAAACAACTCGAATTCGGGCTATATAACTCGAAATTGATGCTGAAAATAAAGAAAACGTGCCTGAAAATGAGGTATGTGGCCCCCTTATATACTACTAAGAGTCCTTAGTTAGAATTCTTATCCAAGTAGAACTATAATTCAGAATAACTCGAATTCGAGTTATTTTGGAATAAGTCGAAATAGCTGCCCAAATAACTCTAACATGCCTGATATAACTCAAAATGGGCCTGCATGGGCCTGATTTTGAGTTTTGTCTGAAATTGTAATTTTGCATTAACGAATAATGTTTTGACTTGGCATAATATATTCCGAAATAAGCTCGTGGTACTGTATCAGATATTATGACGTGGCGGTAGCGAAATATGGTACATCACTATAAATATTAAAAATAAGCAAATAGTAATAAATGGTTGCATTTTCATGACTTGTCAACTTTTAAATAACTAAAAAGTTTAGGAAAAGTTAAATTGTAAATATAAAATTCCTAAAGGAACAAGCATAATTAAAAGAAAACATGGTTAATTTGTGAATTGAAGCTGTGAGAATAGTGGATCGTGTTTGTTGGAGTTGTGGAGTTTGAATTGCCTAAGAATTACAGAGACCGAGTTACTTTGGGAAACAGAAATCTTGTTAATCTGGAAATGAGGCCTATTTAGTCCAAGAAACAGATACCCAATGGGTCTGCAAAGTAGAATCCTAAATTACCTGAGGGTTGCAGGGTTCATTTGAAACTATAATTAGGATAGACGTTCCTATTATTAATAATAGGTAACTGTATGCTTACGTTTATCACAAGACTCATTAACAAAATAGTAGAAACAATTCTTGTTTGGCAGCCCTCTCAGACATAGTCTTTTGTCAAACTGGGTAAACAAATTTCGTGTCTTTTTTTTATTACCTATTTTCGTGTGTATATATGTTTCTTAACATACTGATCGCTGGGTAACAATGTTTAAGTTAATTAAATGAATTAATAACTCGAAATAATTTTTATATTCTTAAGCACAAAAATATTTACATATCTACCTTCAGTTTTGATAGTTGACTAAGGGTCAATGGATGAGAAGGGCGCATATGTAAAATAATTCAAACCTTAAGAAGGTATTTGTCAACATATCATACCTAAGGATTAATGCCAATGAACAAAACCTTATGGGGTTATATGTACGGAAACTCAGGGGAAGTGGATGAAAAATACCGAGAAATTACCATATACCTGCGATCAGATTTAGACAACTCGACACGAAAATAAAATCTCTTCAAATAGATTTGAACCACTCTGATAATGCATTTGATGAAACTAAAAAATTTAAATAGATGATTCAACACTTAATACATGTTTTGGTAATATTGCGGGGAAAATGAGTAAAACTGCATGTGTTTTTCAAAAATTGGGACGAAATCCTCTTGTGGTTTGATAATTATTTTAGAACCCTTTTGTGGTTTCGAAAATCCTACACAAAAACCACCATTGTGGTTTCAAAAATCTTGCATAAAACCCCTAGTGGATTTAGAAATCTTGCACGAAATTGTTTTGCTATCCAACTTTGTTAGAGGGTGGTGTACATTCACTCTATGTAAGAGTAGACTTAGTTTTTGTACTTTTTTCCCTTTAAAATGTCAACTCCCTTTAGAAATTTAGCATAAAATCCCGCCGTGCTTTGGAAACCTGCACAAAACTGCCCCGCGGTAGAAAACTCTGGAATCCCTTTTTTTTTTTTTCAATTATAAAAGTAATATGTATAATATATAGAACCAAAAAAATTATGTTTGAAATTTTTCAAAAATATTTTTTTAAAAAAAATATTTTAACAAATATATATTTATAAATAATGAATTAAGGGAAATTTAGTCACTTAATAAAAACACTAATGAAGTCATACAAAATTTAACTAAGAACATTTGAAGGAGAGTTTATGAAACCACAATGAGATTTTGTACAGGTTTTAAACACCACATGGGGGTTTTAGGTTGATATCCCTAATACTGCATTAACCTATTAGAAAATGTACTCGACTCACGGCGTAATACATATGGTTAATTGCATCAAATTTCTCAATACATGAGGTCCGTTACAATGGGTCTCTAACCTATGAAATAAACGAAGTGCCTCCCAATCTATTATTGCGAATTGCCCAATGAGTCTTTGGTCAATCTTTTATTTCGGACATGTTTCTGCATTTTTGTGTTTAGATTTGGCACTAGGGGTAGTCCGATGTTCTTCAATAAGTTAGGAGCTATTATGCACATTTTAAAAGTATAGGGGTCCACTGCAACACCCCATTCTCCTATAAGTTGAGGGTTTGCTTCATTTAGCCCAAAATAATAATTAGATGTTAATATGGCCAATAAATTTTTTTTTGGTTGCTAAATTAGGAGTATTTATTATATTTCTTTGCAAGAATATCATTACTATATTTACTAATGTGTTGTATGTCTAGAGACAGTACTTTTAATCCTTGTGTTTTGCTAACATGATAACTTGATTAGATTTCACAAATCTGAAATTATAAAATATTGTATATACTAAGCATTAATTTGTTAATATAAAAAGCATAAATTATTTCATAGAAGTGTCGTAATAATATCGGCATGTTTTATATCAATTGGTATAATTTTGAGAAACTAGCTGCAATATCTTGTTGTTTTGGATAGGTGATCTGAATTATATTTTGGTGAAGCTTTTTCATCTCTAGTCCAGTTTTTAAAGTTTTTTCTTGGCCATGCATTAACAAAGATTAATTTATCTGTTCTGCATCAGGTTGTGAAATATTCAATTGGCAAGTTGTGGTTGTTAGCATGTTAACTGTCTGTTGAAATGTCTAAATGAAATTTTGTTTGATATTCTTGAATAGTTCAGCATTTATATGAAATGCACAATAGAAACATTTATCACAATAGAAACATTTATCCATCAAACCCCATCAATGGATCTGTTTCCACAGCGGTCTTTACTTCATATAGTTAAGCATTCACTCTGTTTCAGGTACAACTGCCAACTCTATTTGATTACTTCTTCCAGTCATTGCTGCAACAGAATCCGCCACATTACGTGACGCTGGAAATGGATTCGGAGGCATGCTGAGGTTCTCCCCATCTCCTTCCAACATTTGCAGCACCATTTTCATTGACGGGCGATCTGTTGGATACCACTGGATACACCACAGTGCTATTGTTGTAAGCTTTCTCACTATCTTAGACTCTTCGCCTTTCTCGATTTCCGCAAATATATCTTCTCGTTTGTTTAATTGATTGTAAATCCATTGCGGAAAGTACGCCCGACTAGTATTCATAGTAGCGTCTGAATTTTTCCTGCCTCCGACCATTTCAAGCAACAACATTCCGAAACTATAGACATCCGACTTAGAGGATGCCCTCCCAAAGGTCCTCGACAACACCTCCGGTGCAATGTAACCCACCGTTCCCCTGGCAGCCGTCATAGAAACGGCACTCTGTTCCTTGGAGCACAACTTAGCTAGACCAAAATCAGAGACCTTTGGATTAAAGTTGTGGTCCAACAAGATGTTATGAGGTTTAATGTCAAAATGGAGAATTTGCTGATCACAGCCTTGGTGTAGATACTCGATACCTTTGGCTATCCCTAGAGCAATATCTTGGAGCTTTTCCCAACCAAGGGAATTTTTCTTAAAGATTAACTTTTCCAATGAATCATTTGGTAGGAAATCATAAACGAGAGCTCGTGTAAGTCCTTCCGCACAGTAGCCTACCAAGCGCACTACATTGACATGGTGTATACTCCCAATGATACCAACTTCATTTATAAATTCCTCCCCGTTTCCCTTTGAATCGTTTAGAACCTTTACAGCAACATAAATTTCTTTCGATAAATTTCCCTTGTATACAATTCCATATCCTCCTTCACCCAATTTTTCTGTAAATTGATTGGTGATCCTCCTTATGTCAGCGTAAGAGAATCGAGTGGGCTTAAGAGCTTTATAGTCTTCCAAAAAAATTTCAATCTTCGCTAGATTCTTTTTGTGTGTTCTAATTGAGCTGAAAAGATAGTAAAGAGCTGCAAGTGTTGCCACAAACAGAAAAGACCCTATGGTTTCACCTGCATGGCGATAGGATTGGTCTACTTGAGTAATAGATAATAAAAAGAAAAAAAAACTCAAAATATGGAAGTTTTGGAGCAATAAGGGAAGCATACCTGCTATCATTGGCCTCTTTGAGTCCCCTGTAACGAAAAAGAAGCAAATATCTTATATTTTTCTATTAGGTACAAAACAGCGCTGTGGAAAATTGTGTTTCCACAAACAAAAGAAACTTGTCAGCAAGTGATATACCTTGTTTTGGCTTGTTTTTACACTCAATTTGATTTCCTTTAGTGTTATTTCTTGGGCTGCATGATTTGTCTTGTCGCTCACATTGACCACAAGCTGGTTCAGACCAAGCCATTTGGAGTTGGAGATGATGTCCACCAAATATATACCATGGAACAGATGGAACTCCATAAATCTTGGTACAAGAAGTTAAAGAATAAAATTCCGTGTATATATCAATTTCATTTGCGTAGACTTGGTAGCCAGTGACACCAAGACAAGGAATTTCGAGACCTGAACGTCTTGTTGAAGCAGAACAGTTCAACAGGGTATAATCAACCAAGTCCTTGTTAGTGAAATTGAATGGAGAAGCAGTTAAGTTTAGGTACTGTAGGTAGTGAGCAAAACATCCTCCTGGATTATCAAAGTGTACCTTTTGAGATACATAGTCAATTTCCTTCACCAAAACCTTAACTGAGATGGGTAGAACGAGCACAGTCTCTTGTTTCTCGTCGCAGTATAAATCGAAACCTGGATATCCACAATTTTGAGGGTGTAAGTCTTTATTCCTGAAAGGAAACTGAATTATTGGACCACCTTTTCTGCATGTGGTTGGATTGCAATCATCTAATCCATCAGCAAGTAGTGGTAAGGCGAACATGTACAATATACAGACTAGGAAAGGAGACATTTTTTTCAGTTCTAAAACGGGTTTATTTTTTCAACACCTAAACTATATAAGAATGCTACTTGTAGCAGGAAGCGACCTGGAAATTTTAATATTAGTTTGAAACATGATAAGTTGGAGTTTGGACATCACATCACTGACTTTTCCTTGCACTCATGTAATGGGGAAAAATACACGAAACCCCTTTGTGTCATCAAAAAATCTGCATGACTTTTCCTAGTGTTATTGTTTAGTATAGAGTCTTTGTTTTTTTCAAAGACCCTGCACCAGATATCTCCTTCTTTTATTATTACGCTTTTTTTTTTTTTAAACCTGCACGAAACTCTCCCATATTATCAAAAACTATGCACCATACCACCTCATTTATTAAAAATTGCATCAAATGACCTCTTATTAAGACGGTAAAATCAGAAAGATTCCATATTTAATCAGGGGTTTGGTGCATGGTTTTGAGAACACGGGGGAGTTTCTTGCCATTACTTTGGCCACGGAGTTTCAGTAGCCAAATTTGGACATGGATTTATCCTCTGTGAACTGCCGAACAATGAGCGGAAGAAACAGTGGCTAACGTCTGTTGCTAAAAGTCGGCAGTTATAGCGACAAGCGCCTCCTTCTTCTATTTTCCGCCATTGCTACCCAAAAATCGAGCTCCAAGTGAAAATCCATCCCCAAATCTGTTTATTTTCAAATTCTAAGCTAAGGTAAGTGTTCTACATCGGTTATATTACGTTTTGATGCAACTGTTTTGGAAATTAATCGGTTAGTTTTTGTGTTACAAATTGTTTGTTGTATTTTGTAGTTTTGGTGCATGTTATTACGTATTTTGTAGTTTGATTTTGTCATTGGCTTACGAGGCTATGTTGGGGTAAGGTACTTATTAGTTAAGTCATTTTAAATTGAATAATTTTCTCTACTTTTTATCCATATGTTACCGGCATTTATATTTTTGTTGTTTGTTATTTTTGTGAGTTTATAATTCTGGGTCGCAATATTGACTTAGCATTATTGATTATTTGTTGCAAAAGCAATTATGTGTCAATACAGTATTTGTCCTTATAAGTCAATGTTTTAAGTTGGTTCCTAATATAGTTTACTTAACTAACGGACTATATTTAATTACATTTCTACTTGTACTCTTTACTTCCACCAATTGTCTGTTGCCCTACTTGTTAACTGTAATATTTGTTATGATATAATTACTGATAATACAAACTATTGGACACGTTGAACAATCTACTTTTAGGAAAACATAAATGTGTTCATGAAATACAATATTCAAGTACGACTATAAAATTATTATGCCATAAGAGTTAAGAAAATAATAATTTTATAACTCTCTTGATTTATGAAAGAGGTCAATAATATTTTTTGAATATACATAATTAGAATAAGATCACTAAATTATTACATCTCATCATTCAAGAAATTAAAATTTTAACATCCCAAACTTAAGAATTAAAATGTTTTTCAAAAATAAATAGAGCCAAATTATGTAGATCAAATGCCAAACCAACAGAAGAAATAAACCGAGCAACTTGGTTGTAAGTCAACGCTTTTCCTTAAAAAAAGAATGAGGAACCAAAGACTTTATTTTTTATTTTTCTTCTTAAATTCTTGGACACGCCTTGTGGAACACTTGACCATTGACTCACAACTAAAAAAAGAAGAGAAATTTCCTTTATTTAATCAGTGAAACTGGTTATCTATTGATTTGTATCTTTTCTTCTTGGCGACATTACTAAATAATTTCTTCTTGATTTATATTACATTATGGAAGTCATCATACCACATTTATATCTCATCTCAAAGCTTTGGACTTGTGCAAAGTTTGCAAACACAACAATTAATCATGCTGAATTATTACTTCCTCTGTTTTTCTAGCTTAGTACTGTTGAACAACTTAGTTCCAATATCCTATGCCCGACAAAAATACCCGGATTGTCACCCTTCTGCCTGTGGAAACATTCAAAACATTAGTAACCCTTTCAGATTGAGAGATGATCCACAACACTGTGGTGATTCCAACTATGAACTAGAATGCAGAAATAATACCATCTTGGTACTGAATCTTTCTCGAGAATACCATGTTCAGGCAATCAATTACAACAACAACACTATCCGTCTTGCTGATAGTACTATAGGAAATGACTCGTGCTCGTTTCCTCAGCATTCCTTTTCGGGTGATCTGCAAATCTTTAGTTTGTATCGTTATGTCCCAAGGCACGGGCTCGAGCGTTTAGTACGAACAGTTGTTTTTATGAGCTGCTCATATCTGATGAAATCTTCTCGCGTCATTAGTACTGATCACTGTTACGAAAATAATGTTTCTTTCAATGCTTCCTCTTCTACTTCCAACATAAGAAGACACACATATATAATGGCTGGTAACTTCAGTGGATCAGATATTGGGGACATGTGTAGAATTGAACTTGCGGTTTTGACGTCGGATCTATTGATCAAAGACTCTAACAATATTTCACTTCAACAAATCCACGACTCTCTAGTTTATGGATTTGAACTTTCATGGTCGTCGAAGCATCAGGTATGAGTTGTTCATTTCATACATGAGTTTGTCTCTGGAGAAACACCATATTAGACCGAGTCCTATTATGTAAATAATTGTTGTATTAGTTGTTAGTAGAGAAGAAGCACTTTTATCAAAACCCTATAAGTATATCATTTGTAAATATGTTTTAATAACATTATGACTTGCATTATTCTTCGCGAGACTTAGCCTCCCACGAGCTTATTCCACCTCAGTGGATCGACTACTCCTTTGCTGCCATCTTCCGGTCCATGATCTCTTCTCGCAGTCACCTTTTTGCAATTTGTTCTTGTTCTTTTATAATCATGCCACCCTGAACAAGATACGTCTGTCGCGTCCATGTTCTGAATGGGGTAAAGAAAGGCGGCGATTCACCCACCTTCTCCGAAGAAAGAAAATATTATGTTATTTTTATTTTAAGAATTAAATTTTATTTATTTTTTCCATGTGGAGTCCCTGGCGATTTGTTGAGTTGTTGGTTTGATGGGCTCAAAATCCCCAATTTTGTGCCAAGTAAAAGATTCCAGCGAGATTTTGACATTGCCACAAGAGTACTTAAATTGAGAAAATTGCCAAATTAGAGTATCAAAATCTTGAGCTGCCAAGTTAAGGTATGAAAAAAATGAGAAAAAATCAATATTGGTCCTTTATTGTGGCAGCTGCTCACTTTTAGTCCTTTATTGTGGCACCTCTTGCTTTTAGTCCTTTATTGTGTCATTTTGTACGATTTTAGTCCTCTTTGCCGGAAAATTGAATTTCAGCGGGAAGTTGCACACTTGACTTGCACATGCAACCTGCACACACGCGAGTGACACGTGTGTTGGGCGCCCAAGTTAAAAAATAAAAATAAAAACCAAAACAAAAACAAAAAGAAAGTTTATTAAAACGTACATTGCCGAGGAAAAACGTTTTTAGCTGAGAAATATTTCTCACCCAAACAGAGTAATAAAGTTTAGAAAAACAAAAAAGAAAAGGAAAAGAACAGGGGTTTAGAAGAGAAAAACTGAGTGTGCAATTTCTTTCCCATTTCGATTGCTCATCCCCTATTTTCAAACCCTAACACCTAAATCCAAGCGATTTTTCATTTCTTTGTTAGATTTTGGGTATTAATCTATGCAACGGATGTTATGTTTCAGGTGTTGTATTTTTGATGTTTTATGAATAGTTTTTGGATGATATCTTTTAATATTCAAATAGATTCTGATGGTATTAAACTATTCTTATTGCAAAACTAAATTTATAAACTTTTCAGGTTAATATACATAAGGGAAAAATCTGTTTGCAAAACACCCACGTTTCTTTGTTTCGAATCTTTTTATTTTTGGTTAGCGTTGTCAATGGGAATACCTGAAAATGTTTTATGTCATTAACAGTATTATTGAGACATTCAGGTATTAAAATGAGAATTTTATAAAACTTTTAGGGGTGAAATTGAGATTTTTATTAAATTTTAAAGCCAAAGTAGGAATTTAGGGACTAAAGTGAGTATCCATTAATAATTTTGAGGCGAAATCATCATTTACAATAAATCTAGAGACAAAAACAGCTGCCGGATTTTTGTTTTTTTATTTTTTTAAAAATATTTGGTGCCAAAAATATTTTTAATTTTTTTTTTTAAAAGATTTGGCGCCAAACACACGTGTCTCTCGCACGTGTGTAGATTGCATGTGCAAGTCACGTGGGCAACTTCCGGCTGAAATTCGATTTTCCGGCAAAAAGGACTGAAATCGTACAGAATGACACAATAAAGGACTAAAAGCAAGAGGTGCTACAATAAAGAACTAAAAGTGAACAGCTGCCACAATAAAGGACTAATATTGATTTTTTCTCGAAAAAAATCGATGCCAAGTTAAGGTACCAAAATTGCAATTTTCCCCTAATATGGTACCAAATTGATGAGTGACGAATTAATGACCGAGTTTGTGCCAGCGAGAGTACGAATACTATTTTTTTTCCGCTCTCGTTCGGTCAGCAAGGTTTTGCAGTTTGTCAGGATGAAAGCCGATGAATTGGCCATCATTGGCTCTCCTCCTTCAGACGATGATCTGACTTTAGATGTTATTGATGGTTTGGGCCCCGAATAAGGTGAATGATTGACAAGGCAGATTAGGAAAAATAATTACTTGCTCTTACAACAACAATTACTGCTTGACACTATCACTAGCCATATGCTTTTGGGTGCTGCAAAGGATTGCCTTGTGAATGTAGAGTAAGTTAAGGATAGCTTTTATTACTTTACACGCCCAAATTTTCACAACTGTTTAGTTATATTGAAGATACTTTTATTATACATACAAGTCTTTCCTTGTCGGTCACAGATTGTTTCCTTTTGTATTTCCTTTTCGGGGTTGGGTGATTAGTGAGTCATGCATTTTCCTATATCATAAAATTTCATATTCTAGTGCTTGTGAAGTACTACGAATAATATCACATTTCCCTGGTTCGATAGATGAAAGCCCTAACACTTTATAACCACCCTTAGCCTGGTCTTCACCACCCTTTACACTTGTCACAATCACCCCTAACGCTTTGCGCCCATGCACCATGCTAGATTTATTATACGAGGGGGGAAATTCTAAGGACAAACGGGCTTCTTTTCACTAAATCTCTACTAAATTCTTCGACTCATTCTCTTTTTCTACTGATTGTCTTCTTTCACACTCAATAAACCGAACTACGAATGACTTGATTTCCCGCGAGAATATGTAGGCATCTTGGTGCTTCTCCAAGTTGTACATCACACAAAACTCTCTCCTGTCTCCAAAACTCCGCGATCTCGTGCTCGACTGTCATGCCTAACTCGTGTTTAGGGTTTAAATAAATACTTTGTGGGGTAGGGTCAGACCCCGATGTAGTGTAACGACCCTGAAAATCCCTGCTTCATCATTCAGGGTCAATGCACATTCTCAACTGATGCAACTAAAAGGATGAGTGAATATTCTAATCTGGCGAGTATTACAGTATATGGGGTATCTATACATAGGCTGATTAAAAGCTATATAAAAGAATAACTCTGAAACTATCTGCTTCTAGCGTTAAAATGAGCTCAGGTGTTGAGATGTCCCCAGATGTGCCACGTGTTCTTGCTCACAGCTTGTCGCTTTTTTTAAGGATGAGCCGTGAGAGTGCTAATCAAAATCATCATCCCGAGTTTCTATTTATTTTATGTGTGTGCTTTTAGATAACAACCCAACCCTATGTTCGATTCACCAGTATGTGTGGTGCGGAAATTAATTGTCAATTTGTCATTATTCCAATTATGAACACTTAAATGTTATTGTGTATTATTGGCTCTATGTGTTCATACTTGTAGCAGCCTTTTCTCTCCAACATATACTAATTATAATTATTCTTATTAATCTTAATTTCTCAGAGTGCCTACTTAGTGGAGCAAGTTTTGTGTAAGAATTCTCTCTCTTCACTGTAACAGTTTTTCTTTAGCTAATCAATAATTGACTTGTATGTGGAGATATTGAAGATGAACCTGATCCTTTTAATTAACTTAATCCATTTTTCTGCTTTGCTTAACATGTATATATGGTGTATATTCAGGGGTTTTAGGAATTATCGCTGCCTACGTGAGTATAGGTAAGCTTCAAATTTGATCTTTTAGATCTAAACCTCAATCGAGTTTTTATCTGTTTGCTTTTAAATACAAATTGAGCTGAGAAACACTATATTTTTTCAATGTTATACTAATAACTTAGGCTTACAGGTGCTGTCCTGGCAACAAAGATAATTGGATTGCCTTTCTTGTTGTGGGTTTTCATATACAAACTTCGAAGAAAGCATTTGTCGGTGTTTGATGTAATAGAAGGCTTCTTGCAAAGTCACAACAACCTCACTCCAATCAGATACTCCTATTCAGACATAAAGAAAATGACAAAAGGTTTTCGAGAAAAGCTAGGTGCAGGAGGTTATGGTTCCGTTTACAAAGGAAAACTGCGTAGTGGGCTGGATGTGGCAGTGAAAGTTCTTACCAAACCTAGAGGGAACGGGCAAGACTTCATAAATGAAGTTGCAACAATCGGAAGGATTCATCACGTTAATGTTGTTAAACTCGTTGGTTACTCTGCTGAAAGATCAAAGTGTGCCCTTGTATATGAGTTCATGCCTAATGGTTCTCTTGAGAAGTATATTCTCAAAAAAGAAAGAAGCAATCTGTTGAAATGGGAAACAATGTACAAGGTTGCAGTAGGGGTGGCGAGGGGGATTGAGTATTTGCACCGGGGGTGTGACATCCAGATCCTCCATTTTGACATTAAGCCTCATAACATACTTCTTGATGAAAACTTTACCCCCAAAATCTCAGATTTTGGGCTTGCAAAATTTTATTCAGCTGAGAATAATATTGTGACTCTGACTGCTGCTCGTGGAACAGTAGGTTACGTGGCTCCAGAACTTATCAACAGAAGCATTGGTAGTGTGTCTTATAAGGCTGATGTGTATAGTTTTGGAATGTTGCTGATGGAAATAGTAGGCCTAAAGAGAGACTTGGTACAAAACATTGACAACTCTAGCCAATACTTCCCTTACTGGATTTATAGTCACTTTGAGAAAGGGGAAGACATAGAAATTGGAAATATCGATGACGATGATGACAATGTTGGTGCAAGGAAAATCACAAGAAAGATGGCGATAGTTGGATTGTGGTGCATAAGGATGAATCCGGATGATCGACCATCAATGAGTAAAGTGGTCGAAATGCTCGAAGGCGAAGTTGAATCTTTGGAAATACCCCCTCAGCCATCACATTCGGTACCCCATGTTGCGTTGAGTGAGGATCAAACATGGGAAACGTATTCAACTGATTCTGTATCCTTGTTGCGTAAAGATGCTTCCAGGAATCAGTAAATTTAAGTGCTTTAGTTTGTTTCTCTGTCTGAAGATGTATAACAAATTGTGATAAAATAAATTTCTACTGAGCTATGTATATAAAATCTATATGACATGTGGAATAAGTATTATGCTAGTTTTATTGGATGAATGGTATGATAGAAATGTTACTGCAATTGTTGTGGATTGATGATGATCGAGTATTCAGAGTCAAATGAAAACTTCAATTTGTGGTCACAGTCAAAATTTCTTGTTTAGGATGAAGGAAGAAGGAACAGTCAGTGAACAATATCATGATTCCATAAATTCTTTAGTTAATGGCAAAATTGATGTGCCCTTGTACTCTTTCCATATGAAAGTAAGTATCCTCGTGTTTTATATCTGTTGCATTTAGAAACAACTGCAGTTTCTTGTTTAGTATTCGATAAAATGTAAGCTATTTAATTACAAGAAGCTTCTTCATCTTTTATCAGATTTGAAGCTTCTCTTCGCCATGCATTGACAATGATAGTGTCGTCTCCTAGCAGAAATTTGTTAAGTTTACGCATGTATGACTGAAACTGTTAGTTGAAATGTCTAAATGCGATTTTGTTTGATATTTTTTTATTCTTTTCTCTTGCGCCCTTAGATAACTCGGCATCGCATCAGTAGATGATAGAAATGCTCACTAGAAGTAGGAAATATGCATCAAAACCTGGCACGGAATCTTTTCCGACACCAGTACTCACTGTACATAGTTAGAGTTTTCACTCTGCTTCGGATACAACTGCTAACTCTATTTGATTATTTTTTCCATTCACTGCGACAACAGAATTCACCACGTTACCTGTAGCCCGAAATGGATTTGGAGGCATGGTGAGGTTCTCTTCACGTGCTTCCAGCATATAAACTACCATTTTCATCGATGGGCGATCCGTTGGATACCACTGGATACACCACAGTCCGACTATTGTAAGTTCTCTCACTATCTTAGGCTCTTCACCCTTCTCAAATACCGCAAATTTCTCTTCTCCTTTGTTTACTTGATTGCAAATCCATTGCGTAAAGTACGCCTGGCTTGTATTCCTAGTAGCTTCTGCATTTTTCCTACCGCCGACCATTACAAGCAACATTCCGAAACTATAGACACCAGACTTAGAGGATGCCCTGCCAAAGTCCTCGACAACACCTCTGGTGCAATGTAGCCTACCGTTCCCCTTGTAGCCGTCATAGAAACAACACTCTGTTCCTTAGAACACAACTTAGCTAGACCAAATCAGAGACGAGAGCGTCGACTATCAGGAAACTTTTTCTCCTACAGCTAAACTCACTACACTTCGTTGTCCTCTTACTGTAGCTGCTGCTAGACATTGGTTCATTCACCAATTAGACGTCAATAACGCTTTTCTTCATGGTGACTTGCATGAGATAGTGTACATGGATCCTCCATCTCGCCTTCACCGACAGGGGGGAGAATATTGTTTGTCGGCTTAACAAATATCTTTATGGGCTTAAACAAGCGTCAAGAAACTGGTTTTCCACTTTTTTCAAACACCATTCAAAAAGCTGGTTATCAACAATCAAAGGCTGATTATTCTCTTTTCACCAAAACTCAAGATACTTCATTTACTGTTGTTCTTATATATGTTAATGATATACTTCTCACAGGAAATGACCTTCAAGAAATGGAACGCCTTAAGCAATTTCTTCTTAAACACTTCTGCATCAAGGATCTCGGAGACTTGAAATATTTTTTGGGCATTGAATTTTCCCTCTCAAAAAGGGCATCTTCATGTCATAAAGAAAGTATGCATTGGATATTTTGGCAGATTGAGGACTTCTAGAAGTTCAACCAGACAAGTTTCCGAGGGAACAAAATTTGAAACGCACTCCTACGGATGGAACATTATTGACGGAAACAACTAAATATAGAAAAATTGCTGGGAGATTGACTTATCTTATCCTTACAAGGCCTGATATAGTTTATTCAGTTCTCACATTGAGTCAATTCATGCATGAGCCTCGAAAACCTCATTGGGATGCTGTGATACGGGTTCTTAAATACATAAAAGGAACTCCCGGTCAAGGACTTTTTCTGCCTTCTATCAATAATCTTTCCTTAGAAGCTTTTTGTGATTCAGATTGGGAGTATGCTTCTATGCCTTAGAATTAGGCTGATTATATTCTGTACAATCATGTATATATAGCTTGTGTTGATCAATGAAAGATATAGGAAACTATTCAACCAAAAACCTGTTCTTCATTCTTCACACAAGCAAGCAATAAGAAAAATGCTTCCTCTGAAATTCTGAATACAACATTAGAAGATTTTGTGGCGCTCTATTTGCAACTGAACAATATGAAGTTTTACTCTTTCCATTTAAAATTCGCTGCTTCATGTTACGTAATTGTAATCTATTATGGCTAAGCTTCTTCTTCTCGGCTCCAGCTTAGAAGTTTCTGTTAACCACACCAGCAAAGATGTGTAAATGAAACTGTTTGTTGAGTTGTCTGAAAGAAATGTTATTTCATATCTTTGGTTTACTGTCTTAAATAGCTGGGTGTTATATGTCGAAAATATCTATTAAAACAAGACAATACCCGACATTGGATCTCTTTACAGTCTTTACTATGTAAACTTAAGCATTCACTCTAATTCAGATACAACTGTGCTAACTCTATTTGATTACTTCTTCCAGTTATTGCTGCAACTGAATCCACCACATTACGCGTAGCTAGAAATGGATTCGGGGGCATGCTGAGGTTTTCTCCGTCTCCTTCCAACATTTGAACCACCATTTTCATCGATGGACGATCTGTTGGGTACCACTGGATACACCACAGTCCTACTATTGTAAGCTTTCTCATTATCTCAGACTTTTCGCCTTTCTCAATTTCCACGAATATTTCTTGGCCTTTGTTTAATTGATTGTAAATCCACTGCGGAAAGTACGCCTGACTAGTATTCATAGTAGCGTCTGCATTTTTCCTGCCTCCGACCATTTCAAGCAACAGCATTCCAAAACTATAAACATCCGACTTAGAGGATACCCTCCCAAAGGTCCTCGACAACACTTCCGGTGCAATGTAGCCCATCGTTCTCCTGGCAGCTGTCATAGAAACGGCACTCTGTTCCTTAGAGCACAACTTAGCTAGACCAAAATCAGAGACCTTTGGATTAAAGTTGTGGTCTAACAAGATATTATGAGGTTTAATGTCAAAATGGAGGATTTGCTGATCACAGCCCTGGTGCAGATACTCGATACCTTTGGCTATCCCGAGAGCAATATTTTGGAGCCTTTCCCAACCAAGAGAATTTTTCTTAAAGATTAACTTTTCCAGTGAATCATTTGGTAGGAAATCATAAACGAGAGCTCGTGTAAGTCCTTCTGCACAATAGCCTACCAAGCGTACTACATTGACATGGTGTATACTCCCAATGATACGAACTTCATTTATGAATTCCTCCCCGTTTCCCTTTGAATTGTTCAGAACCTTTACAGCAACATAAATTTCTTTCGATAAATTTCCCTTGTATACAATTCCGTATCCTCCTTCACCCAATTTCTCAGTAAATTGATTGGTGATCCTCCTTATGTCAGAGTAAGAGAATCGAGTGGGCTTAAGAGCTTTATAATCTTCTAGAAATGTTTCAATCTTTGCCAGATTCCTTTTGTGTGTTCTAACTATGCTGTAAATATAATAAAGGATTGCAATCTGGGCTACGACAAAAAGAAAAGGCCCTGCTGTTGCAGCTGCATAATGGTAAGATTGGTCTAGTTAAGTAATACATAAAAAATAACATGAAAGAATATATGTTTTGATAAATAGGGGACGACATACCTATTATTAATTGCCTCTTTGACGACCCTGTAATGCAAACAGATGAAAAATCTTGTATTCAAGTTGCAAAATAATTTTTTCTTTAAGGCTTGTTTGTACACTCAATTGGATTTCCTAGGATGTCATCTCTTTGCCTGCATAATCTACCTTCTTGTTCACAATTGCTGCACGCTGGTTCATACCAAGTCAACTCGAGATGCTTTCCACGAAATATATACGATGGAACGGGCAGACTTTCATAAATCTTGGTACATGAGGTAAAAGAATAATATAAATCCAAGAATGAGATACAATGGCGTATAGTTTGTAGCCAGTGACACCAAGACAAGGAATTGGAATGACATTTGAATATTCTATTGAAGCAGAACAATTCAACAAGATATAGTCATCCAAGTGAGGGGTAGTGAAATTGAATGGAGAAGCAGATAAGTTTAGGTATTGTAGATTTTGAGGGAGACAACTTCCTGGATATTTGAAATGAACCTTTTGAGATATATAGTCAACTTTGTTCACCAAAACCTTTACTGAGTTGGGTAGAACCAGCACAGTCTCTTGTCTCTCGTCGCAGTATAAATCGAAACCTGGATATCCACAATGTTGAGGGTGTGAATCTTTCTGCCGGAAAGGAAACTGAACTATTGGTCCACCTTTTCTGCATGTGGTTGGATTGCAATCATCTAATCCTAAACTAAGTATTGGAAAGGCGAACATGAACGATATACAGACAAAGAAAAAAGACATTTTTTGATTCTATGATGGGTTTTCTTTTTCAGCTCTTCAGAGTCTTTGCAAGAGAGACATCTAAAGAAGAATACTACTTGTAGTGGATTACATACTTCATCTTGTAGCAGTAAGAGACCTGGAAAATTATGATATAGTCTTGACCACATAATACGTTGGACATGCATCATTGAGTTTTCTTCACACCTTTTTGATGTTGTCAACTTGTGGGGGTGGGATATTAGTGAATGCAGAGAATGGGGGCAAATCAACTTGGAATACCTCATGGTCTAAAAAGTATGCACAAAAAATCCCCCTTTCCGTTTATATGTCTAATGTAAATCCACTAATTTTTTGTTAAAGAGCTAAATTATCCTTATTTTACTATTTCGAATAATATCTTTTTGTCCATAACTCAAAATAAATAAATACGTCAGAGGATTATTGTCTACGTAAATGCGGAGTATTCTAAACCACATGGGTTTATGTGCAGGTTCTCTTAGACTATAGGGTGTTTCATGTTAATAGTTTTAAGGGGTATTTTGTATAATTATGAGTATGTACACAGAGTATGTACGAGAAGAAAGAGTAAAAAATATTTTCTAGATATCTTGGAATGAACAACGTACAACAAACAAATATACAAAGCAGGGGCGGACCTACCCTTGGGTTGGGTAGGGCTGTAGCCCATGGTAAATTTGGGTATGCACACACACACACACACACACACACACACACACACACATATATATATATATATATATATATATATATATATATATATATATATTTGGGTTAATTGCAGCAAACCCTCCAATCTATGAGTGCTTTGTATTGTGCCCTATAACCTATTGATTTGTGCGAGATGCCCCCTGCCTATTGGTTTTTGTGCGATTTGCCCCTTGATGCCAAACCTAACGGACAAAAACTCAGACATGTGTCAAAAATCAACAGTTGATCAACGCTCCAAGGGGCAAATCGCTCAAAATTGGATAGGTTAGGGGGCATCTCGCACAAATCAATAGGTTAGGGGCACAATGCAAAAGCACCCATAGATTGGAGGGTTTGCCGCAATTATCCCTATATATTTTAGCCCACATCAATATATATTTTTGCCCATATATGTAATGGGTCATGTAAATTATTAATTAATCTAAGCCCAAGTAGTTAAGGTTGGCCCACACTACAATTTGCAATTGCAAAATCACTCTAAAGAAAAGAAACTAAATGAAATCACGCGTAAAACAAAAAAGCACCAGCAACCGCAACAATTGTATAGAAAGGAAAAAAAAAAAGAGATAAAATTAAAAGTCGACAAATCAAACAAAGAGAAAGAAATACCCAACAAGTCTAAATCCTAATCTTTGTTCTTAGGTAAGAAAACTTTCAAAATATATTTAAATATTTTGGATTTGTGTTCATTGTTGTAAACTTGTATTTGTTCTTAGATTTTTATTTTTAAATGTTTTGACAAAGTAGACACCAAAATGCTTTTGATTTGTACTCTCTAGATTCCTATTTTGTTAAGGTTAGAATGTAGAAAGTTGAAAAGTGAGAAATTTAATGGAATCTCCAAAGATTTTGAAGTTTGAACCTAAGAGTTTTGTCAAGATTAGAATGTAAAAAGTTGAAAAGTGAGAACTTCAATGGAATCTCCAATGATTTTGAAGTTTGAACATTAGAGAAGAGTGGGAAATTGAACCCAAAGTTGTATATGAAAATAAAAAGGTCATTGTTTATGGATTTTGACCCTAAAAGTGAATATTGTTTGTTTTTTTGTCTAATAAATTCAGACGTCTATTATTTAGGCCTAAAATGGAACAAAATGAAAGAGTCTTTGGCAGACAATATGATTATCTAAATTGAAAGGGAGCTATCAGAAAGTATAAAAGTCGAGTCAATAATTGATGATTTTATTCAATGAATAACCGAGAGCTCAACTCTAAAAGCATTTTTGATTCCTCCAGTTTAGTGATATATTTGTATGTAGCTTTTTAGTATTTTATGAAACTTGGATATTTCTCATTCTATATAATTTATGTGTATTTAAAATTTTTAAATATACGTTTATTTAAAACTTAACTCTTTAGTAGCCCAATGTAAATTAAAATCTTGGGTCCACCCCTGAGACAAAGAGATCTCTAAGACTAGGAAACTAAATATCTATTTATAAGGAAAGGATAACTACAAGAAAATAAACAAATCTACACAATCTCTTTTGAAATATCCGTGAGAGGGAGAGTCCGTAATACGCCCCTGCAAAATAGCCGTGCCATCGACAATGGAAATTTTGGAACGCAAGAGTTTGAAACGCGATCGATGAAGAGGTTTGGTGAGTAAGTCCGCAAGTTGATGCTTGGTGCTAATATGAGAGACATCAAGAAGACCCTTAGCGACAATGTGACGAACAAAATAGATGTCCGATGAAACGTGCTTCATGCGCAAATGAAGAACGAGATGAATCGACAAATGAGTAGCGCCAATGTTGGCACAAAAGAGAATCGGTTTGCAACGAAGAGGGAGAAGTAACTCACAAAGAAGTTTTTGAATCCACCTAACCTTCGAAGTAGTAGCGGCAATAGCGCGATACTCGGCTTCAGTGGAAGAGCGAGCCACAACATGTTGCTTTCGAGAACTCCACGAGATAAGATTATCACCAAGAAAACTGAGAAAAGCCGAAGTTGAGGACCGATCAGCGGGGTGTCCATCTTAATCAACATTCGAAAAGGCGCACAAAACCGGAGAAAAGGCTTTCCTAATGAGCAAGCCGTGCGCAACCATCCTTTTTAAGTAACGAAGCACACGCTTACAGATTTCCATTCGTCAACAGTGGGGTGAGACATACAATGGGCTAGCTGATTCACCGCAAAAGGCACTATCGAGGCGGGTGAGACTTAGGTACTGAAGTTCACCAATGCAACGATGATAAAGGTTCTGATTACAAGGCTCCGTGTCGATAGCGGAAGATGAAGCAGGCGACGACATTGGAGTGGCGAGAGGTTTAGCACTGTCCATGGAATGACGTTCTAACACGTCATGGATATATTTGTGTTGCGAAAGTAACAAGCCCTCTTTACAAGGCAGAACTTCAACACCCAAAAAAAAATGAAAGATCACCCAAGTCCTTAAGTGCAAAACTCGAACTCAACTGCCGAATGAAAGAAGATACAAGTGGCGCATCACTACCAGTGATAATAATACCATCGAAATAGACCAAAACATAGATATGAACCGCGCCCTTGTGATATAAAAATAGCGATGCGTCGGAGCGAGATTGAGTGAACCCAAGAGCCAAAAGAGATCGACTCAAGGCCCGATACCACTTCCAAGGGGCCTGCTTGAGGCCATAAAGGAACTTTTGAAAACGGCATACATGATTCAGGAAAGAGAAGTCGACAAATCCCGGTGGTTGCTCCATAAAGATAGTTTCGGATAAGGAACCATTAAGGAAGGCATTGGAGACATCCAATTGCCAAAGAGGCCACCCAAGCGAAACGACAATAGTGAGAACCGATCTAATGGTTACTGGATTGACCACTGGACTAAACGTCTCAGAAAATTCAAGTCTGGGGCGTTGGTGAAAACCTTTCGCAACAAGTCTCACTTTATAGGGATCAATACTCCCATTGGCTTTGCGCTTAAAGTGAAAAACTCATTTGCACCCAACCACATTCAAATTAGAAGTACGAGGAACAAGGATCCAAGTGCTATGGTGAGAGAGGGCATTGAATTCGTCTCTGATCGCCACTCACCAATTTGAGTTTTTTGAGCACCAATGTAACGCACGTCGGTTCAAGCATAGACGGTAGAGGTTGCTTCAACGCTGCGAAGATCCATTTTGGCTTATGAATATTATTCATGGAACGTGTGATCATCGTGCGAGTGGGAATAAGCGGCTGATCAGGTGGAGCAAGTGGAGACATGGGCGATGGAGGCGGAACCGCCGGTGCAGGAGCCGAATCGGCAGACGGCACATGAGGATGCATAATGGTGTCGGTGCCGTGATGCAGAGAGGCGGGAGAATCACCCGAGAATGCTTGAGAAAAACCCAAGAAAACATCCTCGTTGAATGTAACATGTCGTTACAGAAATATACGCCGAGAGAGTGGATCAAAGCATTTGTAAACACTTTGAGTGAGAGAGTACTCGAGAAAGATGCACAATTTGGAGAGGGCCTCAAGTTTGTGTGTGGAATAGGGATGAAGCCACATAACACATAAGAAGCCAAATATCCAAAACTTCTCATAATTGGGAGGTTTGCCAAATAGGCGGGCACACAGAATTTGCCCATTAAGAACCGTCGAAGGGAGACGACTATAAAAGTAGGCCGCGGTAGTGAGTGCATACGACCAGAATTCCAGAGAAAGGGTGGAGTGATGACTGAGGGAGCGGCCGAGTGTGACAATAGAACGGTCACGACACTCGACCGCTCCATTTTGTTGTGGTGTATGCGGCGCAAACGTCAACCAGGAGATACCATTTTGAGCAAAATTAATTCCGTAAAGCGACAAACTCCCCACCATTATTGAAATAAAAAATGCGACAATTGAATTGGTTCTCAACCAAGGAATGGAACACCGGAAAAATTTCAGCCAATTGAGATTTAGCCTGCAGCGGATAAAGCCAAATATATTTTGTATAGTGATCAACAAGGAGAAGATAATAATAATGACCATCCAACGAAGTAACGGGCGATGGACCGCACAAGTCCGCATAAACATAATCCAAAACACAAGAACTATGCAAATAGCTCGTAGTAAACGACAAACACTGACTTATATTCAAATCACACGAAATACAAGAATGTTTGGAATGTAAAGGTGCCGAACAAAATGGCAAATTAAACTGACTAATCAACGAAGAACATAAATCCAAGCGTGGGTGACCAAGGCGATGATGCCAGTGATCACAGGACGCGCGAACGCCAAGGTTTTTCGTAGGAGAAAGCTGCAAAGTAGGTGGAAGCCGCAAAACATAGACACCATTCTCACAGTTGCCCCGAAGAAGCTTTGCCCCCATGACCTGGTCCTTGACAAAAAAAATGAAAAGGATGAAATTTAATAAAAACCCCGTTCGCTTTTGCAAACTGATGCACCTAGAGAAGGTTAGTATGGCTCTGCGGAACACATAAAATATTAGAGAGGCTTAGAGGGCGCGAGGCGTGAGAAATAAAAGAGCTCCCAACATGGGAAAATCTTAAACCTGAACCATCGGCAAGGCAAACAGTATCGAGACTTCCATATTTAGAGTGAACAAAGTGGTTTGAAAGATTAGAGGTCAGAGAGTACGAGGCATTGGACTCCATAAGCGATTGAGACTTATCAACAACTGTCATGGGTGGTGGTGAGGCAGCATAACCTTGGACTTGAATGCGGCTGCAAGTGCGAGCAGTATGACCCGAGATGTTGCAAAACTGACACACAATCGGGGGACGACTGAGAACACCGGGGGCCTGGGGATTAGACCAAGGTTGAGTGGAAAGTTGCCATTTTCCCACTATTGTGGATGTGAGTAGCTGCGACCATTATGTCGCCCTCGTGAACGACCACCACGACCATGATTGCGTTGATTCAAAGATTAGCCACCACGAGCAGCGGCAGGACTGGTGGTGGGAGTGCGATTGGCTGTGGCATCGTTGGCCGTAGCCAAAAGTGGCCGACTCCTGACGTTTGAGGTAGGCCTCGTGAGCGATAAATATATCCTGTAGAGTATAAAAGGGATGGCGGACTCACGAGCGCGGAATGCAGTAGCAATGTCCCGGTATTGAGGACCAAGACCATTAAAAATATGCAAGGCAATGTCGTCATCGTCAAGAGCTTTGTCTATTTTTGCCAAATTATCCGCGTGAGATTTAATCTCCTGCAAGAAGGCGGAAAACAATTTACTGCCGAGAGAGAGAGAGTGGACATCGATTCTTTGAGAGTCATCACTCGAGTGCGAGAGGGGCTCGAGAAACGACGACAGAGGCATGTATAGACGACATGAGAAGTACGAGCCGAGGCCACCATCGAGGCTACGTCGGGTGAAAGCGAACCCAGAAGCGCGACAATAATGAGGTGATCTTGTGAAACCAGTGAAGATATTCTAGATTTGGTTTTGCATCAAGAACGGGTGGAAGAGCAACGCTAGTGCCGTCCAAAGTACTATAAAGATTGTAGCTAGTGAATAGAGAGGTGACAAGAAGTTGCCACGACGGAAAGTTGGTTGCCGTGAGAAGAAGTGGCAGTTGAGAGTGGGCATTGATGGCAATTAGGGTTTCGCCAATAGGAGAGATGAACGAACCGTTGGACCCGACAGAGGTTGAATCAGAGGAAGAAGAAAAAGACATGATTACAGGATCATCGAGGTCGCGAGATGATGAACTGCTGATTATTTTGTATTTTATATAATTCTGAGTATGTACACAAAGTATGTACGAGAAGAAAGAGGAAACAAATATTTTCTGGATATTTTGGAATGAAAAAGGTACAACAAATAAATATACAAAGAGATCTCTAAATCTAGGTAACTAAAAAGCTATTTACAAGGAAATAATAACTACAAGAAAATAAACAAATCTACACAATCTCTTTTGAAATTATCCGTGAGAGGGAGAGTCTGCAGTATTTTGGGCTTATCGAAAGCTAGGAAAAAACCAAACTTAGTCTTGTGAAGCAGCTGAAACCACAAGGGGTAACAAACCACAAGAGGATTTGTGCATGTTTTCTACATGCACTTTGAAATTTTATGCATTTTTCTCAAATAATTGACAGGTCTTACGAGGAGATACATAAGTATGATTGATGTGGCTCAACTGTGGAAACTTTTGTGAATTTTCACGGGAAGACCATTGTTAGATCTTTGCATAATATTTTTACTACCAGTTGTTGTTATAACACAACAAGTTGTAACAAGAAACAACAATATAGTAGTAAAAACTTGGTATAACATAACGAGTTGTTATAACAAGGGGAACTTTTCACATGGTTCAATCCAACTAGACTTAGTCTGTGAGGACCGCGCCCCACGAGTCACAATCCGATCCGAGTTGGTCCGGTGTTGGTCACCTAACAAACTCAACTTAGACCGAACTGTAGCTCATAGGAAGGGGTCTCACTGACCAGGATCAAAACCATAGCATTATAAAATAATTTTACTTTAAATACAGCGGAAGTCTTTGGAATACAAATACATTTTACAATTTTAAAATGATGTAAATACAAAATCAAACACTTACCAATTTTTGCAAAGTTTCCAAAAGCGGACTTGTCAATCATTCGTTCCATCCGTGCTGCTATATCAGTCTTACTCTGAGAAAGGGACATATAGAACAAAAGAGGAGTAAGTCTTTAATGACTTAGTGAAATTCTTAGATCATGACAATAATTAAACAGTAAATCAAAACAAAACGAACAAGAATGACCAGAATAATTACATCTGCATCATTGAACTGAAATTATCGGTTTAACGATAATACTAGAATATTCAGAATAACGAGAATATGAACTTGTGCAATTATATATAACAGATCCAACCTTAACTTCCAAAAATCAATCGTATACCTCCCTACGAGGAGCTACCTCGCAACAGAATAGAAGACATGCTCGAATACATGTCAATCTAACACGCGGGTCACAACCAACTTCTGGCTGCAAGCGGCGCTTAGACAGAATGGGTATTAAGTTGAAATACTTAAACTGACAGCCCTTTGCTGCCCATCAGTAAATCTTCTCAATCCCTGAGCCCAACTTCCCAAAGGCGTCCCAATGGGTGAAACAGAATTATCAGATGAGCTAGTAATCCGGACAATATTCGTTGCTCGTTTTGAGCTACATAGGCCGAAGATAGTTCGTTGCTCGTTGCACAATTCAAGAATTAATTGGGTGATCACGATATCAGGTTAATTATGGTTATGAAGAAAAGTGTGATTATGCATCAAATGATAGGTTTAATTTAACAATAGATAAGAAAGTTGATTATGTAAAGAATTAACAATTTTAAATAAAAGTATTAAAATGGTGATAGAATATTGCTCGTGATTCGAAACAAAGAAACACAATTGTTATGTCCAAGTTTCTCAGGGCCGGATGCCAAACAGGGTTTTGAATAAATCAGAAATCAAACCTCACCTTTGACCGTATGGGAAATTCTTGATTAACGTCGATAATTGTCGAATCTTAAATAAATCAAAAAGAAATAATCAATTGTTTGCTCATAAATTTACAAAAATAAACATATATTTTCAATATTTATCATATTTAAAGAAGTTCAATTAAATATCTAATTATTATTAATTTGGGATAAATTCCACATTTACCTATTTTATCTTTAACTATGACGTAAAATATAAATAATGAGATTTACCATTTCAAAGTAACAAGTTGAAGACTAAATCAGTTACGAAATTATTATTAAAATCTCAAATTCTAATTTATTAACAACATATTTGATATTAATATATACATATGCATCAATGCATATTTAAACTCGTTTTAAAACAATATTTCTTAACAAAATTCTTGTAAATTACTTATCTCAAATCAAAAGTTTTACCATGATCTTAACACTGAACAAATATCTCAGTATGCCCTTGAATAAAATTACATCACATATATAACTTTGGTAAAAAACCATTTTTCTTATAATTATTAGTATTAAATAACATAATATTGCATATATCACTAATAACAATTAAAATAAATTGTAAACATGTAGATCTAATTAAAATTAATGTTTTCAGAATACTTATTATGCTATAAACTAGATTAGGAGTTAAATGCAAAAACCACCCCCGTGTAATCTCTAATTGGCAAAAACCTCCCTGTTTAATTTTAATTGGCAAAAACCCCCCTGTGTTATTTAGTCAAAGGCAAAAAACCCCCTAAAACCCAAATTTGCAACACACGTGCCTTAGATGAAGCTGGGATTAAATTTCTTGAGCTGCAATGACAAGTTTGCCCTCTAACTTATTATTTTAAATAATTTTAAAGACAAAAACTAAAAATAAGGAGAAAAAAGAAAAACAAAGAACTAACCCTACCCTACCCTGCCCCGCCCCGCCCCCACCACCAGCAGAGCAACCACCCACGATGTTTAGGGCGGCGAGTTCGGTGGTAGACGATGAGGAGAGATTTTGTTTTCGTTTGTTTTTGTTTCATGGCAAAAGATTCGTCATTCCTTTTGGAATTATATTGAGTGCTCTGCTTCTGGGGTTGGGGTTTGGTGGGATGATGGCGTGGGGTGGGGTGGGGGTGGGTGAGGAAGGTGGTGAGGGAAGAGGAAGAAGAATATTTTTTTTTTTTTTTGTTAATTGTACTTGAAATTAAATTATAATAAAATTAGAAAACAAAAGAATATCAGAAATTTTTTTATCTTCAGCTATAAAAGAACTAATAATACGAACTGTTTTTCTTTGCTTTTCTTTTTTAAATACATAATTGTTAAATGAAGTATCATTGAAAATAAACCTTTTTTTTTAACAAGAAAAATAAACCTTTACTAATATTTTAAAGACTCTATTATACACAAGGGTAAAAATGGTATTTTCGCTCAAAGTCAAAGTTGAAAATGGGTTTGGGGCAAGTGTGCTAATTTCTGAATAACACAGGGGGGTTTTTGCCAATTAGAGATTACACAGGGGTAGTTTTTGCATTTAACTCACTAAATTAGTTGGTTAGATCACAAGATAAACACAATACTTTTCTTAAAGTTAAAGAAATTGAAAGATCAACCGTAAAATAAACTATATGTCATCTTAATGTTGCAAAATTCATGAAAAATATTAAACACGATTCTAAATTATGATCAACTGATCTAACATCAGTATGTAATGAGTCCGTATTAATGATCAATTTCATGATTTGGCTAGCTTTTGCAACATAAATTAGTTAAACAAAAGGTTAATGCAAATCTGAGGTTAAAACTGTAGCAGTCTCGGATTCACCTTTAATCGGACTTTCAAACGACATGATAATTTGAAATTAGTTGAGGGGTTCAACCTTCAACATCATGGAGAGTATGTAGTTTCAAAATCAGATCAATGGTACAAGGTTTGGTATTTTAAATAAATCATGAAAGATAGGAGCTGTTTTCGGATTTTCTGGACAGTGGTACGTATTTCTCATTTTTAGACCCCTCAAACGACTTTGGTTGAAGAAGGTTTCTGAACATAAAAGTTAGCTTACATAATAACCAGTGTGTGGTAAAATTTTTAGAGAAAGACTCAAAGTTTGGATATGGTTTTTGGACTTCTAAAGTTTCTGTAACGAAACTGGCAGTTTTGACAAGACTCGGTTTTGAGGATATTTAAGTACTATAAAGAAGGATTAAAGGACTGAAACAATTTTTCTAGAAATCTAAACATCAAGAGGAAGAACTTTGCAGAAGAAAAGAAGAGAAGATTCGGAGAACAGAGGTGTGTGAAAAATGTTGAAGAGAGCCTCTCTTTTTAGTAGGTGAAAATGGGAGACAAAGAATTAATTACCATACCCTACCCATTTTTATTTTAATCCAAGCTAGTCCACCCTAATTATGAAGATGTTTCCAGGCCTTATCTGATGGTATTTTATAAGAATAAAATATAAAAAATATCTAGCATAAAAGACAAGGAAAAGTTACCTTTTATCAAATGTAAATGTAAATATGTCAAGATTTACCATTGTCAATGAATGTTTGGATATTTTAAAACTAAAAGAGGCCAATTTGACAGTTTTGATAACTCATTTGGTCTTAAATAAAATATATGTGGTCAATCATAATTTTTTCAAAAGGGTGATGGACTAAATTGTAACTTTTTCAAATCTTTTGGGGCCAAAATCATATTTTCAAAAAGTTCAAGGACTGAAATAAAAATTCAAAAATACTTTTATTTTCTTCTAAATTTCAGGGGCGTTACATAGTCCACGAGGCGTTTCGCCCAATGACTTTTAAGATGAAAAAAAAACCTCCATCTTTTCGGTTTTTGACGCCTTATGTAGCTCTTCACGGCTACTCTGTTTGACTCACTCTGATTCTTAGTCTAGAACTTCCTTCCATTTAAAAACTCTCTTTTTGTCCTAACTCCTAAGTCTAGATTTCCGTTGTAACTTAGCACACTTCTTTTCTTTTTACTTATAAAAGTAAAAGACCCCTCAAACAAACTTTTGAATACACAAAATATACTTTTCTTTTCAATATTACAAAAGTAAGAAGCTCTTTGAAAAGTAGACTCTCAGAATATGACCGTTTTTTTTATTTTATATATATATATTTACAAGAGAGATAGCTTGCATTTTCAATCGATTTTGTTATTTATACAATCAACAAGCTTCTTCAATTACAGAAATGTCCCTAATCCGCATTGCAGTAGATTGCAACTAAACCTAATTTTGAGTTTGTTCTCATGCCTTATATTCTCACCGTCGAAAAGAAATTTTTTTGAAGAGACAGTTGCAAGATATACTTTACATATTCATGGTTATCTTTTTAACCAAATAGATACACAAAATAAATTAAAAAGAAACGTATTCTAAGTAGACTTCTTCTACATGATTTGAAAGATATGGTTACCGTATAACATAAGACATTTCAGTAAATCAAAACTACTTAAAATAAAGACACATTTCATTTGGAAATGCTGACAATTTTTACAAAAAGTAAGTCCACTAAATTTTTATTTCGGTACTTAATTTCATAAAATTTATTTTTAATTTGTCATACTATTGTTTCGTTTCATGTAACAAGTAAAACAAGTGATGACTGATGATCATCTACAACAACATTTTGAGTGTATATTCTATTTTAACATGGTGCTTTATTTTATGTTTATAGAAAAAACTTCTTACAATTATCAAGCGCGTATTTTCGAATAAAAATATTGGCATAGACAATTTACCAGGAACTAAAGTCAAAAATATTTTAATAAATTACACGTTAAGAAAGAAGTTTCTCAAAATTTTAACTATAATTTAATATTCTCACAGAGTCTGCTACACAATCAAAACATTAGATTGAGAAAAATTAGATGTTGAAGAAAAAAAAAACATAAACCCATATGACATAAGTAATACGGAAAAACGACCCTTTTATGAGAAGTGACAAAAAGTTCATTATTGTGTTATGTGCTGTGATGCACTGACACTCCGAAAAACCATACGAGTCCATGTTCGACACCATTTTGACACGTGTTGGACTTGCCACATGGCATGTTTTTTATTAAAATAAAAAGAAATTAAAGGAACATCGTGTCAGACGCATTTAAACATGTCCGACTTATTTCTTTTGACACGTTTTGGGATACCTTTCTTAATCTCAACAACATATGTTAGGGAATCGATGATGTGGGGTGTGGTGGAGGATGCAATTGACTCCTTAAATGATCCTGACATTATAATAATTGGAAATCTCACTTGATGAATCAAAAATTACTTATTTGAGTATTGTGTAACACTTTGATTAATTTGTACTTTTTCCTATGTTTGTGTTTAACATTTGGAATTGAAACTTGAATTTCAATGTTTACTTTATTTGGACTTAATATTAGCTGGTTGTATAGTTTTGAACTCAAAAAGTTTAATTGTAATTGGACTTTACGAATGTTATTTGTGCATGTTTTGATGATGTTATATAATTTTAATATAACAAATATAATATAGACGTGCATGTCGTCACCGCGTCGTGTCTTATAATCAGGGGCGGAGCCAGGAATATAATTTAGGGGGGGCGAATTTTTTTTTGCAATGTCATATTATTTCTTATTCATAAATATAGGTTATATGACATTAAGTATTTTAATTTATTATAAAAGTAACTGTCCTCATAAACACAAATAAGTTATAAGGAATATGCTTAATACAATAAAATTTGTAAAAACAACTTTGAAGTTACGCAAGGATATCTATTATTGTAAGAAAAAACCAATACAAGGTACATAACAAAATAAAAGTGATATGTTACAGATATTTATTTTTCCATAGACACTTTCAAAATCAAATGTGGTTAATTATGGTTAAATTAAGTGCAAACTTTTGATTTTTGTATTACTATATATTTTCAGTTGTAGCCTATAACTTTGTTAGATTTATTTTTATATTTAGAATTATATGTTCAAACAATATTAGGAAAATATTAAATAAGTTGGATCGTATTGTTAGTTAATGTAAGCATACACATAAATATTACCATAGAAGAAACCCATAACTTTTTGTTTTATCTTTTAAATGAAAAGAATAAAATAGAATAAATTCAGAGTTTTGAAATTTTAATTAGTTTGAGAGATCATTATATACATTTATGGAACTCAGTGATCGGATAAGTACAAAAATATATTGAAAGATCTTTTTGGATATAAACTAAATTAAAATATAATAACTAAGTAATAAATTAAAGGTCATCCCTCCTTCCCGTCAAACAGCTAATCAGATTTAAGAAATCAACCACGTCGAAGATAAAGCAAGTAGAAAAGATAAAGCATACAACACAACTTAAACCAGTTCAAATCTTCAAATAAGTATCCTATTTTCAGTTTTCAAACATATACATATACCAATATACCATATACATACAGGGGAAGGGTGGAGCTGGGGGCTGGTGGCCCCCATATGCCCCCGCGCCGCCTCTGCTTGTAATATTAAAAAAAGTTTGTGTTGTTGTTGGTGTCACGTCTGTGTTCGCGTATCCGTGTCCGTACATTATAAATTATGTGTAATAGGCTCAAGAAGAAAGAAGAAGAAGTCATGTGAAGGAAAGGCCAAAAACCTTAATTTGGGCAAAGATAAGAGGTAAAATTGAGTCTTTTTTAAAACCATCTGGTAGTTTTTTTTGCCTTTTGTTTTATTTTATATAACTTCATGCTAAATTTTTATTTCTACGATGAATTTTATATAAATTATAAATGTTAATGAACAAAAGAAATAGTTCTTTAATAGTACTTTCCCCAAAACCATACTCTTTTATTACCATCTCATAATTTAGAAAATGATGCTGTGAACTTCCCAAATCCAAGAAGAAAAAAAAAAGTACTTTTCAAAAAGAAATAGAGCCAAATTGACCAAGACAAGAGACTTGGGTGCAAGTCAAGTCAAGTCTCTTTCTTTCTTTTTTCTTTCAAGATTTTTCTTCACATGTCCCTACGCAATTAAACGTGTTGAAGACGGGCAAAACAATTTGTCTTTCTTTTTTTTTTTTTGTCTAAATTGTTGGACACTTCACAAAAGAAGAAAGAGACTAGATGTATTCATGACATATATTATGCAATTCAGTACACTCATAATAATTAATTATAGGAATATCTAATCCAAAGCTTTTGATCTGCATACCCAACAGTAAATGAATCATGTTCAGTTATTACTTCCTCCTTGCATGTTTCTCTAGCTTAGTGTTGAACAATTTAGTTCCAACATCCTATGCCCGACGACATTATCCGGATTGTCACACTTCTTCATGTGGAAACATTCAAAACATTAGCTACCCTTTCAGGTTGAAAGATGATCCACAACACTGTGGTGATTCTTACATTGATCTAGAATGCAAAGGCAATACCACCTTAGTGCTATATCGTTATTCTGGAGAATACCATGTTCGTGCTATCAATTACAACAACCGTACTATCCATGTTGCCGATGCAGGTGTTATAGGAGATGAAACGTGCTCGTTTCCTCAGCATTCTTTTCAAGATCATCCGCTGGATTTCAAAGTTTTATATCCTTATAATACGGTCCCAAGCGACGAGAATTTAGCACGACATCTTGTTTTCATGAGCTGCCCATATCCGATGAACTCTTCTTTCCTCATTACTGCTGATCACTGTTATGAAAATAATAATGTTTCTTTCGATGCTGTTTCTTCTTCTAACAGGAGAACATACAAGTATATAATGGCTGTTCGACATTTGATGAGCGCATCAGATGTTGGGGATATGTGTTCAATTGACCTTGCAGTTCCGACGTCGATGCTATTTAAAGATTCTAACAATATTTCGCTTCAAGAAATCCATGCCTCTCTGGTCTATGGATTTGAACTTTCATGGTACAATCAGTACTTCTGCCATGGTATCCCATATTCAATACCATGTCAAGGTGAGGTATATTGTATTTGGTCGTATAGTTATGGTACATAATACACCCACCCATGTGAGGGGATATGTAATTGGGAAATAATTATTTTATGAAATTGCTGCATGATCACTCGGTGCATATAATTCAGTTCCTAGTGTAAATGCACGGCGGGAATGATGTTAAGAAATTAGTAACCTAATGATTAAGGAAATTATTATTTTCTTGTACCTATTGGTTGCACCGCACCACCTCATCATGATACGGTTGCATAAAATAGTTTTTTGGTAATCCCAGATGACACTTTATATTTGTGTCGCTTTTTAGATTTTTGGATATATTGTTCTTATAATATCTTATCACTTAGTTCAGTGCAGCCGTATTGAGGTATATATGAGATTCTATTATCGTTATTCCTTACGTATATTAATTTCGCTATGCGTGGTAATACTTGCAACAGCATGTTTTTTTCTAACTTCTCCTAGTTACATTATAACTTCAAGTTTACAGTTGAAATCTTGTGAATTTTATGTGTTTTAACTATTCTTAATTTCTTATGCTGATGCAGTTGTCAGACTGCGGCGAAGTTTGAGTAATTTCTCGTACCAGTTTTTCCTTCATGCTTCACACAATTACTGACTTGTATGCGCGGGGATAGAGAAAACGAACCCAATTCTTTTTTTTTTTTTTTGTCTCATTTGCTTAAAATACATGGCGTATCTGCAGAGTATCTAGCAGGCGCCGGTTCCATTATTTTTGGTACGCTTGTAATTGACCCTTTTTGCGGTAAAACATAAACTTTTTTCATCAGTTTGCTTATTTATGTAATGTGAATTGAGCAATGCTAGTCATGTCTAAATTATATCAATAATGTGTGCTTACAGGGATTGTCCTTGCAACAAGGATCATAATCGGATTGCCTATCATTTTGTGGTTTATAATTTACAAACTCCAAAGAAAGCATTTGTCGGTGTTTGGTGTAATAGAAGGCTTCTTGCAAAGTCACAACAACCTCACTCCGATTAGGTACTCTTACACAAAAATAAAGAAAATGACAAAAGGTTTTAGAGAAAAATTAGGGGAAGGAGGTTATGGTTCTGTTTACAAAGGAAAGCTTCGAAGCGGGCAAGATGTGGCTGTGAAAGTTCTTACGAAACCTAGAGAGAACGGCCAAGATTTCATCAACGAAGTTGCAACAATAGGAAGGATTCATCATGTTAATATTGTTAAACTCGTCGGTTATTCTGCTGAAAGATCAAAGTGTGCCCTCGTCTATGACCTCATGCCTAATGGTTCCCTTGAGAAGTATATTCTCAAAAAAGAAAGAAACAATTTGTTGAATTGGGAATCAATGTACAAGATTGCAGTTGGGGTTGCGAGGGGGATTGAATATATGCACCGGGGGTGTGATATCCAGATCCTCCATTTCGACATCAAGCCTCATAACATACTTCTTGATGATAACTTCACTCCAAAAAGATCAGATTTCGGGCTTGCAAAATTCTACGCAACTGAGATAAATACCGTGACTCTTACTGCTGCTCGTGGAACAATAGGCTATGTGGCTCCAGAACTTATCAACAGAAGCATTGGCAGTGTGTCTTATAAGGCTGATGTGTATAGTTTTGGAATGCTGCTGATGGAAATAGTAGGCCTAAAGAGAGACTTGGTACAAAACATTGACAACTCTAGCAAACACTTTCCCTATTGGATTTACAATCATTTTGAGAAAGGGAAGGACGTAGAAATCGGAAACATCGATGATGACGATGACACTGATGGTGCGAGGAAAATCACAAGAAAGATGGCAATAGTTGGATTGTGGTGCATAAGGATGAGTCCGGATGATCGACCCTCAATGAGTAAAGTGGTAGAAATGCTCGAAGGCGAAGTTGAATCTTTGGAAATCCCCCCTCAGCCATCACATCTGGTACCCCATGGTTCGTTGAGTGAGGATCAGACATGGGAAACGTATTCAACTGATTCTCTATCCTTGTTGCGTGAAGATGCTTCCAGGAATCAGTAAATTTAAGTCCTTTGAGCTGTCTGTCTTAACATGTATACAAATAGTAATATAAGTACTACTGAGCTATATATGTGCAGGTGATTTTTGTTGAAATGTCTAAGTTAATTTTTGTTGATATCTTTTGATCCTTTTCTCTTGTGCTGTTCTTAAATAGCTATTGATTCTTAAGTCGAAAATGTGTTGGGATGAAAAACACACTTTTATTCAACACAAATGATAAATTAGAATATAGAAGTCACACACTTTGATCATTCACGATCACTCTTTTCTTCTCTCGGTTGAGCGATGAACAAAACAAACAACGTTTCTCTATTTTGAGCAAAGGAGCTGATGAATTCCAAAACTTGCTTCCCATCACCATCAGGCGTGAAATTTGGACGGATTTTGGCGGCTCTTTGTCGGGCGTGGGTGAATTGAAGAGCAACCACGGTTTGTCGGAGGTAGGGGCTGGAATAAAGCTGGAATTCAACAAAATGTCCGTTACGCTTTCACTCTAACTAAAATACAATTTCCAATTCCATTTGATTACTTCTTCCAGTCATTCTTGTAACAAAATCCGTCACATTGGTCCCTTTAGCTAATGTCTTCGAAAAGGAACAATTTAAAGTTTTGCGATTCAATAATGTAAAGTTATGGCCACATCATCAAAGATATATGAATGGAGCTGTTTATTGAATGTCTGAGAGGAATTTTATTTGATATCTTAAATAGCTAGGAATTGCATCATCATAAGCAGAAAATATATCAAAACAAAGCAAAACCGGACGTTGGATCTCTTTCCCCTATATAAAGCATTCACTCTAATTCAGGTACAACTGCCAACTCTATTTGATTACTTCTTCCAGTCATTGCTGCAACAGAATCCGCCACATTACGTGTAGGTGGAAATGGATTCGGAGGCATGCTGAGGTTCTCCCCATCTCCTTCCAACATTTGAACCACCATTTTCATTGACGGGCGATCTGTTGGATACCACTGGATACACCACAGTCCTACTATCGTAAGCTTTTTCACAATCTCAGACTTTTCAGGAGCCTCAAGTTCCACGAATATCTCTTCTCCTTTGTTTAAATGATTGTAAATCCATTGCGGAAAGTACGCCTGACTTGTATTCATAGTAGCGTCCGCATTTTTCCTGCCTCCAACCATTTCAAGCAACAGCATTCCAAAACTATAAACATCCGACTTAGAGGATACCCTCCCAAAGGTCCTTGACAACACCTCCGGTGCAATGTAGCCCACCGTTCCCCTGGCAGCTGTCATAGAAACGGCACTCTGTTCCTTAGAGCACAATTTAGCCAGACCAAAATCAGAGACTTTTGGGTTAAAGTTGTGGTCCAACAAGATATTATGAGGTTTAATGTCAAAATGGAGGATTTGCTGATCACATCCCTGGTGCAGATACTCGATACCTTTGGCTATCCCTAGAGCAATGTCTTGGAGCTTTTCCCAACCAAGGGAATTTTTCTTAAAGATTAACTTTTCCAGTGAATCATTTGGTAGGAAATCATACACGAGAGCTCGTGTAAGTCCTTCTGCACAATAGCCTACCAAACGTACTACGTTGACGTTGTGTATACTCCCAATGATGCCAACTTCATTTATAAATTCCTCCCCGTTTCCCTTTGAATCGTTCAGAACCTTAACAGCAACATAAATTTCTTTCGATAAGTTTCCTTTGTATACAATTCCATATCCTCCTTCACCCAATTTTTCAGTAAATTTGTTAGTAATCCTCCTTATGTCAGCGTATGAGAATCGAGTGGGTTTAAGTGCTTTATAGTCGTCCAAAAAAATTTCAATCTTTGCCAGATTCTTCTTGTGCATTCTAATTGTGCTGAAAAGGTAGTAAAGAGCTGCAAGTGTTACGACAAACACACAAGACCCTATGGTTGCACCTGCATAATGAGAGGATTGGTCTAGTTAAGTAACAGATAGAAGAAAAAAATATGGAAGTTTCGGAACAATAAGGTTGTGCATACCTGCTATCAGTGGCCTCTTTGAGTCCCCTGTAACAAAACAGAAACAAATATCTTATCCTTTTCTACTAGTTACAAAACAACGCTGTGGAAACTGGCTTTTTCACAAACAAAAGAAACATGTTAGCAAGTGATATACCTTGTTTTTTACAGTAGTCGCATGCTGGTACATACCAAGTTAAATAGAATCCCTCTCCATAAAACATATAATGTGGAACAGATAGAACTTCATAAATCTTGGTACAAGAAGTATAAGAATATAGCAATGTAAACCGATAAGCTTCAACTGCGTAGACTTGGTAGCCAGTGACACCAAGGCAAGGAATTTGCAGACCTGAAGGTATTGTTGAAGCTGAACAGTTAAACAGGACATAGTCATCCAAGTAGTGGTCATTGAAATTGAATGGAGAAGCAGATAAGTTTAGGTATGGTAGATGTTGAGCAAAACATCCTCCTGAATTATCAAAGTGAACCTGTTTAGATGCATAGTCTATTTTCTTTACGAAAACCTTTACGGAGTTGGGTAGAACAAGCAAAGTCTCTTGTTTCTCGTCGCAATTTAAATCGAAACCTGGATATCCACAATGTTGAGGGTGTATATCTTTATGCCTGAAAGGAAACTTAATTAGAGGCCCGCCTTCTCTGCATCTGGTTGGCTTGCAATCATCTAATCCTACAACAAGCAGTGGAAAGGTGAACATTAATAATATACAGACAATTGGGAAGATAGACATTTTTTAATTCTAAAACGTGTTTCTTATCTATAATATAAGAATAATAGTTGTAGTAGCTAGATTAACTTCATCATGTAGCAAGAAGCGACCTGGAAGACTTTAACCAAGTCTTCTTGAGTCTTTTGCCCACATTATACGTTGGAGTTTGGACATGACATGACTAACTTTTCCGAGCACTCTTCTAATTTGGATGGTTTGGACTTGACCATTGACTCACAACCAAAAGAAAAAAGAGACTAATCATAATAAATATCTCATCTCAAAGTTTTGGACATCCTCCAATTAATCATGTCCAATTACTTCCTCCTTGCATGTTTCTCTGGCTTAGTCTTTATCCATCTCCTTCCAACGTCCTATGCTCAACAGATCAATCCAAATTGTCACCCTTCCGCCTGTGGAAACATTCAAAACATTAGTTACCCTTTCAGATTGAGAGATGATCCGCTACACTGTGGCGATTCAGTCTATGAACTAGAATGCATAAACAATACCACATTAGTATTGTATAAGTATTCTCGAGAATACCGTGTTCGGGCCATCAATTACAACAACTACACTATCCGCCTCGCTGATAGTACTATTACAGGAAATGACTCGTGCTCGTTTCCTCAGCATTCTGTTTCAGATATGGATCCTAACCAACTTGCCATAACCCCAATACAATCTATTTTGTTCCTCAGCTGCCCATATCCGGTGAACGCTTCTCTGTTCGTTACAACTGATCACTGTTTTGAAAGGGACAACACTTTGAATGCTTCTTCTTCCTCATCCAACAGCAGAAGATACTCGTATATAGCGGTGATTGCCAACCCATCAGATATACCGGACAACTGTACAGTTAACCTTCAAGTCTGGACATCGTGGCGGTTTAAAGATTCTAACCATATTTCGCTTCAAGAGTTCCATGACTCTCTGCTCTATGGATTTGAACTTACATGGCTCAATGGACCTTGCAGTAACTGCCCAGGAGGAGACCAAGAATTTTGTAGATTGGGGGAGGACAACCGACTTATATGCTATGGTCATAATAGCTGGCATGATTGTTATGTATACGGTCAATACGTTGAGGCATTTACTGGTTATTTCTAATTATCATTTTTACTAATTCTTGGATATGGTTATGCTATAACTTTTTTTTTTTTTTTTTTTTTCTTTTAGTTCTCTTCTAACTATTCTTACTTTCTTCTTGAGAATGCAGGCGTCAGTCCCAAGCAGAAAAAAATCTGTAAAAGATTATGTAAGAAACTTTTTCCTTTACGCTCCAATTGGATCTTAGAGATAGACACATGTGGTGGAGATAATGAAAATTTAAAATAAATCAAATCCTTTTACTTTTAACTAATCCAATGCCCAGCATCTGCTTTGCTTAACATGTGTTTATGGTGCCTTTGCAGGGTATCTTAGTTCCCCTTTGTTCGTTCCTGGTGTGCTTCTAAATTGGCTTCGTTACCTCATCTTTTTGCTTTTTACTACCATTCGAGCTGAAAACGCTGTTTTTTTTTTTTGTCCTAAATTGTCTTAATAACGTATGCTTGCAGTGATCGGCCTAGGAACAAGGATTATAATTGGACTGCCTTTCATTTTATGGATTCTAATATACAAGCTCAAAAGAAAGCATCTCTCGGTGTTTGGAAGAATAGAAGGCTTCCTGCAAAGTCACAACAACCTCACTCCAATTAGGTACTCCTACTCAGAAATAAAGAACATGACAAAAGGCTTTCGAGAAAAACTAGGGGAAGGAGGTTACGGTTCTGTTTACAAAGGAAAGCTTCGAAGTGGGCAGGATTCGGCAGTGAAAGTTCTTGCCAAACCTCGAGGAAACGGACAAGACTTCATAAACGAAGTTGCAACCATCGGAAGAATTCATCACATTAATGTTGTTAAACTCGTTGGTTACGCAGCTGAAAGATCAAAGTGTGCCCTTGTATATGATTTCATGCCGAACGGTTCCCTTGAGAAGTATATACTCAAAAAAGAAAGAAACAATTTGTTGAACTGGGAATCAATGTACAAGATTGCAGTTGGGGTGGCGAGGGGCATCGAGTATTTGCACCGGGGGTGTGACATCCAGATCCTCCATTTTGACATCAAGCCTCACAATATACTTCTTGATGAAAATTTTACCCCAAAAATCTCAGATTTCGGCCTTGCGAAATTCTACTCAACTGAGATAAATACCATCACTCTCACTGCTGCTCGTGGAACTATAGGCTACGTGGCTCCAGAACTTATCAACAGAAGCATTGGTAGTGTGTCTTATAAGGCCGATGTGTATAGTTTTGGAATGCTGCTGATGGAAATAGTAGGCCTAAAGAGAGACTTGGTACAAAACGTTGACAACTCTAGCCAATACTTCCCGTATTGGATTTATAGTCACTTTGAGAAAGGGAAGGACATAGAAGTTGGAAACATCGATGACGATGATGACAATGATGGTGCAAGGAAAATCACAAGAAAGATGGCGATAGTTGGATTGTGGTGCATAAGGATGAATCCGGATGATCGACCATCAATGAGTAAAGTGGTCGAAATGCTCGAAGGCGAAGTTGAATCTTTGGATATACCCCCTCAGCCATCACATTTGGTACCCCATGTCGTGTTGAGTGAGGATCAAACATGGGAAACGTATTCAACTGATTCTGTATCCTTGTTGCGTGAAGATGCTTCCAGGAATCAGTAAAATAAAGTGCTTTAGTTTGTTTATCTGTCTGAAGATGTATAACAAATTGTGATAAAATAAATTTCTACTGAGCTATGTATGTAATCTATATGTGATGTGTAATATGTATTATGCTAGTTTTATTGGATGAATGGTATGATAGAAATGTTACTGCAATTGTTGTGGATCGATGATGATCGAGTATTCAGAGTCAAATGAAAACTTCAATTTGTGGTCACAGTCAAAATTTCTTGTTTAGGATTAAGCATACAATATACGGGATATCTCATCAAATCCCCCTTAATTCTATTCAAGATTACTTCCTAGTTTAGATAGGATTTATTCTGTGTATATCTCTCATTGTAATTCACCAACTCTGAATATGCGATTTACACACATTCCATAAACAATAGGGATGAAGGAAGAAGGAACAGTCGGTGAACAATATCTGTTTAACTTGGTCTGTACCAGCATGCGACTTGTTGCATTTAGAAAATGGGATAAAATGGCAAAATTGATGTGCCCTTGTACTCTTTCCATATGAAAGTAAGTATCCTCATGTTTAATATCTGTTGCATTTAGAAACATACTGCAGTTTCTTGTTTAGTATTCGATAAAATGTAAGTTATTTATTTACAGGAAGCTTCTTCATATTTTATCAGTTTTGAAGCTTCTCTTCGCCTTTTATCGACAATGATAGTGTCGTCTCCTAGCAGAAATTTGTGAAGTTTACGCATGTATGACTGAAACTGTAGTTGGAAATGGATTTGGTGACATGTGAGGCTCTCTTCATGTCCTTCCAGCATATGAACTACCATTTTCATCGAAGGGGCTATCCGTTGGATACCACTGGATAAACCACAGTCCGACTATTGTAAGTTTTCTCACTATCTTAGGCTCTTCACCTTTCTCAATTTCCGCAAATCTCTCTTCTCCTTTGTTTAGTTGATTGCGAATCCATTGTGGAAAGTACCCCTGGCTAGTATTCCTAGTAGCGTCTGCATTTTTCCTGCCTCCGACCATTTCAAGCAACAATATTCCGAAACTATAGACACCAGACTTAGAGGATGCCCTGCAAAAGGTCCTCGACAACACCTCTGGTGCAATATAGCCCACCGTTCCCCTTGCAGCCATCATAGAAACAGCACTCTGTTCCTTAGAACACAACTTAGCTAGACCAAAATCAGAGAACTTTGGGATAATGTTGTGGTCCACCAAAATATTTTGGGGCTTGATGTCGAAATGGAGGATCTGTTGATCACAGCATACTCGATACCTTTGGCTATCCCGACAGCAATATCTTGGAGCTTTTCCCAACCAAGAGATTTTTTCTTAACAATTAACTTTTCCAGTGAATCATTTGGTAGGAAACCATAAACGAGAGCTCGTGTAAGTCCTTCTGCACAACAGCCTACCAAGCGTACTACATTGACGGGGTGTCTTTAAGAATCATTAAGAATCTTTACGGCAACATGAATTTCTTTTGAAAAATTGTCTTTGTAAACAATTCCGTACTCTCCTTCACCCAATTTTTCAGTAAATTGATTGGTGATCCTACTTATGACAACATAAGAGAATCGAGTGGGTTTAAGAGCTTTGTAATCTTGAAGAAAAGTTTCAGCCTTTGCCAGATTCGTTTTGTGCGTTCTAATTGAGCTGTAAATATAATAAAGGATTGCAAGGTTACGACAAAAAGAAAAGACTCTATAGTTCCTGCATAATGGTAAGATTGGTCTAGTTCAGTAATAGATAAGATGATACCTCAAAAAATATAAGTTTTTGATCATAAGGGCATACCTGCTATCAATATCCTCTTCGACGACCCTGTAACAGAAACAGAAGAAATTCTTTATATTTTTGTTCAAGTTGCATAAAAGAAAATGTGAGCAAGCGATATACCTTTTGCTATATAAGGCTTGTTTGTAAACTCGACTCGATTGCCTCTGGTGTTATTTCTTTGACTGCATAATTTACCTTGTTGTTCACAGTTGCTGCACGTTGGTTCATACCAAAGTCATGTCGAGATGCTTTCTGCAAAGCATATAGAGGTTTCATAAATCTTGGTACAAGAAGTAAAATAGTAAAATCCAAGAATGAATCATATCCAACAGCATAGACTTTGTAGCCAGTGACACCAAGACAAGGAATTGGAATGACATTTGAATATTTTGTTAAAGCAGAACATTATATAGTCATCCAAGTGAGTGCTGGTGAAATTGAATGAAGAAGCAGATACGTTTAGGTATCGTAGATTTTGAGGGAGACAACTTCTGGATATTCTAAATCAACCTTTTGATATATACATAGTCAATTTTCTTCACCAAAACCTTTGCTGAGATGGGTAGACCAAGCACAGACTCTTGTCTCTCATTGCAGTATAAATTCGAAACCTGGATATCCGCAATGTTGAGGTTGTGTTTCTTTATGCCTGAAAGGAAACTGAATTACTGGTCCACCTTTTCTGCATGTGGTTGGAATACAATCATCTAATCCTACACCAAGTAGTGAAAAGGTGAACATGAATGACATACAGCCAAGAAAAAGTGGCATTTTTTGATTCCAAGAGGGACATCTATAGAAAATACTTGTAGTAGATTAAGTCCATTATGTAGCAGCAAGAAACCTGGAAAATTAAATCTGGGCTTGATTCTTGACGACATGATACCTTGGACATGCATCATTGAGTTTCCTTTGCACCTCTCTACTTTGCCGATTGTTGGGGGTGAGGGATTATATTTTTCATATGGCTTCTTTGCCACCAGGCACTCCCTACAAATGCACGGTTGTATTCACAAGGTGTTATACAGTCACCAAACAGTCCACTATGCTGAACTCAGCCTGATACCCTGGACCACCTATTCACAAAATGTCCTCTCATTCGCCAGCACGTTCTACAACTGCATCAGGGGCTCGCAGAGGCTTCTTTACAGAATCCACTGGCATACTAACTCTATCCAGCCACGAAATCGGGCACGATGCGCAAATCTTATGTGGACGATATGGAAAGCTCGTAAGAAGTCTGTGTTCCAGGATCTCCCCATTACCCATGCTGGTCTTCGGGCGACCTTTCTGAGCCAAGTACAACACGAGTCGTCTCTACAACTCTCATCCAACCCAAACACCGGCAAAACACTCGAGCACACTCTGTTCTGGGAACCCCTCCACCGGGATTTCATTCTCTTAATGTGGACAGGCTGCACTGGGAAATTCGGGAGCGACAGGGATAGGAGGGATTATTAGGGATGCGAAAGCAGGATTTGTGGCAGCTTTCTCCGGAGCCGTGGGACACACGACTAATAATCATGTAGAATTCTGGGCACTTAGAGAAGGATTAGTCATTGCATCTCACTTGCACGTTACACATCTCATTTTTAAAACAGACTCGTTATTCATGCTACATTGCTTGCACAGGACCCAGGACCCTCCCACCCACCTGGCAGGACTGGCAGGAGAGATTCGCACCACGTTTACTAACTTCGCTGCGTTGATGGGGATCTTTTGTTTTGGGGAGGTGAATACGGTAGCTGACTACTTGGCCAAACTTGGGGCTTCATCTCAGACTATGCCGACGGGACAGTTGTTGGAAACAGTTGACCACTCTATGCATACTTTTCATGTTTGGGACACCTGTCCGACATGGATGATTCCTCTTTTGTATTTTGATACTACTGTTGTTGTTTCTCGGGCACACACACCCCATTCTCCGTTACTATGTTTGTACGTTTCCTTTGAGTATTAATGATATGGTACTTTATCAAAAAAAAAAAAAAAGAAAGGTAAAATGTAAAATGCCTGAAATCGCCCTGGTTTCAAAATTCCGCACAAAAAACCCCCCCTATGGTTTATTTTTTGTCTAACTCTCTTGTGATTTTAAACACGTCACACATCCTCCATGTGTCAATATTAAATGTAAAATGCCTTAATTTTTCTTATAGAGTTTCCCTATTTTACTATTTCAATTTATGTATTTTCTATATATTTTGAAATGAATAAATGCAGGGGGAATAGTGGAGTTTTCTGAGCCACAAAGGAGTTTCGTGTAGAGTTTTCTAAACCATAAGGGATTGTTAAAATCTATCCACATCATTTGGGGAACAATTCTGAATTTTGTATATTAATGATGATTTTTCTCATCTCCTTCTAATAAGGTCTTTTACAGGGATAAATAAATGAGCTTGAATTTATAGTTGGTATCACAGTCAAGACCAAAACTAACAGTAATATTATACATTTCTACCCAAAACCTTGAATATTTACATATGAAACCGCACTATAACATTAATGATTGATCTCAAAATTCGTTTTTTAACAATTTATCCCGTAAAAATATATAAAAAAAGCATGCAAATCCACTGAGTAAAGACACCCACATTTTTATGTAGTTTAATCGATCCAATCTACATGGTCAAGCACATTTCAAACAGTCTTTTCTAAAGATAAAAGACAATTACAACCAATGAACTTTAAGTCTTTAAGCAATACCCAAACACTCATGTATCTTGACATTGAGGCACCTTGATCTTTCTCCCAATTTTTTGTTGAATCTCTTGTTTGTTTATTGCGAATGTCTAGTTTGTCTTTTGCGACCTTCAGCCGAAGCACCTTCAATCATGACGTTGTCGTGCTCTCCGAAAACTCACTTTCTTCGAGAATATCAAAAGATCTATATGTTGGTGATAACACCAAAATTTTCACACCAAAAGAAGGACATTTTGGCGGGTTGGGGGGTCTTGAACACCCCTACATTTTTTTATTTTTTTTTGACAAAAATAGGTTCATGAATTTTTATTTCACCACTGAATCTCACAATAATTTATTTGTGACTTGTGATACTATTGCTCTTTTTTATGTAATAAATTAAAAAAGAGATGATGTCTATAACAATATCAGAGTGTATATTTCATTTTAAAAGGATGCTTTATTTTATTTTTTCAAAATCACCCTTATAATATTCAAGCATGCGTTTTTTGATAAGAAAAAAGTGATGTAGACAATATTATAAACTACTATCAAAGATAATATTTTATACGTCGCATTTGTGACACATATTAGTAAAAAACTTTCTCAAAATTTAAACACAAAGCCTGCTACACAATTCAATATATCCAAGAGGAAAAAAATCAGAGGCTCGTAAAAAATAAACCACATGTGACATATGTAATAGAAAAAAAGGATAATATCAGTGACACCCACTGAGGTTTGAGCAAATATCACATACAATCCCTGAGGTTTCAATAATATTAGTGACACCCCCTGAGGTTTGTAGTAACATATCAAACAGCCCCACTATTCCTCTTTTGCCCTTTATAGACTTTGGCTCTTGCTTTGACTAATTTGGTAATATGTACCCTTGTGCTATTTATGTGTGAGATGATGTGTCATTTATATATCCTTAATTAGGGGCTCCTTTAATATAATAATAATAATAATAATAACAATAATTATTATTTAAAACTTCATGATAAAAAAACAAGTTACGCTTATGATATGTTTTTTAAAGCAAGCTGTTGAAGTTTTGTTTTTTTTCTTTTTGCTCTTATACAATATTATTTTAAAGTTTTGTTATGTTATTTTTGTTCATGAATATTGCTATAATTAAAACAAAACTTGTGATTTTTTATTCAATCTTCAAAAATAAATATTTATTCTTCCTAAATAATTATAAAACGAAGAATGTTTTTGTTAAGTTTTTCTTCAATTTACAATGTCAACTAATTCAATAAAACTAAAAGTATTGGGAAAATATATTTTTATTTTTCAAAACTTGATTTAAAGTCACAATTAAGTTTTAATATAATATTTTGTAATTATAGTGATAATTATTTATGAAAACATAACCCGCTTAAAAAACAAACACCGTTAACAATATAAACAAACCATTTCATAAGCTTGTTTGAATAATAATGTAAAACATACTTTTGTAAAATAATATATATTTAACATGAAATTTATCACATGCAAAAAAGTAATTAAAATTATTAATATATATAAAAGGAATTCCTAATTAATAATATATAAATGCACCACATTTCACAAATGAATAGCAAAAGGGTACATTGGTCTTACCAAGTTGGTCAAAGCAAGAGCTATAAAGTATTTAAAGGGCAAAAAAGGAATAGTGGAGCTATTTGATATGTTAATACAAACCTCAAGGGGTGTCACTGATATTATTGAAACCTCAGGGGGTGTGACTGATATTTCACCAAACCTCAGGCGGTGTCACTGATATTATCCCTAGAAAAAAATCCCACAAGAAAAGTTACAAAAAAGTCGTTGCACAATGGTTTCGAAGTCATGCACCTATTCTCCTTGTGGTTTGTTAATTATATAAAACTCCCCTTGTAGTTTCATAAAATTCTCGCTAAAACACCCCTTTGTGCTATCATGAAAAGAAGCTTTTGTGCAAAGTTTTATGAAACTAAGGTGGGTTCTAGACAATTAACAAATCGTAGGGGGGTTTCATACAAGATTCCAAAATTATTGGAGAGTGTTGGAAGGATATCAACACAAAATGAACAGTTGCTCAATAGTTCAGGGTGCGAATTGTAAAAAAATCAATAGGTTGGGGGGACATATCACACATTTCCATAGGTTAGGAGGCACAATGCAAAAGAACCCATAGATTGGGGGGTTTACGCAATTTCTCCTAATCTAATAGATAAAAAATGTCATGTGAATGAAAGGCTAAAAACCTTCTTAGGCAGAGAGGGAAAATTTAAAAAGCTCTTTTCAAAATCACCAATTGTTTTAATATTTGCCCATTTGAAATATAATTCCATGTCGAATCATTATTTTTAGGGATAATATTAGTGACACCCCCTGAGGTTTGATGAAATATCATAGACACTCCATGAGGTTTGCATAATATCAATGACACCCCCTCTCATATATACAACAGTGAATTTTGATTACAATGACATCTTTGCCCTTTAAACAAATATTACTAATTTATTTTTTTAAGTAAAAGACAAGAGTATCCTTAAACCCCAACTAATAAATGGGTTAAGTGAATATAGTAATGGACCCTCCAACTAAAAGTGGGTCAACCTTTTATAAGAAAATATAAAAGGTAGCCCACCTCATCTCCACCTCCGTAAGCCATCCATGGCCACCACAATCACACAACATCTTCACCAACAAATACTATTTCCTAATTGTGAGTCACCTTCCCCAATTAGCAAAGGAAAACATTACTGGGTTAATTTTGCCAAATTTGCTCAGCTTGTACAAATATTGTCACCTACTCCGTCTCATCCGAATACACATTAATTATCTTCTCCACCTTACCCGGCGCCTCATATAAACGACGAAGGTGACTAGAGGAGGGCGATGACTGTTTTTCTGTTCCTTTTTCTTTTTCCCCCATTATAATTTAAAAAATAAGATATGAAACATCTGAAATTATATGCTAAAATAATATTTCAACAAAAACAAATATGCTAAAATAATAGATAAATATTTTTTTTATATGTTTAGTTAACTTATATTTCAATTTTAATGAAAATCTTTAATATAATATAAAATTATAAAATAAATATAATAACTAGTAGTACTTTTTATTTGAATTGCATTATTAGTCTAAGATTTGTATAACACAAAATTACACAAGTTCTTAATAGACATCAAAGACACCCCTTATTAAATAGCACAACATATCAATAACACCCTCTCTCCTAATTCAAGTAACAAAGGTTATTTTAGTCTTAAAGGTAAGTCAAAATTTTGTATCAAATTGTACAAGGGTGAAATAGGAAGTCCTTTAAAAATTACAGCTGCATTTGTCTTGTTTTAAAATGGAGGGGGCAAGTTGATATGTCATTGTAAACCTCAAGGGGTGTCTCTGATATTATACAAACCTGAGGGGGTGTCTATGATATTTCATCAAACTTCAGGCGGTGTCACTGATATTATCCCTTATTTTTACAATGAATTAGGAAAAAATTAATTACTGAATTATAAATATTAATTAACAAAAAAAAAATCTTTAAGAGTATTTACCACCTAAAATAAATTTATTAGCTCCATCCCTAATTTTATCATCTTATAATCTAGAGAATTATAGAATTGACTTCAACAATCCAAGATAAGAAAAATGAAACTTTTAAAAAGCAATGGAGCCAAATTGGCTTTAGTCCAAATTGTGGGAAGAACTCAACTTTAGTCCTCTAACTTGTGTTTAACTCGCAAATGGTCCTCTGACTTGGCACCACATCAAATGACTCCTATACCTTAGCAAAAAATTGAGTTCAATCCTCTGGTGTCGGAAGTTACTTAATCTAGCCAGAACTGCGCATGTGACACCAATTTGTTTGGGGTCTCTAAATCTCCAACTTCGCATATGTGAATCAATTGCAAACCCTAAATCATCAAATCGGCGTCTCGTGGGTGGTCACGTGCTCGAATTAGCCCAAATGAAGTAATTTTGGTGCCACGTGACTGAAATTGAATTTTGGCCAAATTAGGAGGCTAATTTGACGTGATGCCAAGTTACAGGTCCATTTGCAAAATGAAGCTAAGTTAGGGAACGAAAATTCAAATTTTCCCATCAATGAATGATAAATGATTATCTGGGGAGTTAGTTAATTATCGAGACTTGAGTCTCTTTCTTTCCCTCAAGATTTTTCTACCTCTCTAAGATTTTTTTTTTCCGTCATCTCTCATTTCTTCGACCATCCATCTTATTTCTTCACATTTATGAAGAACCCACAACCAACCTTTTCCGTTTGTCTCTATGCAAAACAATGTGTCCGATATTGGGTCTTTTTTTTGTTTTATTTTAAATTCATAGAAACCACTATTGACGTTGACTGATCACAACCAAAAGAAGAAAGAGACTATAGTAAATCATTTCATTGGTATATCTTTCATTCGGGAGTCACCACACCCATGATAATAATAAAAATATCTCATCCCAAAACTTTGCAAACCCAACAATTAATTGGGGGCATCTTAGCTACCTATAAGGTAGCACCACTACACAAATGTGTGTGGGTCCCACATGTGTGAGGAGTGTGGTACTAACATTACGGGTAGCTAAAATGCACTCTCATGCTCAATCATTACTTGCTCCTTGCATGTTTTTCTAGCTTAATATTGTTGAACAATTTAGTTCCAACATCCTATGCCCGAAGACAATATTATCCGGTTTGTCACCCTTCTGTTTGTGGAAACATTCGAAACATAAACTACCTCGTCATTTTCTCACTCATTCACAATTTCCCTTCTCTCTTTTGTGGTTTTGTTCTGAGAGTTAAACACTTTCTTTTGATTTGTTGTTCTTGATAATTACAGTGTTGCTTTATTGAGTTACGTGACTTTGTATCTTGAAAAACGATTGCCTGAAATATATTATCCGTTAGCACCGTAGCGGGGCAATATCGTTGTAAAGACAAGAGTTCAACTCTTGCCTCGACTCTACCCGATTTCCTTCATCGTTTTTAACAATATTTCTCTAGTTCATGATGGTGGTGAAAAATTGAAGAAGTTTTCTTTTACAAATTTCAAACAATGGCAACAGAAGATGTTGTACCTCACAACCCTACAACTAGCCAGAATGTTGCCCGAGGATGCCCCTACACTATCAGAAAGTGAAACTGATCCCAAGCCCAAGGCTACTTTTGATATATGGTCCCAAAGTGACTTTCTGAGTAAGAATTACATAGTGCGTGGACTGAACTATGAAGAAGTTAGTTCATAACTTACTGAAACTAGAGTAAGTTAACGCGGTTTTATTAGCTGATTGAGTTAGTTAGTGAGAGTTAACCGAATTTGGCAAGTTTCAGTTTAAAAGTTAGTTAGAATGTTAGTTAAACTTTCTGTTTTGAGGCTGATGGTTGTAGCCTGTTTAAGGCGAGTTTGCGAGTCAGTTTTTAGATGGAACTTCGTAATTTGTTCTTGGATTTCTCTCATATACTTGTTCTATTGTAAATCACTCCGTGGATGTAGGTTTGGATCGTTTTGGTTCAAATGCGAACAATGTTAAAATCGTTGTGTGTTTGTGCGTGTTTTTCTGGGATTTTGGTTCAAATTGTTTCTGCTTCTGTTTCATGATTTGATCAGATTGTTCTTGATCAAATTGAGTGCGAACTTGTTTGTCAACTTCATATTGGTTGCAAATTTGATAGATTGATTGGTATAAAACTCTATAAATTGGTGCGGTGAACGTGGAGCGAGATCAATCCAATCAAAAAGTTCACTAGTTTGAACGATTTTGGTATGTGGCGTCTAAAGATGATAGCGCTATTGGTGCAACATGGGTTGCTTGATGCTCTGAATGAATCCAGCATTGATAAAGATATGGATGAAAGGGTGAAAAAGATCATGTTGGAGAAAGCACATAGTGCTATAATCTTGCGTCTTGGTGATAAAGTCTTGAGGCAAATTTCAAAGGAGACAAGTGCAGCTGGCGTGTTGTTGGAACTTGAGAGCCTCTACATGACTAAGTCACTGGTAAATCGCCTCTATCTTAAGCAAGCTCTATTTTCATTTAAGATGACTGAAGATAAACCAACAGAAGAACAAATGGATAGTTTTAACAAACCAATTTTGGATCTTGAAACCATTGATGTGACTGTGGAAGATGAGGATCAAGCCTTGATGTTGTTGAGTTCTTTACCTAATTCGTTTAGTCACTTCAAGGAAACCTTGATCTATGGAAGAGATGTCTTAACTTTGCATGATGTTCTATCTGCCATAAACTCGAGAGAATTGAATCAAAAGAATGACTCAAAGGCTTCTGTTAAAGGTGAGGGACTTGTAGTTGAAGGGAATGGGTTCGAGAAACAGAATAAGTTTGACAAAAAGAAAAGAAAAGATCAACAGAAAATAGGACAGAATAACTCAAAAGAGTGTTATCATTGTCCTAAAGAAGGACGCATAAGGAGGTTCTGTCCTGAGAGGCTAAAGAACAAGAAACCTAGATGTGTTGGTTGTGACACATGATAACTCTGATGTGCAATGGGTTATGGATTCAGGGTGTTCTTTCCACATAACACCAAATATAGAACGGTTTGAGGAGTATACTGAGAAAGAAGGAGGAATTGTACGGCTAGGAAGTGCAAAGTTGAAGGAACAGGATCTATGAGGTTCAAGTTACATGAGGGAAGGACCAGACTTCTGAAGGATGTGAGATATGTACCAAAGTTGAAAAGAAACCTGATATCTCTGGGTGATCTTGACAAGAGGGGACTTGTCTATCATTGTGATAATGGTATATTGAATGTTCTAAAGGAATCTCAACTGGTAATGAGAGGGCACAGAAGAAATAACCTATACTTTCTTGAAGGAGAAGTGAGCAAAGACACTGCTGCAACAGCTGAAAGTAAAACACTGTCAAAAGTGGAACTGTGGCATAGAAGGTTGGGTCATGTGAGTTGAAAAAAACCTGATAGAGTTGAGTAAGCAAGGTCTGTTGGGGTCTGATAAACTAGCGAAGCTCAATTTTTGTGAAGATTGTGTTTATGGAAAGTCTTGCAGACTGGAGTTCACTACAGGAGCAAACAGAACCAAGGAAACACTTGATTACATACATTCTGATTTGTGGGGGCTTTCAATAGTTCAATCACACTCTTGTGCCAGGTATTTTTGACTCTTGTTGATGATTACTCTAGGAAGCTGTGGGTATATGTGATGAAAACTAAGGATGAAGTCTTTGCCACGTTCAAGTCTTGGAAAACTCTGATTGAAAATCAGACAATGAAGAAAGTAAAGAGGTTAAGAACTGACAATGGTCTTGAGTTTTGTTCCAAAGAAATCAACAATTTTTGCAAGGAAAATGACATTGCTAGAAATAGAACAACTGCAAGTACTCCACAGCAAAATGGGTTGACTGAGAGATTTAGTAGAACTGTACTTGAAAGGGTAAGATGCCTGTTGAACAATGCATCACTACCTAAGATATTCTGGGCTGAGGCTGTGATAACAACAACTTGATAAATAGGCCACCTTCATCAGCATTAAACATGAAGACTCCAGAAGAAGTATGGCCAGGTCATGCACCTGGTCTCAGTAGACTCAGGGTATTTGGATGTGTGGCTTATGCACACATCAGGCAAGACAAATTGGAGCATAGAGCATTTAATTGCTTGTTCATTGGTTATCCGGAGGGTGTTAAAGCTTACGAACTGTGGTGTTTAGAAGCTAGACACAGGAAATGTATCATTAGCAGGGATGTGGTGTTCGATGAATCTAAAATGGCACACATGAAGCAAGAACAGAAGGACACTATAGAGAAAACACCTGCTAAAGAGACAGAAAGAACTAAAGGATTTCAGTTTGAGGTGGAGCCAACTGTTGATTCAAGTGAGAATACAACTGGAAATTAGCTCCTACATGAAGACGATCAGCAAGGTACTCATGATGTGGAGGCTGAAACTGAAGTTGAAGGAAATTAGCAAGAAGAGGAGACATACATGCTGACAAGAGACATAACAAAAAGGCCTATAAGGCCTCCAAGCAGGTATGGCTATGCTGATCTCCTAGCTTTCTCTCTAGTTGCAGCAAATAATGTGCTTGATGATGAACCAAAGCACTACCAAGGTACATTGAGAAGTAAAGACAACAAAATATGGTTACATGCAATGCAAGAAGAGATGAAATCTTTATGAAGAATAACACTTGGGATCTGACAGAAAGACCAAAAGGATCTAAGGTTGTGAGCTGTAAAAGGATTTACAAGAAGAAACTAGGAATACTAGGTGTTGAAGATGAAAGATATACAATATCATATAATTCCAAACACAAGCACTGTGAGCATTGTAATAGACAAGGATATACAATTGAAAATTGTTGAACATTAAAATTTCATTGCAAATATTGTAACAAAAAAGGCCATACAAAAGAAAGGTGCAAGTTAAAAAATGGCACGTGGACTACTAATAATGAAGGAACTCAAAGTAATCGACAAAGTCAACAACAATATGGATCTCGCGGGAACTCACACATCTCAATCTCCATATGGGAACCATTTACAAAATGTCAGAATTCAGACACAATATTCCAAACCCTAGGAGTCTCGCATGACTTCTCACAGACAAATCACAACAACTACACATCTTCCCAATCATTACACGAAATTACGACATATCAAATTCAACAACTTGTAGATGTCATGTAAAAAATAAATCAAATTCATGCGTTCGGTAATAGCAGTGCCTACGCAAATGCCGCGGGTCTGTCTTCCTTTTCCCCAATTAATTTTGCATTCACTAAGCCTTCGAATTTGTATAGTGTAGCTACTGATCACATCACCTCTAGTTCTACACTTTTAACTAAATCACAATCCTCACCAATACGTATTTTTTATTTGACCACTGAATCTTCCACACTAATCACTTCCACTGGAACTATAACATTTAATTTAGATATTGCTTTAAATGATCTTTTATGCATTCCATCATTCCGCTTAAATTTGATATCTGCAAGTAAGGTCACATCCTCCTTAAACTGTTGTGTTATTTTGTTTCCCACATTTTGTGTTTTATAGGACTTGGTTACGGGGAAGATGACTGGCTCGGGGTAAACAACATGGTGGTCTCTATTACATGTCTCCATTACAAAGAACCTATGATGCACGGACACGGATACAATATGATACGAACACGACGACACAGATTTTTCAAAATTACAAGACACGACACGGCCACAATACGGTTGTATTTTTTATATTAGAAGACATCATCATAATCTGCACAAATAACATTATTCTTTCAAATATAGAATCATACCAAATACATTTACACTCAAAACCAAGTAACCAACTACTACAAGTTCAAATAAAATAATCATTAAAGTTTAAGTCATAAATTCCAAGCATTAAATACAAAGGCATATACACAAATCAAATGACAAAACAAAGTGTTATACAATACTCAAACAAAATCTTTAAATAAGATATTAATACCACGACTCGAAGAAAGAACGAATTTTTTTGCCCGTCCTTGTTGTTTGCGCAAAGAGAAATACAGTAGGCATATTCGTGAGATTTGAATAGGAAAAAACTTATCATTTATGCATTTTTCCTACTAATTATTTAAATTTTAAATTTTAATGTTTGATTCATCGAATATCTTTATCTATATATTTTAAAAAATTTAAATTTAACCATAAATAAAAATTAAAAACTACAAAATCACCTCAAAAAGTGTCTAGCGTGTCGAACATGTCCTTAAAACATGTCCGACACGGTGTCCCTTTTTTTCTTTTATTTTTATTAAGACACGCCACGTGGCATGTTTGACACGTATCGGAGGAGTGTCGGGGTGTGGGTGTCGTATCGGTGTCGGACACTAAATAAAGAATATTTCGAAGTGTCGGTGCATCATAGCAAAGAACCCAAGTTTCACATCATGTTTCACGCCCCTCAAATTTATGGCATATGCGTCTTGGACATCCATCACCACTTCGCCTTAAATTAGTTTCTCCATGATCATTGTACTGTTTGTCCCATGAAAAGAAAAAAACTACACTTCCATTTTCCTCAAGTTCTATATCAATGCACGCTCCATTTGATTTGTTAAATTGCGATATTTGGGGACCTCATAAATTTCTAACTCATTCAAATGCACGTGTTTTCTTACCATTGTGGATGATTTTACAAGGTGCACGTGGGTATTTATTATGCAATTTAAGTTTGAAGCACAAAATACTTAACAATCGTTTATTACATTTACATAGACTCAATTTAACGCCTATTAGAGTAGACAATGATTCAGAATTTTTATCCATGTGAAATATTTTTCCAAATTCATGGCATTGAATACCAACGTACTTGCGTTTACACTCCACGACATAATAGCGAGCGTAAGCATCGTCATATTCTAACGGTAGCACGTGCATTACTTTTACAATCTAACTTACTTTTTGGGGGTGAATGTGTACTGACCGCCGCATATCTAATTAATTGATTACCATCACCATTTGAATTGTTATATAAACCTCCACCAATACTTGATCACTTGAGGCTTTTCGATTGTTTATGTTATGCCACTTTTATTCATCCTACTAAAGAATTTGAACCTTGTGCCAACAAATGCATATTTGTTGGATACCCCACTGGTCAAAAAGTTTACAAACTTTATGATTTGGATACTAAAGAATTTCTTGTGAGTCGTGATGTCAAATTCTTTGAAACTACTTTTCCTTTCTCCTCCACCAAATTCTAATTCTGTGTCACCATATTTTTTGACAGACATTAATAACGACTGGCCTTCACAAAATCCATCTCCATCATCCGGGCATTAACATAAAGAGCTTGAGTCCACCATCTATTCACCCTCCACACCAGAAAGTTCTACTCCGGCTTCCCCACCATCACCCCAAACCGAGCCTACTGAAAATTCTCCAAATAATTTGCATCCTTCAAATCCACCAGTGAGACAATCAATTCTTCTTAAGCATTCCCCAACATGGCATAATGACTGAGTAGGGTTAGCCCAAGTCAATTCTTCTACCCCACTACCAAGTTCTATATCAGGTACACATTATCCTATTTCTCATTTTCTTTCGTGCTCTCGTCTCTCCTCTGCACAATGATCTTTTTTAGCTAACATTACAGGTCACACGGAGCCAAAATCATGCGCTCAAGCTATCCTTGATCCACATTGGAAACACGCCATGAATGCAGAATAAGAAGCTCTAAAGAAAAATAATACATGGAATCTAGTTCCTTTGTCAAGTCGTCAAAAGACAACCGGATGCAAGTGGATTTACAAAATCAAATATAGGTCTGACGGAACAATTGATTGTTATAAGGCTCGTCTCGTTGCTAAAGGCTACACTCAGGTTGAGGGCGTCGACTATCAGGAAACTTTTTCTTCTACAGCTAAACTCACTACAGTTTGCTGTCTTCTTGCTGTAGCTGCTGCTAGAAATTGGTTCATTCATCAATTAGATGTCCAGAACGCTTTTCTTCAAGGCGACTTGCATGAGATTGTATACATGGATCCTCCACCTGGCCTTCACCGACAGGGGAAGAATATTGTTTGTTGGCTTAACAAATCTCTTTATGGGCTTAAACAAGCATCAAGAAACCGATTTTCCACTTTTTTCAAACACCATTCAAAAAGTTGGTTATCAACAATCAAAGGCTGATTATTCTCCTTTCACCAAAGCTCAAGGTACTTCATTTACTGTTGTTCTTATATATGTTGATGACATACTTCTCACAGGAAATGACTTTCAAGAAAATTCGTGATTCAGACTGGGGAAGATGTCATGCCACAAGAAGATTCGTTACATGATATTGCATTTTCGTTGGAAATTCTCTCATTTCTTGGAAATCCAAGAAACAAGCAATTGTATCAAGATCATCAGCAGAAGCCTGAGTATCACGCTATGGCTAACACATGTCTGGAGCTAACTTGGTTGCACTATATATTACAAGATTTAAAAGTATTATAGGTGACTCCTACACCATTGTTGTTCTACAATCAATCTGCTTTATACATTGCGGCAAATCCAGTTTACCATGACCGCACAAAGCACATTGAAATTGATTGCCATATAGTCCGAGAAAAAATAAAAGCTGGAATGATAAGTCCTTCATATGTTCCTACGCGTTTTCAGCTGGCTGATGTTTTCACAAAAGCCTTGGGGAAACATCAGCTTGTGACATTACGTAACAAGTTGGGACTTCACGATATTCACTCTCCAACATGAGGGGGAGTATTAAGAAATGTTATTGTAATATATTTACTTTCCTACGTGATGTAAATTATGGATCACGGCTTATAATGCCTTCACATTAGGCTGATTATTTTCTGTATATATAGCTTTTGTTCTTTATTCTTCACATCTCTGTTCTTCATTCTTTACAGAAGCAAGCAATAAGAAAAATCCAACATTAGAAGATTTTGTGGCGCTCTATTTGCAACTGAACAATATGAAGTTTTACTCTTTCCATTTAAAATTCGCTGCTTCATGTTACGTAATTGTAATCTATTATGGCTAAGCTTCTTCTGTTCGCCACACCAGCAAAGATGTATGAATGGAACTGTTTGTTGAATTGTCTCAAAGAAATGTTATTTGATATCTTTGGTTTACTATCTCAAATAGCTGGGTGTTATATGTAGAAAATATCTATCAAAACAAGACAAAACCCGACATTGGATCTCTTTGCAGTCTTTACTATGTTAAGTTAAGCATTCATTCTAATTCAGATATAACTGCTAACTCTATTTGATTACTTCTTCAAGTTATTGCTGCAACGGAATCCGCCACATTACGCGTAGCTGGAAATGGACTCGGGGGCATGCTGAGGTTTTCTCCGTCTCCTTCCAACATTTGAACCACCATTTTCATCGACGGGCGATCTGTTAGGTACCACTGGATACACCACAGTCCTACTATTGTAAGCTTTCTCACTATCTCAGACTTTTCACCTTTCTCAATTTCCACGAATATTTCTTGGCCTTTGTTTAATTGATTGTAAATCCATTGCGGAAAGTACGCCTGACTAGTATTCATAGTAGCGTCTGCATTTTTCCTGCCTCCGACCATTTCTAGCAACAACATTCCGAAACTATAGACATCCGACTTAGAGGATACCCTCCCAAAGGTCCTCGACAACACCTCCGGTGCAATGTAACCCACCGTTCCCCTGGAAGCTGTCATAGAAACGGCACTCTGTTCCTTAGAGCACAACTTAGCTAGACCAAAGTCAGAGACCTTCAGATTAAAGTTGTGGTCTAACAAGATATTCTGAGGTTTAATATCCAAATGGAGGATTTGCGGATCTCGTCCTTTGTGCAGATACTCGATACCTTTAGCTACCTCAAAGAAATATCTTGGATCTTTCCCAACCAAGAGAATTTTTCTTAAAGATTAATTTTTCCAGTGAATCATCTGGTAGGAAATCATAAACGAGGTTCGTGTAAGTCCTTCTGGACAATAGCCTACCAAACGCACTACATTGACGTGGTGGATACTCCCAATGATACCAACTTCATTTATAAATTCCTCCTCGTTTCCCTTGGAATCGTTCAGAACCTTAACAGCAACATAAATTTCTGTCGATAAATTTCCCTTGTATACAATTCCGTCTCCTCCTTAACCCAATTCTCAGTATATTGATTGGTGATCCTCCTTATGTCTTCCAAAAAGTTTTCAATCTTCGCCAGATTCTTCTTGTGTGTTGTAATTGAGCCGAAAAGATACTAAAGAACTGCAAGTGTTACAACAAACAGAAAAGAGACCCTGTGGTTTCACCTACATGATGAGTAATAGAAGATACGAAGAAAAAAACTCAAAATATGGAAGTTTTGAAGCAACAAGGGAAACTTGTGTTTCCACAAACAAAAAGAACATGCCAGCAAGTGATAATAACTTGTTTTTACACTCTATTTGATTTCCTGTGCTGCATAATTTACTCTTGTCGTTGATATTGACCGCACTGCTGGTTCAGACCAAGCCAATTGGAGATGATGTCAATTTCATTTGCGTAGACAGTGACACTAAGACAAGGAATTTGGTGACCAAGTACTTGTTAGTTTAACATTGACCACATCACACACTGACTTTTCTGAGCACCCTTTTAATTAGGAATGGTTTGAGACTTGTGGTTTTAAATAAATATTATACTAAGATTTAAAATATTTAAAGATGAACACGCAGACTTGACCATTGACTCACAACCAAAGGTGAAAATGAGACTAGCATCACACCCATATTAATTATGATAATATCTCATCCTAAAGCTTTGAACAACATCTATCCTCGATCATGTTCAGTTTTAATTACTTTCTCCTTGCATGTTTTTCTGGCTTAGTTTTGATCCATTTCGTTCCAACATCCTTTGGTCAACAGCTCAATCCTTATTATTGTCACCCTTCTGCCTGTGGAAACATTAAAAACATTAGTAACCCTTTCAGATTGAGAGATGATCCACAACACTGCGGTGATTCAATGTATGAACTAGAATGCAAAAACAATACCACCTTAGTGATGTATCGGTATCCTCAAGAATACCATGTTCGTGCTATCTACTACAACAACTACACTTTACACCTCACTGATAGTACTATTACAGGAAACGACTCGTGCTCGTTTCCTCGGCATTCTTTTTCAGATATGGATCCTTACCAAGTTGCCATATCCTCAACACAATCTATTTTCTTCCTCAGCTGCCCATATCCGATGAACGCTTCTCGGTTCGTTACGACTGATCACTGTTTTGAAAGGGACTACACCTTGAATGCTTCTTCTTCTTCCTCATCCAACAGGAGAAGATACTCGTATATAGCGGTGAATGACGACCCATCGGATATATGGGACAACTGTACAGTTGACCTTCAAGTTTGGACATCGTGGCGATTTAAAGATTCTAACAATATTTCGCTTCAAGAATTCCATGACTCTCTGCTCTATGGATTTGAACTTACATGGCTCAGTGGACCTTGCAGTTTCGACTGCCCAGGAGGAGGACAAGAATTCTGTAGATTGGGGGAGGGCAACCGACCTATGTGCTATTACTGGCAGTTTTGTCATGTGAACAGTCCCCCATATGTTATGGATGGTAAGTATAAATATGCACCCAACCCCATTTTGACAAAAACACTTATTAATTTTCCTAAGATTATGCATTGGTGGCCATACATTTTATCCTTACTAACATACACGTTCTTAAGTTATATCTAATATATCCAGTAAGGTACTAGAACTTACTGTCATTATTGGAGGCACGAAAATATATTTTGTGTACTGTCTATTTGGCGGCATATGTTCTTACTCCGCACTAGATTTTCTGTTTCAAACATTTCCTAGTTAATTATGGTTATAAGATCAAATTTTCGATGAAAATATATACTTTTTTTATTCTGTTCTAACTATTCTTACTTTCTTCTAGAGAACACAGGCCGCAGTCTCAGGCAGAAAATATTATGCAACAGTTCATGTAAGAAATTTTCTCCTATATGCTCCAATTGCGTCTCAGACACATATGAGGAGATAATGAAAATTGAAAAAACAATCCAATCTGCTTTGCTTAACATATATATATGGTGCCTTTGCAGTGCGTCTTGCAAGTTTTACTTCGTTCGCCATTTCTGGTGAGCTTCTAAACTAAATGTTGTTTTAGCTTTCTGCTTTTTAACACAATTTGAGTTGACAATGCTTGTTTTTCTCCAAAATTATGTTAATAATGTATGCTTGCAGTGATTGGCCTAGGAACAAGGATTATAATTGGACTGCCGTTCATTTTATGGATTCTAATATACAAGCTCCGAAGAAAGCATTTGTCGGGGTTTGGTGTAATAGAAGGCTTCCTGCAAAGTCACAACAACCTCACTCCGATTAGGTACTCCTACTCAGAAATAAAGAAAATGACAAAAGGTTTTCGAGAAAAACTAGGGGAAGGAGGTTATGGTTCCGTTTACAAAGGAAAGCTTCGTAGCGGGCAGGATGTGGCAGTGAAAGTTCTTACCAAACCTAGAGGGAACGGGCAAGACTTCATTAATGAAGTTGCAACAATCGGAAGGATTCATCACGTTAATGTTGTTAAACTCGTTGGTTACTCTGCTGAAAGATCAAAGTGTGCCCTTGTTTATGACTTCATGCCTAGTGGTTCTCTTGAGAAGTATATTCTAAAAAAGGAAAGAAACAATTTGTTGAACTGGGAGTCGATGTACAAGATTGCGGTTGGGGTTGCAAGGGGGATCGAGTATTTGCACCGAGGGTGTGATATCCAGATCCTCCATTTTGACATCAAGCCTCATAACATACTTCTTGACGGCAACTTCACCCCAAAAATCTCAGATTTTGGGCTCGCAAAGTTCTACTCAACCGAGATTAATACCATCACTCTCACTGCTGCTCGTGGAACAATAGGCTACGTGGCTCCGGAACTTATCAACAGAAGCATTGGCAGTGTGTCTTACAAGGCTGATGTGTACAGTTTTGGAATGCTGCTGTTGGAAATGTCAGGCCTAAAGAGAGACTTGGTACAAAACATTGACAACTCTAGCCAATACTTCCCGTATTGGATTTATAGCCATTTTGAGAAAGGGAAGGATATCGAAATTGGAAATATTGATGATGATGATGATGATGATGATGACAGTGATGGTGCGAGGAAAATTACAAGAAAGATGGCGATAGTTGGACTGTGGTGCATAAGGATGAGTCCTGATGATCGACCCTCAATGAGTAAAGTGGTGGAAATGCTCGAAGGCGAAGTTGAATCTTTGGAAATCCCCCCTCGGCCATCAGATTTCATACCGCATGTTGCGTTGAGTGAGGATCAAACATGGGAAACGTATTCAACTGATTCTGTATCCTTGTGGCATGAGGAAAATTCCAGGAATCAGTAAATTTAAGTCCTTTAGTCTGTGTCTGTGTCTGAAAAGATGTAAAAGTTCTACTGAGCTATGTATGTAAAATGTGGATTGAAGTATTATGCTTGTTTTTATTAGATGAAAAGTATGGTAGAAATGTTGCAATAACAAGACAAGGTTTTGTAGTCTTCAATTCCGCAAAATGTTACGGTTGTGTGTCTTCATAACTTAAACAAATAATTCTGGACATACTTGCTTTGCATACATAATGAAAGATTTTCTGGTGCTCCATTTGCATCTGAACTGGTTGCTTTTACTTTTATTTTCTACAAGGAACAAACAATGTAAAGGACAATGAACAATATCCGTTGATTCCATAAGTCTTGTAGTTAATTGGGATAACTTGGGATAGAATGGAAAACTTGTCGTGTCCCTGTATTCTTTCCATATCAAAGTAAGTACCCCTAATGTTTAGTATCTGTTGCATTTAGAAACCAGCTGCAATTCCTTGTTTAGGATTCGATAAAATGTAAGATATTTATGTACGAGAAGCTTCATGCATCGACAATGATATGCCTTCTCCTAGCAGAAATTCGTGAAGTTTACACATGTATGAATGGAACTGTTTGTTGAAATGTTTGAATGGAATTTGTTTAATATATTTTGATTCTTTTCTCTTGCGCTCTTAAGTAACTTGATATTGCATCATTGATAGGAATGCTCACTAGAAGTAGAAAATATGCATCAAAACTAGTGTTTTCAAAACCAGATCGAACACAGAATCGATAAGCTTATTGGTTACAGGTTCGATCGGTTGAACAGATTGAACCATTGATTTAATCGGTCGAACCATTGGTTAAACCGGTGAAGGAGTCATCACAATATATTAATTATATGCCATATGTTTTCAATATTTTTTTAGTTATCATCCCAACAATGGGACATATCTAATTTCAAACAATCACATTGCAAAATATATATAGTAATTCATATTGTATAGCCATGATGTTAATATTATATGATAATAGTATTAATAAAATTTAATGTACAGTACATATACATCGTATTTAAAATATTACATATAAAGAGAACATAAACACAATTGCCTGTAAAGAACATAATTATATCCAATGTATCGGCACAAATTAATTTACAAAGCATTTTGAAGATAACTAATAGATTTATATTCTTATACTTTTCCTTCCATCAAGCAACCGATATTGTTGACTAAATAGTTATCAGATCCAATGTTTATTTCTCCTTTCATCTAAAGTCCCGTAAACCTAGGCAAATGGATGCAAAATCTATCCTAAATTTTTGTTCTATCATCTTTTTTTTTTTCACTTTTTTATTCCATAGTTATAGATCTCAATTCTAAATTGTACTTATTTTTCCACCGAAGGTCCCTAAATTTCGCAACAAGGGCGCACAGGGGCTTCGGCACGGCAGACTGCGGGCTGGGGTTGAGGCGGCGCACGGAGCACGGGTGTAAGATTAAATTGGGAATTTAGGGTTTCAGACTTAAGGGAGGAGGGAGACGCACGGGAACAGAGGCGATGTTATAGTGTAATTTCATCTGGGGTCAAATTTGTCAATTTTTTTTAAATGTCAGTGGTTCGGACCTGCTTAACCGGGTCACTGATTACGGTTTTGGACCGGTTTTTATCGGTTCATACCGGTTCTCTTATTAACTGGTTTTGTATGCCGGCTCGGTCAGGAGCCCATTCACAGGTTGAACTGATTCGACCGGTCGGTCCGGTCCGATTTTGAAAACACTGATCAAAACCATTTTTTTAAGAAATCCGAGGCCTAAACGGGGTGTTTTACTTCCTTAGAGGCGATGCGTAAGCCCTGAGGCATGGGGCGTAAGCCCCACAAATATCAACATTAATATTTTTAAAGTATATGTAAATATTAGTAATAAACAGAAAACATAAAAAAAAATAAAATTAAATACAAATGTAATAAGTTAAGATATTTGGAAAATGTTAAAAATATTTTTGAGATAATACCATCTACAAACAACACAAAAAAAAACTAATCCGTTTTTTTTTTTCTCTTTTTTACTTTACACGCACTACCTCATGTGGTCGTAGTCGTCACATATATTTCACATGTTGTGAAACTATCTGATAGTAACAAGAAGTAAAATAATAATCAAATAATTGAGAAAGATCTACAAGATATGGATGATGAATTAAATACCGATTATTACAATTCATAAACTAAATTCCTTGCTACCTATTAATGCATTTCATAAACTAAAGATGAACTCGTATAAAAAAAATTATATTATAATAAAAAGGTAAAATACTTTTATAAGAAAATTTATAGGCAAGCTACGAAAGAACAATCATATAAAAATATAATAAAATATACTATTTTCTTTCCTTTTTTTTTTTCCCTTTTACGCCCAGGCTAACGCCTTTTGCACCCTGGGCGTATACCTCAGAAAGGTTACTGCCTAACAACAGCCTCAGGGCTTTTTAGCTCATTTTTTCCCCGAGGCGCGCCCTGGGAGTGCCTTTTGAAACACTGATCAAAACTTGGCATTGAATCTGTTCCTACTGCAATATTTACAATATTTAGCTAGAGGTTTCACTCTGTTTCTGCTTCAGATACAATTGCTAACCTATTTGATTTACTTTTTCCGCCCACCTCCGCACCAGAATTCGCCTCTCGTTACCAGTAGTTGGAAATGGTTTTGGAGGCATGGTGAGGTTCTCTTCATGTCCTTCCAGCATATGAACTACCATTTTCATCGATGGGCGATCTGTTGGATACCATTGGATACACCACAGTCCTACTATTGTAAGTTTTCTCACTATCTTAGACTCTTCACCTTTCTCAATTTCAGCAATTAACACCTTTCCTACAGTTAATATATCTATGTCAGGCTAGTATTCATAGTAGTGTCTGCATTTTTCCTGCCTCTGACTATTTCAAGCAACAACATTCCGAATTATAGATATCAGACTTAGAGGATGCTCTGACAAAGGTCCTCGACAACACCTATGATGCAATGTAACCTACTGTTCCCTTGGCAAACGTCATAGGAACGACACTTTTATCCTTAGAACACAACTTAGCCAGACCAAAATCAGAGACCTTTGGATTAAAGTTGTGGTCCAACAAAATATTTTGAGGGTTAATGTCGAAATGGAGGATCTGTTGCTCACATGAAACGTACTACATTGACGTGGTATATTCTCCCAATTGTACCAACTTTGTTTATGAACTCCTCTCCATTTCCCTTTGAAACCCTCACTGCAACGTAAATTTCTTTCGATAACTTTCCTTTGTAAACGATCCCGTATCCTCCTTCACCAAATTTTCCACTAAACTGATTAGCGATCCTCTTTTTATCACCATAAGAGAATTGAGTGGGTTTTAGAGCCTTGTAGTCTTCCAAAAAAGTTTCAATCTTGGCCAGGTTCCTTTTGTGTGTTCTAATTGAGCAGTAAAGATAATAGTAAGGGGCTCCAAGTGTTGCAACAAAAAGAAAAGACCGAACAATTGCACCTGCATTGCAGTAAGATATGTCTAATTATATATCAGATGCTTTAGGAGCACTAGTAAGAACGAAAAAGCTTCAAACCCAGAGGCGGAGGTAGGGGGTATATATGTATGTATCTTTTCAAATATAACTTTGTAAGATAAGCATTAAATATGCCCTTAAAAAAAGAGATAAGCATTAAATATTGTAGCCAGCTATTAAAAAAAATATTAGAGCTCACATAAATGAAAAAGAACCGTTGGGCCCCACTTAATTTGAAAAATCTCCTATTCCTGAATTAATGCACTTAAAATCTTAACTTTCAGTAGGAAACACACGGTCAAAGTAAAAAACATACCAATTTGCACTTGATAGAATTTTTGTATGAATAAGAAACTATTAGATAACTACAAATCAAAGAATCATAAACAATAATTTCATTATAATCAAACAAAAAACTCACAAGCTTCATCTCAGACGTCTTGATGCAGGAAAAATTAGTAAGTAATTCTTTTTTTCTTTCAAAGTTATTCTATGAAAATTTGTTTAATATATTTATACACAAACATACATATGTGATATGTGATCATGTTTTTATCATGTTTTACAAACATAATTTTGGTTGCATTTTAGAGTATAATTTTGTCCCCTAACTCTAATTCATGGCTCCGTCCCTGTTCAAATCTATAAGTTTGAGCATTAAGGGAAACATACCCGCTATCAGTGCCATCTTTGACGACCCTGTCACAAAAACTGAAGCAAATTCGTTATGTTTTTTGTTCTAGGATCTAGATAAAACATAACTATTAATTTAACATAAGGGATAAAAGCATTAAACCCCCTGAACTATACCCCCTGTTGCACTTTGCCCCCTGTCCTTTTATTTTTTGCGACTTGCCCCCTGTACTATGGATAAATAAGCAGTTTGCCCCCTGAGTCCAAATCCAACGGCAAAAAATGTTGACACGTATTCAAATCCAATGGTGAAAAAGTGACTCAGGGGACAAAGTTCTTATTTATCCATAGTACAGGGGGCAAGTGGCAAAAAATAAAAGGACAGGGGCAAAGTGCAACAAGGGCAATAGTATAGGGGGTTTAATGCTTTTATCCCTTAACATAATGCAGAAACTAAGAACACGTCAGCAAGTGATATACCTTGTTCTGTCCTAGGCCTATATGTACTCTCAATTAGATTTCCTCCGGTACCGTTTCTTGGGTTGCATAATTTACCTTGTCGTTCACATTGGCTGTACGCTGGTTTAGACCACGTGTTACTAAAAAAGGGACACCGTGCGGCTAGTAGCACAGGTAGTCGCTACTTCCGCCTTGCTCGTGTGCTGTGTGTCGCACTCACGTCTCAACAACGCTTTAGAGGCACAGTAAAATAAGTAATATTCATGTCCATTTCACAACAATGTAAATATTACAGCCCTGATAGGAGGATATGAGCTAACAAAGCTTGATTACAATATTTGGTTTATCAACTACCTGTTCCCCCTATAGTATACCTAAAAAAGAAAAAGGTTGTGACAACAGTACACACTGAAATGCTGAACAACCCACACATTTTCTCTTTCTTATCAAAATAACAAAAGACCTACACTATGCTGCCTCTTTCAATCTTCAATCATTCTTGGCTTCGTCTTGTAAGTAAGTTCCACGCTCGGTGGGGCGGTCCGACGAGCGCCTTCAATCCTTGTCAACGGCTCGACGCCTGGGGCGCGTCTGGCAGCCTTTGACATTCTCCCCCACCTGAGATGTCGACGTCCTCGGTGTCATTGAGGCGTGATATGAATCGATAATTGCCTTAAACGCCTTGAGTGTAGTTGCCCGTTCCCAAGTGTTCTCTTCGCTGCTGCATCCACTCCACTGCACTAGGTACCCGTCGAAGTCTCCTTTCTTGGTGTTGGTGGTCCGATGGTTGAGGATAGCTTCCACCATTTTCTTTCCTGTGTTCTTCAACTGGAAGTCGGGGCGGCTTGATTTGTTGCGAGCACCGTCCTCCTGATCTGCAAAATAATGCTTTAGTAGACCGACATGGAGGACATTGTGAGCTTTGCACCATGAGGGAAATGCGATTTGGTATGCCACTTTCCCGATGCGTATCGTGATTGGTAACGGCCCGATATATTTTTCCGTCAGTCTAGGGTTCTTCCCCCTTGATGCCTTGGATAACCGAGGGTCAGGGACTTTCACCATCACTAAGTCTCCCACTTGAAATTCCACAAAGCGGCGGTTTTTGTCTGCATGTTTCTTCATCCGCTTTTGGGCTTTCTCCAGGTAACTTCTGGCAATATCGACGTTGTGCTCCCATTCCTTTTAGAATTCTCGTGCCAGAGGAGACCTAACACCTTGATCGCAACCAATCGTGTGTGGAAGGAGCGGTTGCTGTCCGTTTACAATGTCAAAAGGACTCCTGTTTGTGGAGGAGCTCTTTTGACCGTTGAAGCATAACTGAGAAGTATCCAAGAGCTTCACCCAATACGTCTGAAAGCCGTATACAAAGTGCCGAAGATATTCCTCCAACATCGAATTGAAGCGTTCCGTCTGGCCATCATATTATGGATGAAAGCTCGAGCTCATGTTCAGTTTTGAACCAAGGAGTCTGAATAACTCGGTCCAAAACACGCCAGTGAATCTGGAATCCCGATCACTAACAATGTCTTTCGGCAGGCCCCAATATTTAACAATGTGCTTGAAGAAGAGATGAGCGGTCCTTTCTGCCGAAACGTATTTCGGTGCTGCGATGAATGTAGCATACTTGGAAATGCAATCGATCACAACGAAGATGGTCCCTAAGTCTCCCACTTTCGCCAACCCTGATATAAAGTCCATCGATACACTTTCCCATGGTCTGCATGGAATCTGCAACGGCTGTAGTAACCCTGCTTTCTTCTTATGGTCCGCCTTATCCCGTTGGCACACGAGGCATGTGCGCACATAGGTATCAATATCACTGCTCATTTTGGGCCAGAAGTAAGCCCGCTGCACAAGAGCAATGGTGCGCTTTTCTCCCTGATGTCCCGCCCACATAGTGTCGTAACACTCCGCCATCAAAAACTTCCTCAGGTTTCCCCCTATTGGCACATATAGGCGGTTCCCTTAGGTCTTCAATAACCCATCTTCCATATAAAACTGTCGAGCCTTCCCCTGCTCGACCAGTTTTGTCAAAGTAACCGTCGCGGGGTCGCTCAGCAGTAGCTCCCGTATCTGATCCCTGACTGTGGTGGTAACATCACTCGCTACCAGAGCTGCTACCTTCCCCCCAGTCTCTGAATCCTTCCACCTACTAAGGGCATCTGCCACTTGATTCGATAACCCTGCGCGGTACTCCAAGGTGAAGTTGAACTCAGACAGAAGTTCCTGCCACCTGGCCTGTTTCCCCGTCAAATTGGGTTGAGTCAGGAAGTGACTCACGGCGGTGTTGTCGATTTTCACTACAAACGGACAACCCATCAAGTAATGCCGCCATAGGCAAAGGCAGTGGACCACGACCAGTAACTCCTTCTCGTGAACAGAATACCGTGTCTCCACATCCTTCAGCTTGTGACTCTCAAAGGCCACAGAGTGCCCATCCTGCACCAACACTCCCCCCAGAGCATAATCTGACGCATCCGTCTGCACTTCAAAAGGTTTCGACATGTCTGGGAGAGCTAGCACGGGCCCTGTAGTGATAGCTCATTTCAGCTTCTCAAATGCACCATGGCATAAGGCCAACCACTCCCACGCCTCTGATTTCTTCAATAAATCCTTGAGCGGCTTAGCCATGAATGCATACTCCAATACAAACCTCCGGTAGTAGTTGGCCAACCCCAAAAATGATCGTAGCTCGTGGATATCTTTTGGGGGTTGCCAATCAGCAATAGCCCGGAGTTTCTTCGGGTCCATCTTGATCCTCCCTCGTTCAACAATGTAATCAAGAAATCAATTGTTAGTTGTGCGAATGAGCACTTTGATAGTTTTGCGTAAAGTTCATTCTCACGCAACCACACAAAAACTCGCCTTAGATGCTCGAGGTGCTGTTCGAGCGTCTCCCTGTAGATAATGATGTCGTCTAGGTACACCACCACAAACTCATCGAAAAATCCCTGCAGTACCTGGTTCATCAAAGTACTAAAACTGGCGGGGGCGTTAGTTAGGCCAAAGGGCATGACCAAAAACTCAAAGGCCCTGTACCTCGTGACCACTGTTGTCTTCATCTCGTCCCCTTCCTTGATCCTCACCTACCAATACCCTGCTCTCAAGTAAATTTTGGAGAAATACTTCGCCTGACTCAAACGGTCGAAGCAATTTGCTACCAGCGGTATCGGATATCTATTCTTCACGGTGAGCTTGTTCAGTGCTCGGTAATCGCAACACATGCGTAGGGTGCTATCCGCCTTCTTCTGAAAAAGGACCGGCACTCCATACGGTTATCTCGCGGGTTGGATCATCCTGCCCTCTAACATTTCCCTCAACTGCTTTCTCAACTCCTTTAACTCTGGTTGAGACATTCTGTACGGCGCTCCAGTTGGGGGTTTAGTGCCTGGCAAGAGCTTAATCTCATGATCAATCCCTCTCTTGGGAGGCAACTTCTTTGGTAACTGATCCGGCATGACATCCTCAAATTCCTCCAACAGTTCCTTAACTGTTTTTGGAATTGGATTAGTATTCTCCTCAATTTCTTCTAGCCGGAGGGTACACAGGAACGACGGCTCTTTGCGCCTGCACCCTTTCTCAAACTGCATTGCCGACAGATTCTTATCTTCGGCTTTCATAGTGATCGCCAGAATGATGCATGGTCTGCTCCCCATCATCATCGAAATGCCCACCCCCATCATCATCGAAATGTCTACATGCGGCAAGATGGACGTACATGTGTCCCTCAGAAATTCGAGCCCCAAGATGAGCTTGAAATCGTCCATCTTGACCACTGACAATTTGGTTCTCCCATTAAAGGGTCCGACCCTTATGGGCACTGCTCTTGCTATACCAGCGACGGGCTGGGCTACAGAGTTGATGGCTTTAACTCTTCCTTCCCCTTTCTCCACCATTAGGCCTAGTCGGTCCACCTCGTGCTTGCCAAGTAGTTGTGGGTAGCTCCCAAGTCGACCATGGCCCGGACTGGCCTCCCATTGACCTTCATGTCGACGAACATCAGACCCTTCTTTCTAGGGACTCTCCTATTTCCCTCTGGGGGTTCCTCAGTTATTGTCATGGCTCGTTTTACAATGGCTAGCGCTTCTTTCTCACTCTTTGGAGCCTGGTGCAACAATGCGTTACACCAGTGCGTAAATGCGCCGAGGTTGTTGTGCTCCTCAGACCCATCTTCCCAATTCTCCGTCTCGCCCTCTGCACTCTGTTTTTCCTCATGCGTGCCCGATGAGCCCGAGTGGGACAATTGTGACAATGCGTTCAGCAATTGTCTCTTGGGGCACTCTGACACGAAATGGGGGCCATCGCATAGAAAACACACGTTTTTCTTTGGAGGCGGCCTGCTTCTGAAAGAGTTCCCCGAACTGGCTTGGGGTCACTCTCTCCCACCTTTCCCCGCAGTAAATAGGAAAGGTCTTATACTCCCGCTCCTTGGAGGGTTACTAGGTGCCGGCCAAGTGTCTCTCCTTTGATCCCTATCAGCACCCTGATAGTCTGTTAAGCACTTGGCCGCTCTCATTGTCGAGCTCAGATCATCTATCCATTGACGTAACAACTCTTGCCTTGCCCACGGCTTCAGCCCTACAAGAAAGGCAAACAACTTGTCCTTCTCGGACATGTCTCGGATATTCAACATGTGTGCCGACACGGCTTTGACATATTCCCGTATGGATCCAGTATGTTTCAACTCCCGCAATGCTCGCGTAGCATTATATTCCACATTCTCGGGAAGAATTGTTGTTGAATGGCCTCTCGCAATTCAACCCACGTGTCGAGGTGGACTCGTCCCGTCTGAATATCCGCATATCTCATCCGCCACCAAAGCTTGGCATCCCCCGCCAAGTATGTCGTAGCAGTCGACACCATCCTGGCATCATCCACCAGGTTGGCTGCTAGAAAAGTATTGTTCCATATCGAAGATGAAATTCACTACTTCCTTCGCATCCCCAGCTCCCTCAAAGGCTCGCGGTCCCGGTACTCGCACTCTTGGTGTCGGATCGTAGGCCACAGTTGGACCATTGCTCACTACGCGCTGAAGTAGTCCAATCTGAATGGACATCGCTTCCATCTCGCGCTTGAGGTCAGCATTGTTGTTTTCCCTCAATGCGTCGGCGAATGCCTTGCATACCTCCCAACTCTCTTCCAACTGAAACTTGAGATCTCATATCTCGTTTTCCATGCCATCGATCTTGTCCTCCAAGATTCCGATGGAATTGTTCACTCTGAGGTTCGCATCCTCTAGAGTCTCGATCCTTAACTGTAACCGACAAGTTATGTTCTTCCGACATCGCCTCAACCCGATGGATCACGAGTCGAGACTCTGATACCACCTGTCACGGGGCAACCTTTGATTTTACTAAAAAAGGGGCATCGTGCGGCTAGTAGCGCAGGTAGTCCCTACTTCCACCTTGCTCGTGTGCTGTGTGTCGCACTCACATCTCAACAACGCTTTAGAGGCACAGTAAAGTAAGTAATATTCATGTCCATTTCACAACAATGTAAATATTACAGCCCGGATAGCAGGATATGAGCTAACAAAACTTGATTACGATATTTGGTTTCTCAACTACCTGTTCCCCCTTATAGTATACTTAAAAAAGAAAAAGGTTGTGACAACAGTACACACTAAAATGCTAAACAACCCACACATTTTCTCGTTCCTATCAAAATAACAAAAGACCTACACTATGCTGCCTCTTTCAATCTTCAATCATTCTTAGCTTCGCCTTGTAAGTAAGTTCCACGCTCAGCCGGGCAGCCCGACGAGCGCCTTCAATCCTTGTCAACGGTTCGACACCTGGGGCGCCTCTGGCAGCCTTTGACACCACGTCAACTGAAGACGCTGTCCATCAAATATATATGATGGAACTGATAGAATCCCATAATTTCTGGTACAAGAAGTTAAATAATTTGACCACGTAAATGCATCAAATCTAACAGCGTAGACTTCGTAGCTGCTGACACTAAGATGAGGAATTGGTATGAGATTTGGAGTTCTTGGTGAAGCAGAACAGTTCAACATGATATAGTTATCCGAGAACTGGTTGGTGAAATTGAATGATGAAGCGGATAGTTTAGGCTTTATAGATTTTTGAAGAAATCTTTCGGAATAATCCAAGCGAGTTGTTTGAGTAGAGTTGATTTGGTGGATCCGCTTGGACCTGAGTTGGATCCGCAAATGGATCCAGTCCGTGATTGGATCCAAATATAGTAAAGCATATATCTGCGGATCCACATGGATTCGGACCCATATCATGTCCAAGTTTAATCCATTTGGGATCCGGTTTGGTTGATCCATTTGCCACTCCTAAAAAAATTAATGAATTATCCCATGAGTCATTAATCAACCGCTCATTTTGAAAATGTTTCTATAACTTTGTTTTTCTAGATTTGACAATAGAGTGGAATTCAACAGTTTTTATTAGTGTATAAAATAGGATTTCTATTTTTAGAAATAATTCAAACAGTAGTTTGTGCCGTTAACTAACAGCTTTCCATTTTCAGTATTAACTGCTCCACCTCGGTTAAGTATAAATACAGGTGTTAGTTTAGTTGTTATCTCACTTTTCTAATTTGTAACTTCATGAGGAAGATTTTTCAATCTTTCCTTTCCAATATATCCTCTGTAGACATACGATCGTCAATTCAATAAAATCGTTAATTGTTCATTCGATTTCAATTGTTCATCATGGTATCAATCGACCGGGTTAATTGATTTTATCTTCCGCTGTGCTTAATCAGTTTCGATTCTCTGTTTCTGTTGTGAATTTGCTGAATTCATAAACCCTAATTTTTCATTTTTTGATCAAAATCTCGTATAATGTCGAGTGCTCCTGCTTCTGCTTCATCTAGTGTTCTTCACAAGGATCCTAGTGAAGATTCTTCATCTGTTTACTTCCTTGGGAATCATGATTCAACTGGATCATCAATCGCAGGTGATGTTTTTAACGGTAAAAATTACATCTCATGGTGTAAAGGAATAGAGATGGCTTTGAATGTGAAAAACAAAATTCAATTCATTGATGGTTCACTGCCTATTCCTCCTGAATCAGATCAGGTTATGCGTGTGTGTTGGATTAGAGCGAATAATCTTGTTCTGAGTTGGTTGTTGATTTCTGTGTCTAAAGATTTGCGCCAGAGTTTACTGTATCTTACATCTGCTTTGGAGTTGTGGAATGAATTAAAGATTAGATACTCAAGAACTGATGGTTCTCGTGTATATTAGTTGCAAAAGTCATTATCAACCATTTCACAGAATACTCTGTCTATCACTGATTATTACAACAAGTTTTGATCACTTTGGGATGAATTCTTGAGCCAAAGGCCTGTTGTTGCCTGTACATGTGGCCTCTGCATCTGTAATGTGAATCGTACTATGATAGATTTGCAGCAATACGACTGTTCCTTGAAGTTTTTCATTGGCCTTAATGAATCCTATAGAGCTTTAAGGAGTCAGATTCTTGTGCTTACTCCTATGCCAAGTCTCTCCAAGATTTACTCTCTTCTTCTTCAAGAAGAGAATCAGAGAGATATTCTCAACATTGGTTCAGTTGATGCTCTGGCAATGTTTACAAGAAACAAGAACTCTCAAGATTATCAGGCTCAAGGTCAGAATCAGGGCCAACTTCATCATAATAAGTTTTCTAAGCCTCAGAATCAAGGGTTCAAGGACAAGAAGAAAGTCAGGTGTACCCACTATGGATATAATGGCCATAGTGTTGATAAGTGCTTTCAAATTATTGGTTATCCCCCAGGTTGGGATGGACCAAAGGGCAAAAGAAACACCATGAATCATTCTGCTAACAATGCTACTGCTACAGACAATTCTAATGATTCTGCAGTGAATAATCCTGATGTTGGTATGAAGCATTCACATAAGGAGCTCTTTGATCAGTTCTTAGCATTTACTAAGGCTCGGGGCATATTCCAATCCAGTGTTCCTGCTGCTCCACCTACAGAGTCTCAACACTTTGCAGCAGCTACTGTTTCTGGTATTTCTAAATCTATCTTTTCATTCTGCAAGTTTTCATGGAAGTCTATTTATGGACTCTTGGATACTTGATAGTGGTGCTACTGATCATATGGTTTGTAGTATTAACAAACTTATTACTCCACCAAGACCTATAAGCATCACTATCCATTTACCAAATAACAGCCACACGAATGCTACTCATATTGGTTATGTGTTGTTGTTTCTGATATTACTCTTCATAATGTCTTGTTTGTGCCTAGTTTGACTCATAATCTCTTGTCTATATCCAAGTTGACAACTCACTCCTATAGCATTATGCTTTACTTCTTCTTGGTGTATTTTTGCAGGGCACAATCATGAAGAAAATGATTGGTTCTGCTGATCTCATAGATAGTCTTTACATTCTAAATACTGATGTATCTTCTGTTAGATTGAATGTCTCATTGTAATTCTATTACTTCTTCTGCTATATTGTGGCATAATAGATTAGGGCATCCATCCATGGACAAGCTCTCTGGTATTAAAGGCATTGATGTATCTCATTCTCATTCCATTACAAACTGTAATACTTGTCATTTTTCTAAACAGAAGAAATTTTTCCAAACAGAAAAAATTATCATTTCCTTTAAGAAATACTGTCTCTCAATCTATATTTGAACTTGTGCATTGTGATGCTTGGGGCCCCTTTAGAGTAGTCTCTCATGATGATATTTATATTTTTCTTAACCATAGTTGATGATTATAGCAGAACTACTTTGGTTTTTATGCTAAGTCATAAGAGTGATGTTAAAGCCAAAATTTCTCAGTTTTATCAGATGGTTTATACTCAATTTGTTGTTAAAATTAAAGTCATACGCACTGACAATGGCACTGAGTTCATTCTCAAAGACTTTTATGAATCATTGGGGATTATTCACCAGAGAAGCTGTGTAGAAACTCCTAAAAAAAACGGTTTGGTAGAGAGGAAACACCAGCATCTCCTCCAAGTAGCTAGAGCTCTTAAATTCCAATCTAATGTATTTATAGAGTACTGGAGCAACTGTGTCTCCACAACTGCTTTTCTGATTAATAGGTTGCCATCTAAAGTCCTCAATGGTCTAACTCCTTGAGAAGCTCTATTCCAAGCCACCTGATTACACCAATCTTTTGGCTGTTTGGCATATGCTTCAACAATTTCTGCTAATAGGAGTAAGTTTGATTCCAGGGCCACTCAATGTATTTTCTTAGGATATCCTTTTGGGACAAAAGGTTATCTATTGCTTGATCTTGCTACACTGAAACTGATAATGTCTACTTCTATGAGAATGTCTTTCCTCTCAAGAATGATAATTCTCAAACATCTGATAAGTCTGATTCATTGATTCCTCATCATCTATGTACCTTCATTAGTGTTCATAACTCTGGAGATCAAATGGTAATTCAAAACCATATTCATTCAGATATTGCTGCATAAAATCAGACTTTTTCAGCTATGCTCTTACTCCTGCTGTGAGTAATAATTTCAGCAATTCTTTGAACCAAGAAGACTCTACGACAGTTGATTCAGTTGAGCAACATATTTCTTCTGTAAATACTGAAGTAGAACATCATTCAACAAATTCTACAGATTTACCTCAGACAGATGCTATAATAGCACCATCTACAGATCATACTCAGCTCAATTCTTCATTGCATCCTACAGATGATGCACCTCAAAATATAAGAAGATCTTCAAGATCTATTGCACCTTCAGCTTATCTCAAAGTCTATGATTATTCTCTGCCTAATTCTCTCCATAAAGCAAATAGTTCTATCAGTTTCCACATATATCCTATTGAACATTATCTGTCTACTTCTCAAATAGGCTCTACCCACAAGGCCTTTACTGCTGCTATTTCTCAGATTGATGAGCCTAAAACTTATACACAAGCTAAGAAATTTCCTGAAGGGAGGATTGCTATGCAGAAAGAACTTGAGGCTCTTGAGAAAACAAATACTTGGCAGCTAGTTTTCCCACAATCTAATAATCACTGTATAGGATGTAAGTGAGTGTACAAAGTGAAATATAAAGCTGATGGTTCCATATAGAGGTATAAAGCTAGGTTGTTAGCTAAAGGTTACACCCAAGAGGAGGGTCTTGACTACTTCGACACCTTTTCATCTGTTGCAAAGCTCACAACTGTTTGAACTATATTAGCATTGGCAGCCTCTAAGAATTGGCATCTCCAACAACTTGATGTGAATAATGCCTTTCTACATGGTGATCTTGATGAAGTTATATACATGAAACCCCCTCCTGGTTACACTCAACCTAATGACAATAGAGTTTGTCTTCTCAAGAAAAGCTTGTATGGCCTTAAGCAGGCTTCTAGACAGTGGTTTAATAAACTGACATCTTGTCTTTTGCTCAATGGTTACACTCAAACAATCGGTGATTCTTCTCTCTTTATTAAGACTAATGGATCTAATTTTACAGCTTTTTGTGTCTATGTAGATGATGTGATCTTGACAGGAAATGATCTTGAAGAAATCCAAGCAATCAAGCTCAAAATTGACAGTGAATTCCCAATAAAAGATCTTGGCAATCTCAAATACATATTGGGAATTGAAGTAGCCTGCAGCAAGAAAGGCATCACTCTTTGTCAAAGAAAGTATGCTCTAGACATACTCAATGAAGCAGGCTATCTAGGATGCAAACATAGCTCTACTCCTATGGATCCTAAACTCAAACTCCACAGCTCTGATGCAGGATCCCTAGAAGGTCCTACCAAACTTCTATATTTGACAAGCACCAGGCCTGATTTAAACTTTAGCATTCAGTGCCTCACTCAATTCATGTACAAACCTACTGCTACTCATATGGCAGCAGCTCATAAGATCCTCAGATACATCAAAGCTTCACCTGGGAAAGGGATCTTCTATTCAGCAAACTCAGAGATTTATCTCAAGTCATTTGTGATAGTGACTGGGCTACTTGCATAGAAACAAGAAGAAGTATCATTGGCCATGCCATCTTCCTGGGCAACTCTTTAATCTCCTGGAAAGCTAAGAAACAACCTACTGTTAGTAGGTCCTCAACTGAAGCTGAATACCGAGCTATTGCATCAACTACATGTGAACTTCCGTGGTTAATTCAACTGCTTAAAGACCTTCAAATTCATCCTCTCAAACCTCTTCTATTGTTTACTGATAATAAGAGTGTTGTTTGCATTGCCAACAATCCAGTACATCACGAAAGAACGAAGCACATCCAGATAGATTGCCATTTCGTTCCGAGAAAAAGCTCAACAGGGCATTCTTAAAATCATGCACATCAAAAATGATTACCAAGTGGCTGATATTCTCACTAAACCTCTATCTCTCCAGCCCTTTACTACTATGATGTCCAAGATGGGTATTCAAGACATTCACACACATCTTGAGAGGGGTCTTAGAGTATAAAATATGATTTCTATTTTTAGAAATAATTCAAACGGTAGTTTGTACCATTAACTAACAGCTTTTCATTTTCAGTATTAACCGCTCCACCTCGGTTAAGTATAAATACATGTGTTAGTTTAGTTGTTAACTCACTTTTCTGATTTGTAACTTCATGAGGAAGATTTCTCAATCTTTCCTCTCCAATCTATCCTCTGTAAACATACAATCGTCAATTCAATAAAATCGTCAATTGTTCATTCGATTTCAATTGTTCATCAGTTTTCAATAGATTATAGAATATTTCACCCATTTTAAAAGGGTAGGAAACACTTTACGACACCCCATAAGTTAGTGGATTTTTTGCAATTAACCCAAAATAATAATTAAATGTTAAGTATGACCAACAATTTTTTTTGTTTTGTGTTGAACTTTAGGAGTTTTGATTTTATTTCATCGTAGGAATATCATTAATATATTTACTAATATGTTGTGTGAATAGATGCAGGTATCCATTTATTTTACTAACACGAACACATTAGATTTCACAAGGTTAAAATAATAAAATATTGTAGATACTAAGCATTTGTCAATATAAGCAGTATATCTTATTTCATAAAAGTGTCGTAATAATTTCTTGTTGTTTTACGTACGTCATTAGAATTATATTTTTGGCGAAGCTTCTTCAGCTCTAGTCCAGACTCCAGTTTTTGAAGTCTTTCCTTGGCCATGCGGTTGTAAGAATGTTAACCGTTTGTTGAATAGTAGTTTGGCTTTATAAGAAATGCATATATATTAGAAACATAAAATATCCATTGCAATCTTTACTTTATATAGTTAAGCATTCACTATGTTTCACGTACAACTGCTAACTCTATTTTGATTACGCATAGCTGGAAAAGGATTTAGGGGCATGCTGAGGTTCTCTTCGTCTCCTTCCAACATCTGAACCACCATTTTCATCGAAGGGAGATCTGTTCGACACCACCAGATACACCACAGTCCTAATATTGTATGCTTTCGCACAATCTCTGACTTTTCACCTTTCTGGGTTTCCACAAATATCTCTTCTCCTTTGTTTAATTGATTGTAAATCCATAGCGGAAAGTACGCCTGGCTAGTATTCATAGTAGCATTTGCATTTTTCCTGCCTCCGACCAATTCAAGCAACAATATTCCAGTACTATAAACATCCGACTCAGAGGATACCCTCTTAAAGGTCCTCGACAACACCTCTGGTGCAATGTAACCCACCGTTCCTGGAAGCCGTCATAGAAACGACCCTCTGTTCCTTAGAGCACAACTTAGCTAGACCAAAGTCAGAGACCTTCGGATTAAAGATATGGTCTAACAAGATATTATGAGGTTTAATATCCAAATGGAGGATTTGCGGATCACATCCTTGGTGTAGATACTCGATACCTTTGGCTATCCTTAGAGAAATATCTTGGAGCTTTCCCAACCAAGAGAGTTTTTCTTAAAGATTAATTTTTTCGAGTGAATCATTTGGTAGGAAATCATATGTAAGCATAAGTATTACATATGTTAGTATACATCTATATATAGTATACATGTATAAAGGGAGTGGTGAGGTTGGGGGGGCGGGGGCCCCATATGCCCCCCCCCCCCCCCCCCCCTTCCCTCCGCCCCTGTGAAATTGAATGGAGAAGAAGTTAAGTTTAGGTACCGTAGGTATTGAGCAAAACATCCTCCTCGATTATGAAAGTTAACCTTTTGATGTACATAGTCAATTTTCTTCATCAAGAACTTTTTGAGTTGGGTAGAACAAGCACGGTCTCTTGTATCTCGTCCCAGTATAAGTCCAAACCGGGATATCCACAAAGTTATGAGTGAAAATCTTTATGTCTGAAAGGAAACTAAATTAAAGGGCTGCCTCTTCTAAAGCTGGTTGGGTTGCAATCATCTAAGCCTACTACAAGCAACGGAAATGCAAATACAAATGCTATATAGAACAGGAAAATAGACATTTTTTTGATTCTATAACGGGTTAATTTCCTTAATTTTTTCAGCTCCTCTGAGTCTTTCCAAGAGCGATATCTAAATAACAATACTACTTGTGGTAGATTTGTCGGCAGCTAATGCAATTATATTTGCAGGGGTTCATTGCATGTTCTTGCACTTCAGGTGCATTAACTTTGTGTTGGCAGTTAGAACCGGAAGATAACATTTTTAGTTGGCAACATAGCTGGCAGAATTGAAGATGGATTTTAGGATGGGGATTGATCAAGATACCGTCTCCTATATTTGCTTATAAATAGCCATTCTGACGCAGAATGGAAGCGTGCAATCGACACACCAACGTGTAATCAACGGAAAAACACTGGAATCCACCTGGAATAAACTGAAATCCACTGGAAATTGGAATAAAATCCCTTTTCTTTATTAATAATAATCAAAACATGCTGAAAAATAATAAGAAACAAAGTATTTATAGTCTCCAAAAACCTAAAAACGAAATAAGGAAATAAATAGAAAGAGTCCTAAACAAAATAGGAAAATTCTTAGAAAAAGAACGAAACGAAACTGTAAGTCTTCTCGGCTGCCCTAGATGTCCAATTTTGGGCCTGAGTCCCAAGGAATTAATAGGAAACTCAAAAACGTTCGATTTGATATCTTATGGGCCCAAAACGGAGCATTGAATCAAAAGATGTGAAGGTTTTTGTGTAGGTCTTTTTCTACTGCGAAAATATCCAAAATTAGCGGGTTTTTGTCCTACATCACATTCGAACGAGAGCAAAAATGGTTCCAAAACAAACATCAAAAGATTATTTAATCATTGTTCTATAATTAGTGTTCAAGTGGGTATTTTGCGTGAGAGTAAAATAGAGAGTTTAGAGTGATTTTACTACGATAAAAGTTCGAGAGTCGTAATTCCTATTCTGCCTCATAGTAAAGTTCTTCTACCTTGCCCGTGGTTTTTTTTATCTCAAAGTAATTTGGGGTTTCCCACGAAATCTATGAGTCGTTTATGTTCTCGTTCAAATTATTACCCGTGTTTTTGCCCTAATTTAGGTTTATTTTATAAAAAAAATATGAGAACCTTGGTACACATCCGGGGCCTGAAATGTTGTTTTTGAGGTATCCTAAAATTATTTTTAGTAATGGTGGCTCGTGATAGAAGCAATGACAACAATATTTGAGATAGAGAAATTCAAAGGGAGCAATTCCTAGCTCTGGAAGTTGAAGATGAAAGCCATCTTGAGGAAAGATGGTTGTCTTGTTGCTAAAGGTGAAAGACCGGTGGAACTCATAGATGATACAGAATGGAAAGATATGGACGGGAATGTTATTATGAATCTTCACCTGGCAGTGACCGATGGAGTGTTGTCAAGCATAGAGGAAAAGAAGACGGCAAAGGAGATCTTGGATCATCTCAACAAGATGTTCGAATCCAAGTCACTCCACAAGAAGATTTTCCTTAGAAGGAAATTTTACATGCTGAGGATGTTGGAATCTACCTCGGTAACTTATCGTATTAACATTTTGAATACTTTATTTTCTCAACTCACTTCAATGGGTCACAAACTAGAGTCGGCAGAACGTACTGAAATCCTAGTACAAAGTTTGCCACATCCATATTATCAACTTTTCATCAACTTAAGAAATGATCTCGGAAAAGATTATTTGGTCTTTGAGGAAATTGTAGTTGCTGTTCTTGAAGAAGAATATCGGCGTAAGAACAAATAGGATAGGGAGATAGGATCTCAACAACCGGTGCTAATAACAAGAGAAGATCAACTGAACGTGGTGCAAGTGGGAGTCAGAAGTAAGGTAGGTCCAAGTCAAGGACCGACAACGATTGTTGGCACTATGGTAAGAAATGTCATATAAAAAAGGTTGGAAACTTAAGAAGAAAGATTCTGATCATCAGGCAAACGCCGCTAGCACTTCAAATGATGGGAATGCAATGTGCTGTGAAGCTGTAACAACACTTCGAGGTATATGAGGCTTTGATGAATATGACTTATTGATTCAGGAGCTAGCTTTCAGATGACTCATAGGAGGGAATGGTTTCACCGATATACATTTGTCTCTGGAGGATCTGTGTACTGATGTAGTGATCATGCCTTGAAGGCTATTGGCATCGGTAAAATCAAGTTGAAGATGCATGACGGGAGTGTTTGGACCATTCAAGAGGTCGACACGTGGAGGGCTTACAAAAGAATATGATATCTATTGGACAACTGGTTGATCTTGGCTACAAAATGGAGTCGCACGGCAAGATCATGAAAATTATCAAAGGCGTGCTTGTATAAATGAAAGGTGACAAGACTGCTAGAAATCTGTACGGGCTACAAGGGGAAGACTTTGCAATAAGAGGAAGCATCAGTGGCTTCGTCCGTGTCCACTGAAAAATGATTTGGCATCAGAGGCTCAGTCATACATCAGAACAAAGCATGATGGTTCTTTATCTTTATCTTGGCACTGTTTTGTTAGCAAACAACATCATTTAAAGTTTAGTAGTTCAAATTCTAGACGCAAAGCTATTCTAGAATTAGTTTCCTCTGACGTATGACAAGCACCGGCTCAATTCCTGGGAGAGGCCATGTATTTTGTGTCTTCTATAGATGACCATTCCAGGAAAAGTTGGGTGTACGCGATCAAGAGGAAGGCAGATGTATTCAGAGTTTATAGTGTTCAAAGCGCGAGTCAAACTTAAATCTGTAAAGAAGATTGATAGATCTTAGAGTCTAATACTTTACGTTTTAGCAATAGTCGCGGTACCTAGTCTCGACAGATAAGTAAGACGGGTAAGTAAGACAGTAAAGTAAGACAGCAGATTTTAACGTGGTTCGGACTATGTCCTACATCCACGAGGCTTTCGCCTGAATCAAACTTCTTTCAACGGACAAAAGTTATTATACCAACTGGTTTTACTCTAACACCGAATCCCTCTAATGTTGATACCACCGGAACCTTTTTCGCGTCTACTCCGTTTGACCCGTAAGACCAAGACTCCCGTAATGATCTTCTTATGAGAATGCTTCCAAGCGAACTGCACGTACGTATAGATCCCTCTAACTGGCGCAATCCTTTCCCGTAGAACTCCCTTCAACTCTTGTCGGCTTCTCACGTTCTTGATGTAACTCAAGAGGGCGAAAACTAAGAAATCAAAATAAAAGAGAACACCTAAAGATGTATATTTTGTTACACGTGTGTTCTACATTGATTCCTATGATTTTTACTATTTATAGGATAGCTCTCCTGAAAGATATCCTTGATTCTCGGCTAGTCTCCATATCCAGTCGAGACAGGATCTTTCCAAAGTATATCCAAATCTTTCCATGATAAGGCGATTCTTCCTTTTGCAACGTCTTTGTTTCCAATTGATAAGATCTTCATGATCTTCATATATTCTGCACATCAAAGACAAAGAAGAACTCCACAAGGAATAGATTACTAAAGGATATAGGAAAGAGTTTGATAAAGATTAACTTTCCATAAGATAAGATACTATAAGATCAAGTTAAATCTTTCCAAACTCACCTAAATATTCACGCGTCTAATAACAGGATAAATACCATAAAATCGTGTGAATAAATAAGTAAATAAATCAAAGTAAATAAAACCAAAATTTTCCTTTAAAATAATTTTGCAAACAAGGAAATAAAATCTAGTTGGACCTGGCAGTTCTGACTGTTCAACAGAGTTCGAAACCTGTCGGACTTTGCGGTCCTAACAATCTCCCCCAATTGACTTGTTTGGCAAAAACACTTTTTAAATCCCAAGGAAAATGTAGACATGCTGAAATAAAACAAGTTAGTAAGAGATAGGCACATAAATCAACTAACGAGTCTCGACAGCAATAAAAATGTGTTGCAACAGCGGTGCAACACTCCGCAAAACAACTTAATAAAATAAGCAGTTAAATCATTGTTCTTAAGCGGAATAAAAACAAAACAAAGTAAAATAAATAACAAGATAAACAGCAGCAGCCAGTAGAAATCTCCCCCATTCTTCAAGACTCCCCCATTCTACATATTCTGTTTACTCCCCCATTTTGCCAGAACTAGTCAAGGCTTTGCCGCTAATTGGGCAAGTGACTCGTTCATGGACTGCAGCAGTGTAATGAACTGGGCAAGTTGCGACTGAAGGTTGTCGAGACTGCCCTGGGGAACAGACGGTCCAGCTTCGTTATCCCTGGCAGTTGGGATAGAGCGCCGGATCAGAGAACCAAGTAGAGCTTGAACAAGGTGACTCGGGGCATGATAAGGCCTAGGGCGGCTCGTCATCTTGTCCTTAGAGACCCGGATATCCATTTGAGATGTGAGCAAGCGATAGACCAATGATGGATAGCCTAAGGTCATCTTTACCTTGTGGTCGAATGCTTCAAGTTGTAAACGCTTAAAGACCAGTTTCCCAAGATTAATGGGAGCATTCGAACCAATACGGAATAAGATAGAAGCAGTTAATGGACTTACGGTAGAGGTATGAGACATAGGGTACCAATTTCTTACCATAATTCCATAGATCAGACCATACCATGGAAGAAGGGAACCTTGCTGTAGATTTCCATTCTTTGGCCACTTCATGGGTTGGCCGGTTATGGTTGACGCGACTGCATCCATATCTGCTTCCAGTTCCAACTCGGAGTCGCGACCGGTTTGTACGTCAGGAGAACCCAACTGCATGTTCAGAATTTGCGGACTGATCTTGAAGATGAACTTCCAGACAAATACTGAATGTTCCTTGGCTGAGCCTGGAACGCCTAGTTGAGTATCCAGATTGGCGTAAAACTCATGCACAATCTGGGTTACAAACGGTTGTACCCTGCGAGTGGATTCAAGAAACCCTCTCCCTTCCAAAAACTCAATAACCCCCGTACCCTCATAAGAATCATCATGAAGTTGAACTTTACGAACAGGAATGCGATCAGTGAGACGAGTATACCTGAGTTTGGCTTGAGATGTGTAGAACCTGTCGGAAAATGCCTTTTTCACCCTGAAAGCCTCATCAGACGGTGGAACACGGGGAGGGACTGCAAAATCTCCTTCAGCTTCTTCTTCAGCCTGGTCGTGACTGCCTGCCTCAGAGGCCGACTGGTCGCCTGACTAGTTGTCCTTATCAGACAAGGACTGAGCTGAGCGTTTCTGCTGTTTGCGGACAGGGCTGGAATCTGAGTCAGAGACCTCGATTGGAGCAGAGTCCGAGGCAGCAGGAGCGGATCGGGGACGTTTGGATACAGGAACTTTCTTGCGTGTCCCGACTCGGCTCGCGACACCCTCTGCAACAGGTTTTGACTTTTGGCGAGCAGATGGAGTGCGCTTAGGAGGTTGAGCCTTCTGCTTCCCTTTAGCCGCGGCGGTGTGGCGGCGAGAGGATGCAGGAACAGGTGCAGGTGACGGCGAAGCGTCGTCCGGCATGGGAACAGAGTGCGAGTCGTCCAAAGGAGGAGAGAACTCGCGTGCCTGAGGTGGAGTGGCACGGGGTGGTGACTCTGTTGCCGGTGGTGGTGGTGTGGTGTCTTGCGGTGGTGTCGTGGCAGATGGCGGTGGAACAAAGTCCGGCGGAATTCGGATTTTGAGCGGCTTTGGCTGCAAGACTTGGGACAACTCGTTGCCCGTGGTGGATGCACTGTCAGGGTCGACTGATGGAGTCGACTGAGACGATTCTCCTGATGACTTAGATTTCACCATGTTAAATATTTTCTTGATAAATGTAGGTGAGAAAGAAGACATAAACACAAATCCACACACCAAAAAAAATATGATCACACGAGAGAGAGAGATAGTAGGATGGCGTGAGATATGATACAAAGGAAAGATATATAAATAGATTTAATCAAATCAATGTCATATCTTTTATAATCATTTCCACAACTTCCCATAAGAGATAGGACTCTTACCAAGACTCATCTAGGAAAGATTCCAACAAGATATGCAACTCAATCTCTACGAAATTTAAAACGCGGCAAAGCATAGGCGGGAAACAAATTCGTGCCAAAATTAAACCTATCGCGTTTTAAAGACAAAAAATAAAAAGCACCTGTTTAATAAAAATTAAAACAAATTAAAACATAAATTAAAAGAAACAAACAGAAAGTAACTCAGCAAATTACTCACATAACTTACCGAGGACCGATTCAACTGGTGTAAGTGGATGTCGAGACACCCTGTCATGACAGACTATAAGACTGAGTATAAAACAGGTCGAGACTGAAGCATACTCATGAACCAGATGAATACATTAAAATGTGTGTGTGTGAATTCACATATGATAAACAGATGAAAGGGAAGAGAATTTGAAAGGGGCAAAAATCGTTTTGCAAGATATCTCTTTTCAAACAATACAATTGCACCTTGTACACACACTTTGAGCCTTTTGCATAGAGGTAGCTTTCGCACATAACTTTATATAGAATATGGTAGCTCTTTTCAATTTTGTGATGACCGTGAAATATGAATTGAATGCTTTCACACATATTCATTGAGTTTAGGCAGCTTTTTCCTCCATATATTTTTCTTTTGAAGCACTTTTTCTTTTGGCTCATGCTCTCTTTGTTCTTTTCTTTTCACAACTCTTTTGATCACTCATACTTTTCTTTTCAGCTCAATTCTTCTGTTTTTAAAGTGATGAGGTAGCAAAAGTGGACAAAGTCCATGTCAAAGAGATTATAAAAACAAAATACAAATAAAACAAACAAAAATTGCCCGTTGCAAAATCCTTCGATTTCACTGATTTAACTGAGGGAATGATGTGCACTGTGTATCAATGCAGTTCTAAGTACGCTCTAGAACCGGCTGTCCAACAGGTCTGCAAGGAAGTCATGACAGTTAGTCCAACAAATAAAAACATCTCAGTTAAATCGGGCACGCGACCAGCACTTAGTGGAGACAAATGCTGAGAGACTTTCTGAGGGTCTCAAAGCTTTGTGAAACAATTTTCTTCATAAAAATAACAGCAGTTTGTCTTCCATTCGCGACATGCTTAATGACAGCACATTCATTATCACCTAAATCACATATGAGATGGTGCCATATATCCGTGTGCTGTGTGCATATGTGCTTAACATGATTATGAGCAATGATAATAGCACAGTTGTGGTTACTAAAGACCAACCTATCACTTTGCACAAAAACAAACATCTTAAGCATGTGATCAACCCAACCAATATCAAGTGATATGACACGATTATGCATAGTTAGGTAGAGATGACTTCCTGTTCTAAAAGTGGAGAAACTGAGGTCTATGAAGTTGCCTCTTGTCTCATTGACAACCCATGTAGGAGTTGCGACAGGAATCATCGACTGTTCTGCAGTTTCAAGATCAAGGTCCTTGATAGGATATTGAACGCACTTGGATTGATCTATGACCAATCTGTTTGCTCCTTGACTGACCTGCGAACCATAAAAACAAATTAGTTCACTAACAAACGGAGAGATAGGTCTGTTTGAGACAGAGTTTGTGAACTGTTTTATAAGGAGTCGTGACTGCGTTAGAGTATAGCAATTTTCAGCAGTCCGATTTCCTGAAAAAATACAAAACTTTTGGTTATCAAATACATGACATTTATCTTGTGTAAACGTGTCAACCAACTTTTGATCGCATAGCTGGCTTATGCTAATCAAATTATGCTCAAGTCCATCAACATGGAACACATCGTGAAGTATAGGGCACCCGTTAAGAATGAGTGTTCCTTTTGCAACTACTTGACCCTTTTTACCATTAACTGTTCCACTTGGACCAGAAACATAGTTGGTCAAGAGGTTTTTGTTCCCTGTCATGTGATGTGAGCAAGCACTGTCAAGATACCAACAATCAGGTGAGGCGTTTTCAACAGAAGAAAATACAAAATGAATGTTTTTATGATTAGAACATTTCACCCTTATGTGATTCGTTGGTTCAGAATCTTCATCGGAGTCTTTAGACACTGTTTTTCGTGGAGTCTTCCGACATGTCGGGACTCGTTGTCCAACAGGTTTCTTTGCTGTGTTCCTCGATGAGTTCTGTTGTAAGTCAGGACAGCCTGAACGAATATGTCCTTGACCACCACAATGATAACAGGCTCTGCTTGACTTGCGCATCTGTCGTGACCACCAAACGGGACTGGGCCTGTTCGGTTGACTGGACCTGCAAAAAACATGAGGCTGTGTGAAATTAGGATCACATGCTAAGCTATCATTATCCATATCAGATATACTAGGAATCGCCCTGCTTAGACCGATCGGTGGGTGGTAACCAAGACCAGCATGAATAAAAATGGGACTAGGACTTTGATCAGAGACTTTGTTCTGATTGTCTGTGACAGTCTTGTTGAGAACCTTAAGAACATCTTGGAAATGAGATTCCAAATCCTCAAAAATGGTAATAGATTCTTTTATGGTTTGCACATTATTTCTGAGGGCCATGACTTGTCTATTTAGATCAACGTTCTTGCGTATCTCTGAAAACAAAATATTTCTAAGGATTCTGATTTCCCGAAATGGATCAGGGGAATTATCGTCCTCAGTATCTTCGCTGTTTTCCTGAGTAGTCAAGACAGGTGGTGAGTCATGATAAAGAATAGAAGAAAATGCAAAAAATGTTCTTTCTACAGGTTCATCAATGCAACAATCTAACTCGTCATCACTGCATATAGATGTAATCGATTTAATTTCAGAAGCAGTTTCGGAGTCGTCCTGGTCAGTCGCGACAGGTGATGAGTCAGGTCTGATGACAGAGGAGAGTGCAATATTGGCTTTTTCTCCTGTTTCATCTTCGCTTTCAGATGACTCTTCATCACTCCAGGTGCACACCATGGCTTTATCTTTATTCTTCGGGAGAAGATTTGCACAATCAGTTTGTATGTGACCATAGCCTTGGCATTCCCTGCATTGAACACCTTTTCCTCTTGTTTTGTAGCTAAGATCATTAGCAGCGGAAGATTTTAATGAATTATCAGAGTTAGAAGGGAAAGTGTTCGTACCTTTGTTTTTCCACTTGGAAAACTTTCGGAGTCCTTTGGAGAGAAACGCGACAGATTTCTCGAACTCGTCCTTGTCGTCACTCTGAGGTTTGTCTTTGATTTCAGCTTTAAGTGCAACACCTTTCGAAGTGACTCCATTTAAATTCTTTTTCAACTCGAAAGTTGAGAGGGCACCCATGAGCTCTTCAAGTGACAAGTTTTCCACGTCTCTTGCTTCTTCAATCGCCTCAATTTTCATATCGAATCTTGAGGGTAAAGTTCGAAGAGTTTTCTGAACAAGTTTGGACTCACTGTACTCATCACCGAGGAGGAAGGCTTCATTAGCAATGTCTCTAAGTTTAGCATTGTATTGAGCTATTGTTTCATGATCCTCCATTTTAAGTTCCTCAAACCGTGTACCAAGGATTTGTCTTTTGGATCTTTTCACGGATGGGGTACCTTCATGGGCAACGCGGAGGGCGTTCCATGCATCTTTGGCCGATTCACACTTGGAGATCTGTTTGAACTGATTTAGGTCGACTCCATTTAAAATTGCATTGATTGCAATGGAGTTGTGGCTCGCGTCGAGATCTTCTGCGTCCGACCAGTCGAGCTCTAGCTTCGGCTTTCCATCTTTGTCTAGTGGTAAAGACCATCATTTGAGAATGCTTTTCCACGCTTTCTGATTTTTCCTTTTGATGAAAGCTGTCATGCGGACCTTCCAGTATGAATAGTTAAATTCATTTAAGAGCGGCGGCTTTGATGATGATGATCCCTCAACGTTTTGTGCCATCAAATCTGCAAGATCTAAATAAAACCAGAATCTCACCAATGTAAGTAGGTGATAGGCTCTGATACCAATTGATAGATCTTAGAGTCTAATACTTTACGTTTTAGCAATAGTCGCGGTACCTAGTCTCGACAGATAAGTAAGACAGGTAAGTAAGACAGTAAAGTAAGACAGCAGATTTTAACGTGGTTCGGACTATGTCCTACATCCACGAGGCTTTCGCCTGAATCAAACTTCTTTCAACGGACAAAAGTTATTACACCAACTGGTTTTACTCTAACACCGAATCCCTCTAATGTTGATACCACCGGAACCTTTTTCGCGTCTACTCCGTTTGACCCGTAAGACCAAGACTCCCGTAATGATCTTCTTATGAGAATGCTTCCAAGCGAACTGCACGTACGTATAGATCCCTCTAACTAGCGCAATCCTTTCCCGTTGAACTCCCTTCAACTCTTGTCGGCTTCTCATGTTCTTGATGTAACTCAAGAGGGCGAAAACTAAGAAATCAAAATAAAAGAGAACACCTAAAGATGTATATTTTGTTACACGTGTGTTCTACATTGATTCCTAGGATTTCTACTATTTATAGGATAGCTCTCCTGAAAGATATCCTTGATTCTCGGCTAGTCTCCATATCCAGTCGAGACCGGATCTTTCCAAAGTATATCCAAATCTTTCCATGATAAGGCGATTCTTCTTGATTCTCGGCTAGTCTCCATATCCAGTCGAGACCGGATCTTTCCAAAGTATATCCAAATCTTTCCATGATAAGGCGATTCTTCCTTTTGCAACGTCTTTGTTTCCAATTGATAAGATCTTCATGATCTTCATATATTCTGCACATCAAAGACAAAGAAGAACTCCACAAGGAATAGATTACTAAAGGATATAGGAAAGAGTTTGATAAAGATTAACTTTCCATAAGATAAGATACTATAAGATCAAGTTAAATCTTTCCAAACTCACCTAAATATTCACGCATCTAATAACAGGATAAATACCATAAAATCGTGTGAATAAATAAGTAAATAAATCAAAGTAAATAAAACCGAAATTTTCCTTTAAAATAATTTTGCAAACAAGGAAATAAAATCTAGTTGGACCTGGCAGTCCTGACTGTTCAACCGAGTTCGAAACCTGTCGGACTTTGCGGTCCTAACAAAGATCAAGTGTTCAAGGTCGGATAATGGAGGAGAGTATACTGACACTGATTTCGATGATTTCTGTAAACTGGTTGGCATTAAGAGGCAATTTACCACGGCGTACAAAACCTTGTTGAAAAGAACAAAAGCAATGTTACAACCCGCGGGGTCTAGAGAAGTCGTTCTGGGAAGAGCAGTCAGTACTGCCTGTTATGCTGTGAATCGATCTCCCTCAATAGCATTGGACTTGAAGACACCGATGGAGATGTGGACAGGTAAACCAGTTGATTTTCTTGATACGATATCCACCAAGGAATGATGGAAACTCGTATATTAGAAGTGTAGGATCGTTTATCTTCAGGTGAATGGATGGAACCTCGACCCGTTGCCTTAGCACAAATAGGAACCTTGGTATAAAGACCGCGACCCACTACTTGATGCAAAACAAGAACCTTGTAAGTGAAGACGCCACAAACGGTTGCGGAGGGTGCCGTTTGATAAGTCAGGTTTGAATGCCACAAACGGGGGTGATGAACCCGTTTGATAAGTTCTGAAAAAGTTCTTCAAAGAACCAAAGAGAATAATTCTCACAAAATGTTTATAAAATCCGAGTTGATTGTTTTACATGGAAAGGCCTCCAACATATAGGCATAATCAGCCATGGAGCCAAACAAATACATAGGAAATGAAAATACATTAAATAGCCAACCATTGGAAAGATAAATGCATTAAACTATAACTAGGAAAGGTAAATAAGACATAAACTCGTTATTGAATATTGTAGTCTTCTAAAACTTGACTTGGATCAGATTTGACCATCTAGATTGATTAGTTGAGCTTCCTTTGTCATTGTGGACCCAAGCCTCTTTGATTAGCCCAAATAAAGCTGATCCCATCTTCTTAGCTCGTCCTCTAGTAATTGGCCCATTAAAAGTCTTTCTTGGTTCATCACTTGAATCTTTAGCATCTTCAACAATGTCACATTTCTCATTTGGAGTTAGCATCTCCTCATTTGCATCATTACCCTCGTCTTCAAAAGGATTTGTCCTCAAATCCAAATCACCTACATCAAAAGGACTCAAATCAGAAACATTGAAAGTTGAACTCACATTATACTCACCAGGAAGATCCAGCTTGTAAGCATTGTCATTGATACGCTCTAAAACTTGAAAAGGTCCATCTCCTCTTGGTAACAACTTAGAACGCCTTTTCTCGGGAAACCTCTCCTTTCTCATATGTAGCCAAACCCAATCACCAGGTTCAAATGTCAAATGTCGACGACCTTTGTTGGCTTGCTTCACATATTGTTGAGTTCTTTTCTCAATATTAAGCCTTGTCTTTTCATGTAACTGCTTAACAAATTCAGCCTTCTTATTGCCATCAAAATTCACACACTCGGACATAGTTAAAGGAGTTAAATACAATGGTGTCAAAGGATTAAAACCATAAACAATCTCAAATGGTGAGAATTTAGAAGCAGAATGTACAGTTCTATTATAAGCAAATTCAACATGTGGCAAACAATCCTCCCAAGTCTTAATATTCTTTTTAATGATTGCTCTCAAAAGTGTTGACAAAGTCCGATTTACTACTTCAGTTTAACCATCAGTTTGTGGGTGACAAGTAGTAGAAAATAACAACTTTGTACCTAACTTACACCACAAGGTCTTCCAAAAGTAGCTTAAGAGCTTTGCATCCCTATCTGAAACAATGGTTCTAGGCATGCCATGCAATCTTACAACTTCTCTAAAGAACAAATCAGCCACATTGGAAGCATCATCAGTTTTGTGACATGGAATAAAATGTGCCATTTTAGAGAATCTATCCACAACCACAAAAATTGAATCCCTACCACGTTTAGTTCTTGGCAATCCCAACACAAAGTCCATAGAGATGTCAATCCAAGGAGTAGTAGGAATGGGCAAAGGAGTATACAAACCGTGATTTTGCACCTTTGACTTAGCTTGCCGACAAGTAAGACATCTGTTGCACGTCCTCTCAACATCCCTCTTCATGTGCGGCCAAAAGAAGTGTTCTTGCAAAATCGCCAAGGTCTTAGCAATGCCAAAGTGCCCCATCAATCCCCCTCCATGAGCTTCCTGCACTAATAAGTCTCTCAAAGAACAATTAGGCACACATAATTTATTCTCTCGGAATAGAAATCCATCATGCCTAAAGAACTTGCCACTAGCATGCTTCCCACATTCTTGGAATTCAATTTGGAAATCTTGGTCATCTTTATACAGTTCTTTAATATACTCAAAACCAAGAAATTTTGAATCAAGAGTAGAGAGTAGAGCGTACCTACGAGAAAGGGCATCGACAACCACATTCTCCGTACCTTGTTTGTACCGAATGACATATGGAAATGTCTCAATGAACTCTACCCACCGTGCATGTCTTTTGTTCAGCTTGTGTTGCCCCTTTAAGTGCTCCAAGGACTCATGATCCGTATGAATCACAAACTCCTTAGGCCAAAGGTAGCGCTGCCATGTGTTCAACGCCCGAACCAAAGCATACAACTCCTTGTCATAGGTTGGATAGTTCAAGGCTGCTCCCCTTAGCCTTTCACTAAAATATGCTATTTGCTTCCCATATTGCATAAGAACAGCACCTATTCCAATTCCTGAAGCATCACATTCAATTTGAAAAGTCTTAGAAAAGTTAGGCAAAGACAATAATGGTGCATTAGTCAACTTCTCTTTAAGGAGCTGAAATGCTCGTTCTTGTTCCTCTCCCCACTTAAATCCAACATTCTTTTTGATCACTTCAGCGAGTGGGGCAACAATACTACTGAAATTTTTAACGAATCGTCGATAAAAACTTGCTAATCCATGAAAGCTTCGAACATTTCCCACGCTTGTTGGACTTGGCCACTCTTTAATTGCCTTCACCTTCTCCTCATCAACTTGTATACCCTGTGCACTCACAACAAATCCAAGAAACACAAGACTATCCGTGCAAAAAGTACACTTTTTCAAGTTAGTAAACAACTCTTCTTTTCTTAAAACATCTAGAACAGATTTCAAATGTTCAACATGATCATTCAAGTTCTTGCTATATATCAGAATATCATCAAAGTAAACAACAACAAACTTGCCAATAAAAGCACACAAAACATGGTTCATCAATCGCATGAAAGTACTTGGTGCATTAGTTAAACCAAAAGGCATCACTAACCACTCATACAAACCATACTTTGTTTTAAAGGCAGTTTTCCATTCATCTCATTCTTTCATTCTAATTTGATGATAACCACTCTTCAAATGAACTTTAGAAAATACACAAGATCCATTCAACTCATCAAGCATATCATCTATGCGAGGTATAGGGTGGCAATATTTTACCGTAATATTGTTGATTGCTCAACAATCGGTACACCTCCTCCACGAACCATACTTCTTAGGAACTAAAAGAACTGGAACAACACATGGACTCATGATTTTTCTCACATATCCCTTTTCCCATCAATTCAGCAACTTGCCTTTGAATCTCATTTGTCTCCTCGGGATTTGTTCGATAAGGTGGGCGATTAGGGATGGTGGCTCCGGGAACAAAATCAATTTGATGCTCAATCCCTCGAACAGGTGGTAAACCAGGTGGTATATCTTTGGGAAAGACATCATCGTATTCCTGCAAAAGAGAAGCAATAGAACTTGGCAAGGTAGTAGAAATTTCGTTACTGCTCAAGAGTGTTTCCTTGTAGATGAGTGCAATAATGAGCTGGTTTAGGAACATTGCTCTCTTCAACTCACTTATTTTTATAAAGAAACTCTCTTGTTTTCTCTCTTGTTTTCTCTCAATGGCTGAAATTTCAACTTCTTTTTTGCTGGCCACTCTATGATTTGCTGGCCACTATATGATTTTCTCTCTCTCTTTTTTGCACACTCTCTTTTTTTTTGCTCACTCTCCTTTTTTTAGAATCTCACTTGATCTTCATATATTTCTTTTGGTGTTAAAAGAACAAGAGTAATTGACCTCTGATTATGTACAAAAGAGTATTTGTTTGTGAAACCATTGTGATTAACTTTACGATCAAACTGCCATGGACGCTCCATAGTATGTGTCCAGCTTGCATCGGCACTACATCACACAAAACTTCATCTTTATACTTCCCAATGCTAAATGGAACCATCACTTGCTTGTTAACTTTTACTTCGGCAGAATCATTCAACCATTGAAGCTTGTATGGTCGGGGATGTTTCATCATAGGCAATCCAAGCTTCTCAACGACGTTAGTGCTAACCACATTTGTACAACTTCCCCCATCAATTATCACACTACATACTTTGTTATTCACATGACATCTAGTGTAAAAGATGTTCTCTCGCTGCTCCTTTTCATTTTGTTTTATTCTTGTACTCAAAATTCTTCTTGTAACCAAAACGTACTCACCATGAACAGCAGCTTCTTCATCACTTACATCATTCGATGGTGGCGTTGGTTCATGATCAGCCTCATCTTCAGTTTCAAATCCACCATCATCCCTTACCAACATGACTCTCCTATTTGGACATTCGTTGGCAACATGACCCCTACCATGACATTTAAAACACTTAATGTCACGATTCCTAGAATTTGAAGGATCAAATTTACCTTGAGCTCCTTGGCTGGTCGGGTCTTGCTTTGAATCGACTTTAGATTTAATCATGGGCTTCTCTTCTTTCTTTGGATAGTTTGACTTCCAAAGATATGAACTTGAACCTTGAGACGCACGAGTACCCCTCCTTTTGAGTTGTTGCTCAACTTTAACAGCCATATGCACCATATCCTCCAACTCCACGTAATGTTGTATCTCCACTCTATCTTGAATATCTTGATTTAACCCGCTCAAGAATCTGGTCATTGTAGCTCTCGGTCCTCTTCGATATTAGCTCGAATCATGGCAATCTCCATTTCTTGATAGTAGTCCTCCACACTCTTATTGCTTTGCTTAAGCCGCTGCAATTTTTGGTACAAGTCCCTATAATAGTGACTTGGAACAAATCGATTTATCATCACCACTTTCATCTCTTCCTATGTCCCTATTGGACGTTCTCCATTACGCCTTTTGTTCAATGTTAGTTGATCCCACCATACAATAGCATAATCGGAAAACTCAATGGTAGCAAGCTTAACCTTCTTCAATTCAGAATAATTGTGACAATCAAAAACTAACTCAACTTTCTTTTCCCATGCAAGATAGGCTTCGGGATCATTCTTACCTTGGAAAAATGGAATATTTATTTTTATATTTCCCAAGTTAGAATCTTCTCTAAATCTGCCCTCACGCCTTCTATTCCCAGCGTTTGACAACCTATCCACATCTTCTTCAAAATCAGCTGCATATGACTCTTCATATTCTCGTGGCTGAAATCCTTCCCTTTGTTGCCTATGGGGTTCATTTGGAGGCTGCCTTTGTGTGGACTCCCTTTCTACCCTATCAATTCTTTCATTGATTGGATCCAAATGTATTCTCGTCAGATTTCCCAAGTACCCCATCAATGCTTGCATTTGGAATTCACTCATTATTGGTTGTTGAGGTGCTGCATCATTACTATTTCCTTCTTGATTGTTAGACATGATAACCTGCAAAGAAAAGTTAGAAAATAAAGAATGGACCTCACAACACTCCCTCACGTGTTTAACTCTCAAGTTTGTATTTTTCACTCAAAATGTCACTCGTGTTTCACTCGAAAATGTTGGCTTTTTCCCTCTATTAATCTCACACTCTACCTTTTTCCACTCAATATTCTCTATAGGTTCTTTTGGAACTAATCCAAACAGAATCAAAACACAGTATATCAACTCCGAGCAGCAAATCCAAACCCAAGTGTGAATCTCGATCAATTTTTGGTGAATAGACTTATGGTACTTGTCCCAATGAATCCAACAAAGTAGAACAATGAACAAACTACAAATCTGATACTCATTTTTTTGAACAAATTTTTGAACGTTTTTTTTTTTAACAGCTGAAATACTACAATAATAAAACTAGACTAAAGATAGATGTTTTTGGCAATTGAAAGATTAACCAATAACAGATAGAACCTGATTGACAAGAACCTTAGCTCGTAATACCAAATGATACGATATCCACCAAGGAATGATGGAAACTCGTATTTTAGATTTGTAGGATCGTTTATCTTCAGGTGAATGGATAGAACCTCGACCCGTTGCCTTAGCACAAATAGGAACCTTGGTATAAAGACCGCGACCCACTACTTGATGCAAAACAAGAACCTTGGTATGTGAAGACGCCACAAACGGTTGCGGAGGGTGCCGTTTGATAAGTCATGTTTGAACGCCACAAACGGGGGTGATGAACCCGTTTGATAAGTTCTGAAAAAGTTCTTCAAAGAACCAAAGAGAATAATTCTCACAAAATGTTTATAAAATCTGAGTTGATTGTTTTACATGGAAAGGCCTCCAATATATAGGCATAATCAGCCATGGAGCCAAACAAATACATAGGAAATGAAAATACATTAAATAGCCAACCATTGGAAAGATAAATGCATTAAACTATAACTAGGAAAGGTAAATAAGACATAAACTCGTTTTTGAATATTGTAGTCTTTCTAAAACTTGACTTGGATCAGATTTGACCATCTAGATTGATTAGTTGAGCTTCCTTTGTCATTGTGGACCCAAGCCTCTTTGATTAGCCCAAATAAAGCTGATCCCATCTTCTTAGCTCGTCCTCTAGTAATTGGCCCATTAAAGTCTTTCTTGGTTCATCACTTGAATCTTTAGCATCTTCAACAATGTCACCTTTCTTTTTGGAGTTAGCATCTCCTCATTTGCATCATTTCTAACCTCCATATATTTGGAAGTCCTGCTTATGTTATTTTCAATGCTCAAGAGACAAAAATGTTGAATCCAAAATCTAGGAAGTGTTTGTTCTTAGGGTATGCTGAAGGAGTGAAGGGGTATCGCTTGTGGGACTCCACTGCCCAAAATATTACGATAAGCAGGGATGTTATCTTTGCAGAAGATAAGAAAGAGGATGATAGAAGTTCAAAGTAAAGTTCAGAAACTACAACAGTGCAAGTCGAGAAGGATTCTAAGCAAGGTGGTCCTTCTGAACCTGAGGAGACAACAGAGTGTGAAGTATCTGATACGCGACAATCAGTGCGTGTCAGGAGACAACCAGGCTGGCACTCAGACTATATTATGGAGAACAATGTTGCATATTGTCTTCTAACCGAGGATGGAGAGCCATCAACTCTTGAGATGGCAGCAATGTAGGAGAAAATCAAAGCTCTTCATAGAAAGAAAACATGGGAACTTGTGTCTCGACTACAAGGTAGGCAACCTATTGACAACAAATGAGTGTTTAAGATCAAATGAAACAGTGGTGACCAAGTGGAGAGGTACCCTGCAAGACTGGTGGTGAAAGGATATGCACAAAATAAAGGGATTGCTTGCAACTAAATATCCTCCCTGGTGGTCCGACTGACAACTGTTAGAGTAGAAAAAGTTGTCAAGATGTTGGTATAGGAGATTCGATTCATTTATAATGAGTCTTGGATACAACAAACTCAATGCAGATTCAAAGATGAATATGCTCCTCTTTATAATATATATTTTGGGTCATTCAAAGTATTACCTCATAAGTTAGTAAGAATTCAGAGTAGGTAAGGATTGTTGTTCATAATTTAACATGCCCAAATCTCCACAAAAGTTAGTTATATTGGTTATTGAAGATACTCTTGTTAATATATCTCACAATTATGAATATTCTTATTAATCTTAATTTCTTCGGATTGATGGAGGTAACCAAGTGGATATTATTCTGTGTACGAATTCTTTCATTGTCTCTTCTTTACACCGGTTCTTTTCTTTAGCTCCAAATCAGTCATTGACTTGGATGTGGAGATAGTCAAGATGAACTGAATCATTTTACTTAACTTAATCCTTTTTTCTGTTTTGCAATGGCTCCAGCTGCTCTCACTCGCATGCTTCAAATTTGAGCTTTATAGCCCAAAACCTTAAATCTTTTTCTCATCTCTTTGCTTTCTAATGCAATCTGATCCGAGCATCCTATACCTGTCCTAGGTTAAATAACATATGTTTACATTAATAACGTATGCTTACAGTGTTTGGCCTAGGAACAAGGATCATCATTAAACTGCCTTTCTTGTTGTGGATTCTGATATACAAACTTCATACAAAGCATTTGTCAGTGTTTGGTGCAATAGAATGCTTCCTCCGAAGTCACGACAATTTCATTCCACTCAGGTACTCCTACTCAGCAATAAAGAGAACAACAAAAGGTTTTCGTGAAAAACTGGGGAAAGGAGATATGGTTCTATTTACAAAGGAAAACTTCGTAGTGGACAAGATGTGACAGTGAAAGTTCTTACCAATCCTAGAGAGAATATGGAGGACTTCATAAACGAAGTTGCAACCATCGGAAGGATTCATCACGTTAATGTTGTTAAACTCGTTGGTCACTCTGCTGAAAGATCAAAGTGTGCCATTGTATATGAATTCATGCCTAATGGTTCTCTTGATAAGTATAGTCTCAGAAAAGAAAGAAATAATTTGTTGAATTGGGAATCGATGTACAAGATTGCAATTGGGGTGGCAAGGGGGATTGAGAATTTGCACCGGGGGTTTGACACCCAAATCCTCCATTTTGACATCAAACCTCATAACATACTTCTTGATGATAACTTCACACCAAAGATCTCAGATTTTGGGCTTGAAAAATTCTTCTCGACGGAGGAAAACACGGTGACTCTAACTGCTGCTCGTGGAACAATAGGCTATGTGGCTCCAGAACTTATCAACATAAGCATTGGTAGTGTGTCTTACAAGGCTGATGTGTACAGTTTTGGAATTCTACTGTTGGAAATGGTAGGCCTAAAGAGAGATTTGGTACAAAACATTGACAACTCTAGCTAATACTTTCCATATTGGATTTATAGTCATTTTGAGAAAGGGACGGACATAGAAATTGGAAACATCACTGATGATGATGATGATGAAAGTGATGGTGCCAGGAAAATCTCAAGAAAAATGACGATAGTTGGATTGTGGTGTATAAGAATGAGTCCGGATGATCGACCATCAATGAGTAAAGTGGTAGAAATGCTCGAAGGCGAAGTCAAATCTTTGGAAATCCCCCCTCAGCCATCACATGTGGTACCCCATGTTGCGTTGAGTGAAGATCGAACATGGGAAACATATTCAGCTGATTCTGTATACTTGTTGTGTGAAGATATTTCAAGGAATCAGTAAGGCTTGTCTGTCTAAAGATGTATAATAATTGTGATGAAAGAAAATTTCAACTGATCTATGCATGTAACATGTGGATTGAAGTATTATGCTTGTTTTTATTATATGAAAAGTATGGTAGAAATGTCGATTCAATTGTTGTGAATCAAGGATGATCGAGTATTTAGAGTAGATTGAAAAGTTCAATTAGTGACATCCAAACATTTGGTTTGCATCTATTCGAATTTCCATTGCTATGTGTTAACTAATGCACTTGTTACATATTTATCACCAGTGATTATCGGTGAAGTAAGATTTGTTGGAATAATTGGTAGTTGCATATTCACATCAATATGCTCTATTGTTAACGTTTTACAGTTTAGCCACTTTTCTCTTGCAATAGCGTCAAGGTTTTGTAGTCCTCAATTCTGCAAAATGTTACAGTTAAGAAAAGCAGTTTTAGTGACGCTTAAAAGCATCACTATAAATAGATATAGGGACGCTTTTACTTTAGTGACGCTTGCATAAAAGCGTCACATAGGTGATAGTAACTATAGGTTATTGTCACGCTTTAAAGCGTCACTATAATACTCTTTGCTGGCGCTTCAGGCGTCCCTAAAATGATCTTTTATAACGCGTTTTAGTCACTCAAAATATCTTTTGCGACACTTTTTAGCGACTTAATAAGTATCTTTTGCGATGCTTTTTGCAGCTTCTGTGACGCTTTTGCAGCTCTATTAATTTAAAAAACAATAATAAATGGTACCAACATAAAAGTTTCAACTCCAAACATTCTTTACAACAATACCATGTATAAATAATAAATGGTACCAACACAAAAATTTCAACTCCAAACATTCTTTACAACAATACCATGTATTTCTCAACAACAAAAATTAATATGCAATTAAGTCAATAAATAATTGAATTGGCTTTCCTCATCCAAAATCGTACTTAGCAAAGGGAGAATTCCTATAAAACCTTACAACAAAACAAAACTTATCACTTGTATCTCTTCAGACACATGTTCGGAGCTCCTTGTAATATGACTCCGCATTTGTAACTTCAACCTCCACGCCAGAATTAGTCGAAGTTATCTGCTTAACAACCAACAAGGAGCTGAGTCAATCACACGCTTGTGAAATCGAAGTTCAAATATATCCTTATAAACCAAATATAACAAAAAAATCAGATTGATATATCATTACCACCAAAACGTAATTATATGCAACTATAAACCCACAAAAGCAGGATAGAAATAGGCCTTGTGCGTCCGTGACTATTGCAGCATGTGTGCAAATACGCAATTATGCATAAACTCATAAAGTAACTAGAGCAAAATGACATGAGAAATAGACAAAGTAAAATCCACCTCAAAATTCTTTATGTGCATTCAGACACACGACGAGTTAACATTTGCACACGAATTCAAAGACACAATCAGATTTTTACAACTATAGAGTTGGACATTAATGCAACTTAGCCGGCATTTCCATTCCAGGAACTTAAATATGACGCTACAGTGTTCTTCGAAGCTTATCATATCCAAAAAAAGTTACACCTTCTTTTCTTTAACCATCTAAAAGCCTACATTTCTAAAACAACCGATCAAAAAATAAACCCTCTTGTTAAATAAGCACAGTAGAAACAGACTACCACCATAATAACAATATATACACCTAAATTTGAAAGAACAATAATTATAATAATGCACAACAAAATTCATAATTACAAATATACAATTTTTGCTTGAGAGAGAGCACCAAGAAGTAAAATACGATTAGAGAGTGATTTAGACCTGTTCTTAATTCATTTAAATGAAGCAGTATATTGAAACATACACAAAAATGTGTAAAGTAATTAAGTTGCTTAGTTGAATACACAAAATGGATTTTGTTTGATATTTTTTTTTCTTTTCTCTTGCGCTCTTAAATAACTCGGCATCGTATCAGTAGATGATAAAAATGCTCACTAGAAGCTAACATGAACACAATGGATTTCACAAGTTTGAAATAATAAAATGTTATATATTACTAAGCATTAATTTGTTAATATAAGCAGCATATCTTATTTCGTAAAAGTGTCCTTGACAACACGTCCGGTGCAATGTAGCCCACCGTTCCCCTGGCAGCTGTCATAGAAACGGCACTCTGTTCCTTAGAGCACAACTTAGCTAGACCAAAATCAGAGACCTTTGGATTAAAGTTGTGGTCCAACAAGATATTATGAGGTTTAATGTCAAAATGGAGGATTTGCTGATCACAGCCCTGCTGCAGATACTCGATACCTTTGGCTATCCCTAGAGCAATGTCATGGAGCTTCTCCCAACCAAGGGAATATTTCTTAAAGATTAATTTTTCCAGTGAATCATTTGGTAGGAAATCATATACGAGGGCTCGTGTAAGTCCTTCTGCACAATAGCCTACCAAACGTACTACGTTGACGTGGTGTATACTCCCAATGATGCCAACTTCATTTATAAATTCCTCCCCGTTTCCCTTTGAATCGTTCAGAACCTTAACAGCAACATAAATTTCTGTCGATAAGTTTCTTTGTATACAATTCCATATCCTCCTTCACCCATTTTTTTTAAATTTGTTAGTGATCCTCCTTATGTCTGCTTAAGAGAATCAAGTGGGTTTAAGGGCCTTATAGTCTTCCAAAAAAAATTTCAATCTTCGCCAGATTCTTTTTTGTGTGTTCTAATTGAGCTGAAAAGATAGTAAAGAGCTGCAAGTGTTACAACAAACAGAAAAGACTCGATGGTTTCACCTACATGATGATAGGATTGGTCTAGTTGAGTAATAGACGATACGAAGAAATAAAACTCAAAATATGGAAGTTTTGAAGCAACAAGGGAAGCACACCTGCTATCATTGGCCTCTTTGAGTCCCCTGTAACGAAAAAGAAGCAAGTATTTTATATTTTTTACTAGTTATAAAACAGCACCGTTTTTACACTCAATTTGATTTCCTTTAGTGTTATTTCTTGTGCTGCATAATTTACCTTGTCGTTGACATTGACCACACTGCTGGTTCAGACCAAGCCAATTGGAGATGATGTCAATTTCATTATACTTTGGAGTTTGTTTTGGACATCACATCACTGACTTTTCTGAGCACCCTTTTAATTAGGAATGGTTTGAAACTTGTGGTTTTAAGTAAATATTATACTAAGATTTAAAATATTTAAAGATGAACACGCAGACTTGACCATTGACTCACAACCAAAGGTGAAAATGAGACTAGCATCACACCCATATTAATTATGATAATATCTCGTCCTAAAGCTTTGAACAACATCTATCCTCAATCATGTTCAGTTTTTACTTCCTCCTTGCATGTTTTTCTCGCTTAGTTTTGATCAATTTCGCTCCAACATCCTATGCTCAACAGATCAGTCCATATTGTCACCCTTCTGCCTGTGGAAACATTCAAAACATTAGTTACCCTTTCAGATTGAGAGATGATCCACAAAACTGTGGCGATTCAATGTATGAACTAGAATGCAAAAACAATACCACCTTAGTGATGTATCGTTATCCTCAAGAATACCATGTTCATGCTCTTGACTACAATAACTACACTATACACCTCGCTGATAGTACTATTGCAGGAAACGACTCGTGCTCGTTTCCTCAGCATTCTTTTTCAGATATGAATCCTTACCAAGTTGCCATATCCTCAACACAATCTATTTTCTTCCTCAGCTGCCCATATCCAATGAACACTTCTCGGTTCGTTACGACTGATCACTGTTTTGAAAGGGACTACACTTTGAATGCTACTTCTTCTTCATCATCCAACAACAGAAGATACTCGTATATAGCGGTGAATGACGACCCATCAGATATATGGGATAACTGTACAGTTAACCTTCAAGTCTGGACATCGTGGCGGTTTAAAGATTCTAACCATATTTCGCTTCAAGAGTTCCATGACTCTCTGCTCTATGGATTTGAACTTACATGGCTCAATGGACCTTGCAGTAACTGCCCAGGAGGAGACCAAGAATTTTGTAGATTGGAGGAGGACAACCGACCTATATGCTATGATTATAGCTGGCATTCTTGTTTTGTATACGGTCAATACGTTGGGGCATTTACTGGTTATTTCTAATTATCATTTTTACTAATTCTTGGATATGGTTATGCTATAACTTTTTTTTTTTTTCTTTTAGTTCTCTTCTAACTATTCTTACTTTCTTCTTGAGAATGCAGGCGGCAGTCTCAAGCAGAAAAGACAATGTAAAAGATTATGTAAGAAACTTTTTCCTTTACGCTCCAATTGGATCTTAGAGACACATGTGGTGGAGATAATGAAAATTTAAAATAAATCAAATCCTTTTACTTTTAACTAATCCAATGCCCAGCATCTGCTTTGCTTAACATGTGTTTATGGTGCCTTTGCAGGGTATCTTAGTTCCCCTTTGTTCGTTCCTGGTGTGCTTCTAAATTGGCTACATTAGCTCATCTTTTTTCTTTTTACTACCATTCGAGCTGAAAATGCTGTTTTTTTTTTTGTCCTAAATTGTCTTAATAACGTATGCTTGCAGTGATCGGCCTAGGAACAAGGATTATAATTGGACTGCCTTTCATTGTATGGATTCTAATATACAAGCTCAAAAGAAAGCATTTGTCGGTGTTTGGAAGAATAGAAGGCTTCCTGCAAAGTCACAACAACCTCACTCCAATTAGGTACTCCTACTCAGAAATAAAGAACATGACAAAAGGCTTTCGAGAAAAACTAGGGGAAGGAGGTTACGGTTCTGTTTACAAAGGAAAGCTTCGAAGTGGGCAGGATTCGGCAGTGAAAGTTCTTGCCAAGCCTCGAGGAAACGGACAAGACTTCATAAACGAAGTTGCAACCATCGGAAGAATTCATCACATTAATGTTGTTAAACTCGTTGGTTACACAGCTGAAAGATCAAAGTGTGCCCTTGTATATGACTTCATGCCGAAAGGTTCCCTTGAGAAGTATATACTCAAAAAAGAAAGAAACAATTTGTTGAACTGGGAATCAATGTACAAGATTGCAGTTGGGGTGGCGAGGGGCATCGAGTATTTGCACCGGGGGTGTGACATCCAGATCCTCCATTTTGACATCAAGCCTCACAATATACTTCTTGATGAAAATTTTACCCCAAAAATCTCAGATTTCGGCCTTGCAAAATTCTACTCAACTGAGATAAATACCATCACTCTCACTGCTGCTCGTGGAACTATAGGCTACGTGGCCCCAGAACTTATCAACAGAAGCATTGGCAATGTTTCTTATAAAGCTGATGTGTACAGTTTTGGAATGCTACTGTTGGAAATGGTAGGCCTAAAGCGAGACTTGGTACAAAACATTGACAACTCTAGCCAATACTTCCCATATTGGATTTATAGTCATTTTCAGAAAGGAACGGACATAGAAATCGGAAACATCGATGATGATGATAACAGTGATGGTGCGAGGAAAATCACTAGAAAGATGGCAATAGTTGGATTGTGGTGCATAAGGATGAGTCCCGATGATCGACCCTCCATGAGTAAAGTGATAGAAATGCTCGAAGGCGAAGTTGAATCTTTGGAAATCCCCCCTCAGCCATCACATTTGGTACCCCATGTTGCATTGAGTGAGGATCAGACATGGGAAACGTATTTATCTGATTCTGTATCCTTGTTGTGTGAAGATAGTTCCACTAGTCAGTAAATTTAAGTCCTTTACATTGTTTCTCTGTATAAAGATGTAAAAGTTCTACTGAGCTAAGTATGTAACATGAGAAACGTATTCATCTGATTCTGTATCCTTGTTTATATTAGATGAAAAGTATGGTAGAAATGTCGATTCAATTGTTGTGAATCGAGGATGATCGAGTATTTAGAGTCAAATGAAAAGTTCAATAGTGACATCCCAACATTTGGTTTGCATCTATTCGAATTTCCATTGCTATGTGTTCACTAATGCACTTGTTACATATTTATTGTTACATATTTATCTCCAGTGAATATCGGTGAAGTAAGATTTGATGGAATAATTTGTAGTTGCATACTTGCATATTCACATCAATATTCTCTATATTTAACATTTACAAGTTTAGCCACTTTCTCTTGCAATAACAAGACAAGGCTTTGTAGTCCTCAATTCCGCAAAATGTTACGGTTGTGTGTCTTCATAACTTAAACCAATAATTCTGGACATACTTTCTTTGCATACATAATGAAAGATTTTGTCGTGCTCCATTTGCATTCGTGAAGTTTACACATGTATGAATGGAATTTGTTTAATATATTTTGATTCTTTTCTCTTGCGCTCTTAAGTAACTTGATATTGCATCAGTATATGATAGGAATGCTCATTAGAAGTAGTAAATATGCATCAAAACATGGCATTGAATCTGTTCCTACTGCAGTATTTACAGTATATAGTTAAGAGTTTTCACTCTGTTTCAGATACAACTGCTAACTCTATTTGATTAATTTTTCCATTCACTGCTGCAACAGAATTCGCCACGTCACCTGTTGTTGGAAATGGATTTGGAGGCATGGTGAGGTTCTCTTCATGTCCTTCCAGCATATGAACCACCATTTTCATCGATGGGCGATCCGTTGGATACCACTGAATACACCACAGTCCTACTATTGTAAGTTTTCTCACTATCTTAGACTCTTCACCTTTCTCAATTTCCGCAAATATCTCTTCTCCTACGATTAATTTACTGTAAATCCATCGCGGAAAGTACGTCTGGCTAGTATTCATAGTAGTGTCTGCATTTTTCCTGCCTCCGACTATTTCAAGCAACAACATTCCAAAGCTATAGACATCAGACTTAGAGGATGCTCTGCCAAAGGTCCTCGACAACACTTCTGGTGCAATGTAACCCACTGTTCCCCTGGCAGCCGTCATAGAAACGGCACTTTGATCCTTAGAGCACAACTTAGCTAAACCAAAATCAGAGACCTTTGGGTTAAAGTTGTGGTCCAACAAAATATTTTGAGGCTTAATGTCGAAATGGAGGATCTGTTGATCACAACCTAGGTGAAGATATTCGATACCTTTGGCTATCCCTAGCGCAATATCTTGGAGCTTTTCCCAACCAAGAGAGTTTTTTTTGAAGATGAACTTCTCGAGCGAATCATTTGGTAGGTAATCATAAACAAGAGCTCGTGTAAGTCCTTCTGCACAATAGCCTACCAAACGTACTACATTTACATGGTGTATTCTCCCGATTGTACCAACTTCGTTTATGAACTCCTCTCCATTTCCCTTTGAATCGTTGAGAACCTTCACTGCAACATAAATTTCTTTTGACAACTTTCCTTTGTAAACGACCCCGTATCCTCCTTCACCCAACTTTTCACTAAACTGATTAGTGATCCTCTTTATATCACCATAAGAGAATCGAGTGGGTTTTAGAGCCTTGTAGTCTTCCAAAAAAGTTTCAATCTTTGCCAGGTTCCTTTTATGCGTTCTAATTGAGCTGTAAAGATAGTAAAGGGCTCCAAGTGTTGCGACAAAAAAAAAAGACCCAACAATTGCCCCTGCATTGTAGTAAAATATGTCTAATTATATATCAGATGCTTTAGGAACACTAGTAAGAACAAAAGAGCTTCAAATCTATAAGTTTTGAACATTAAGGGATATATACCTGCTATCAGTGCCGTCTTTGACGATCCTGTCACAAAAACGGAAGCAAATTTGTTATGTTCTTTGTTCTAGATAAAACATAATTATTGACTTAACATAATGCAGAAACTAAGAACATGTCAGCAAGTGATATACCTTGTTCTGTCTGGGGCCTATCTGTACACTCAATTTGATTCCCTCCGGTACCGTTTCTTGGGCTGCATAACTTACCTTGTCGTTCACATTGGCTGCACGCTGGTTCAGACCACGTCAACTGAAGACGCTGTCCATCAAATATATACGATGGAACTGATAGAATTCCATAAATCCTGGTACAAGAAGTAAAAGAATTCGACCACGTAAATGTAGAAAATCTAACAGCGTATACTTCGTAACCGCTGACACCAAGACAAGGAATTGGTATGAGATTTGGAGTTCTTGGTGAAGCAGAACAGTTCAGCAGGATATAGTCATCCAAGAACTGGTTGGTGAAATTGAACGGCGAAGCGGATAAGTTTAGGCCTTGTAGATTTTGTGGAAGACATCTCCCTGGATAATCAAAGCGAACCGTTTGCGATACATAGTCGATTCTCGTTACGAAAACGTTTACTGAGACGGGCAGAACAAGCGCCGTCTCTTGGTTCTCGTCACAGTATAAGTCGAAACCGGGATATCCACAACGTTGAGGGTGTAAATCTTTATGTCTGAAGGGGAACTGAATCAAAGGGCCTCCTCTTCTGCATCTGGTTGGGCTGCAATCATCTAAGCCTACTACAAGCTGTGGAGATGCAAAGATGAATGCTATACAGACAAGGAAAAGAGACATCTTTGCATTCTTATTACAACGGTTTGTTTCTTCAGTTTCCTTACAAGAAAAACACTCTAAAAACAAGAGTTCATCTTGTAATAGGAAGCAACCTGGAAACTTTTAACCAAGCTGGATATGGTTGACTTTTCTTTGCACCCTTTAATGATGTGGAGTGAGATTGTGAATGTAGTAGAGGAAGGTAATTGGCAATTTTATATTTGGAGCTTTGTGTGAATAGTGCATGGACAAGATGAGGATGATATGAGGTGAACAAATTGTGTAAGATTGTTTATACTTGTGTTTTAATAATTGACTAAATTAAGTCCTCTTGTTTGGTTTTTTTAAGATCTATAGCGACAATGAGGTAACGGATACCTTTTGTCTTTCATGACATGCTGTTCTATTCAAAACCTCATTTATAATTATTTTCTATCGCGTGTTGTTCAATGAATGAATTCATTAAGAAGAAGCTACCAGACTTTGACTAGTTGGAAAGACGAACATGTGCTAACGGAATTTTCTTTTTAATATATGAACAGCTGTTTGATGTAAAGTTCCACCTAACTTTGAGTCTTCAATTGAAATAAACAAATGGACAAGCAGAAATTTGTAGCCAATGATTTCTTCTGATTTGTGTATCTTCATTGTTTGCAACCCTTGTCCTTATTCCACAAATTGTACAATTCTTAAAACCAAAAAGAATTAGCCTTTAAAAATCACAAAAACAAAATAAAACTGTAAGATGCTAATAAATGAGATAGTGACCACTTGCTAAATAACATATTGAACTGCAACGCTCATTTCACATCTACTTCCTCTCATATCTGAATTCCAACTTCGACACACAAACTAATAGGGGTTTCACATGGAAGGATTCTTGAAAGTTGACTACGCGTAATAAAGTTTTTAGTATTTCTCTTTCCAACATATTAAACTTAAAAAGTTGTTGTACACATATCTTAAACCTTGACAACTTTCCTTTTTGCTTTAGTTTGATTGCAACTAGTTGCAATGGAGACACTTGACCATTGACTAAACAACCAAAAGAGGAAATAGATTACTAATTTCTTTCATTCATATTTATCCAGTGAAACTAGTCTTCCTTTTACTATCTTTTTATCTTCATGTGACATTATGCTGGTCATCATCCATTAGCTTTTGAACCCCTCAAGAATCATGTTCAAAGATTACCTCATCACTGCATGTTTTTTTAGCTCAACCCTGATTATCATCCTTTTTCTCCCAACATGTTATGCCCAACAGAATCTAAATTGTCAACCTTCTGCCTGTGGAAGCATTCGGAACATTAGCCACCCTTTCAGATTGAGAGATGATCCACTACACTGTGGTGATTCCAACTATGAACTAGAATGCAGAAACAATACCGCCTTGCTGAATCTTTATTCTCGAGAATATCGTGTTCTGGCGATCAATTACAACAACTACACTATCCGCCTCTCCGATGGTGTTATAGGAAACGACACGTGCTCGTTTCCTCGGCTCTCTTCTCCGGATCCTCTGCTGAATTACCAAGATGATTATCCTTACAGTACCCGAAGCTACAGAATCGAGTTTTTAACTACACCTGTTGTTTTCTTCAGCTGTCCATATACATTAAACACTTCTTCATTCGTTAGTATTGATCACTGTTCTGAAAGAACCGTCGCCTCCAATGCTTCTTCTACCTCCAATGGAAGAAGGTACACGTACGTAACCACTGGTAACTTGAATGCATCAGATGTAGGGGATATGTGTACGGTGGACGGTATAGTTTTGGTCGCATCAAGAAATTCCCCAATACTTCAAGAGTTCCGCAATATTTCGCTTCAAGAAATTCATGGCTCCCTGCTGTATGGATTGGAACTTTCATGGTTCAATGGACTTTGCGGTCCCAACTGCCCTGGAGTAGGATTTTGTCGATTGGAGGGAGGCAGAGCGATTTGTTTTGCGCCTCCTACGAGTTTTTGTTTCATTTTCGGGTATACCGTCGAGTGTGGTAAGTATAAAAAAGTGGCATTGCCGTATTACTTCTTATCGTATTTATTTTATTGATCGTTGAAGATTCTACACGTATCTTAATCAGAAAAACTACTTAAACTAAATTTCTGTGACACTCTTCCATTCCATGTCCTAGTGTATGAGAAGGTGAAGGTATATATGCTATACAGTTTACTCTACAAGCCTTAAGGAAATCAGGCCTGCTATAAATTACATGTAATAGCTGAGTAGATGCATGGATAATAGTTATCCCCTTTCGTAAAATATTTGATTTTATACGAGTTTCTTTGTGCTGAGAGGGGGAACATCCAACATTACATAAAGAACAACAAAAGAACATTTTAGGCTTAAAATTTGAGAGGATGATTAGATTTTTTTTCCATGCTTTGGTATCAGAGGATTTCTGGATTAGTTAGGATTTAGAATAAGTAACAGACTGTTATCGATAACCTTTCCTGTCGAAATTCTCACAAAAGTTATATCAAGTAAAAATACTATTTATTATTTAAGTCGTCTCCTGTCGATTGCATTGTTAGATGGGGGTGATAAAAGCATTGGTCGCCACGCAATTTTGAATATCACAGCACAAAATATTTTTGCGCAAGATTCTTTAGCACATGTTTTGGTCCTTCAGATATGTATTGTTCTTCGAGGCATGAAAAGTTACTTATCTCAGTGAACTGTTTTCTATCGCTGAATATGTTCTGGTGGCAATAGCCTTTTCTGGCATTTCCTAATCGATGGTTATTAGCTCAAATTTACAGTTGAATCTTGTACATTTCTTGTTCTAATTATTCGTAATTTCTTCTGGTGAATGCAGACAGCAGGCTGGTGCAAATTTTGTGTAAGAATTCTTTCATTCTTGTCTTCTTCATACCAGTTTTTCCTTGGATCTTTCACTTGTATTTGGAGATAGTGCGAATGAACTCAGTTCTTTACTTTTAGATGACTCCATCCCTGTTTCTATGACGCTTAACATATAAGTTATGGTTTTGCAGCATCTCTAGCTACTCTTGCTCCGCCTGCATATATTGGTGAGGTTCTAATTCGATCTTTTTAGCATCAAAAGTTCATCTGAGTTTTTATATGTTTGTTTCCAAATACAATCTGAGTTGATGAAGCTAGTGTTATTCGGGATTATATCTAAAACTTGTTCTTATAGGGATCGGCGTAGTAATGAGGATCTTTACTGGATTGCCTTTCTTGTTGTGGATTCTAATATATAAACTTCGTCGAAAGCATTTGTCGGTGTTTAATGTAATAGAAGGCTTCCTGCAAAGTCACAACAACCTCACTCCAATCAGGTACTCCTATTCAGAAATAAAGAAAATGACAAAAGGTTTTCGAGAAAAACTAGGTGCAGGAGGTTATGGTTCTGTTTACAAAGGAAAACTTCGAAGTGGGCAGGATGTGGCAGTGAAAGTTCTTACCAAACCTAGTTCAAGTGGACAAGATTTTATCAATGAAGTTGCAACCATCGGAAGGATTCATCACGTTAACGTTGTTAAACTTGTTGGTTACTCTGCGGAAAGATCAAAATGTGCCCTTGTATATGATTTCATGCCTAACGGTTCACTTGAGAAGTATATTCTCAGAGGAGAAAGAAACGATTTTTTGAATTGGGAAACAAAATACAACATTGCCGTTGGGGTGGCCAGGGGGATTGAGTATTTGCACCGAGGGTGTGACATCCAGATCCTCCATTTTGACATCAAACCTCATAATATACTTCTTGATGACAACTTCACTCCAAAAATCTCAGATTTTGGGCTGGCAAAATTTTACTCCACTGAGAATAATGCCGTGACTCTAACTGCTGCTCGTGGCACAATAGGCTATGTTGCTCCAGAACTTATCAACAGAAGCATTGGCAATGTGTCTTATAAGGCCGACGTGTATAGTTTTGGGATGCTATTGTTGGAATTGGTTGGCCTAAAGAGGGACTTGGTAGAGAACGTCGAGAAATCTAGCCAATATTTTCCGCATTGGATCTATAACCGTTTCGAGAGAGAAAGGGATATTGAAATTGGAAATGTGGATGGAATCAAAATTGATGAAGACGATGAGCGTGCAACAAAAATCACAAGAAAGATGGGAATAGTTGGACTATGGTGCATACGGATGAGTCCAGATGAGCGACCCTCGATGAGCAAAGTGGTGGAAATGCTCGAAGGCGAAGCTGAATCTTTGGAAATCCCTCCAGAGGTGCCGCATACAAGAGTTCAAGTTACATGGGGCGAGGATCAAACGTGGAGTACCTATTCAAGTGATACCGTATCCATGTTGAATGGAGATACTTCAAGGGAGCAGTAAATTTAACTCATTGACTTAGCTATTTCGCTTAAGATGTATAAAGACTTCAATAGTAGTACTAATGATGTATAAAGACATACTAGTACTAATGAACTATGTGTGTGTATAGGAACTGTATCACATTGTGCTTGTTTGATCAGATGATGTCTAATGGCTAATTAGTGAAATTTATGATGGAGCTGATGCAATTGTTGTGGATTGGTAATTGAATATTCAGAGTCAGTTGAACAGATATAGTGATGCTAGTGGCAAATGAATTGCTCAATATGTAGTCTACTGCAAACTTTACTTGGTGATAATTTCAATATTATTAGGGATGGAATGAGAAGTCGGGTTATGGCAACTTCTTTGGGTATCCTACAGCTAAGATTCATACGGGTCAGCGGGTGACCCAGCTAGCTATTTCAAATTTTCATGGGTATGTGTTTATTAATGCACTCGTCATTCACTTTTGTTCTTTTTTAAGGGATAATCAGATACCGTAAGATAATAGTTTTTCGAAGTAATCTTACAATATAAATGTATGGGCCGCAGTCAAGGATGGAGCCACCCACAAGGCTTGGGTTGCTCCGACCAGGGGGTCAAATTTTAAGTCCAATGTCTTATGTATATATAAAAGTAGCCCAGTCTAAGTTTATAAGTTGTGAGTCCAATTATATTAAGGGATAAAAGTATTAAACTCCCTATACTTTATCCTATGTTGCACTGTGTCCTCTATTCTTTTATTTTGGCAACTTGTCCCCTGAACTATTAATAAATAAGCATTTTGTCCCCTGAGTCGATTTTTCACCATTGGATTTGAACACGTGTCAGCATTTTTTGCCATTAGATTTGGACCTAGGGGGCAAAGTGCTTATTTATCCATAGTACAGGGGGCAAGTTGCCAAAAATAAAAGGATAGGGGGCAAAGTGCAATCGAAGGCATAGTATGGAGGGTTTAACACTTTTATCCCTATATTAATCTAACATAATACTTGGTTTTTAGGTCTACATCTAAGATCCAATTAATTATCAAACTAAACTACATCCACATTATGACATGTTTAGAGGCTTTACTCTCCCATATACAGTTCTTACGAACGAAAGAACAAGAAGAAAAAGCTTACCTCAAACTTACACCAAAAAAACAGAGAAAGAAAGAGCAGCAAATACAAAAGGCCACAATTCATTCGAATCCAAAAACTTTCATCGTTCTTACAAATTTTCATTATAATTTCAAGATTTTTAATAATGTAAGTTAACTAAGTTTCATTGTTTAACTTCTAATTTCTAACAAATTGATGACAATTCAAAGCCCAATTTTTATAGTTTTTTTAGTGTACCATTATTTTGATAGAAATTCATGATGTGAACTTGAAAGTGAGATTAGTAGAACATTTTTTTACGCACATGAGATGTTTGATGGACATTTATTTATTTTTTATATTTTGGAATCTTTAAATACTTAATGGCATTAGGGAAAAAAACAAGTATATATTTAAGATTGGTGATTTGGTGTTGAGTAGCCTAATAGGAAATTGAGGACCTTAGAGTCAAAAAATCAAATAATCATATACTTCGAAATAATTTATAGTTAAGTATATATGCTTTGAGGTTTTAGTCTACTACATTCTCCCCGTCTTCGCTTTATTTCTCTAATATCTCTTCTCACAAGTTCCCGATCTCTATCAACTATATATTATTTGCTGGGGTGTTAGGGTTGCGTCTTCTCTAAGTTAAGTCTAGCCAAGGGTGAAAAAAAATCGTGTCTCCGGCCCGTCTTGCAGTGAACAAAGAATAAGTACTGTAAGGCTATGGTTTCGTAGAAAAAATAGGAGTACTCCGAACGTGACATGGGAGGATTATTGAAGGGGAAGAGTGAATAGAGTTGTAAGGGTTAGAGATCAGGTTCCCCTTGTTTGAGATGAGTAAATGAGGGAATTCGGTCTTCGGGTAATTCAGATTTCTTGATCTTTTCTTCGTACAAGGGCCGCATAAAACGCTTTTCATCGAATATGTTAGGAACTTCAACGGAAGTTATATTGAGGGGTGGTTTGTATAATTTCTTAAATATAAAGAGTACTTTGTGTAATTTATCCACACTTAGGAGTGGTTTTTTAGTTTTCTCTATATTAAATGGATAAATGCCATTTACACCTCCCATATACTTTTAAATTTCTCATCTACTTCCACTTGATATGTTTGACTTCTAGTCAACCCTTAAGTTTATGGGTAATTTGGTCAACTCATTTTTTAAATGTTATTTATTGAACATATAATATATATTAAGTGTGTTTAGAACAAAAAAAGTTAAACATTAGTTGTGTTGAAAAAGGGTTCATTTCGTTGAAAACTTGTATAGTGATAATTATTTTTATTATTTGCAAACTTGACAATTTTGTAAATTTTTTATTAAAATATATTTAATATCCAAAATTATAGCTTATATTTTTCATATATTACATATTATAAAGAAAATTATTATTTTGATAAGATTATAGTTATAAGAATTTGATTCAATCAACGATTCCAAATGAGGATTTTTGTTTTCAAAAAATGTAGCCTAACCTTGTAAAAAAAAAAAAGAACATCTAAAATTTCAGTTGGCATCTATCTATAAATTGTTTTCCAGCTTTATAAAGAAATAAACTAAAAGGGGTATTGATATGCAAATTTTTCATTATATAGGTAAGAATGACTTTGTCAATACAGTTTCTTAAAGTGTCTCTATCATTAACGGGTTAATTCATACAATATTGTCTTATTTTCCTTGGTAAGGTCCAGGTTAATTAATAAAAAAATTGTCTCATTTCCTTAGTAAATTACCAAAACTAAATGCAACGAAATATAGCATTTATTATTAGTTATGTCATATTAACTCTCGTGTTTAATTCAATATAAAAAGTGAATATTTGTTAAACTCGATATTTTCTTGTTTCATATATATATATATATATATATATATATATATATATATATATATATATATATATATATATATATAAACTTATATGTCACATAATATAAGGTTGATCTGGATCGATAAAAATAAACGGGGACTCACATTATTATAAGTGATTAATGTTTCAGTTAAAGTTATTTATGTCAAAACACTTACGTCTCAAAATTTATGTATGTCATACCTCATTGACTTTGAAACTTTACGCATTATAAAGTCATTGACTAAAGTTAAGTTTTTAACGATAAAAGCACGATTTGCACACACACCACAAGCACTCATTGAGTTTTTTATCTCATGCAATGTTTTTGTCATTTTTCGTTCCTTTCAAATTTAGGTGACTTTTAGGACACGATCTTTGGGACTTTGGGGATTTTAGAAATAATATTCCTCTAAGTTGGCACTCCTTCAAAATTAGTCGGCTACATTTTTTATCTGCAATTTTAGTCCTATAAGCTACAACATGTTTCAAAATTGGTCATCTAACCAATTTTTCAGCAATTTTGGCCGAAAATTCCAATTTTTTCATTTAATTTTATTCATTATTAAAACACAAGCACAAAGTCACGCTTTGTATGGGGAAAAAGAAAATGATCGGATTTCGTGAACTTGTCGGAATTTCCGGCCAAAATTGGCAAAAAATTGGTTAGAGGACCAATTTTAAAACATGTTGCAACTTATTGGACTAAAATTACCAATAAAAAACTTAGAGGACTAATTCTACACAAGTGCCAACTTAGAGGACCATTATTACAAAATTTTCGGGACTTTGGTGTGCTGGAGAGTCTAGATTAAGTACCAGGCTTTAGCTTTTGAATGTCGGTAGTTGTTCCTTTAAGTCGATTGTGACATTATATTTTTTCGACAATGAGACTTCTTACCCCAGTCTACAGAGCCTTGAATTCTTCGTGCCCTTGGTTTACTTCACAGCAAAGCAGACTTCAAAGTTCTAGCTTTATTCCATCTTTTAGACTTGAAATTTTGGGGCGTTACGATTGGTATCACAGTTAGCAACCTAGACTCGTCAGGATAGGATCCTCGGACTTAGTTAAATTATGACCATAGATTAAACTTCTGCATAAGTTATAGGTTCTGCTTATGCTTAATACCATGGGTTGGTGAATTATCATCATACGACCTTTTTATAATCCATTGCAGACCAAGGCATTGAGGCGTTGAGTAGAGTGTATATAGAGGGTTAATATTGGTGTTTAAGATTGATGTAGAATAATTTGGTTATCCAAGTGGTTACCTTTTCTCTTGGTGTCTAGTTTGCGCCTTCTTTATGTGTACACTTTCTTAACTTTGTTTCTTTTATTGGTTTAGGCTACTACTTACTTTATTTGAATCTATCCTCACTCATTCTATGCGTTTAGCATTTTATTGCTTAAAAAATAAAATATTATTGTATTGCATGGAATCTCAGTTTGAAAGTCATGTCTATACTAAATTGTGTAATACACATTTTCTTTTCATGTTTGTATATATCGTATATTACGTGTGATGCGGGGTATCTTCGTCGGCTACTTGGATACTCCACGTCAGATCGAGAATTACTCGACTAGCTCTCGGACTATAGAATCCTCGGCTTAGTTCAGAAACCTACACCCAGTAAGACACGTAAGCTTGTCGGATGGTCTCCGGCTAAGACCACTCCGATGCTTAAGTCAGCAAAAGTGTAGAAAGAGAAAGCTCTGGCTTAGAGAGAGAAAGTAAAAGTGAGAAATGATTTACCTTTTTGTCATCTCAATTCAGGTATTTAAAGGAGTTTCATGGGTCAAAAATGGGCTTGGGCCATGATAAATGGGCCACAAGAGGATCGACCACCTTGGGGTCTCAAAGCTTCCACCAAGGGATATAGGTCCCTGGTTCCCTGAACAATTGTTGTTCAGTCTGAGATCGTACACCACGGGGTCAAAGACAAGGTTAACTTGACATGTGGCACCTTGAGATAGCAACACGTTTCATGTATAAGACATGGTACATTATTAATCCCCCACTTCGCAGTGTGTTGTCTAGAGGAAAAATGCTCTCAGAAGTAATTAGAGTAGCCCTTCAGGTGATTTTGGCAGTTATTGTGTTATTTTTGTAAACTTTTAGAATTATTCTAAAATTTCCATAAAGTTTTGGGGTCATTTTAAGATTTAACTAAACTTCAAGAACCGTCCTATAAACTGATTATCATTTGAGGCTTAAGTGTTTGAAAAGTCAAAACTTCATTTACAAAACTTACGGGCTATATGCTTAAAGCCCAACTCCAAAATATTTTTTCCCAATATTTTAAATGTGGGGCCCATATAATTGGTGTATGTGAGCCAAGACCATATACTAATTTCCCATCTTCTTCTCCTTTGTGCTCTTGCGCTCAACTTTGGCCTCTAGAATATATCTTTCCCCAAACTGAAAATCTATATATGTCCGCTATTCATCTCGTAATTGCACTATATAGAAATCTATATATGGCCTCCCGAATATATCTTTCCCCAAGTTTCAATTACGGGATGAATCACAAATTAAACGTCAATTCATCTCGTAATTTCTGCATGCCCAGTTTCAAGAATTATGTTTCAGTGTTAAAGAGTTTCCAAAACGAACTTCATTTACCACGTATAAATATCATACTCCAGCGTTTGCATTCACCAACCAGTCAAATGAAGGGTCTCGGAGTTGTCTTTTAAGCGGCAATACTCAAGCAATGGTGACGATTTGACGGCATACGACGGTACATAATTAAGCTCTTCTCTTCTGCTTTTTGTGTTGCATTGTAGTATATGACCACATGAGATGTGCATTGTCAAGGAATTTTAATTAATAATAAAGTACATATCCAAAGTTTGTGGTAAAGCATTGTAAGGTGTTGCTGGACCTCTTCTTTAAAAACACATTTGTAGTATTGGAAAGCTTTTATAGGGTCTATAACTCTTAAACCTCTTTGCCTATGGACGTATTAATATTTTTGAAAATCATACTGCATAGATTGGTGCAGAAACTGACTATCAAACTCAATGTCTCATCATTTGTTTCTTCATTGTCTTGCAGGAATTCTGGTTAAGCGGCCGAAGGAAATTCCGGGTTTTCGTAGAGTCGAGGGTCTTGAGAACGACATCTATATTCCCGTTATTCGTACATACAAATTTCCTCACACTCCTCGTATAAAATTTGGTAATCACTCATTTCCTTCAAAATTTCCAATATGTCGGAGAATGTAGAGCCCCTTTCGTTGTCTCAATCTGGGTCAAATTATAAAAACGAACTTATTGATGCTTACCAAACCAATTTGAATAATGAGGGTAGTAAACCTTTAGAGTTGAGGGCTGAAAGTCATACTGGGAATGTAGCAGAAAACTCTTTAGGTGATGTTGTGACGACCAAATTACCTTATAGTGAAATCATACCTCAAGTTGGTTGGGGGAAAAACGGATTAGATTAGAATATCACATCCCCTCTTCATATGAAATCATTATCCCTAGTTCAACCGATAAGATGCATCATCCTCCTAGTAGATGTATGACCATTCACTTAGCTTCTCTTCGAGTTGGTCTTCGTTTTCCTCTTAACCCACCTCTTTGTGAGATTGTATCATCATTTGGGTTGAGCCTTAGCCATATTCATCCTAATGCAATATGTATCTTGTTGTCTTTTATTTTAGTCATGAAAGCATATAAAGAACCTTATACATTTGCTGAATTTTTTGAGTTATTCTCTATTGCCACATCAAACCAAATTGGTGAGAAGGGTTTTTATTTCTTCAGACCCAAGAACAAACGTAGGTTCTTAGAATCAGTCAAATCTTCCCATGGCAAAAATTGGAAACGTCGATTTATTTTTATTAGACCCCCAGAACACGAATTTTCCGAGAGTTTGGTTTGAAGGGCGATTGAAAATAGATGATGTGACGAGATCGAGTTTCACTCCTGGGTTCTTGAATAGATTGACTTCAATAATCTTTGATCCTGATATACTGATTGAGGAAAAGATGCTAAGTGCGGGGGGTTTATCACCAGTGCAATTCGAAGGAAATAAGAAATTGGGTAGATGAATATTATTATTGTTATATTTTTTTTATTTGACGATATCTGTTACTGAAGTTCTTGCATGTTTGTGTAGTAAAATTACTAATGAGTAAGTTTCATCGATTCAATGATGTCGTGATGAGGGATGCTAATCGGGTTGGTTCAAGTGTGCGTCTTGAGAAAGAGGATAAGTGAACGAATGGGTCTGGAGGGCCGAGTGAACAGCGTGCGACGTGTTCCCCCAATGCTAGCATGGCATTGGTGGAGCCTCGGATTAGCAAGTCTATGGTTGATGGTCGAAAGGTGGCTCTCAGAACGACCTGTTGTAGAGAGTGCCATGGAAAATCGATCTCGAGGAAAGAGGCCCATGATTGAAGTGGATGCTGCTACTGAATCTGTTATGTCGAGAATAAACTCCCTAGCCCTCACCATAGTCTGCGAGCCATAGAGTTGGGAAGAAATCACTATCTCTGTTGGTCGGGAGTTGACTGATGAAGATGACATGAGTTGTATTTTTAATATGTGGCCTGCATTTAACCGAGATCGTGCAAACAAAAAATGGATAGTAGAAATTTTCCGCTAGCTTGCACTTTTTAGAGTGGCTGTGAGCATTTTCTTCCCCCTTTGTTGAAACTTCAGCTTGAGATTTTTCAATTTGCTCTCATACTATTTATTTTCTTGAATGTAGGATACCGCCTCGATTGAATGTCTGATGCAAGTTGCTTGGGATGCTGAAGTGAGGAAGATACAACAAGATGAGAAAATTGTCCTTTGTTAAGAGTGGTAATAATTTGTTAGATGCGAGTCGTGATGAATTCAAGAAAAAGCTAAAGATGGCAGAAGCTGAGGTGACCAATGTGAAGATATCTTGGGACATCACCAAACATGAGCTTATGGTTGAGAAAGATAAAGTTAAGAAACTATCGATACAGCTTGAAAAACTAAAGAAAGAGATGTCTCGAGAGATTGGCATGGCAAAGGCGGATACCAATTTTCACTTGGAAAAAGTGAAGAACTTTGAGATCCAGCAAATTGAGCATAAAAAGGAATTTGAGCAGTTGGAGAAAGTGAATTCGGACAGGAAGCATGAGCTTGAGAAGCTGCATTCCAAATTACAGCGAAATAATGATCTGATGAAGCCTGGTGAGAGAAGTTCAAGAGACATGGATCCCGCTTTGAAGCTTGAAATTGTTAGAGAGATTGCTAAATCTCCAACTTTTGAGGAGATGATGATGTTAATTGGTGGGAACGATTTGATAGAGGCTTTTGCTCTAGCGTTGAAGCAATTGAGGTTCCTAGGAAAACTTGGTCCTAAGTTTGATGATTCGAGTGTGAATGTTTTCTTGCGAGCTGATTTGACCCCTCATCCTCAAGTCACTTTTGGGCCTTGTCTTGAAGGTGATGTTTTTGCTCCATTGATTGAAGAAAGGGATCTTTGGATCTCAAAGAAAGATGAAGCTAAAGACCATGTGGAAGAGGGTAATGAGCCCTCTATAGCAGATATTCTTTTGCAAATGGACATACCAGAACATGCTCCTCTTTCACCTTTTCCTCCCGACCTTCCTGGGTTCATGAATCAAATGGCTACCACTACTGGGTTAGCAAATGAAGAGTTGGTTAGGGCTGAAATGATTGATCCAAATTTTGGAGTGGGTGATATGATGATTGATGCGGGGCCGAATGTTGAGTCTCAAGTAGAGAATCCGGTTGATCCTGATATTGCTAAATGAAGATTGTGTTCTTTGAACAAGTACTTTATCAGACGTCTAATTTGCATTTGATTATTTATGTCATGTATTTTCTATTTGTGTCTGGTTATGTATTGAATTTCAAATTTTTGTATCAGTTGAATAAAAGATAGACGTCGTTATTTGGTCATTTTTACTTCACTTGCACAAATATTGTTGGCAAATACTTTGGAGACATGTAGTTTTTGATTCTCGAACTTGTGAAAAACTAATTCTTGAGTGCTTGAGCTTTTTTTTTTAAACGAAGACTCAGAAACTTGAGCTTTTGAAAAGCCGAGTCCATGATACTTGAGCTTTTGAAAAACTAAGTTTTATAAATTGAGCTTTAGAAAAGCTAAGATTTGGGTAATTGAGCTTTTGGAAAAGCTAAGTTTGATTGTTGTAGCTTTCGAAAAGCTAAGAGTTGATGAAAAGCTAAGTTTTATAAATTGAGCTTTAGAAAAGCTAATATTTGGGTACTGGAGCTTTTGAAAAGCTAAGTTTGATTGCTTGAGCTTTAGAAAAGCTAAGGCTTGAGAACAAGAGCTTTTGAAAAGCTAAGTTTTGAATACTTGAGCTTTTGACAAGCTTAGTTTGAGTGCTTGAACTGTGCTTGAACTTTAGAAGTAGGCAGATAGAACAAAGTCATATAAAATTTTATTTCAGTATGTGACTGAACTTGGCAAATCTCCAAGCTGCCTACGTATCCCGAAATGGGAATCAAGCCACTAACCCCGTAGTTCAGGTGCATTTATTACAACTTAATCAAAGACGATAAGGAGAAATCTTTATCCTTTCACAACGTGATACATATTTTTGAACTTTAAGTGTAAAATCTTCGTAAGTTCTGCGTATTCCATGGTCGTGTTAAATCTTTTCCATCTATCGTCTGCAAGTAATAATATCCTTTTTTCTTTCTTATTTTCATCACTTTGAATGGACCTTCCCAATTAGGGTCAAGCTTTCCCACGTGTTTCCTTTCTGAAACCTTCCAAAGGACCAAATCTCCAACTTGAAAACTTTTGAAACAAACTCTCTTGTCGTAAGCTTAGCCATGGCTGTCTGATATGAATTTTTTGAAAAGCCATTTCTCTCTTTGCATCAATCAATTCAAGGTCTAGTCGGCGCTGCTCAATGGCGAGGCTGGAATCATAGTGTTGTAGTTGAAGAGAAGCGGCTCCAATTTCTGCAGGGGTGATTGCCTCTGATCCATAAGTTAAACAAAATGGTGTTTTACCGGTAGCTGAACGTGGTGTAGTTCAATAAGCCCAATGTACGCTTTGGTAATTCTTCGACCCAACCACCACCAGCACCCTCAAGGCGCTTCTCCAAGTATTCACCAAGTGTTCGGTTGGTAACTTCTGTTTGTACATTAGCCTGTGGGTTGGCGACTGCAGTGAAATTTTGTTGGATATTCCATTGTTTACACCATTCTGTAACCTTTTTCCTTGGAATTGACGTCCGTTATCAGATATCAAGATTCGAGGGATGCCAAAACAACATACCATATTTTTCCAGATAAACTCGATGACCTGATGCTCAGTTATTGTTACTAGTGCTTCAGCTTCCACCCACTTTATGAAGTATTCAACGGGCACGATTAAGAACCTCTTTTGCGCCCTTGCTCAAGGAAGAGGACCCAAAATGTCAATACCTCATTGATCAAATGGATAAGAAATGTCAATTGTCTGCATTGGCTGAGGAGGCATATGAGAGATGTTAGAATGTTTCTGGCAGCTAACACATGTTTTGGTCATCTTTGTGGCGTCTTTCATAATTGTTGGCCAGTAAAAACCTTGGCGTAGGATCTTTCGAGCGAGGAAACGTCCACCAGAATGATTTGGGCAACAACCTCCGTGAATATCGTTCATTACATAAGAGGCTTCTGATGGGGCCAAACATTTCAACAAAGGTCCCACATATGATCGTTTGTAGAGTTCGCCATCTAGTATGGTGAAATAGTTGGATCTGTACTTTATTCTTCGTTTTTCATGCTCTGACTCAGGAAGCTTCCCGTCCCGAAGATAATCAATTAGCTCACCCTCCAGGATTGCTCCGTCTTAATTGGTAGGACAAAATGAATTGGTATATCTTTTGGTTCAATTACGATAGCAGGATGCTCCGAAGCTAGCAAAGTAATTCTCCTTTCAGCGGATACCTAAGCTGAACTAGCAAATTCTGAGAGAGTGTCAGCTCGAACATTTTCTCCCCTTGGAATTTGATGAAGAGAAAACGAGTGGAAAATGGCGGCCTGCTGCTTCAATTTGTCAAGATTCTTTGTCGTTGTCAAATCCTTTACCTCAAATGATCCTGAATACTAATTTGCCACCAATCGTAAATAAGTGTAAATTATCAAATCAGTGGCTTCAATGGCAATAGCCATGGTAATTCCAGCTAGAACAGCTTCATACTCAGATTCATTGTTTGAAATTGGGAAATTAAGGCTGATGCGTACTCAAACTCCAAACCCTCGGCCGAACGAAGGTAGATTCCAACTTCTCCTCCTGAAGACGTCGATGAACCATCAACATGTAACGTCCATGTCTTGTTAGGGGATTGAACTGAGAGAATGTCCACCTCCTTTGTAGAAGTCGAGGTATAGCCACTGATTTGTGCCTTCAAAGCTGATCTAGGTTGAAATTCAATTCCGTATTCCCCTAGCTTGATTGCATTTGACCAATATTCCTGACAGGTATGGTTTTGATAATACTTGCTTCAGAGGTTTGTCAGTTAAGACCAAGATAGGATGCGTCTGAAAATAGGGCCTTAGTTTCTTTGCAGAATTCACAACAGCTAAGGCATATCACTCAATCTCCAAGTAATTGAGCTCCGCTCCCTTGAGAACTCTACTAATATAATAGATTGGCAGATGTTGATTTCCCTCGACACGTGTTAGCACAGAGCTGATAGCAGTATCAGTTACTGCTAAGTACAAATAGAGGGTCTCTCCATCCCGTGGCTTTGATAACAAAGGTGGTGAGGCTAGGTATGATTTTAATCTTTGAAAAGCTTCATCACATTCATCAGTTCAGTTGAACTTCTTTGCTTTCTTTAGCGCCTTGAAGAAAGGCTGACTTTTCTCTGCTGCCCTTGCAAACTTTGAATATCATTTGTAGTCGTAGTGATGGCAATTCTTGGATAGCTTTGATTTTGTCACCATTGGCCTCAATTCCTTGTTAATGTTGTCAGGATTGGCCTCAATTCCTCGTTTACTAACAACATCACCAAGAAACTTCCTAGCCTTTACTCGAAATGTGCATTTCTTGGGATTGAGCTTCAGTCCGTAGTGTATCATAATCTTGAATGCCTCTTCCAGATTATGAATATGATCCTCTTCTTTTACACTCTTCACCAGGATATCGTCAATCTATACTTCCACGGTACCACCAATTTGATCATACAACATTCGAGTCACCAACCTCTAGAAAGTTGCACCTGCATTTTTCAAACCAAAAGGCATGACTCTATAGCAAAAAACTTCATGATCAGTGATGAAAGCAGTTTTCAGTATATCATAGTCCGCCATGGAGATTTGATGGAAACCTTGAGATGCATCCATCATGCTCAAAAGTGCACAGCCTGCCGTGGAGTCAACCAAAAGATCAACGCGTGGAAGAGGATATGGATCCCATAGACAATGTTTATTCAAATCGCTGAAATCAACACAAAGTCTCAAGCTTCCTATGGCCTTCCTCACCATCACAACATTGCTAAGCCACTCAGAAAAACGTACTTCAAAGATGTGGTTGATTTATAGCTTATCTACCTCATCTTCAGCTCTTTTGCGTTTTTCCTTCCCAATGTTGCGCTTTTTCTATCTTACTAGCTTTGCCTCAGGATTAACATTAAGGCGATGAACAATGATACCTGGGTTAATTCCAGTCAAATCAGAATCTGACCATGCAAAAACCTTTGCATTTTTCCTGAGACATCTAATAAGTTGGATCTCAAGCCTTCCAGAAAGTTATGAACCAATTTTAATGATCTTGTCTTTATCACCAGGAAAAATTTCAACTTCCTTGAATTCAGTGGCCGGCTTTCTCTCTTCTCACTTTGGAAGCTTGTTCTTTTGCTTATCTATCTGAATATTCTTGGAAGATTCAGCATCGTCATATTTCCGTGTCTCACCCACAACTCCAACGGTAGACGTCAATCCAAGGAGTTAGTGTAGCATTCCCATGCTACCCTCTGATTTCACTTCACCAACCCCTGAAGAGGTAGGAAACTTCAACTTCTGATGGTATGTGGAAACTACTGCTTTAAACCGATTCAAAGCTGGTCTTCTCATGATCAAATTGTATGCAAATGGTATATCTACAACAAGAAAATCCAAGCAAATGGTTTTTCTGCAAAGATTAGATCGAGTGACATAGGCAAATTCACAGTTCCAAGAGGAATGAACTCTCCTCCACCAAATCCGCTCAGAGGAGTTTTGACGTGCCCCAGCTTGATATTCCCTAGTTCCATTAGTTTTAAGGTCTCGAGAAATATGATGTTATCTGAGCTTCCATTATCCACAAGAACTCATTTCATGGAAAAATTGGCAAGGACCAAAGTAACTACTAAAGGACAGTCCAAATGATCACTTCCTGAGCTTGAGGTGGTAGACCCTCTAGGTCAAAATCATCGAAAGTTATCTTTGGAGCTGGTGGCTCCACTAAACCAATAAATTTTGGCTCTTCTCCGTAGGTTGATCATCGCAGACCTCGAATCTTCTCCTTTAGAGAGTTGAATGACCACCATTTGGACCTCCATTGATCAAATTAATAATGACTTTCATAGGCATATTATCACCTTGATTTCTGTTATTTTGAACACGGGGCTCTGCCCTGTACCTGTTGTCACGTCTGTCATCTCGCCTAGGAGATCAAGATCTCTCTCTTTTTCTGTTGTTGAGCGTTTCTTTAGATGGCTCAGTGTTATGATGAAATGCACGGACGAAATCCAACAAGTATCCGTTCCTTATCAATCTCTCAAATTCATCTTGAAGATCATAGCACTCTTCAGTGTCATGGCCAGTTTTGCTGATGGAAGTGGAAAAATTTGGAGGACTTTTGAGTGGTATTGGTCTCCTTCATTCTGCGTGCTTCTTTGATAGGAACACCCTTTGTCAAAGCAATGGAGAGAATATGTCTTCGTGAAGCATTTAATGGGGTGTAATTCTCATATGCCCTTCGTCGAGGTGACCGCGGTCGTTGGTCTATCTGCCGACCATCGTTGTCATTTCCAAAATTCCTTCCCTACCTCAATTGGTCCCCGTTGTTGTGGGTCTTGGGAGTGTTAAGGGCGTTAGATGCTCTGATGTTAGACATTTCTTCTTGAACCATATGCTCTGTGGCTAGATCTAAGATCGCCTCCCAAGTTTTTGGATGTTTCCGTACCGACTCACTAACAAAAGCCATATTTCGCAGGTTTGTGTAAAGAACTGACTGTAAGAAAGTGCCTGGAGGGGTTTCTACCGTGAGAAGCTCATCGTTAAACCTTGCCATAAAACTTCTTAGAGTTTCATTTTCGGCTTGAACTATGGAATAGAGGTGATTTGCTGGCATTCGGCCTCTTCGCTTGCTTGCAAATTGATGTTTAAATTTTTGACAGAGTTTCTCATATGAGGTGATGGATCTGATTGCGAGTTGCGTAAACCAATCTAAGGCAATCCCTGATAATGTTGTCACAAACATCTTGGCGTGCATGTTGTCAGTGTGACCATACACTGCCATTGAATTGTCAAAAGCCATTATATGCTCATTGGGGTCACCACGACCGTTGTATTTGGCTATGTCCGGAATGGGATCCTTGTGATTGACGACTTCATCAGCGATTGCATCCTAGAAGGGAGCATCTTTTCTTTTGGGAGTTGAGACTTCAGTAGGTTTTCGAGTTGGAACTTCAGTGGGAGTTGGAACTTCAGTAGGTTTTCTTGCTTCTTCCAACCTTTTGTTGATAGCATCTCTCTATTGTGAGAGAGCATTCGATGTTGGTGGAGTGTGTTCACCAATGAACCTCTCTCTTCTTTGATTATTGCGGGTAGGGCTCATTACATCCTAAGAACTAGAATTTTGTTCTAGGTCATTTGGTGCAGGATGAGGGTGAAGTGGTGATCTGTTGGTTGTTGGAGGCTCTTCAGTTCTCCCGACATGTAGAATAGGAGCCTGAGATGGAACTTGCCTTGTTTGAAAAACTTCAGGAGCGGGAGTTGGTACGTAGGGTGGTGTCAATGCCTGCTGTAGAGCTGCAACAATCTGTGCCACCTGATGTGGCGGAAGAAATTCTATGATTCCAGTTGGTCCCATAGTTCTAGTAGGTAGTTGTGGTGCAGGGGGTGTCTGCCCTTCAGTTAGTTGTGGTGCAGGGGGTGTCTGCACTTCAGTTAGTTGTGGTTGATTTCCTAACTCCAGCTCTAAGTTTTCTTCTTGCAATGGAGATCCTTCTACAGTTCTTCTAGAACTTGCCTATAGTCTTGTTTTAAGAGTGTGTTGGTGGTTTCCCACAGATGGCGCCACTGATGCGGGGGAACTTCGTCGGCTACTTGGATACTCCACGTCAGGCCGAGAATTGCCCGACTAGCTCTCGGACTATGGAATCTTTGGCTTGGTTCGGGAACCTGCACTCAACAAGACATGTAAGCTTGCCGGATGGTCTCCGGTTAAGATCACTCCGATGCTTAAGTCAGCAAAAGTGTAGAGAGAGAAAGTTCTGGCTTAGAGAGAGAAAGTAAAAGTGAAAAATGAGTTACCTTTTTGTCATCTCAATTCAGGTATTTATAGGAGTTTCATGGGCCGAAGATGGGCTTGGGTCAAGATAAATGGGCCACAAGAGGATCGACCACCTTAGGGTCTCAAAGCTTCCACCAAGGGGTATAGGTCCCTGGTTCCCTGAACAATTGTTGTTCAGTCTGAGATCGTACACCATGGGGTCAAGGACAAGGTTAACTTGACATGTGGCACCTTGAGATAACAACACGTGTCATGTATAAGATATGGTACATTGACGTGCATGAGTAAATTCTCAAGATCTAAGAAACTAACTGTTCTTACTTTTCTTGAATCATTAATTTTTTTTTCTTGAGTTTAAAAATCTTGTTGTGTGATTTATGATATTGGAATTCTTCTCTAGTTTAACTTTGAAAGAATGAGATTAACTCTTGCATTATATTAAATTGAGTGTTTAAATGTAAACTATGGTAGTAAAGATCTTTTTTTTTTCTTATAGTAAATTAAAACTCTAAATCGAGTTTAACCATGCTTGTGAACCGGAATGATTAAATAGTGGAAGTAGAATTTAATTGTAATGCTACATTTGTAATCCCGTCAGTACTTCTACAAACGGATAGTTTGTTTGTAATAAGTTCTACAAAAATTTAAAATTCCCACCTAGGTTATTACGAATGGAAACTACGTTTGTGAAGCATGCAGCCCTATAGAAACGGGTAGTCCGTTTATAGTAAACTTATTACAAAGGATATTCCCTCCTTAAAGACATTTTATTGAATAATTTTCTTCACTTTACAAAAGGGAATATATCATTAGTTACCATGTAGATGAATATGCACTAGATATTATAGATTCTCAACCAAACTTATCTTCTATGATGTACGGACACGGACACGACACGACACGACACGATACGAAAACGGCGACACAAATTTTTTAAAATTACAAGACACGATACGGGCGCGACACGGCTGTATTTTTTATGTTAAAGTATAGAAGACATCATCATAATTTGCATAAATAACATTATTAAGTTCAAATATAGAATCAAACCAAACATATTTACACTCAAAACCAAGTAACCAACTACTATAAATTCAAATAAAATAGTCAATAAAGCTTAAGTCATAAATTCCAAGCATTAAATACAAAGGCAAACCACAAAACAAAGTGTTATACAATACTCAAATAAAATCTTTAAAAATGATATTAGTACTACGACTCGAAGAAAGAACGATTTTTTTTTGCCCGTCCTTGTTGTTTGCGCAAAGAAAAATGCAGTAGGCTTATTCGTGAGATTTGATTGGGAGGAAATTATAATTTATGCATTTTTGCTACTTAATTATTTAAATTTTAAAGTTTAATGTTTGATTCTTCTAATATCTTTATCTATATATTTTGAGAAATTTAAGTTTTAATCATAAATAAAAATTAAAAACTAAAAAATCAGCTCAAAAAGTGTCCAGACGTGTTGGACACGTCCTTAAAACGTGTCCGACACGATGTCCCTTTTCTTTTTCTTTTATTTTATTTAAGACACGCCACGTGGCACGTTCGACACGTGTTCGAGGAGTGTCGGTATCGTGTGGGGACACTGCATAAAAAAAAATTTCAAAGTGTCGGTGCATCATAGCTTATCTTTCAAAAAAAAACGATAATAGGGAGAGAGTATGATATTCAATAATTATAAAATAAAAAAAAGAGAGAGAGAGAGAATAATATTCTTAATTTTTATATCATGGCAATATCTATTATCACAAAAAGAATATCTAGTATATTGTTGGCTCATAGTTTCCATTTTGAGGCAATGAAAGTGTAGCCAAGCGCAATCTCTTCATCACTTTAGTTTCAACCAGTGTTATCACAACCGGACAGGCCCGGCCGGGCTAACCGTGAACCGGCCGTCGCGCCGGTCCGGATGCACCCTTTGAACCGGTTTTCCCTCAGCCGAGTTCGTCCGACGATTTATCCGGTTCAACTGGGGCAGACCGGTCAACCGGACCAGTTAATGAACCTCTCCATTGAAAGAAAGAAAAAAAAAAGGGAAAAACCTGTTAACGCACACACAAAACAGAGGAAAACTTAAAAGAAAAAGAAGAAGAAGAAGAAGAGGGAAAGGTTCTTGCCGTCGCCGCCCCTCCCCTTCTCCATCGCCGCCCCTCCCCTTTCCTCTTCCTTCTTGTTTAGTTTTATATAGTTATTTGTTTATTATCAAAATTTGTTAGTTGTTAATGTTAATTATGAAATGTTTTTTTATGGAATATAGTAACTAAGATTTTAAAAGAGGAGAATAACGTGAAGGAGGAGAAGAATTGTTTTTCTGTATGTATTGCTTTGAAAAGAATAATTACACGTATTTGAAAAGAATAATTACACGTATAAATATACAAGAGATAAAACTAAACAAGGAAAGTCTTAACAGAATCACTGTATACAAGCAAAGTTAAATATAAGGAAAGATAAATACAAGGTAATAATAATAGAAAAAGATCAAAAGTAAATCAGGGTTATGGAAGAGAATCCGAGATTGGAGGGATTTCATAATATAGAATGCTGTAGAACTTAGTAAATTAGAAGTAATTCCATGTCCTATTCAATTTATATTTTGCAGAACACTTGTTTTTATGATATTTTCTTTTTCAATTATACACTTTATTAATTATTAAGTTTAAATTTTAAAATTGATTGCTATACTTTCCAGAATTCTTTTTAAGAAACTAATATTTAAATTAGGAGCAAAAGAGACCAGCTACAATATTTGAAATGGAAATATATATTTTTAAGTAACTGATATTTTTATATTTTTATATATTACTAAATGATTAAATTTCCTTTTCATATATGTTATGTTATCTTTTATTAACTTTTCATATTTGTTGAAGTAGGAAATGAGAGAGAATACTTTAAGTACTCCTAAAGCTCCATCTCAAATTTAATCAGAAAGTCATCAAAATCAACATCCTCGATGATATTGCATAAAAATACACCTTCACCGATTCGAATCAGTGATTAAACCGATTAAACCGGTTGAACCTGAAATCAATAACCTCACCGATTCAGTGTCCGTCCGATTCTACAAACACTTATTTCAACTCTCTACTATATCGCACTGCCCCAAAGTTTAAAAGAAGAAAAAGCAACAGAAAGACTATTCGTTAAAGAAAGCATCAAGCTAGAGTCTGACACGAGTACGACTGTACGAGGTGGGAGACCCACTACACTCTACCATACCCCAACACGTGTCATGACTTTTCAGATTCCAAGCTAAGCGTCAACATTCTTCCTAGATTTCCACCAAATCTTCCAGAATTTACTCTCTGCCAAATTTCCATGACGTGTCCTATTAATATATATCATAATCTTAAATAGTCTATGTTCACTATTTTTTGACCAACATCTTTCCTTATTGTTATAATAGTTCCCTCGTTGCATGGGTTTAAAGTACACTACACAAACAAAACTAAGTAAAATTCATTCATCAAATACTATAAAATCGATATTATATTAATCATCTGTTATACATAGCATAACAATATTTAATTTCACTAGGTTATATAAATAGACGTCTCGGCTCACGTAACAGATATTCACCATCCCACAACTGGCTCACGCCACGTAAACCCTATTTCTAGACCTTTCACATCACAATTCTCAACCCACCCACGCCCACGCGTCGAGTTAAGGACCAGTCCACGTATGTCGGTTGGCTTGACAGCCGATTCACCAGTACGTGTCTCTGATCCAACGCCTCTCCTTCCAAGTAACCAACGGCTCAGATCGTTCGCCAGTTCCCATGCAATCATGCAGTGTTCAACTTTCTCTAAATAGCTCCATCATACTGTACGCTTCCTCGTAGTCCTTTAAACAAACTAATTAAATAAATGATCGGAGATGATTTTCGGTAACACAAGGAACAACAAATCAGCGTCGCCGGCGGACAAGAATCTCCGGCGACGGAATGTTTTTTCGGCGACGAAAAATATTCGCCGCAAAAGAATGGAGCTTCGTAAAATCAGGTCAATCGCGAAGGGTATGACCTACGGGGACCCCTCCAGCTCATCCGACAGTGACGTTAAGGACAAGGAGCCTGAACTGATGGAAATCCCTTCGACGTCGTTGTCAGGAGTTCAGCCGCTGCATGATGACGTGGTATCACTGTCCTACGGGAAGATATCGGTGATCGGTCGTCGTAGAGAAATGGAGGACGCAGTGGCGGTGAAATTAGGGTTTTTGAAGAAGGGCGGGAAGAAGTACGATTTCTTCGGGGTGTACGACGGTCACGGTGGGTGCGGCGTAGCGGATAGTTGTGGGGAGAAGCTGCATAGGATTTTGGCGGAGGTTTTGGGGGAGGAGAGTGGTGAGGTGGTGATTGATTGGGAGAAGTTGATGGGGGAGGCGTTTGAGAGAATGGATGATGAGGTGAATAAGAGCGGCGACGATTTGGCGACGACGGGATCGACGGCTGTGGTGGCGGTAGTGGGGGAGGACGAGATTGTGGTTGCGAATTGCGGCGATTCGAGGGCGGTTATGTATCGTGGGGGTGCCGCCGTGCAGTTGTCGGATGATCACAAGGTATACTAGTTAGTACATAGTTTCATTCAATTAACAAATTGTGTCACAAGGTAGATATTAATGTACGAATGTTATTTTGATACATGTACATAGATGGTGTGTAATTATACGCAGAAGATCTTTTGGTATCGTTGCCTATAAATACCTTAAATTAATGTTAAATAACATGCGAATGCACGAAATATTTTTCAGTGAGGAATGTTTAAGTTACAAAATCAACTAGGCACGAAATCTTGTTCGCTTAAGAGTAAACATGAGTCCAATTGAGATTACGGCTTTTGTATTTCATTTTATTAATCAAATTCGTTCAAGTACTCACCAAATGAATGTTACATGAAATGACGGTTAATGTCTACTTTGCAGCCCGATAGACCTGATGAACTGGAGAGGATTGAAGACTCTGGAGGAAAGGTTATCAATTGGAATGGACAAAGAGTCTTAGGTGTTCTCGCTACTTCAAGATCTATAGGTATACTTATTTCGGAAAATAAAATCGTGTTGTTTGTATAGTTTACCCGAGTTAATCAATCGAGTGCGAGATTGAAGATGTGGTTGTTGTTTTCTTGATTAGTAGTTAGATATAATTAGTTTCTGTATAGACTGACTGTATGAATATACTAGGTGGATAATTCAGCAATGTATATTGAGCTAGGCCCTATTAATATTCCTATGCTGATCAATGTACAAATTGTTGCAGGTGATCACTATCTGAAGCCTTTCGTGATAACAGAACCCGAGGTAAAAGTGATCAACAGAAGTGGTTCGGAAGAGTTTCTGATATTGGCAAGCGACGGATTGTGGGATGTCCTTACGAACGATGTAGCATGTCACCTCGTAAAGGGGTATCTTGATGGGCAGATGAGAAGAGGTTCCCGCTCTGAAGTGAACAATGAGATAACGAACAATGGGCGAGCTTCCAGAGCAGCAGCGATGCTGGCCGAGCTAGCAATGGCTCGAGGTAGCCGTGACAATATTAGCGTTGTAGTCGTGGAGTTGAAACGGAGGGGAACTTGTTAGATATTAGGAAATCGATGGAGTGTGTAGTATAGCAGAATATATTCGGTGTTTAGAGCGAGTTTGCGGTCCTTTTTCGGCGAGTATGTGTGCGTGAGTTGATCGATCCAACGACAAAGTGTAGTCTGTTGGTGAAATACTTCACTTGTAATCAAAATGCAATGGGGTGAGGATTTCTTTTGGTGAGCTTGTGTGTGTGAGTGATCAGTTAATCGATCCGAGGACAAAGTGTAGTTCTGTTGCTCAGATGTTTAGCCTGTAAGCTAGAGATCGCAAATGTGTGTCACATGTAAGATAATTCTTGTTTAACTTCTCTTATGATTTTTCCTTTGAACAGTTTTGTCTCAAAGCAAATATCAGTTTGTTTTTTCAGTTTTGGTAGTGTTGATGAGATCCAGGTTTTTTATTACTCACAATTTTCCGTTTTTCGTTTTTCTCTTTTGCTTATTTGGCTGAGAATTTACACAATTTATACGAAATATTCTCTGCATTTTGGTTTGGGTCAGTTTCAAAGCAATAGGGTATAAATACGCTTGTTGCCTATCATGCCAGTACAATAGTTGATGAAAGGAGAACGATATCGCCATTTTTTGCTTTCAGAACCATCTTTTAATCCAACTCGAGTTTGTTTGAAGTTTATAAAAATTAAATAATTACATTTTATGTTATGAAATTAAATTTTTAACAGTTGTTTATAACTCAGGAATAATTTAATACTTCATGCAGAAGTTCTGAGTTATACACAGCTGTTAAAACGAGTACTAGGAAAGTGGCACGTGCAAAGCACGTGCAGGTAATTAAATCACATAAATTCGGCATTGATATTTTTTATTTTAAATTGTGTTGCTAAGATAATTTTCGTGGGAACAACATCTAATTTTTCAAAATTGATGCTACGACGCGAGATTAACTTCTATAAAATAGCTATAGATGTCTATAAAACATATATCTTTTGTTCTATAGATATTCCGGACTAACATAATTTGCCGATAAAAAAAATATTATCGTAGTGTGGTATACCTTCGTCTCGTATTTAAATTATTCTTATGTTCTTCTAGTTATCCATCTGGTTTGAGATATAACCTCCGATAGTTTGGAATTTTTTCAGTTGATTTTATGATTTTAAAATTACCTCTTATACTTGTCATCAATATGATATAACAACAATTATATTGTCTTTTGAATAATAAATTTATAATTGTTATTATCATCGTGCTTATATCCTATATTTAACAGAGTTTGAAACATTATGATGTGAATTTTTTAAATTGTGGTATTATATACATACATATAAAACAATGTTATAGATGAAAGAAACTTACAATCATGCAATTAAAAGAGTCAATACCATAAAGGGCTCATGAATAATGCATAAGACTTCTGAGGCTCTTGTATAAAAGTTAATATGTTACAACAAAAGATTGACTACAAAAAAATAAAAAAACAAATTCCATCAAAGAATAAAGAAGGAGGCGCGAATATATTCCTAAAGATTATCACAATAAATTAGCAATTTTATTTCACTAAAATCCTAAATCAAAAACACAAAAACTACATAAAATGAAAATTTCTTTTGCGAGACAAAGCATAGTGGACTTACTTAATTATTAAGCGAATAAGAAGAATTTTTGTAAATGTATACAATTCTTTTAATAACGGAACGAATGATTTGAATAAAGGAAAAAAATGAAGTAGCTAGTTAAACCTATATGTAGATCATATTGAAATTAAAATTTGAAAAGATATATCATTAAGTTTACGTTAACAAACTAATATTTATTTTAACTACTTAGTAAATTTTTTAAACTATCATTTAAATGAACAATTTATGTACACATCAATTGACCTATGTTGATTTTATATACATTAATAATATATACATACTTGCATCGATAAATATTAAATTACGTTGAATAGGCTTATTAATTACACCGGAGCACCAATTACAGGCTTACAGCCAAAAGTAGAGAAATGGAAACAGAATAAAATAAGATAAACCATAAGAAAATGTTGCTCTGTCTATCTGCCTTTTCTTATTGTAATTTAATATTCAATAGCTTTTCTGTAACGTTTGTACCTAAAATATAGGAAATTATGATTTTGACTGAATTGACAGTTTAAAATGTGAATTCTTAGTCATTTACATGAATTTACAATAAATGAATGTAATTATATTACTTTAAGGTGCATTTAAAAGCTATTTCTTATTGGCTTCCTAGTTCCTAAATGCCTATATTTGTATATGTTCCTTTTCATTTTTAGCTTTAGATAATTTTTTCAAGAATTTTATAAATGATTATAAATTATTTCTTTAAACAAACAATATAGTGGAAAAGGACAAAATTTAAGATGGGCAAAAATGTCTTTTCATGGAAAAGGAGGTGGAGAATTGATTTAATAGACAGTTTAAAATGTGGATTCTTAGTCATTTACATGAATTTACAATAAATGAATGTAATTTATTATATTATATACTTTAAGGTGCATTTAAAAGCTATTTCTTATTGGCTTCCTAGTTCCTAAGCGTCTATATTTGTATATGTTCCTTTTCATTTTTAGCTTTAGGTAATTTTTTCAAGAATTTTATAAATGATTATAAATTATTTCTTTAAACAAACAATATAGTGGAAAAGGACAAAATTTAAGATGGGCAAAAAGGTCTTTTCATGGAAAAGGAGGGGCAGTTTAAAAAGACAAAATTTAAGAAGAGCAAAAATGTCATTTCATGGAAAAGAAGGTGGAGAAAAACTCCCCCTTTTAGTATAGTATAGATGAACAAGGAATAAGATGTCTAAGCTTAGAACAGAATCACCATCCACCAGATATAATCTTTTACCACTAGTTTGCGTTTCTTACTGATGAATTACTCACCAACAATCCCGAAGAGTATGGTGTTCGAATCTTCAATATTAATATAGCCAAGTCTATATTAAATTAAAAAACATATTCCTCTAAAAGAAATCTGCAAACTGAATCTGTCAAAATTAAATGTGTTAAAATGTTCGTTGTTGAATATTACTTAGGCGCGCGAAGTCCATTTTTTGGATTGTTTTGGTGTTAATATAGCCGATCTCAGTCAATTAAAATTAGAGAAAAAATCAATTGTTGTTGTTTTCTTGGGACTAATTAAGGCCCCGTTTGGATGAATTTTCACGTGTTTGGTTTTCTCAAAATATTTTTGGATGTTTGGTAAATTATTTTGGCAAACGTGCAAAGTATTTGAAATATAGTTTGGATGTAATTTGAGTGTTAAAGTTTTAGAGAGAAAAATAGGTATATAGGCATCAAATCAATTCAGGTAAAAGAGTGTAAAAAGAAATATAATAATCAGTAATCATTGTTTGATGATTAAGAACAGTTGACTTAATTGTTTGATGATTGAGATTAAAATTTATATATATATATATATGTGTGTGTGTGTGTGTGTGTGTGTATGTGTGTGTGTTTATTTTTTATATAACATAAAAATATAATGAAAAATCTCAATTGATGATTTATAAAAATGAACTTAATACACATACACACACATGCACACACACACACACATACACACACACACACACAAACACACACACACACACACACACACACACACACATATATATATATATATATATATATATATATATATATAACATAAAAAATATAATTAAAAATCTCAATTGATGATATATATATATATGTGTGTGTGTGTGTGTTTATTTTTTATATAACATAAAATATAATTAAAAATTTCAATTGATGATTTATAAAAATGAACATAATACACATACTATTCTGGATATACACACTTTTACAATAAAAGATGTGATATTAGAACATAAATATGGATAATAATATTTAAATTAAAACTGCAACAAAAATTTTCAGAATACAAAATGCACAAATACGTACTACATCGCTCCATAATTTATGAACATAATACATAGTTCATCTAATATATTGAGCCACAATATAGTTATGGACTACAAACATCACCCCCAATTATTACGATACTCTACATAAATAAGTTCACGACAAAATACATAATGCATTTAAAACACTGAATAGATTTTCCACAACAAATATCAATACAGAAAAATACATTAAAGTCTACCAGGGTCTTGATGATCTAGCAACAGATATTTATCATACTTTAGTTATTAAAACTTATATCAGAGAAAAATAAAGTAAATTGAAATCTCTTCTATTAGCAGAAATTAGTGAATTACACAATTTGGGGGCTTAATTTTATAATCTAACTTCTCGTAAGAATTATATAGATTTGGGGCTTTTACAACCAACTATCCATAATATATAGAACAGTAGAAGTGAATAATTATTCTGCTTTTTACTTTTATCTTTACCTATTTTTATTAAAAAAATAACGTTTAGAGAGTCTTTAAGTACATTAATTATGTAAATATGAAAAAACATAGTAAAAAACGTAAATTTTTATGCATAAAAAATGTTCACTTATTTTGGTTTTTGTATTAGTAAACATACGTTACAAAGATCAAGAATACATGCGCATGAGTTATTTTTTTAAAGTTACAATGAAATAATTTTCTGTATTATTTTTACAAAGAGAAATTTACAAAGCGGCATTATAAATAAGTAAACCGACTACTATATGACTTGGATCAGTGAAATAAATCAATTAATAATTTTCAAACTCTCTCGTTAAAAATTCTGAAAATCAATAAAAAGGTATAAAAGGCCGTAATTCTCTCTCTTAATTATAGTAGATAACTCTAAATTGTATCTACAATCTGGCTGTAAGATTGTAAGATAAGAACAACCGCATTAATTAACGAATTATATATATATATATATATATATAGGAGGAAATGCAAAAAATGCCCAATAAGTATCGCGATTTGGCACTTTTGCCCAATATCTTTTCGGGCCAAACTTTTGCCTTGTACGTTTCGATAATCGCCGCAAAAAATGCTCAATCGGGCTCTGCACGGGCTTTTTGCCTACGACACCCAACGGCTAAATCGTCATTCCACCTGTAAAATCGCGTGCCACGTGTTTTTGCCACCTGTAAAACACGATTTTTACCACACTACACTTATACATTTTATAACACCCAAAATTCCCAAAAATCAGAATCAAAATCCCCAAACCCAAAACCCTAAATGCCCAAATTCGTCCAAATTCTCAATCGATTCAGCGCGAAATGTCGGAATCGTCGACTTCGGCATCGGATTTATTCTGCAAATGTAGGAGACGCGCTATTGTTAGGACATCCTACACGGATCTTAACCAATGAAGAAGATTTCGTGGCTGTGAAAAAGGGAGTGTTGGCTGCAATTTCTTTGTGTGGAAAGATCCCCATGTTTGTCCTTTTGCTAGGGCGATTTTGCCTAATTTGCACAGGAAGCTTGAAGCCAGTGAATCAAAGAAACAAAGTCTGGAAATGATGTTGATCGAGATGGAAACGAAGAAAAGTGAGCTGGAGATGAAGAACACGAAGTTTAAAATGGAGAACAAAATGTTGGATGAGGAGAACAAGAAGTTGAATGATGAGAACTACAGTTTCTTGGTTTTTTTTTCTGTTTGTATGGGTGTTACATTTTGCAGAACTTGTTTTAGCTTATTAGTATAGGTTTGTAATGAATCTTGGTTATGAGTTTAGCTCAATTTGTTTGTTAACATTGTAATGTATGGTGTATGGATTTGAGAAGTTTTTATGAATTGTTAGTGTAACATTGTTTGTCCTTATCACGGTATCTTGTTTTTACAACTCACAGAATGGACAACAAAACCTGCAAATGCATAATTGCAACACATATAACCTGTAAATGTCTTAACACAAAATCTGCAAGTGCATAATTGCAACACATATAACCTGCAAATGTCATAACAACAAAACCTGCTAATGCAATCTGCAACACATATAACAACACTCAAAATTGACAACAAAACCTGCAAATGCAATCTGCAACACATATAATCTGCAACAAAACCAACAATACATACAAACCCTTTAAAACAAAACATGCAAAACATCAACACCAAAATTGACATCAAACTCAATAACCATAATTATCATCAAAACAATTGTAATCAAAGTTACATCAAGTCTCCTTTTCTGCAGTCACCCAATGTTCAATGGGAACTTTACACAACTATTACACCCAATGACCATAATTGAACATATTCTGTAATCACCCAAAGTGATGTCACCAAAACAGTGCATACATCAACACCAAAAACTAGATAAATAGTTCCAAACAGGGGAAAAATATTACAACCAAATAACACAGCAGCTTCTCACATGCCCTTGTCCTTATCCTTTCTAGACTTCTTCCCTTTTTTTGCTGCATTCATGTCACTCATGGCACTAGCCAGATTAGACATCTTCACATACTTCTTCTCACCTCTCATATATGTTGGGTTATTGATTTGAACTTGAATTGTAACTGGACTGGTACTTGTTTGGCTTACTAGTGTACCTAGGGACACCCTTTGTACCCATAGTCTGTGACTAAATCAAATAAACATTTAGTATGTATTTAAAGACATGTGAAACAATATATCAATACTTGAATACTCATTGTATGTTACCTGTTTGTTAGAGGACTTTTGCTTCCTCTTTTTAGAACCTCTCCTAGATGATTCTCCAGATTCATTTGTACCCATAGGCACACCACCCTCCACCATACCTGAAGCAGCTCCTTCACTCCTTCTCTTTTGACACCCTCTCTTATTATGGCCTTCTTGCCCACAACCACCACACTTCACTGTCTTTTATATCCTCTTTAGTTTCATTGGCTCCTTCCCTTTCTTAGTTTTGATCACAGGTTCATCTGGACCTCTTTTCCTAGCCTTCTTAGGTCTTCCAGCCCGTCTACCAAAATTAGGTGGTAGTGGTGGTATATACACCCCCTCACCCCATATAGCTATACCACACACTCCAGATATTGCTGACTCATAAACTTTCTAGTACTTTTCCACATGATACCAGTCTGAGACAAAGTCAGCTGGCTCATACCCTGCATGTAGTATGGCTGATACTGCATGTTTGCAAGGAATCCCAGTTATATCCCAGCTCCTGCATGTGCAAGTCTTATCCTTTAGACTGACACAGTGTTGAGATTCATCATGGCCACCAATTTGGTAAGAGTTAGCATTTGACTTCATAGGGATACAGTCAAAATGCTTATCAACATTCTTCTGCAGCTTCTCTTGGATCTTAGGGCACAACCACACCCTCTGGTTTGTTGGTTTCAATCTTGGCCACCTGTTTGCACATGTATCCATGTTGGTAGTGAGTATTCTCATTAGATACTCTCTGATCCACTCCTACATAGTGAGAATAGGCTTTTCACTTGCCTGCAAGATGTTCCCATTGAAAGTTTCACAACAGTTGTTGAGAATTAGCTCAACTTTAGGGTTGGGTGTGAAAAAGGCCTTTGACCAGTGCTGTGGTGGTTTATCTTAAAAAAAAAATGAGGCAAACCTCTGCCCCATAGCCTGAATCTTCCTCATTGCAGTCCTAAATTCTCCTTCAATGGTCTTGTTGGAGGCATTCCATACCAGATCAGTATAATCTCCCCTCTGAAGCCATCTGTGTACATGTTCTTGATGAGGTGTCTGACACAGTACATGTCCATAAAAACAGGGGAATACAACCAGTATTAAGTTAGTATACCATAAATCTTCAGTAAAGTAAGCAACCATTATTAAGTTACCATTATTACCTGTGTGTAGCATAAGGGAATACAATCTGAAAAGCTTGAATAAGCCCCTTCCGCTTATCTGACATGAATGTCAGATTTGAATGCTCCTCAAGTCCCAAATCCTGCTTCAGAATCCCCAGAAACCATTCCCAGTTCTCTGTGTTTTCCTTTTCAACTATTGCATATGCAATAGGGTAGATGTTGTCAGATAGATCTACCACTACTGCAGTCAGCAACAACCCTTTGTGTGGACCATGAGATGACATCCATCTACTCCAATGAAAGGCCTACAACCAGCCTTGTAACCATCCTTCAATGCCTTAAAACATATGTACATACAGTCAAATCTGACCTCTCCCCCAACATTTTCAGTCCCAATGAGCACAGTTGAGCCTGGGTTTGTTTTTCTTAGCTCATCTGCATAATCCCATAACCTTGAATATTGATAAGCTGGAGTTCCTTCTAACTTATCCATTATCAACCTTTTAGTTCTATAAGCCTGTGACTTTGAAACATTCACATTGTTCTGTTTGATTGCATCTAACCTCATTGTCTCTGCAGCCCTATTTGGATCCATATCAAAATCATTCACATACTTCTCTGTTAACTATGTTGATTTTAAGTTCTTCACATAGAAAGTAGACCCACAACTATGGTTAGGATTGTACTCTCTAATCTTGAAAGTCTCCTCATTTTTCACTTTTACAACATGCATCCTCCATGGACATCCTTCACCTTCACACACAACATAAAGCCTACCAGGGTCACTTTTTTGAATCTTCAAACTTCTCCTAGTCTTAATGGCATGAGATTGAATAGCAAACTTTATTTGTTTCTTATTAGTGAACAACATTCCTAATCTAAAGGTAGGAGCAAACCTATCCTCATTGTTGAAGATGACAGCCTCTTCTTCTTTTTCAGTATCAGATTCATCCACATTAATATAGGGCCTATGCTTCACATGCACTATGTCCTCCTCACTATAGTAATCATCACTGTCTTCCTCTGTAGCATCACCACCTACTTCTTCTGCACTAACATCTATGTATGCATCAAACTCCCTGTCATCTGCACTCCCTTCAACTGATAATTTGTAGCTTTCTCCATCTGAGCTACTATTCCCCTCTGATACACCTTTCTCATTTATAACAAGTGATTCCCACACTGAACCAAACACCCCTGCATCCCCTTCTTCCTCATTTTCTACTGCACCCCTAAGTTCAAACACCCATGCATCCCCTTCTTCCTCATTTTCTACAGCACCCATAAGTTCTTCATTTTCTATACCACCCCCTTCTTCTTCAATTTCTACACCATCCCTAAGTTCTTCAGTTTCTACATCACCCCCTTCTTCTTGAATCTCTATACCACCCCTCTCTTCTTCAGTTTCTACAGCACCCCTCTCTACTTCATTTACCAAATCAGTTAATTCATCAAGACCAACTACATCATCTACTGCATAATCTAATTAACCATCTTCAACTTCATCATCACTAGCCCTATTCTCTGATTCATCTTCTACATCACCCTCTAAAACCTCTGCACCTTCAGTATCCTCCCCCTCAACTCCCTCAGTTTTATCACTTACCCCTAAACTTTCAGACTCATCACTAGAATCCCTATCACTTTCCTCATCAACCTCTACACTCTCTTCATTTTTCTCATAGTCAGAAGAGAAAGTTTCACTAGGTTCATTCTCAAAGTTATCCACATACAAAACCACTTCCTTATGTCTAAGACCTCTAATACAGTGGGTTCTCAAATCACTATCATCCACAACAAGTACAAACCCACCCTCAACTTTAACATAATATCGTTTACTACCCCTTATATTAAGTGGAAGACATAACTCACGCAATATTTCATGGGTAATGCTCTCAGCATGGATTTGGTCATACTTACTTTTGGTCGCCCCATTGTAGGTGTGAACTGACAGGTGTTGCCACTCCCCATGGTAGTGCAACGTGAGTGTGATGTTCACGTTCCCTGGGTCTGTGATAAAAAACATCAAAAATTATTAAAAAATAGGAAAAAAAACAAAAATTGCAGTCGAACTTTGAATAAAGAATTGAAAAGGGGGGACCATTAACACAACACCCCATATATTCCACTACAGACACTATTTGAATCGAATAAACAACGAATTTCAACAACCCACCCACGAATTTAAGCAAAATAACATTTCATCTAAAACCTAAACTTATGGTATTTAGGGTTGGGTAGGTCCGCGTCTGCTCCTGTGCGTAGAACCTTCGTCGAGTTTGGCATAGTGAGATATAAAACGATAATTGATGATAACCTTCGAGAAATTTTGGGGCAGATTGATGAATTTATCTCCTAGGGTTTTTTCGCGATAGAAATGTAGGGATTTAGGGCTTCTGATTAGAAACGTGTAATGAGCATCTGAAATTTTTTATAAAATGTATAAGTGTGGTAAAAATCGTGTTTTACAGGTGGTAAAAATACGTGGCGCGCGATTTTACAGGTGGAATGGCGATTTAGCCGTTGGGTGTCCACGTAGGCAAAAAGCCCGTGCATAGCCCGATTGGGCATTTTTTGCGACGATTATCGAAACGTACAGGGCAAAAGTTCGGCCCAAAAAAATATTGGGCAAAAGTACCAAATCGCAAAACTTATTGGGCACTTGTTGCATTTTCTCCATATATATATATATATATATATATATATATATATATATATATATATATATAGAGAGAGAGAGAGAGAGAGAGAGAGAGAGAGAGAGGAAAACCCTTTGATAACAGGGTTGTACAATTACAGTCTATTTATGTCTTTGGAAAAACTAATTACAAAACTGGTAACCTGTACATCCGGTTGCTTATCCTATCTCTTTAAAGTTATGATAATTGTACTTTAATGTGATTCGATAAAGGCATGTTGACAAGGATAAATGCATAAATTTATACAATTTAAAAATGTGCAAGACTGCAAGTTATAAAGCTAATTGTTTTTTTGAGTCAATAAATCTGAGTTTAAGTAAACTAAATAATTATGAGAGATAAAATTAACCATTTGTATATTGAGAATTGTTAATGAACAACAAAACCTTATACAATACTCCATCCACTTAATGAAAACAAAAAAAAAGACAGGCAACATTAACTTAACCAGTAAATTACAACAAATATATATATATATATATATATATATATATATACTAGAAAGGAAATTGTTTTAATTTATTAACAGAATTAAATTGAGTATATTGATTTAAGTCATAGAATTGAAAACAGTCATAAAAGAAGAGAAGATAATCATTAGTTTTTAGTTCGTCATTGTATATATAATATTTGTTATCCTAGTTTTATCATTAAATGTTATACAGTATAACAATTCAAAATCGAGCAACTACATCTTATTTTTCTAAACAATATATTAGATTATTCAATATTTTATTGAATTAATTATTGGATTCTTAGAAATATCCAGTATGCATTAGACTACGGTAAACATGAATCATGCATTAGACTGAGAAAATTATTATGTTAGATGAAAAATAGATAGTTGCAATAAATGGTCGGCTAAAGAAATTTTCTTAACCCACTCTATGAAATGATAATTTTAATTCATTTTACTCTTCTAATATATTATCTTAATCTGCTCCCTGGGTTGATATCTTTAATCTATGTAATTTTTTAATATAATAAATGTTAATTGTAATTAGATATATTTTTGTAGTTTTGGGCGTGGATTGAATTGGATCTTAACGTGCTAATGACATATTTGGCAGCCATTGTCATCTTCATAAACGATTTACTACATTTTGATTTTTTAATGATGGTAAATTAAATGTCGTATATATATATATATATGATTTGATGAGGAGAGAGAGAATTTAATATGGAGTGATTTGAGAGAAAGTCAAACCCTATAATATTGGTTTTGCTTTTTCCAATTAGCAGGCCAAATTTCAAAATTTTGAAAAGTCATCCAAATGAGTTTAAAACTACCAAAATTTGAAAAATCTGGGACAAAATTGATCCAAACAAGCCCTAAATATTTCTTTATGTGCAGGAGTCACTATACTAGATATATATTAAGCGGGAAATTCAGCAATATATACCAAGGTAGCACCTATTAGTTCCTATTCGATCAATATATAAAACGTTGCAGATGATCAATATAAAGAGTGTAAGATTGAAATATGGTAAAGTTCAAAGCCTTTATCACAATGCTATAGTAATATTAATTGTTAGGACCGTGAGTCAGACACGATTTATTTCCTTGTTTGCTAAAATATTTTTTAAAGAAAATTCTGGTTTTATTTATTTACTAAAATATTCACTTCTATTTTTATGGAAAACATCTTTTAATAAGGTAAGTGAATGTGTGAGTAAGTTTGGAAAGATTTAGCTTGATCTTTAGTATCTTATCTTATGAAAAGTTAATCTTTATCAAACTCTTGTTTATATTTTTAAGAGGTTGTTTCCTTGTGGTGTCTATTTTTGTTCTTAGGTGTGCAGGATATGAAAATCGCATGATCTTATCAAAAGGAAAAGATACCTTATCAAAAGGAAAGAATTCGGATATTTTGGAAGGATAGAGTCCCGACTGGATTAAGAGACTGGGCGCGGATCACGATATCTTTCAATGAGAGCTATCCTATAAATAGTAGAATTCTTAGGAATCAAATTAGAACACTCGTGTAAAACGATATTGGTCTTTTGGTGTTCATTGTTTTTATTTCTTAATTTTCATATTTGTTATATTCAATAACGTGACAAGCCAATCAAGAGTTTAAGGGGGTTCAATGGAAAAGTAGTTCACCAGTTGAAGGGAGTTCAACTAAACGTGCTCTACGCTTGGAAGTTTGGTCATAAGAAGATTTAAGGAAGTTGATCTTACGGGTTCAAACAGAGTAGCCGATAAAAGATTTCTATTGGTGTTTGACATTAGATGCAGTCTAAGTGTTAAAGTAAAGCAACTAGTAGTTGTAATATCTTTTGATCGAGAAAAGAGGTTTGAATTCTTGGGCGAAATGCTTAAAAATATGTTGTCTTATTTTTACTGTTTTCATACCTGTCTAGACTAGGCATCACAACTGATTGTGTAGAGTAAAAATTAAAAACGTAAGATCTATTATTAATGTTTATTCCTCCAAAGATTTAAGTTGAAAAGAACCAACATAATTGCTGGGAAAAATATATACCTCAAGCAGGAAAAGAATATATACCTCAAGCAGGAAAAGAAACTGTTCATTGGAATATGATTTTGTAAATAAATCACTAAATTGTTGTCTCAATAGGAAAGATATCTTTCCATGTAATACAATGGAATCCTCGAGGTTTATGTTTCGTTTTCAAACATTCTACTAATTATTATTTTATTGTAAAATAAAGATGAATTGCAAATTAAACGAAAACGGTATAGTTGGCAACAATAAATTATTGATATGCATGTAGGGAGTTTGCTCTAATGATATTCATTGCAAGGTTCCACTTAATTTTCTCAAGTTAATTAACATTAGGTTTTCGTATTCATTGTTTATAGGGCTAATTGCAGCAAACCTCCCAATCTATGGGGTTTATTGCACTTTGTCCCATAACCTATGAATATGTGCAAAATGCACTCTAATTTATTGATTTATGTGCGATTTGCCCCCTGTCTCATTGATTGGGGGGCACTTCGCTTTTATAGGTTATGGAACAGAGTGCTACAAACCCCACAGATTGGGGGGTTTGCTGCAGTTAACCCTTTTGTTTTTTACATAAGTCGTGTGTTTTGGGCGTGTGTATGTGTGTTTTATCTATCTATATCATTTACATTGGAAAAGTCTTGATTTTAGCCTATAAAATATTAGGGCTTGTTTGAACTTTAATTTATATACCAAGTATGTATAATTTAAGCTATAATAAAGAGTAATAATTGCTTTTAGGATAACTCAGCCTGGGCTACAACCTGGGTGAGCCTTCGATGTGGCTCCGCCACTGGTGCTGCTGCTGCCTGATTCTGACATCAACAAACATCCTGATCTTATCTTGCACGGGCTAGCTGGTCCGCTACTCGATTCGTCTTCATAAAGTCAAAAGCATGGATCAAATTTTTGTTTCGATAGCATGTTCCGGCAAGTTAACTATTAAAAACTTTTCACAATGTTTCGGGATCTTTTCGAGATGTTTCGAAAAATTTGTAAAAATTGTTGTAACAATAGACGTAGAAAATACTTATATATTTTGTTTTCATAAACTCAAGACCGAAAACGTTTCGATACTTTTCGTGGAAAAGAAAAAAAACTTTGATCCATGGTCAAAAGACAACCACACTCCTAAAAGGTTTCTTGGCTATAGTAAACGTATTTTCATGTAACGACAGTTTATGCTCAAAATACCTTGTGAGTTAGTAGCCAAAAAGTCGATGTGATATGTCTTAAATACATTTTATATTAAATCACAACTAACTAGTACGTCTACTATATAAAAACAGGTCTTTGGAGACCAATTTTTACAAAAGGGTAAAAACCCGTTTGTAATAACATTACTACAAACGGGCAACCCGTTTGTAGCCCGGGCGCCAAATGAATTTCCATTTGGTGCCCAATTATTAGTGACGGATAACCGTCACTAATAATTGGGCACCAAATGGAAATTCATTTGGCGCTTCGGGCTCTAGAAACAGTCAGCCCGTTTCTAGAGCCCGCTAATTACTAGAGACGGGCTGCCCGTCTCTAGTAATGTGGCGCCAAATGAATTTCATTTGGTGCTCATTAAACAGCGGGCTCTAGAAATGGCATGTCCGTTTCTAGAACCCACAGATTACTAGAGACAGCTTGTCGTCTCTGGTAATATTATTAGTGACTAATGATATTATTAGAAACGGGCGGGCCGTTTCTATTAATATGGCCTATAAAAACGGCATGCCCGTTTCTATACGTCGTTTTCACTCTCCCCAAGCTCTCTCTCTCTAGAAATGTCACAGGTATGTGTTTTTTCACCGATAATATTACGTTATTTACATTTTTTTTATCACTTTTAGCATGTATTTATCGTGTTTTTGTGGTATTTCATCGGTTAATTAGGGTTTTTTTTTGTAATTTATCGTTTAGATTGTGATTTATGTTGGGTATGTATTTTTTCACCGATTATATTAAGTTTTTTATCGCTTTTTGAATGTATTTGTCGTGTTTTTGTGGTATTTCATCGGTTAATTAGGGTTTTATCTTGTACTTTTTGTACTTTATCATTTAGATTGTGTTTTATGTTGTTAGGGTAGTGTATTATATCGATTATATTGTATGTTTCGATGTTTGTTTTGTAATTTATAGTTGAATTAATTAAAATTTGTTTCATGATGGTTTTGTAATGTATTTTATCAGTTATATTGTAATTTATTGATTATATTTTGGTTATGATCATGTTTGTCGATAATTTAGTCGATTAGTGTGGCGATTGAGCAAGGTTTAGTTAGAATTTATGAAGTGGCGTGTGTTTTGTTTATAGGTTTGTCTTTTTAGTTACGTATATCTTGTAATTTGTGTAATTGATGTTTGGTATATATGTGACTATTACAGATGGCATATCAACCGAGACCACTTGATTCTCGTGTTGGGTCGACGATGTGTAAAGCTGGGACCCGTAGATCCCGTGCTGACACTGCTGGCTAGGCTGATGCCCCTTTACCGAGCGTTCAGGCTGGCCCGCATACCAGACGATCACCTCCAGCACCACCTAGTCATGTACTACTGGTGCGGCTCGTGCCCCGGGGCTGAGTGTTCAGGGTGGCCCGCGTACTCGACGAGCAGCGCCCGCACCACTCGATCATGTCCCTACTGGTCAGGTTCCTGTCCATGTACCTATCATTCAGGCTGGCCAGCTTATCCCAGGAGCAGCGCTGCCACCACCACTTAGTCATGTATCTCCTGTTGCTGAGCGCACAGGCTCAACCTCCTCTGGGGCTACCTCGCGGTACCGGACGCCGACGGGGTCGACCCCTCTACCTCGATCGACTTACGATGTTATTGCGAGGCCTCCCAGTATCGTACCGTTTGGGACGGTGCCCCCCTCCCCTAAGGCCACGGAGTGCAGGTATTCCATCCACAGTTGGCTCGCAGGGAGCATCCATGGGCATACCTGTAGGTTCGTGTATATCGCACAGGCTGTAGGGAGCGTCGCCAATATGACAGGGAGCAGCCGTGGACACTACCCCAACTGCCCCTTCGCATGCGTCCAGTTCACGTGCAGGCTCAGGTGCAGCGGCCCCTGATCAGGCATGCCCGTCTGCTCAGGTGCATCCCGAGGATGTAGCTGGACCGGGTCGAGCTGTACGAGGTATGGCCCAGACGAATTCGTCTTCCGCTCGTCCAGAGGATTGGATATGAATATCGAGGGATGAGTTAGGCAATTGGGATGATAAAAGTCGAGCGGTACCCACTATCAACAAGACTATCAAGACCATGTTGACGACTCTGTGGCCCACGTATCAGGATATTCTAGAGGAGAACAGAGTACAGTTTTGGGATCGTTTTCGGGTAAGTGTAATCTTTCGAGTTTTATATTGTAATAAAAAAGTTCATATGAGAAGTGTATGTAGTTATTTAATTCTTATAATTATTGTTGTTTATGCAGTCCATTTATCAGTAGGATCCCGAGCAGACTGATGCGATCTTTGAGGGGTTTGACTATATAGCACGACGTCAGATGTCAAGCGAGATCAACAGGGCGAAGACGTGCTACTTTAAGAGAAATGACAATCCCCATTTTGCGGAGAACCCTTGTTGAATTCCCCGCCGACTTCTTCCACACTACACCCACTATTGGGAGTTGGAGGAGACGAAGAAGAAGTCGGCTCGAGTGAAGGCCAATAAAGCGAAGGGGCAGAAATGCAACTACCGCGAGGGATCTATCAGTCAGGATCATCACAGAAGGAAGGTAAGTTTGGAATTTTCGATGTCTGAATTGAAAAGATATTAGTGCTTGTGTATTGGAGGGTCATAAAGAAATTTATGCTTATTAGTTTTGGTTATTTTTTTAAATGTATATTAATTGACAGCGAGCTGAAACTCCAGATACACCGGTTTCGTACCTTGACTCGTGGGTGGCAACGAGGATAAGGAGGACTGCTGATGGAAGGATAGAGTTTATCAACAAGGAGAACATGATTGTATACATGAGTTTCTATTTTGTACATTTTAACCTCGATAGTCTTAATAATTTTAGTTAATTCTCGATTCCGAACACAAGAGAGGTATATCAAGGATTGTACGGACTTTTACGGGACTGACCGGTCCAAATGGCCACAGTTTGACTATCCGATATGGGCAAGAGCAGTGGGAGGGCCGTACAAGAGTAGAGTGAAGGGACTCGTTAGAGACTTGGATCACGAGGCAGTTGGTGTCCATGTTCCCAAGGAGCCCAAGAAGACGCGTGTCTCCATCGCTTCGTATGTCAAAGAGAACAGTGAGCTTAGATCTCAGTTTATCGCGATGCAGCAGCAGGTTATGCAGCTTACTCAGGAGATGGCAGCCTTTCGGGCGCAGTCCCAACAGCAGTCGAACCCATTCGCCCTATACCTTCTACTCAGCCAGATCCATTCGCCCCGGGCCTTCTACTCAGCCAGGCCCATTAGCGTCTCGAGGATACGCCATGGATTTAGGGATCACTCAGGGAGAGGATGACATGCTGCACATTGACGCCATTTAGGATGAATTTCAAGTGGTGGATGCGCAAAGGGCCATGCAGGCTACCCACAGGTGTAGGGTTCCAGGTTGCCGGACTCCCGCCCGTGCATAGACAGAGACACCTAGATGACGACCTTGAGGAGGAGGATTATGGCGATGATGATGACCTCGAGGAGGAGGAGGATAAGGATGAGGATGGGTTGGAGGCACTTAGTTTTTTATTATTATTATTATTATTATTGGAATGTAATTAACTATTACTATTGTACTTATGTGGGATGGAATATTTATGGCGTTCCATTTTGTAATTACTATTGTGGCCATCAAATTAAGTGTTGAAATTGTTGCGAAGGTAAATAAATGAATTACAAGGTAATAAAAGTAAGCGTCAACAATAATATTAAAAAAAATGGCAAAATGCAATCGTTTACAAGTAATAAAACTATCAACTAATATGGATCCTCATCGGAGTCTTCGCTATCAACCGGCTCAACTAGATGTATCTCAGTATCAACAGGTGCTACCTGTTCATTGTAATTGTGGTCATAATCAGCAATGTCGACTGCTCGAGTGGGTTTGGCATCTTGTAGTATTTCGGTCTCATCAGTGGTATCTTCATTTTCACTCTCGCCCTCATCGTGCAGTGAAGTAGTGTCGATGACATATCTTGCTCGGGTAGTGCACACGGACCACCACCCCACTATCAGGCTTTCTAGTTTTTCCATATATGACCTTCTGATCTCAACCGAACATAGAGTTCTGAAGAATAGACTAATTTCAGCTAGTGGACCCCAAACAGTATCAGGGAGAAAATCTTGGAATGCAATTGGTATTAGCCGCTACATGAACACGTGACAATCGTGACTCTTCATTTGGGTAGTTTGAGTTGCGGCATCTGAACACACCTTGAGACGTTAGAAGCATACCCATCGGGAAAACGAAGGCCTCTCAACCGCTCATGAAATAGCCTTTTCTGATCTCCTTCCATCTGCACCTTCCTTCAAGAACAAATCTTTTTTGTCTGGTCAGGATTTGTAAGTCTCGTCTTGCATTAAAGTTATCTTTCGACTTATCATAGTCATCCATCACAGTGTTTTTGATGTTGTCAAAAAAATTCTTCTCACAATGCATGACATCAAGGTTATGGCGTATTAAGTTAGTTGGCAATACGGAATGTCCCAAAAAATGCTTTAACCACACCAGTTATGGGGATACCCCATAATCCAAAATGTGATATCCAGGATTTATGTCTTTTGGCAGATCATCAACAATAGTACTCATCTCAGTACCTGACCTCCTAAGAGCGAGTTCACTAAACTCTTCGTTTCCCTTGAGGAAATCTTTTTTGTTTCTCCTCCAAACATGACCGGAGGTAGAAATCGCCGATAACAGTCAAAGAATGATGTCTTTCTCCTATGCTTCAATTGGACAGGCTTTGTATTTTCCTTGCAATATGAACAAGACAATCAACCATGAGTTCTTAACTGCGAAAACATGGCATATGCCGGATAATCACTGATTGTCCACATTAGTGCGGCCCTTAATCTAAAGTTCTGCTTCAGATACCTATCATATGTGTCCACACCATTAACCCATAACTCCCTCAAGTCATCAACTAATGGGCGAAGCAACACGTTAATGTCTTCCCTGGGCTTTTGGGTCCAGATATAATCAAAATCAAAAAGATATACTCTTGACGCATGCAAAGATATGGAGGTAGATTGTAAGGAGAAACGAACACGGGCCAACAAGAATATGGAACTGATGAACTACCAAATGGAGTAAATCCATCGCTACATAGTCCTAGTCGAATGTTTCGAGTTTCAGACGCAAACTCTGGATGTACCCTGCAAAGTGTTTTCATGATTCTCCTGATGCTGGATGAATCATTTGATCATTCGAACCACTGCATTTCAAGTGCCAAGTCATATGCTCAGCAATGGCCGGAGACATGTATAGTCTCTGAAGGCGAAGTTTTATAGGGAAGTACCACAACTTTTTATGCCCGATTGGTTTCTATTTACCCATGGCATACCTCGCATCGCCGCATTCAGTATATTCGATATTTCCAAAATCTCCATAGTACAAAAAATAACTTTTTACACAAAAGTCAAAAGTTTTGTATCCAAGATCCAAATCAGACATCATCTTTTTCAACTCATATACGTTATTAGGCAACCGACTATCATCTTTCAGACTAAGGCCATCCTTGGCCAGCTGTAAAAATTTATTGCACGGGATGCACTAACATTATGAACATTATGGAAGGCAAGAAATTCTGCCACCCACTCTAATACAGGTTTACCTTTATCACTTTGCTAGCGCACCTCTGATTGCCTTAGCAATTCATAGAACTTTCTAGCCTCGGCATTCAGTTACTCTTCAATTGCATCTCTATCAACTTCAAATGCATCATATACCAATTCACTAAAAGGATTTTGTTCTTCACACTCAAAATCATCTAATATGGTCTCCTTTGAGGTCTGTCCTACCCCGGATGTCGATGGATGAAAAACATGACTAGTTTCAACATGTACCCACGTATAATACTGAGGGACAAATCCCCATCTACATAAGTGAATTGAAATTTGATCGGGGTGAAAAAATTTCTATTGTCGCATTTCTTACAAGGACATCTAGGATAATTTCATAGATCAAGATAATCTACATGACATAAAGTGAACTCCAGAAATTTTTGAACACCGTATGTGAAATACTGTTTCAAGTCACCATTATCGCATTTCGTATCATACTCCAACTTCTATCTTCATGTGAATACATTGCGCTTATATATATGCTCGAAAACTAAATAAACTAATCTAGTTTACGATCAAATATACAACATACCGTCAACGGGAAATTCAGAGTTGATGCAGGTAAATCGGTTCAGAGACTCTTCAAGGCGATGACAATGTGATTTTGATCTAAGTGAAAAAAAAGATTAATTTAAATAATTAAAACATATGATCATATAAAAAATAGTTGATAAAAACGAATAATATAAATTATGAACTAGCATTTGAAACGCACCTGCAAAATGAGATGAATTGACTTAGTAGAAGGTTGGATCTGGTATTTATAGATGTAAGGAATATTTACAAACGGATTTCCAGTTCGTAAAAGATTTTATAGTTTTAAAAACGGCCTCGCTGTTTGTAAAAAAATTTAGAAACGGGCGGCCCGTTTCGAAAAGTTTTTATAGTCTTAGAAACGACATTTTCGATTGTAAAAAAAAAGTTAAAATTTTCGTTTTTTTTTTTTTTGAAAACTTTTACAGACGGATTCGCCGTTTCTAAAAGCAAAGGAGGGAAATTCAAAAAATTGCGAAAACTTTTAAAAACGGCAAATCCGTTTCTAAAGGTTTTGGCGGGATTTCAAAATATTTTGAAAACTTTTAGAAACAGCAAATCCGTTTATAAAGGTTTTGGCGGGATTTCAAAATTTTGAAAAGTATTAAAAACGGGAAAGTCGTTTCTAATAGTCTCACTTTCATCTTTAAATACTTCTGATCTCCTTCATTTTCTCAAACATCAAACACATACATCTCTATATCAAATTCTCTCATCTTCCTTTCTTTTCTTAATTATATGTGTATAAGTTTATAATTATCTTACTTTTGTAGTAGTATACTATTAATTAATTATGGATTTAGTTTATAACTTATTGTGTATTGTTTTTTAATTTTGTCAAAAAAAGTTTAGATTATATTTATTATAACATAATTAATACTTATATATAACTTATACCATGTTATCATTGTTATGAAACAAATAATGTTGGTAATTAAGAGTAATTGTCGCAAAAATGTGTCACTATTAATCAACAAATTAATATTGTTAATGACTTAATAATATTGGAAGATTTTTTGCCAATTTTTTTATTTTTTTATTTTTCTGACATTACTAGAGACGGCAGCCCGTCTCTTATACTTGAAAACGGGTTGCCATTTTTCAAGTATTAGAGACGGGCAGCTCGTCTCTAACAATCCTGCCCGTATTTCAAGTATTAGAGACGGGCAGTTCGTCTCTAATACGTGCAATCAATTTTGGAATTTTATTTTTTGTAAAAGCGGCTTTACCGTTTCTAATAGTCTAGGGGTAATTTTGGAATTTTGTTTTTTAAATACGGCTTGCCATTTGTAAAGGTCGTTAGTTTTACAAACGGTTTGCCAGTTTGTAGTATAAGTCACTTATTAGAAACGGGCAAGCCGTTTGTAATAGGTTTGTGGTTTTAGAAACGGCCCGACCGTTTTTAAAAGTAGTGACGGGAATGTTTTCCCGTCTCTAATAGTCATTAGTGACTATGGCAGTAGTGACCAGCAATAAAAACGGCCGTTTCTATTGATCTTAAGAAACGGCTTTTTGGGCATTAGAAACGAATTTAGCCGTTTCTAATGCCTGTTTTTTTTGTAGTGGTCATACAATAATTCGATACAATATGCATGTTGATGTATTTCTTGTCAACATATGTGATTTAGAGATATAATTATGTTTTATACAATCCTTTCATTTCGTATGATTCTGTTTTTTCATTTACATGTAAAAGTTTACGATCAATAGATGATTATCATTTTGATCAATATCTGTCAACACGTGTGAATGATCAATACTAGTAAAATCAATGTGAAATATTTACAAGTATAAAAAATAAGCAAATGGAGTGAAACATCAACTAATCATAACCAAGAGAAAAAAAAAAAGGTCGTTCCGTTTTTATAATCTTATCACTCAACAATAAGCTTCCAAAAAATTTCAAATAATTAAGGAAAATCTATAAAGAAAACTTTGGTTATAAAGTTGCTAACGGAATGAACAAACATCATTATCTATATAAAAGGAATATGCTTTATTTTAATATTAAAAACATTTAAAACATTATATGCAAATTATTAAATATATTATATACGAGTTGTGAACGGAATTTTCATTTTGCCGAAAATTATGTAACTGTTCTCGCATTTTGTTTTAACGGTCAACGCACAAAAGTAGGAAAAATTATTAGGTACAGCCGTTGTATGGTGACATGATACAACTAAATTAGATTGAGATTAATACTATTTCTAAATTATAGGGAAGTAACTTCTTCACACTTCATCTCAACCATGCATTTATATAAATAACCGACTTGCTGCACCACCTCATCGTACGGTCGTTGCACCTAATAATCTCTCCAAAAGTAGAGGCGGAGCGAGAACAAGAGCAACCCCACGGTCCCCGCCTTTGACATATTGAGAAGCCTCTCGTAAACCCAGCAGCCCTACATCTCCTCTACTTGACTTTTGTATAATTTTTTATTTTTTTTTGATAGGAGACTTTTGTAAGATTTTGAATTTAAATTATATTGTATATGCCAAAAGAATTGTTTTACAAGACTTTTCAACTTATCCTATCACTCAGTTCTATAGAAAAAAATGACTTGTAATAAATTTATTTACTATATATATATATATATATATATATATATATATAGTATCAAATATACAAGATGATATCTTAGTAACATTTATGTGTATTATTTAATTCAACTTCTTTTTTATACTTTTACAATGTTTTGAAATGTGTATCGAATATATTATGAGAATTTGTACAAAACAAAGTTGTAGACCAGGCCACACTAGCTCAAAGATTACTTTTTTTTTTGGTGTTGCATTAATGGTAAATTAGGCAAAAAAATCTTCATTTAATTATGTTTAATTACACGTGAGATATGTTGGAACTTGGAAACGTAGATGGAAATAAATTATAGATAATTTATAGATGCATATGTGCAATATTTCTATATATATTTGGGACGTAACACATCCCTTATTACTGTTTGTAGCTAGCTTATAGGAGATTTTCCTTTATAATTATTAGATATAATTATGCAACTTCTTTGTTTCTGTTAGATTTTTAAATTATATTTAGTACATTGCTCTGTAACATTTGTGTCTTTATGATACATTGTTAATTGGATAATGAACTAAATATATGTATGTGTTTGAGAAAATATATCTCATGTTTGAAGTTTTGTCCTCTAGTATAACTTATATTTTTGGTCCCACTTCTAATGGAAGGGGATATATGCTGAAAACTAAAACCAAGTTGGCGCATTTTGCTATGAAGCAGTGAAACTTCAGGAAAAATGGGCGAAAACTTACATAAGCCCAAGTTTATAAGCATCAATATCCAGAACTGAATTTTTTATGGCTTCTTCTATGCTTCGACCCCCGTCTCATAATGATATTTTAAGTTTTTAACTAATAAGTATCGAGTGCATAAACTCATTTATTAATTATCGACCTTGGCAAGTCCAATTTCACTTCAAATTTGTATGTTCAACTTTGGGGGATAGTCTTAATTGTGATAAAATGACACCAAGTTGAAAATAAATGCAACTAATAATTCGAGACGAAGATAATTTACATGAAGAAAAAAAAAACCAAACAAATTTGGGCTAGAAACTAGGGGAAAAAATGACTATGAAAAAAGAATGAATAATTGCATCTCTTTACCTAAAGAAAAAATAACACGTCTTCCTATTTTTTCTTAAACACAAAACTCATGACAAAATTTGTCCCTTCAATTTTTTGCTTACTGCAGTTTGCGTGTGAGATTTTGGGGGTCCCGTGAGATTGCTACTAGCTAGGATGATTTTCTTGTTTGCGAGTGATGGCATTGGGGCACGTCTAATTATTGATAGGGGGTCTGATAATTGACTACCTCTTTTTTCCTCATACAGAGCAATTTATTTCCCAACCACTGGATTTATCAAAGTGGTCATAGTCGCACTTGTTCCACCGACATAAACAACTATATGTGGTGGATGAATGGTGCATTACTTTCACATATGATATGATGAGGTTTGACTTTTGGGTATCACTAGCTAGTTTAATTTCTTGTACTTGAGAAACTTATAATAAGAAAAAATTAAAATTAAAATGAAAACTTTGTTTTAGTGAATAATGTCCCGGAGCCAAATAATTTAACTAGCAATCGAAAATGATTAGTTAATGCTATTTTATTCAAGTCAATTAATTGATTGTTTGTTTAACAAAAAAAAAAAGTAATTTGATTTTTTTAATATCAATATCCAATGGCGTGATGTAAGTGCAACACATAAATAAATCCTATTCGAAAAGTCAGTATCCCACGTATAATTATATGATTTAGCTGTTGAAACTTCTCAGAACACTAACCATTAACGGAACGTTAATATAAAACGATATAAACGTTTGACAGCTGAGCTTTCAATTAATATTGCACCTATAAAGACATTATAATTGATTTATAATAAATATTGGTCTAAAAAAAATGATCTATAATGGGCGCCCACTCTGATTTTTCTTGCTATTATGTCACTCACCATCACCAGCTGTCACGTGTCTCATGACAAGAAGCTCATTAGACATAATTGACAATTGCCAAAAAATCAATATCGTATGCATAATTTGTTGCGTTTAATTATTCGATACATTTTACTTTAACGCGATCGTAATTGTATTTAATAGGTTCTTAACCTTATATTACGCATGGCAGTTCATAGAGATCTCAGACGTGTCGTCGGATAATAACTATAAAATTTAAGTTTATGGGCAATACGATTGTGATGGTATCACATTAAAATAAGTGGCAATATTAAGTATACGATGATGAGGTAAATATTGTACGAGGTGGTCGATTACCTTAAACATCCATTTAGAGGTGAGCTAAGATAAAAACTCGACTGAACGAAGCTCAGGGTCGTACGTCAAAGAAGTTCGAGCCAAGCAAATCGCAGCTCGTGTTCCTACATGGGGAAGGGCTCGAACCCTGCGGAAACCTCGAGCTCGTGAGTAAGCCAGAAGCCGAGCCTCGAAGCTTACGAGCCTCGACGGTACGAGTTTAGTATATTTACGCCTGGAACGAGGTCTATATACGAAGGCAACGAGGTTAGACTAAACGAAGAGGAACTAACGACAAAACTCTAAGATAGTCGTTATCGACGGTCATAAATACGGAGGAGCTTAGCGTGAAGCAGATAGCACAGAAGTTATGGAGATCACGTGACTACGAGGGTTGAACCAGCTGACTAGGCACCCTCGTGGGATCATAAATGCCCTGTCGGACATGACACCTGTCTCGCCTTTAAATGTTTTGTCGGACGTAACACCTGGCAGCAAAGTGCCACCTACGCGGTTTTACCCATCTATAAATAATCCTCAACCGGCAGAAGTAGGAGGCTAGTGCGAAAACAAGAGTACGGCCCCTATCAAGCCTAAACGACCCGTAATCTGGACTATATACCCACCAAGCTGCTTACGAGGTGTGCTTCGTAGCCAGCCTTCGAGCCCAGGAAGCTAGTGTTTCGAGCCGTAATCTAGTTGTACGAGGGCTTAACCCATGTTTACCAAACCTTCCTTATCATACGACAATGTTTTAAAAGGCGTTGATGTAATACGGGTCGTTTCGTGGACCTTGAAGCGGGGCATAAACCCCTAGCCGTTGGGCGTAAAGTCTCACAAATTCCAATATTTAATTTATTCAAAATATATATTTTATGATATAAAGTAGAGATTAAAATAAGGAATATAAAGAATAAGTTAAGATATTCTTGAAATAAATTAGAAGAAATATTTGTGCCAATATAAAGTTAGAAAAATTTATTAAAAAAAACTATTTTATTTCAAATATTGTATAAGTTTCAAATCAACTCATCTCCAGAAAATACTACTTAAATAATGAAAAAGAAACCCAAAAATTAATGATCATAAAACTAATTTAAAAAGGAAGACAATTTTCAGTTTAGAGAATAATTTAGCAAGAATGTCAAATATGTTTCAACTTCTAATAGACTTGTTAGTTTCTGTCAATTATATAATTTGAAGGCAAAGTAAAGAGGAAAAATTATAAACAATTGAACGAAATCAACTTTATTTGTAAAGAGGAAAAACTATAAACAATTGAACGAAATCAACTTTATTTGTTATCCTTTTCGGGGCGTAAACACAACAGCTTGTGGCGGAATAGGCGTCGTTTCTGCCTCTGGGCGTAAGCCCTATAAAGATTAAGGCCGGAAGGATTGCCTCAAAGCATTTTGAGGTCAAAAAACACCCCGACCGAGCCCCGGTGCAAGTTTTAAAAACGGTGGTATATAAAGAAATAAGTTTTAATGCATAAATCGATTGTGGTCATAAAGTTTTTTATAGGCTTGAACTTGACTTATGTAATTATTTTTCGATGTTTTTGGTTATGAAATATATAAATTTCAGTTTAGACCAAGTGTGTATATGACTCCAGTTGTTTTGTACATTAAAACTTGTTGTTGCATTTATATTCATGCATTAAGCAGCTATTGATTTTTATTTTGCGAAAATATTAGTGATATCTTTTGAAATATGATATAATATTCAAAATTTATTTAAGGCTTCAGTATTACTAGTAATAGCGTTGCCATGCGAGTAGGAAAGATATTCATTTTGCATAGAGATCTTTTTAGTCCTTTATCAAGTTTTTAAGATAATATTTATGATATTAATAAGTCATCCCGAAAATTAGTAGATTGATTCATTATGTATGTCATGATATTTTACAAAAGAATTACAATGTCAAATCAAATCTCGTGATATATATCAAGAGTCCAAGACCATATACTTTTACTTTTATATTTAATATTTTGATATAATAAGCCATTATACTCCAAACTCCAAAAGAACAGTTGGTGATATAAAATAAAGGAATATTGGAAAGTAACAAACTACTTTGTAACTAAGGAATTCTTTTGGTGACGCTGCACTCGGTGCCATAACCATTCATGCGGATTCTATTATATTATTATAATATTAATATCGACAAATAAGAATTAAAGTCAATTGCAATCTAATCGAAACTGCACATTTGTTGATTCTGTTTGCATCCAATCACAAGCCTAACAACTTTACTCGTGTTTCATTCTTCGCCAACCATCACCAAAAATGCTCTTATTCGGTGAGGTGCGAGTGCGACAAAGCTAACTATAAAATAAAATATTTGTCCAAGTAAAGAGGTCCATGCCATAAAATGTCTCATCTACCCCCTTTTTTTGTCGAGTTTATCGCATTCAATTTCCAAAAAAGCGGGCATAAAATTGCAGAATGTTAATAGGGCCAGGTCTTTTTTGTTTTGCATGTATTGAGTGAAATAACCAGTGTTAATATAACCGGACCGGGCCGGTCCGGCCACTAGGGCACCGGTTCGCAATTTTGACCGGTTTAACCAGCCGACCGGCGGTCCGGCCGGCCGGACCAGTCAAACCGGCAGGGTCCGGTTCGCGGTCCAGCCGGCCAGACTGGCCGGACCGGTCCGGTTCTAATAACACTGGAAATAACAAATAATACCAATATCAAGATATTGTTATCAATTTTCAGTATATTAAATATGCCGAAAAGATTTATGAAAAAGAAATATGGCGAAAAGCTAATTGATGGTTTCAAACAACTAAATGTGCATGGATGTTTGTTTTATAGTGACGACCTAGGCCCATACCTTGGTTGGGGATAGATTTTATTATTGCCACCGTTGAACCCATTACTCGGATAGTTACACAAAACTCACTGACTATGGATTACTCATTATAGGGTTTTTGGCCTTGTGTTGTACAATACAGGCAAGAACCCCTGTAAAATAAAAAGAAGTAAGAAACCCTCATGTGTATTATCATACATAGCAAATCATCCCCTTTTGTAGGAAAGTGGGTTACACTTGTCACACGTAAGAATTGTCATTGATATTTGCTTATAAAATGACTTGCAACCAGTGTTTTTAAAACCGGCCCGGCCCGGCCGGTCGAACCGGTCGGACCGGGACCCGGTCCCTTGTCCGTCCACTGGTTTTGACCGGTTGAACCGGTTCAGGCACCGGTTGAACCGGTTTAACCGGTAAAACCAGTGAACCGGTGCCTTGCCGGTTCAAAGCACCGGTTCGGTTTTAAAAACACTGCTTGCAACCCTTGTACTTAAATATTCAATAGCTAAAAAAACCTCAAGTTATACTTAATAGACAAATAACCCCCAAATATTTTATTTTTAATAGAAACAAACACTTTCAAAAAGAAAAAGTGCCAAACTACCCCCATTTTTTTTTGAAATAATAGCATAATTACCCCTTTACAATTTTCATGTACTTTAAATGCATTCTATAAATGTTATTTTCATATATTCTTAAGAGTTTATTGACAAAATCTCATATAGTAACTTACAGTTAAATAAATTACAAGTTAAAACAACTCTTAAACATAGATCATATGTTCAGTTGAAAAAATCTATCGAAAAATAACTCTTCAGATATAATTGACATATTTCACGACAAAATGTTACAAAAAAGATAATTTATATCAATCTTAAAATGCATTAAAAAGTTAAATACATAATAAAAGACATCTTTTGAAACCAAGTATTTTTTGGGGAAAAACATTACATCTTAATGCACCATATTTATAAATGAAACATAATTCCAAAACAAATAATAAAAGTATAAAATTTTGACACTAAAACATGTCAAATGTCAACTTCAAACTTCATCAAAATAAGTTGTTACATTGCAAGTATACCTAAGTTCAAATGATTTATATCCAAATGTTTAAGTTGGAAGCATTAAACATTAGTTACAGTATCGACATCACAAAAATATCAACATCAAGAACAAGCATGTCTACACCTTGTTTTGAAACTTTTGTTTGCTCTAGATGCAGCTGAGACAAGAGTTCTCAGAATTTGGTGCTTAGCTTGAATACTTCCTTCCTCAGATTGTGATGTTAAGCTTGAAATTTTCTGATGTTTGAACTATTTCCCAGAAACATATTAATTCAAGTTAATGTATTAACTTATTGTAAGGGAGGAAAAAAGAGAAAGGGCGGAAGTGACCAAGAAAAATAAAACATGAAGGGGCATGAAATAGCTCAAAACATATGTAACTTTCATAATGTGTTAATAGAGTAAATGAAACAAAATTTCATCACAATGTCATGAATATGGCTAATTCACCTCATATTGGATCAAATTAAAAATATACGGTTAGAGGTAATAAGAACTAGGAAACATATAACAACCTGAAATAAAAAAGTTAAGAAAAAATTGAATGGTAGAATTATTTTTGCCTAGTAGTCGCCTTCAATTTTGTGAAGTCGTTGCAATCGATAGTTATAATATCCCTAAGATTTATACAATTTATGCTTGCAATCGATTTGAAGAAGCTCTGGTCATTAATGGAGGTTAAAAGAAGAAAGAATGTCTTGCAAATGGAGAAGAAAATCAACACTAAATTAGGGTTTGTGTTTGAATTGTGTAACAAGTTCAAAGAGAAAAGAAGAAAGAAATTAATTGCTTAGGGTCAAATCAGTCTTTTTAGAACAAAATATATGTAAAAACATAAAAATGGGGCAGTGAGCCAAGTTTTGAGAACATAGTGTGATTTTTTGCCCCTTGTTTTCACATGGGGTTTTATTCATGTTTTACATAACACAAGGGAGTTTTTCGCTAGTGGCTCCTCATTTTATAGTAGCACAATTATATGTTTGTATTTAATTGTATTACACGGACGCATGACCAGGGGCGTATTCAGGAATTTTTTCTGCAGGGGGCTTGTGAAGTTAAAAGCATACCACCAATACAAGAATTAAAAATATATTTTGTAGACTAAGTAATACATCATAGTTTAATATAAAAGTAAATTAGATAGTAAAAACTCACATCAAACAATAGTAGAAAAATATTACACAACAAATTTATACTAAACAACACAAGAAAAGAACTCAAGAGGTGGAATTATATAAATTATAACTTTTCAAATACTTTTTGAGAACTTCTTGAGAGGCAGCACCATAATTAGTAGGACCATACATTAAATAAGAATTTCAAACTTTTAGTTTACATTTTTCCTTATTTGTAGCAAGTGAATTAATTAATTTTCAAAGGGGTGTGTTAAATTTTAAAGCTAGTGAGGATCTATGGTAACTTGGAGATATATATATATATATATATATATATATATATATATATATATATATATATATATATATATATATATATATATATAAATCTTGTGCATGACCATGTAGTACATCCATCGGCCTTCTTTAAAAGATTCAGACTCGACTGTGAAACTTCAAGGCAGTCATGTCCACTTTTGCCTCTATAAAAGTTACCAAGACAACATTGGGCCAAACTTGGACCCTTGACAGAACTTCAAGAACGATATTGTATGTGACAACCTACCAGTTATGGGACACTTGTCTCTCCTTAATGCAACTAATTTTAGTGTTACTCGAATTTCACATTCTATTAATCTTATGTACTAAAACTATTATTCCATGTTAAATAGATATATGACTTCGGTCTTATCTAGAAAAAAGAAGAACTCGAGTGATGAAGCTAAAGTCTTATTCCCATGGATCAATGTTTCAAGACTTTTTTTATATATTGCGAAAAATTCTAAAATTGTTATTGTAGTAGATGTAGAAATATCGTGTGTGTTTTTTCCTTAGAATCAAAAATAGAAACGCTTATGAGCTTTTCGTGGAAAAGAAAAGAAACTTTGATCCATGCTTATTCAATCTACTTTCCCCTATTCCATCTTGTTTTGAAATATGATTAACATATTTATAGAATTAATACTAAATCTAAGGATAAATTTGGAAAACTCAACTGCTTATTGAACGTCAAAAGTAAAGCAGAACCTTATGAATAGCAACCTTATATTATGTATATGAAAAGGAAAATGGTCTCAATGATTATAATTAGCTTCTAACTTATCAAAAAGTATCGTACTAACTACTCTTAATAAAGTTTATATTCTTCGTTGAACAAAGGACCATAGCAGTCACTTATTCGGTATTTTTTCCTGAGAATTACGGTTTTCCATTTTGATTGACATTATAAATTCTTTTCACCCAATATCTTTTTGCATATAAGAGATCAGTTAGTTGTTGATACGTTTATCTATACTAATATATAAAGAAAGAGGTATTTGTGACATCAAGTTTTTAATTCCCAAGTTTACCTTATAATTTATGTTCCACTATATATAACATCTTATTATTAATTCTCCGATTTAGCCCTACAATTTAAGTTAGATGAAATTAACTATATCATCTACTAAGAAGTATGATTTTTTCTTTAGTATGATTTAGTTTCCCTACAATTCATATCCTTCCAATTAAAATTAATTTTCTTTCCATTTTACTCTAATTATAATGATTCACTCTCCCACTAATTCAAACTATTTTCATATAGGCAAATTTTTTTTCTTGTCTTTTTTTTCTCTTCTTCCAGATTTTATTTTTTTTCTTCACATTTCAATATAAACAAATAGTACTTTAGCATATAAAAAATTAATGTGCAGGGCTCCGCGTGTCCCAATTTCTAGTAGCTTTAAAAGCAAAAGTCGTGAAACTTTCGGTCTAGATATATATTAAGATTATATAAAATTACAAAAATTATAAAATTCAAACTTCAAACAATGAACTTAAAAACTATTTTAAGCTTTGCTTCTACCAATCAAAAAGTGAAACTTTGCGATACACATTTTGTAAAAAAATATTTTGAAATTTTTATTCACGAGCTAAATAGTCAAAAGATATCTAGATACATCTCGTAAAAAGAAAAGTCACTTTGACTTCTGAATTCTGCTGCTTAACTCAGGTGATGAGGTGAATTTAATTCAATATTTATATATATAAAAACTCAATATAAAAAATAATAAAAACAAAAGATACTAATTAAAGTCCCTTCTATAAAAACTGGTACACTTCATTGACACCACCATTGCTCAAAAATTACAGCAGAAGAAGACGAGAAGAAAAACAAGAGAGACATAAATTTTTTTTTTTTCTGTCTCTATATTTATTTATATATCTCCCGCCTATTTTTTCATTGTGTACACACACAACTGATTTGACCTATATCCTCATCGAATAACAGGTACAAATCGCAATTTATATCCTCTCTCTCTCTCTCTCTCTTTTTTTTTTTTTTACATTTTTGTGCATATACTGTAATTCTGTGTTGGCAATTTTGATTCTGTCAGTTTAATAAAGTTCATATTCTAATTTGGAGAAAAATATTGGTCCTAATTATAGATTTTGCGCCAATTCCGCAAAATTCGTAAACCCTAGCACGCATTGTGTGGGTTTATATTCGGTAAACGTGATCGAGCTGACAATTTGCTGCATATTTATGCTTTGATTGAGTTTATATTTGGTAAATGTGATCGAGCTGACAATTTATTTGCTAGTATTCAAAGCATGTTTGAGCTACGGATATTTTTATCTATTGATTCTGTGTGTTTTAAATAAGGAAAAGTGATTATGCGATTTTCCAATTTTAAAATAGTATAGAATCTGTTTTTTGTTATCTTAATAAGGTTTGATTCCTCTAGAAAAATTCCTTTGGCTTATTTTATTCTGTTATATTAATTTCCTTGTGCATGACGATTGCTCACGATTTTTAAACTAAGTCAATGCCATTCTTTAGTTTGAAACTTGCTTTTGTGGAATAAATTCCTCTTGGTATAAATTAGTTGTCTTAGATTGTGAAACTGATTTACTTGGAGAATTTATTGGTTTGGTTAGTTGTGTTTTCTTTTGCTGTTTTTTTTGTTGCTTATGTGATTTATTGAAGTTGTAGTTTGTTATTTAATTGCATTGAAGAGAGGGGAGGAGAGGTTGAGGTTGATTTATATATTGGTCTTATCTGTTTGTTATGTCGAGTAAATGGTTTCTTGGGGTTATAAGGTTTTGTCGTTTTTCGTGTATGTGGATTATTTGTGTTGTGGGGGTAGTTGTGTGTGTGTGTGTGATTGTGTTGATTGTTGGTGTTGTTTTTTGGTTAGAGATTTGATCTGGGCTTTGTGTTTTGGGTTATCAGAGACTGGATCCGAAGGAGAAAAGGAAAATTTATGGAGGGCGACGCAGGAAGAGGTTCGGAATGCCAGAAGACTATGGATGGGAGGGAGAATAACGGCAATGGTTCTGGCAAGGCCGTGATCCCCTCTTGTTGCTTGAAAGCTATGGCGTCTCAGCCTGAGCTCGATGCCAAATGCCACTCTACAGTTGTTTCTGGATGGTTCTCCGAACCTCAGTCATCCTCTGGTATAACTACGGAGTTATTTTCTGTTAATTTTTTTATTTTCTTCTATGGAGGTGTGGTGCATGTGGTAACGTCTTTAGGTGTTTTTTTTTTTTAACTATAGTTTCTTGTAATTCTTTGCCACAGTTTTTTTACCACCTTTTTATATAGTGTAGCTGACTAATTGCTCTCTGATATTCACAGATAAAACTGGCAAACTAGTGTATTTCAACAATCCAATGTGGCCAGGTATATGCTTTCTGCTAACTTGCCTTGTTAAGTGGTAGACTAATACTTTGATTAAGATTTATGCCCTTAAATCTCTGTATTGGTGTAAAAATTGACGGTTTGCTTCCAACACAATTGATGTGAACTTTTCAAAGGCATAATGATGTCTTGAGGGAATTTTGGGATGTGTAGGATCATGTCAATCTGTTTGTTAATTCTATGTGATTGTTTGAATTATACACTTCTTATTTTGCGTTGAGATATATAGTGCAAATTTTCAGATGGAAATGATTGAAATTAGTTCGTAACTAGTATACTAAAGTAAGCATCAGATGCTGATATGTAGTTTAACGTAGTGATTAAAAGAAAAAAAGTTGTTTTATTCAATTGATAATAGGAGTAGATATTTATTCAAGTGATTTTAAAAAAAAAAAAATAACTTAAAGATCAAAATAGTCTATATGTGATTCTTGTATTGCCAAGAATAATGTTGTAATGCAACCAAAGGGCTTGTAGCTTTATGTTTATAAAGATTGTTATTAAGTAAATCACATTTTTCATGATTGAAATGGTTCTGAAATACGATATCGAGCTGGAGGGAAGAAAATATTAGTATGTCTATCTGCTCATAGATCCTGCATCTTAGCATGTTTTAATACCTTATCAAGCTTAACACTACAATATCAATATCTCATGGTCTGTCTATCTGCTCGCAGGAGAAGCACATTCGTTGAAGGTCGAAAATATTTTGTTCCGCGAAAAGTCATTGTACCAAGAGGTTCTGGTTTTCCAGGTTAAACATCTTTATCTATGAACTAATGTACAGTTACCATAGTGCACTTGTCCTCCCCCCTGTTTGTTCGGGCCTTTACACGTGCATTTGGACATTCTTTTCTTACGTTACAGTCCTCGGCATATGGGAAAGTACTTGTGCTAGACGGTATTGTTCAGTTGACAGAGAAGGATGAATGTGCTTATCAGGAAATGATAGCCCATCTCCCCCTTTGTTCCATTGAATCCCCCAGAAAGGTATTTCTGGATAACTATTCATTGCTTCAGAAATCTATTTTGAAGGAAACGTATCATGTACCATGCTTTTCTCTTTTTATTTATCTGTAGACTTTAAAGAAACTGTTTTATGCCCTGTTGATTTTTGTTTCTTTATTGATGCTACGTTTTACAATTAGTTTCCTGTTCTTTACTTCTTTTCCTGGCTAAACTTTTGCATAAATACTGGATTTTCTCTAGCCATGCCAGTTCTAAGAGGTTTTTTCTGGATATGATGTTATTTCTGATTGCGCCAAACTGACTTATTTAAGTATCACTCTGTTATATGTTCTCTGACGATGTATATTAATTGGATTTAGAAATTCTGATACCACGTGCAGAAGTTTTGGCTTATGAATGTTTTTTGTCCATTGCTCTTCGATACTCTGATGTAACTTGTAGTGCTAGCATCTCAGAGATGCTGTACAAATGATTTTAATTGCTTAAACTTGTCCAAGATGATTACTTTTATGTATGCATTAAAAATATAAACTAAAGATCTACCAGTACCTTCTTTGGACCTAAGAATTCTGGATTTTTTTTTCTGTGTTTTCTTATTTGGGGTAAGTTTCTATTCCTCCTTCGCTGTTATGAAGTTTTTGTGCTCATTTGCAGGTTCTTGTTGTTGGTGGTGGTGATGGCGGAGTGCTTCGTGAAATTTCCCGTCATAGCTCTGTGGAGTTGATTGATATTTGTGAGATAGATCAAATGGTCATAGATGTGAGTGTTTGCTCTTCTGCTGTAGTTTTTGGTTGCTTTTCCATTTTATGCTCTTCTAATGGGTACCATATTACAGGTGAGCAAGAAATTCTTTCCAGAGTTAGCTGTCGGTTTTGAGGACCCTCGTGTAAACCTTCATGTTGGTGATGGTATGCATAAAGTCTCTTACCATTTCTTCAGAATGTTGTGCAATTATTAAGGGTTTCATAAAAAAGGTTGACAGTTGTGGTTGGAAACTGAGATCTTAATTTTCCGTTTTCTCTTTGATTTTACGTTTATTTTTAGAGTGCTGTATGGTTGTTCCTTGAGTATTGTTTTCCACTTTATTTTCATGGAGTTCTAATTTACTTGTTTGTGCACTGTATCAATATCATGATCTGTATGACGTAAGCCCCAAAACCTTTGAATGCAACTCTCTCACTCAAACCCAAGCACAAACTGGTACTAGGATTTGCAATTGAGCATGTTGGCGTGTATGCATATACCAGTCTTTACTTCCTTCCACATGTGACAATTTTGTTTTCTTACACAGAATGCCTGATACTTTGTTGTACTCTGTGAAATTGGTGTATCTAAATTCCCAATTGCCGCCAATTAATATCATGGTTTCTATATCTTTCTGAATTTGACAGCTATTGATTTTTTAAGGCATGCACCTGCGGGAAAGTATGATGCAGTGATTGTTGATTCGTCAGACCCTGTGGGTATGTATACTGATATACACACTGCAACTTTTTATGATGATATATTTTCTCTCGTTGTAAACATTTATATGGCATATTGTATTGCTTGTCTCGTTCTTCCCTCTTTCCTATTATTTGAGATTATTGTCCTTGGATTTTGCTGATGGACTCTTCTTATTCCTGATATCCACATAAATATACGATCTTGCCAGTGGCTATTATCATGTTTTATGTACTTTTGGTTAATTTGATTGTAAGTTTTTCCGATGTAAAATGACATTGTCATATAATCTAGAGGTCTGGTGACCGTATTACAGTTCCCTTTTTCACCATTCCTTTTCCATTTCAGATTACTTCCCCAAAGACGTGATAATTTTTCTTATTGCATTTTTGGGTACTTTCTCAGGTCCAGCTCAAGAGCTTGTAGAGAAACCATTTTTTGAGACGATAGCCAGGGCACTGAGGCCCGGCGGTGTTCTATGCAATATGGCTGAGAGTATGTGGCTCCATACACATTTGATTGAAGATATGATTTCCATTTGTTGTCAAGTATTCAAAGGTTCTGTTCGTTATGCCTGGGCTAATGTTCCTACTTATCCAAGGTGATGTTTTGGCGTAAATCTGCTGAATAGGTGGTAGTCGAGTTAGATTTTCCTACTTAAATTCCTCAACATTTATTGGATCTTTTGACTTGTGAAGTGTCTTCTTGGTATATGATGCATTACTTTATAAGAGCCGAGTAGTTGGCTGAAGATCATGTATTCAGTTTTCTAAATTGAAATTCTAGTAAACTCATATAAGTTTGGTTATAAAGCTGTTGATTTGTTTTTTTATAATTTATGTTTCTGGTACTACAGTGGCATCATAGGATTTCTGTTATGCTCAACTGAGGGGGGGCCGCCCGTTGATTTTGTGCACCCTATCAACCCAATTGAGAAAATGGAAGGTGCTCTCAAGTATAGAAGGGAGCTCAGGTTCTATAACTCCGAGGTAAAATCTTTTTACCTTTCAATACATACGGATGTTTACTGATCAGTTTCTGCTATAGTGACCTTGACATTATGATATCAACTCCAAGTGGTAACATATTGTGTGGTTGACAGATTCATAGAGCCGCGTTTGCATTACCGAATTTTTTGAAGAGGGAGGTTGAAGCTCTCCGTAAGTTCTCAACTTCGGTGAAGGCAGTTCACGTATAGTAGTTGATATTTTATTTTTGCCTCCTATGAGTACTTGGGAGAGGATTGATGATGATTATTGCTACACCATTACATGTAATTGGTGTTATATGCCAGAATAATCGGTTAATACAGTTTTCTTAATGGAATTTGGTTTCAGCTGTGATGATTGATGACCTGTTACTCGTTATTATTAGCTATTTTCTAGAGTTTAATAACTGATGTTCTCAAGTATTTGAGACATTGACAAGAATTTTAATCATCTAGTTATGTACCAACAATTGTCACTTAGTTGGTGTTGGGGCATTCTAGAAAATTTTGATTGTTGTTCAAGTGAAAAGCAACGTCTACATATTCAGCTCTAACTATGAAAGTTGACACTCCAATTGTTCGTATAAATTTGGTACCACTGTGTAGAAAAGAGGAATTTTTTAATTCTTAAATGTATACCATGTATATAATTAGTCCTCTAATGTGTATTTGCAATTTTTTAGTCCCATATTGTGAATAAAATCTAGAATTAGTTTATTTTGGCCGGAATTCACTATTTTTCGCCGGAAAAAGCACGTGACGATAACTTATTGATCCAACAATGTATCTTAAAGGGTTATGTACTTTCTATTTCTTTTGCAGTCTAATTCGACCACTTCTTCAAATGGACAATAAGATTTAGTCCATTAAAATTGACTTTATTGGTTACAGAAATTGGACCGCTTCCTCGAATAGACAATAAGATTTGGTCCAACAAAATTAGCTTTTTTGGTTACAAAAATGATGGGGCTTTTGTTCTACCCAAAAAAAGATTTTGATTCTTTAGCTTGCTTTTTTATGACTTGTATCTTTTTTTTTTGGGAGAATTACACAAACACCCCCTGAGATATGGGCTAATTACACAGACACCCCCTCATGTTTGGGAAATTACACAAACACCCCCTGTGATAAAAAAAAATTTCGCAATTTGTTATGTTTTGCTGAATTTAAATTTCCGTCTCTCGTTTATATTGTAAAATCAATGAAAAATAAACTAAAATTGCTAAAACGATAGAAAATAAGTCTCATTTATTCTGTTTTAGAAAATAAAAAAAACATTAAAAATAAGGTATATTTCGAAAGATTTTGTAAGTTAGTCATCACATCATTATTGAAATTTTGATCCAACACCATAAGTGTGTATATTCGATTAAAAAAACACACTACAAAGGGTGTTTGTGTAATGAGATGCATACTATAGGGGGTGTTTGTGTAATTTCTCAAACATGAGGGGGTGTCTGTGTAATTAGCCCATACCTCAGGGGGTGTTTGTGTAATTCTCCCTTTTTTTTTTGATAAGAGACTTGTATCTACTTTTCTCTTATAACTTATTGTTTGAGTTGTAGTTTTTGATAACCCTAAGATGCCCTTCCCCCTGTGTTGATTAGCCTTTGTCGTTGGTCGAATTCTTTTAATTGGTAATAGTCCTTTAATAGAGTATGGTATGCCAAGTGCTAATTGCTAAGGTGTGTTTTTTACAGGAAAAAAGGAAAATCTTAGCTCACTTCCTCCAACTCTACAATTAGATTAGTTATGTCTCCAAACCTTTCTTTTCACTTGCAAATTGTTTACATGGTAATTTTCATCCACCTCCTCTAAAGTTTCATACTTTAGCATATAGCCACCTAAAGTTTTATACTTTGGCATATAGTCACCTGAAGTTTCATTCATTGGCATATAACCCCCTCAGGTTTCAATTCTTTTGCATATACCCCACTAAGGTTTAATTCTTTTACATATACCACCTTTCATCCATTAACTCTTAGTCAACTATCAAAAGTGAGGGTAAATATGTAATTTTCTTATACTTTAAAATATTAAAACTTATTTATAGTTATTAATTTGATAATTATACTAAACATAACCCATTTATTCTTATAGTCTAAACATCCAAATTAAGTATAATTTATTTTTAATCATATTGGTCCATTAAATATGCATATTTTTCTCTACCAAACCATAATATAATTTAGAGACAAATTCTTTTTATTCTATATTTTATTTTACATACATAACATATTAAATAAGATCGATATTTTAATAAAATGTCATTTAATTAATAATTATCAAAAATAGCGCATAGGAATAAATTGCTCAGAATTTCTAGTAAAAATGCTGCAAAATTTTCTATAAATATTAAAAATAAGCAAATGACCATAAGTTATAATTTTCCTAATCGTCCCAATTTTTAACTACTTAAAAAACTTCTAAAATTATTAAATATATTATTTTGTAACTAATGTAATTAAAAAAAATCATACTTAATTTAGGTATTTTTAGACTATAAGAATAAATAGATTATGTCTAAGTTAATAAAAAAATTAATAGCTACAAATTATTTTTTAATATTTAAGAGTATAAGAAAATTACATATTTACCCTTACTCTTGATAGCTGACTAAGTGTCAGTTGATGGAAGGGAGGTATATGCAAAAAAATTGAATTCTCAGGGGGGTATATGCAAAAGAATTGAAACCTCAGGGGGTATATGCCAATGAGTGAAACTTCAGGGAGATATATGTCAAAATATGAAACCTCATGGTTTTATATGCCAAAGTATGAAATCTTAGGGGAGGTGGATGAAAATTATCATTGTTTACATCAATATTATTTTTCAGTCTCACTAAAAGCTTTCTTCCAAAATAATGATAAGGTATATGAGGACTTTCTAGAGCATATGATAGAGATCGGAGGAAGAAGCATCGAGATAAATGACTACTTTTATTCAAAAATGGTTAGCTTACATTGTCACCCTTCTAAGTCGATATTGAATACCTAAAATTATCTTTCTTGGCTCAGGATAAACAAAATTTCTAAGTCCCGCCCTCGCTCCCGAGTTCACCCCTAGTTGGCAGTCTAATAATGTTACATTCGACCAACAAAGGAGAAGTACTAATGTAGGTTACGTTTATAGTAACCTTATGCTCCAAGTCATTCAAAATTTAAAATCAATAACAATAATTCCTCTTTCATGTATTTAATATCACAATTATTCGAATCAGAAGGCACAAGGCTCGTGAATTTGGTTTAAATTAGAATTACACCAAGTTGGATGGTTATGTGCCGATGTTATTGAGCATGTGGTTGCCCAATAAATTCTCACTAGGTGTGCTTTTCACAAATTTTGCTTTTACACATTTTCAGGAGGCTTCAAAAATACTCTCGTTTATAAGAAACTAGTATGGTAGACAACCAGAATTATATTTAGACACTTACTATGTTATTTATTTTTTATTAAAGCTAAAAAATAAACATGATTTATAAGTCTCGAAGTTACAAACTATATTTCCTTCTAATACCTCAAAACAAGTTTGAAGAAAAACACAAAGAAACCAATCTGAAATAGATTGTAATTCATAATTCAAACTCAACTTTAAAAACTTAAGATTCACTTCTCTAGTTCTCTTATAATTGCTAAAACTTGAAAAAGAAATAATTTCACCGCATGGCAAGGATTTAATAATAATTACACCTTAAATTAGACACTCACAAATTTGTTATAAATAGAGGTTAATTAGCTCCATGAGTGGATGAGATTCATACGATTACACAAGCAAAACGTGCCACGTCGCCATTTTCGGTGACAAAGCTGAGATTCAATTCATCACTCACTCTCTCTACTTTTAATCATCATCATCATCACGATCAAAAACAATCTCTCTCTCTCTCTCTCTCTCTCTCTCTCTAGGGTTTTCAGATTCGATATCTCAAATCCTCTATCTCTTTTCATTATCATTGATGAGAATCTGTTTTTTAATTTAATCTGACTCTTCGAATAATCAATCGGATTCGGATCTTTCGTCGGATATTTTATTCGATCGGAATCTGTTGTCAGCTGAATCTCGAAGGATTATTTATTTATTGAGAAAAAAAAGCACTCGATCTGTGTATCATTTGATTTATCTTTTTTAAGAGATATAATCGGAGTCGAGTGTAGAGTTAATCAGTTGTGATTAATTTTGTTGCAATAATGGCAGCGGATCTGCATTTCGTCCTGTGCTTTTGTGCCTTGAATAATCAGATACTCTATGTGTAAGAACTGGAAATTTTAATTATTATTTTTCCGGTTTACGTCGTTTTTTTTGTTAATATTGATTGTAAGCTGTGATATGGATGCTAGCGGTTTGATTTGATATGGATGCTAAATCATTTCGTGATTGGTAGACTTGTACATCTGATTTGAATCGAGCTCCGTTTCGAATATTGTATTTGAGGAAAAGTTTGCGCCAATCTTGATATGATTGCAGGGCTATTTGACTAGGGAGGATTCAAACCTTTTGCAATATTTTTTTCTGTATTGAAATGTAGAATGAAGAAGTTGCATGCTGTGAAACGAAAAGATTGCATGTGAATGATTTACATAGTCTGGAGAACGAGTACCTTCATACCGAAATAAAATTTGTGTTGTCATGGTATTGAATGCTAGTTAAGCTAGTTATACTCGATTTGTTTTTGGCTTCAACGATGCTTTTTGCCTGTTGTTGACTCAGTTAATGATGCCGATTTCCTCTAATCAAATATCTGCTTCTTATTTACGTTTTTCTTTTTCTTTTTGTTGTTGGAATTGGTTTCAGTAGGTCCCATTGAGATCAAGGCATCTGCTTTAGATGTTATGCAACAGTTCTTTGAGGTTTGCAAGTCTTTGGGCGGGACGTATTCGGAGATATACTGAGGTGAGGCAGTTTAGCTATACCCGTGAAGCCTTGAATGCTACTCGCAACTTAAATCGTGTCTGGGATCGTAAGTTTACAAGAACTAGAAAAATTATGGTTGATTCTGGTGCGTCTACCAAAGAACCCATGGTTGGTATATTACCCGATAAGGACAGTGGTGGCTATGTTAGCGGAGGATGGAAGAGGTGAATCAGGACTTCAACTTTGCTCCACTTCTATCAGTTTTGTTATTTAAAATGTACATATATGGAAGAATTGTCATTTACATTTTTCTGTTTTGACTGCAATGCATGGTATGAATTTGATTGTAGTTCTTGCCTTTTAATGTACGTATGATTTGAAAAAAATCAGTGGTATATCACAATGGTTAAATTCCAAGTCAAGCTGATGTTTTAAGTGTTCTTGATAGCAAAGTATTAATAGAATGGAGGAATAGTAGTAAACTAATCTGTTTTGTGAAGGTAAATGCTTTCCAACTTTTAACTATAGATACGCTACCATTATGGACCCACGCCCTCACATTCATTTATTATATTATTCTTTCCGGATATTTCTGGGGCGCAAGAATCATTTCTGCCACGGCCGTTTCTGAATGGTGTGAATAGAATTGTCTTGACAATTCTTGATTCTTTGTAATAAACGAAAACTTTTAGATTGCCCTATGGTTGAAGCCACATCATATTGAGGCTTTTATTTTATTTATCAAGAAAATGACACTTTGCCAGCTGTTAACTTGATGTTTAAAGGAATAAGAAAAGACACGCTGAAGCGAATCCTGTGAATTAATAAGAACTGCAAGGGCCATCCTGCAATATATAGCAAATATGACAAACTGTAATTACAGTTGCGTACATTTGCAGAATGTCATGTTTTGTCATCAATAAGATGCGTTTGTGGGACCTGTTCTTGCTGAGAAAACTATCTATCAGGGCTTCAGAGTTTCAACCTACCCTACCTAACTGCTGACTGAACTGATAAAGAGTTTGTTATGCTCCAGTATAGTCTATACGTGTATCAGACACGTCTGTGTATTACATATTCTGTTGTTGCACTATGGTCGCATCTTCAGTTGTTCTGTATCTGAGACAATAGTTTCTTACTCCGTTCTTTTCGGAAGTAGTCAGCCCTTAAAGCAAAGGAAAAAGCAAGTCGAACTTATGTACTGTGATCGCTGATTTTGACATTCGCTAAATTGAATTATGTATCTTATTCTGTTTTCTGCTCCTCAATCTGTTATGTTTTTTAAGCTATTTTATATATTGGATAAGTTCTGTTTATATTGTCTCGCTTAATTGTCATATTTGGAATGGTTGAAGTTACATGTAAATCCATGGCTTATTAATTTTTTCAAATGAAAACCTAATAGTTGCTTCTATGACAGTTATGTTTTTACTTACTAAAAAAATGTGTACCTTGTGTCAATTGTAATCTGAAGTCGATCTACTTTCTTTCCTTACTGGCAGTGACGATGGGCGATTAAGTTGCGGGTATTCCAGTTTTAGAGGAAAAAGGGCTAGCATGGAGGATTTTTATGACATTAAGACTTCCAAGACCGGTGGACAGTCTGTCTACCTCTTCGGGATATTTGATGGTTAGCTCTTCTCACAGCCTGCACCTTGAGGCTAAATTTGTATGTAAACAATTGAAAACTTGCTGGAGGATGCAGGTGTAATTGCCCGTAAAGGAACTGGTCATTATAAGTGTTTGCTTGTCAGGTTTTGTGCCAGTGAACGGTCATTGTTTGTTGTTGTCAATCTTACAGCGATTATTTACCTACTGGAACAATGAAGTGCAATTAGAGGAATTTAGATAGTTGATGAACTTAAAACTTCTCCTTGAGCTTGATCAAGTTCATTTATTTAGTGTACCAATTAGTTTGAAAACATAAATAAAGAAAAAAAAATTAAACTGGAGATAGTTGTACAATATCTTACAACTTTTGGAACCAGTCTGAATGGTAATACAAAGTCAGAAGCTAACTGGCAATTTTCAAGAGCTTGAGGACAGCTTGTTAAAACAGAGCATGCAGGATAGAAGTCACATGCTTCTTTTCATATTCTTTTTTAGTTAAAGTTAATATTACTTGTCTAACGAGGAAAATTGGTCGTGCAGGTCATGGTGGGTCTCGTGCTGCTGAGTACTTGAAGGAGCATCTCTTTGGGAATCTCATGAAACACTCGGAATTCATTACCAACACAAAATTGGCTATAAGTAAGTTTGGATATTTAATGCCCGTTGCTTTTTGTCAGCAATAAGTAGATATATTATGTCCTACTTGATCTTGATTCTCATTTCTTCTGATCAATCCCAATTACTTTGAACTTATGACTGTAGTGTTGTTTGTAGATGAGGGACCGACAACTTTTCCATTAGTTGTTGTAGATGCAATTGCCTTTTACAAATTATAAAAAGTAATAGGAAAAGGAAGTGGTTGATTACTTCTTTTGGATTTTTTGAGGGATAGAGGGTGGGTGATGAAACGCCAACTTCTGAGGGCTCCTCTAGACAAACTTAAATAAGGAGGGACTTGAATGAGGCTTTATGGATTATGAACATTAGATAGACATTTTAATACTTTCTAATATTTTAGAGTTAAACTCGTCACGAGTTGCTTAACATGAACCTCCACATTTATGTGATATGATTTAGTAATTCATATTTTGATCAAGATCCCAGGACGTTTGTGCGTGTCTATGCAATCAGTCTTGGTAAAGTCAGTGTAGCATTAGTTTAGGTCACAAGTTGAACTACTTCTGCAATATAATCTTCCTATATAGAGAATCTCGAAAGGGTAAAGCTAATAGAACTTTATGAAATGAAATCTGAAGAAATACTTACAAATTAGCTGGTTTTATTTCAAATATATGCTATTCCCACTAGTAATTTGTGTCTTGCAAGAATATACATTCTTCACTTGAAGTTCTGGCACGTAGAACCTGTATTATAGACTCACTATTTACACCGTCTCTGCCTATCACTAATGTGGCAACAGTGTTGCTTGTGCTACTGACCTTGTAGCATGCCACCTGCTTGAGTTTAAAGCCGACTACTGCTAAATTTCCATTTGTTCTACTATTTTTTATGCTTCTATTTTTATTAGTAATGTCCTAGTGTACCCAAATGACTAGCATAAACCACAGGTGAAACATATCAGCAGACTGATACAGACTTTTTAGAGTCTGAAAGGGACATCTTCAGAGATGATGGCTCAACAGCTTCAACGGCTATTCTTGTTGGCAATCAACTTTATGTTGCTAATGTGGGAGATTCTCGAGCTGTAATATTGAAGGCTGGAAAAGGTACTTTACTGTTGATATTGCCTTGAGCTATCCTCAACTTCTGTGAGAAGAAGAATTATGTAGTTCTTAAATGACCCTTGCCAGCCTGATGACAAAAATTGATCTCTAATCCTAACGAATGCAATTTGGTTGTTGTGTTACAATAAAACCTAATGACAGTTTGCCACACGAAGATGTGATATTTCTAATTTAATTTCATCAAATATTATTTTCTGGAACATGTGTTATTTTTATTTAACATAGGATAGTTCTCAAAGTTTTCACTTTACAAAATTGATACAGCATTACTCTTTGCAGTAAAAGATTTCTGCTCTTGAAACTAAAAACAATGTCTGCCTGAATTTTTGATAATTATTTCTTTTTCCTTTTCTTTCCTTATGGTTATTTGTTTGTATTTACTCTATTCCCAGTATAAGAATAAAATATAAGCCTAATGAATTAAAAATTGGAAAGTTCTTCGACTTCTAGAAGTAATTTTGTGTGATGTTTTTCTATAGAACATTTACTAGTTCTCCGTTTTGATTGCTGGTATTGAGTAGAAATTCCTTTCTATAAATTATCTTCATTTTATTGGTTGGCAGCAATTCCACTATCAGATGATCATAAACCAAACAGAAGTGACGAGAGGAAGAGAATTGAAAATGCTGGAGGTGTTGTGATGTGGGCAGGTATGAAACTTCTTATTTAGTAACTGATTGATAACAATGTATGTCAGAGTCCCTTCTTTGCTGTAAGTCTGACACCACCCTGTTTAATTTTCTCCCTTCTTTTTTTTAGTCACATTCTGGGGTCTTGATTTGACCGGTAATTCAAAATATAAAAAAAGTTTACTCTGATTAGAGAGAAGAAAGAAAGATCATGCAACCTCGAAAACTTGTGTTTCATATAAGAAGCAATCAAGTTGCATAAGTTTTAGTAAAAGCTTTAAATACTCAACATGAGTTATTTACCTTGCGGGTATTGCTATTGTATCAGGCACTTGGAGAGTTGGAGGAGTTTTGGCTATGTCTCGTGCTTTTGGCAATCACATGTTAAAGCCATTTGTAGTGGCTGAACCTGAAATTCAGGTACTCTAGAGAATCTGAGCAAAGTTGTGGGATATGTTATATTAATGAACTTCATTGGCCCATAATAATCAATTCAAATCGGATTTCAGAATTGCGGTCATACAAAATTGAGGGTAGTGTTGATGGATAATCCTATCATCTTTGTGGAATTAGAGCCAGATTTCAGGATATATGGTTATATCTAATGATAAAAAATTGAAACATATATATATATATTAGGTTTTAAGCACATGTTGTCAAATAGGGGATAACTTGGATGCATGTAAATAGGAGGAATGTAAGCTGCGATAAATACTCCATGAATGGTTAGTTATCCAGTTACCTTCTAATCAAATTTTCTGGCCGTTTTGCAGGAACAAGAGGTCGACCAAGATCTTGAGTTGCTTGTGCTTGCCACCGATGGACTTTGGGATGTCGTTCCTAATGAGGTATTCCTTTTGATCGGTTAGGCTCATGAGGCCATATGGATTTTATACCCAATTCATTTTTTATTTTGTGGTGGTTCTGTAATTTCTCAGATCCATATTATGTCTGATCGACTGCCTGAATAGGTATTCAAGAGGTAAACAGGAGAAGGTGGCTATAACTGCATCTTAAATCTAAGTGTTGAGAGACAATTTGAATTTGCATGTTCCTTCAAAGAAATAATGTATGCCACAGTGAGAAAGTAAATGCCAACGACACTAACATACGTGTCCATTTTATTTCCAGGATGCAGTCTCAATAGCACAAGCAGAAACGGAACCAGAAGAAGCAGCTCGGAAGTTGACAGAAACTGCTTTCACCCGAGGCAGTGCCGACAATATAACATGCATTGTTGTAAAGTTTCACCGTGAGAAAACTGATTCCAAGGATCCCCAACAATCTCTCAAAGTTGAAACCGTTGAAACCCAGCAAAACACCAAAGCAGATGTCGAGGAGCCCCAGCAGAATCTCAAAGCAGAGTCTGAAGAGACCAAGCAAGGTTGATGAATTTGCCGCGCAAAACCAGATTTGTTTATTCATTAGTTTGCTTTTGTACTTGGTCTTGTAATTTTATACAACCCCACTGTCTGTGAACTCGGCTCGTGAAGGTGATTTTCTGAGGTATATTTCTATGGTGATCGACTCGGTTTAAGTTCATTTTTTATTGAATAAAGACTGTTCCGCTTCTTCAGTTCAGAGAATAGCTCAGTGTCTATTGTTTTCTTTTGTTTTTACACAGTTGCATATATATATATATATATATATATATATATATATATATATATATATATATATATATATATATATATATATATATATACTAGGAGAAAGGCACGTGCTTCGCACGTGTATGTACATTTTGAGAGGATGTGATTATGTATCTTCTTAAAAGTAGTAAAACTGTTTTATTCATGTGATTTTGTTGAGTATGTCAACACTTACAAACCAACAAACATACATAGGATCATCATCGCCAGCTTTAATTGAATCTGATTGTTTCAAATGATTCGACTTTTTGTTGTCGTTTCTCCACAACCGCACTCGAGCGATCCCATATAATTTAATCGATTCAATTTAATCGAAATGCACAACCCTATTGAGGGACACTTGGGTTTCAAGACTTTTGTATTTTTCTTAAAATTTATTTAATTTTTTTAATTAAAATTGAACAAAAAAAATCACAACTTATGAAAAAAACACGACTTTTATAAGGAACATTGTCTGTTATGAAATCGCCTCCAATTTCGGATTCTCCTCCACCACCGTGATTCACTTTTGATCTGTACTTATTTCCTTGTATATAGTGATTCTGTGAGATGTTTTCTAGTTTAGCTTTTCTTCTTGTATATTTATTGTGTAACAATTCTTTGCGAAACTATTCCTCTTCTTCTGCTTACATACTCTGCGTACATACGCGAGAGTTTCTGTTGCTTCTTCTTGTTTACTTCTCTGTTGAAAAACCAAGTTACTATATTGTGTCGCTTTGGTTTTACCTTCGGTGCTTCATAAATAATGTTAGCTGGCTTGCTTAACTATTTTTGGGGTGTTTGTAAATATGCTTATTGAAAGGATTTATTAGTTTTGATCCACAAAAGTACATTCGAAGTGTTTACATAACTTGTTGCTGAGATTAAAAATTGAATTGTAACTTTAATTATGTAAAATAACTATGGCACTATGAACAATTCATAGAAATATTTCCAAAGATGTTAAACTGAGCATTTTACATCTTATATGTTGAATAAGTTCTTGATTTGGTTTTTGCCGCATTGGTTTACTTCTGAAATTCAATAAATTTTTATGGGCATCTGACTTTTAATTGTTTTGTGTACTCTGTTGCCTAGAAACTAAGAGGCTTGATTTTCTGCGCATCTGATTTTTAATTGTTTGGTACATTTGGCTGCTTAGAACAAATCAGTTTCCAAGGAAGTTCGTAATCAAGTACAATATACAGTTGATACCATTAAAACGACCAGTGTTAACGTCATTGGAACCATTGGATTACCACTCATGCCAATTCTAGCAGCCATCTTTTTTAAAGAAAAGGTCGATGAATTGAAGATTGTTTCGATTTTCTTTGGGCTTAGCTTCCTATATATACCAGCATTATCTCGACGATCGTGAGATGGGAAAAGGAACAATTCAATTGGCATCAAAATGAATCTTTTTTGCAAGAGAAGATTCATTTTGCTGCCAATTTCAACTTTGATAAGTTAGTCCTTTGCATGAAATGAAATATATTGTGATTTCTGATACTTCAAGCATGGTTTCTAAGTGTTTCTCTACTTTTTTCTTTATCCAATTACTTGAAAACTAAATGAATGATCGTTAGTATATCAAAGTTTATGGAAAATTGCAGATAGTTCAAAGTTCCATTGGTTCTTCCACAATTATACATATAAAATCTTCCTTAAAGAGGAGAAAAACCGATGAGTTTATTTCCCTTATCATCTAAAACATTATATGCAGCCACTATGTTCTTTCAGTCATAGAAACTTCAGAAAGTAATTTATCTGAAGATTTCCTCTTCTTCATCTCCAAGTCTTCGATATAATGCTGATACGTGTAAGAAACAAAATCCCAAATAGCCAACATCATTGAAACAGCCTTCAATCCCGTCAACGTATCATGAAGAAAGACCACTGCCAGAGCTGGAGCCAACGACAGTCCTAAAATACTAATCACATTTGAAAACAAAGCCGAAATCTTGAAGATCAATCCGATACAACCGACATTAGTTATAGCAGTAGAAGAGTTCAAAGTTTAACTGTGTGAAAAATCCAAAGCCAAGAACCTGCACAAGATTATACTGCCATTTTAAACTAAAGCAACATAACCACAAAATTTACAGATAGTTCAACACGTTATTTCTATTTATAGCGCAAACAGTATATCAGTTTCCTATGCTGCAAAAGAATATAGTAACCTTGTTAGGAAGAGTTGAATATGCAGCAAATACAACAAAAAACACAGATGACAGATGATGACTTCTCCACAAACTACTTCAAATCAAATTCTCCCAAAAGAGCCAAGTTGAAATTTCAAATCAGCCAAAATTCCACTCTCACAAATCATTCAGTAGGTGAATTTTCAGAACATTTCAAATAAGAGATATCAACAATAATGACCAGTTGAATACATGAATCTATTTCAACAAGATTAATCTAAAAAAAGCACAACTACCCTCAGTCACACATCATGTAATAAACAATGCAAATAAGAAACTAAGATATATTTACCTTTGTTATATTCAGGTGGTATACTTCATTGATGTACTATGTCCACTAAATCTTTGTAAACAACATTTATGGTACATGTATTGCTTTCAAAATCATCTGATGGTTTGATGACAATTTTGATATCCTCGGGTCTTTTAGCTCTTGATAAGGCAACGTAAAGTTGACCATGAGAGAATACAGGTTGTGGCAAATTTACTCCGACTTTTTCCATTGTTTGACCTTGAGCTTTATTGATAGTCATTGCAAAACAAAGACGTACAGGAAATTGCCTTCTCACAAATGGATATGGAAACTTGCCATCGTCTGAAGGATGCATAGGAATTCTAGGAATAAATACCCTCTGACCTTTATGATGACCAACTGCAATTTCAGCATCTATGACATTGTTGTCGAAGTGTTTGCAAATCAACCGAGTCCCATTGCAAAGTCTTGAAAATGGATCAATATTGCGTAGCAACATCACATGGCAATTTTTTTAACACGAATTTGTGAGGGGGTACTCCGTTGGGTGCAAGAGAATTCACGAATTCTTCTTGTTGAAATTGTTGTGCTGTCGATAGCGGAGTCAAAACTATAATATATTTTTTCCTCGTCCGAAAATCTGCTTATTAATCTTTCATTGAGATCATCCACAAATTCGTTCTTAGTTGTTAGAATTGCTCGACTTGTATGAATTCCTGATCCAATGCATTTAGAGAAAGATCCAAACACAAGATTCATCAACTCGTCTTTCGAACTTGATTCTTCTCTAAAAGCAATCAACATTTCATGCCGTATGGCTATTCTATCTTCAAGAAGAGTTGGTTCAGAGCCATTTCCTACACTAAAATTACTAAATGAAAGATTGCTCACAGCCCGCATATTATGTCGCAACTGAATCTTTTGTATATGCTTCCAGTGTTTAGATTTGACAAGAGTAGATTCTATGGTATCTTCTCTACTACCATTGGGCACTACAGGAAGAATCTGTCTGAAATCACCTCCAAAAACGACAACTTTTCACCAAATAACGAATTACAACCAGTAATATCTCGAAGCAAATTTTCCAGTGCGTCTATAAGATTCTTATTTGCCATAGATATCTCATCCCAAATTATGAGTTTTGCTTTACGCAATAACTCTGCGCTGCCACATTGTTTCGACATGTTTCACGTTATCTCCTCAGTAGCTATTTGATGTACCATATTTCGGTACCGCCACGTCATAATATCCGATACAATACACGAACGTATTTCGGGACATATTATGCCACGTCAGCACCATTATTTTTTAATGCAAAATTACAATTCAAGGTAAAACACGGAAATCGGCCCAAGTAGGCCCAAATTGAGCCCAAGCGAGATCTCTTTGGGCCCGAAAAGGCCCGATTCGAGCTATATAAAGCCCAACCCGAGCTATATGGGCTCAAATTCGATCTATTTGAGGCCCAAAAGCTAAATTCGAGCTATATGGGCCCAAATTCGATCTATTTGAAGCCCAGGAGTCAAGTAAGAGCTATATGGGCCCAAATTCGACCTATTTGAGGCCCAATTCGACCTATTTGAAGGCCCAATTCGAGCTATTTCAAAATAGCTCTAATTCGACCTATTTTGAGTCATAGTTCTACTTGGATTGCACTTTTAGACGAATAAGGACTCTTATTACTATATAAGGGGGTCCCATGCCTCATTCTAAGGTACGTTTTTATTTTCTAGCATCTAATTTCGAGCTATATACATCGAATTCGAGCTATAGAGCAATAATTCGAGCTATATTGCAATAGCTCTTGTTCGATCTATATAGAGTGTATTTCGAGCTATTTGAGAGTAATTCGATCTATTCGGGTTTTCTCATCACGGTTCTCAATACCATTTCGAGGTGTGCTAATTCGACCTATAGAGCCTAAATTCGACCTATTTGGGCTTATTTCGACCTATATATTCGACCTATTTCGAGCTATAATTTCGAGCTATTGTCTCTGACGACAATACCTCAAATTCCGACATATCTGACTTGAGCGTCGGAGTGCCTTCGCCGGAGGAGGCACCGGCTTAGTTTACGTGTGGTGTTGAGTGCAGGTTCCGAACTCAAAAGCTGCTTAAGCATCTAGCAGGAACTAAAGCAGTCTGACGTGGAGTGTTGGAGAGCGGACACGTATCCAGACGAAAATACCCCACATCAGTGGCGCCGTTTGTGGGAACCTTCTACACGCACTTAGTAACAAACACTGACACTCAATGGCTCAACGGAGAGCAACCGAGAAGAATGGAATGGCAGGAAGGACAAGATCACAGAGGGAGGATGATAATCGGGCACATGATGCATCTGAGCGAACATCGGTGGCAGCGCCCAGCCCTCCCCTTGATCCTCCAACTCACACAGCGAATCAACCTGAAGTTCCTCCCACGGAACAACAGCTATTGAATTCCGCTCAGTTGGATCAAATCATGGCGGCATTCCAAAGGACTATGGTCCCTATGATTGTGCAGCAATTGGCTAACACTTCTGTTTTACAGAATGTTCAAGCTCCAATAGCACAACAACCATCAACACAGCCTGCGGCACCGCAACAAGGAAGGACTCATCCGACCCAGCGTCGTGATTCGAGGCAGTACATCCAAACTAGGATGACAAGGCCAAGGGATCCATCTCCCTCGCCTGAAAGGAGGAATCCTCGTTCAGTGAGGACCAATGCTAATCGAGCTCCCAGTCGAGCAACTGGTCGAGATAGAGAAGGAAGGGATGGAGAGGTGAATTCTAGGCAAAGACTTCCTGAACATCGACCTGCAGCAAGTCGGACTGCCGGAAGAGATAGGGACTTGCCTGAGAGAGTCGCACCAAGATTGGAACCTGTTGTAGCAGAACACATTCCATTAAGGGAAAGGTCAAACCCCTTCTGTGAGGCGATCAGTAAATTGACGTTGAAGGAAGGAACTAATCTTCCTGTTCTGAAGAAGTATGATGGAAATACTGATCCAGTTGCACATTATGATGAATTAGATGGAGATTTGCAGGTTTTGGGATATGCAGAGAATATGAGGGTGAAACTTATTTTCGCTCAGCCTGAGAGGTCCAGCAAAGGAATGGTTCAAAAACTTACGTTCAGGATCAATTGAATCATCTGAACAGTTTAGGACCATGTTCGTAAAGAAGTTTGCTACTTATCGCGTAAAGAAGAAATCTCCAAGTACGCTGTTTAATATCTATAGAGGACCTGATGAACCTTTGGGGAGGTATATCGAGCGTTTGAATCTGGAGATTGGAAGAGTGAATGCTCCCAATGTCGACCTGGTCATATCTGTATTGGAGCATCGTTGCCGGAGTAAAAAGCTTATAGAAGTGATAACATGGAACACACCTGATTCCATTGAGCAAGTAATGGACCTAGCTAGTAAGGTCATTGAAGTAGAGGAGGCAACTATGAATCAAGGGTTGATGGACTCGCCGAGAATTCATGGAGGCAAAGAGAATAAAGATAGAGATTGGAGGAAGGAGCAAAGGGAAAAAGATCGAGATCGCAATCGACAACCCTTTAAGAAATTTGACAATTATACTCCGCTGAGGAAACAAATAGGTGAAATCTACGCCATAGAGAAAGATAGCGGATTGTTGAGAACTCCTAAACCATTCCGAGAGACTGAGGAGACTAAAGGATTGAAGAAATATTGTAAGTTCCACAGGCAGAATGGGCATTTTACTAACGAATGCAAGGCTCTAAGGAACGAGATTGAACGACTCATTCAAGGGGGGAAACTCATCGAATACATCCTTGAGAATAGAGAGTCACGTGAAGAGAAGGCGTCATCTGGACGCAAGCGAGATAGATCCCCACCCGAGAAGAAGGAAGAACCAAAGCGTAAACGAGGAAATGGGAATGATGATATCGAGAATGGAATCAATGTGATTGCTGGCGGGCCTACGGGCGCAGACTCGGCCAAAAGTAGAAAACGCATCTCACGAGACATATACAATGAACGACTGAAGCGTCCTGAAATAGATCTTGTCTTTGCGGTGGACAAATTGGATACAAGAATCACATTCGATGATAGTGATTTCGACAGCTTGTCTCCACAAGCTAAGGAAGCGCAATACTTGAATTGCCCTATGGTGGTTTCCGCGGTAATTGCAAATCACGGGGTAAAGAGGATAATGATTGATAATGGATGTTCGTCCAACATAATCTTCATGGATGCTTTACAACAAATGAAACTTGGACAATATGAGATCACGGATGTTAACTCACCGCTAGTGGGATTTGGTGGAAGTGAAGTAAAACCCATTGGAAGGATCTTGTTGCCCACGTCATTTGGCGTAAATCCGAAGAGGAGAACACTGAACGTGGAATATCTTATCGTTGATATACCATTCGCATACAACGTACTGATTGGAAGGCCAGGAATAACGGCATTTGCTATGATCATCTCAACGGTCCATCAGAAGGTCAAATTTCCAACGCCTGGTGGAATTGCTGAACTCACTACAAACTATCGTGATTCGTGGAGTTGTTATGTTACATCAACTAAACCTATCAAGGCAAAAACGGATCCAAATGTCGCTATAGTTGACATACATCCAAAGGAGACGCTTGAAATAGGGGAACAAGTTGATACAGAGATGGTGCTTGCTGCGCAAGTAGACCAAGAGATGATGCAGGAGGATCATACCCCTTCCAGTATTGAGGACTCCTTGAAGAAACTGGATGAAGAAAAAGAAGACAAGACGACATTGCGCTATAAAAAGAAGATGGAAATGGAGCGTCTGAAACCTTCGGGAGAGTTTAAGGAGGTGATTTTGTCAAAAGATGAGCCTGACAAGATAATTAAAATTGGTAGCGAGTTGACTTCGGAGGTTGAGAAGGCATTATTGGAATGCTTGCGAAGAAACTTTGATGTATTTGCATGGGCGGACTCGGACTTGAAGGGAATAGATCCTCGAGTTGCGGTACATCACTTGAATGTTAACCCAAATGCTAAACCCATCCGACAAAAGAAGAGACACTTTAGCGACGAAAAGAACAAGGCTGCGGAGTTGGAAGTACAAACAAAGCTTGCTGCAGGCCATATATTTGAAGTTCGATACTCTGAATGGCTAAGCAACGTTGTGCTTGTCCCAAAAAAGCCGACCGTATGGAGGATGGGTGGACTACACCGATCTGAACAAACATTGCCCGCGAGATCGTTTCCCGTTGCCCAGGATCGATCTCGTAGTTGACTCCACAGCAGGCTGTGCGTTGCTAAGTCTTTGTGATGCACAGAGCGGTTTCCACCAAATACTAATGGCAGTAAAGGATCAACATAAAACGGCCTTCATCACTGACAGGGGGATATACTGTTACAAAGTGATGCCGTTTGGTCTAAAGAATGCAGGAGCAACCTTTCAGAGGTTAGTTGCCAAGATGTTTTATCATCAAATCGGCAAGACAATGGAAGTTTATATTGACGACATGCTCATCAAGAGCCTGAAGGCGGAAGATCACGTGAAACATTTTGAAGAGGCTTTTGGTATCATGAAACAATATGGGATGAAGCTAAATCCTAAGAAGTGCACATTTGGTGTTAAGGCCGGAAAATTTCTGGGGTTCATGGTCAATGAGAGAGGAATCGAAGCTAACCCTGACAAAATTAAAGCTATAATGGATTTACCATCCCCAAAATCCGTTCGAGAGGTGCAACGATTGGTGGGGAGGATTACGGCACTTAGTCGATTCATATCGCATTCTGCTGAAAAGAGTTTACCTTTTTTCAAGAAGTTACGCAAGACACCTAAGTTCGTTTGGACTGATGATTGTGAAGAGGCTTTTCGCCAATTGAAGGTGTACCTTACGACACCGCCATTACTATCTAAGCCCAAGGACAATGAGATGCTATATCTTTACTTGGCTATAACGAAGAATTCATTAAGAACAGTATTGGTGCGCGAGGAAGACAAGAAACATTTGCCTATCTACTATGTTAGCAAAGTGCTGAATGGGGCAGAGGTGAATTACCTAGGGATCGAGAAATTAGCATACGCACTTGTAATAACTGCCCGAAAGCTAAGACCATACTTTCAATCACATCCGGTTACTGTCTTAACTAGCCAACCACTGAAACAAGTCATGGCAAAACCGGAGACGTCTGGGAGATTAGTAAAGTGGGCAATAGAGTTAGGAGAATATGGCTTGGAGTATATGCCAAAAACAGCGATCAAAGCACAAAGATTAGCGGACTTCGTGGCTGAAACCATCTCAGAGGCAGAGCAAGCGCTTGATGTAGCAATGGTGACGGAAGAGGACAAACAAGACAAACCTATAGTTGCAAGGGGAACTTGGACTCTGCATGTGGACGGATCGTCCACGAACGACGCTGGAGGTGCATGAATTTACTTAAAATCGGCGGATGGCAGAGAATTTGACTATGCAATAAGGCTAAATTTTCAAGTGACCAACAATCAAGCGGAGTATGAGGCTATGCTTGCTGGAATACAAATGGCAAAATCGTTGGGTATAACGAACCTTGTAGCATTCACGGATTCACAGTTGATCGCTAATCAATTTGAAGGAAGATATGAGGCAAAAGAGGCTGCAATAGTAAAGTATCTTGAAAAACTGAAGGAGGTGACATCAAATTTCGATACTTTCTCTATCTCGCAGATCCCTCGATCAGAGAATGAACGCGCTGACTCCTTGTCACGATTTGCTAGTACCGCCGAAGTGTTTGTGGAAAGGCGGGTAACTCTTTTGGCTTCAGAACAGCCCTCTATCGGCAAGGTAGTTGAGTCAACACCAACGCAAGCATTGGATTATGTTCTGCCAGTAGACATAGAGGCATGTTGGAAGGATGAGATTATCGATTATCTTCAGAACGGGAACTTACCTAATGATCCTCAAGCGATCAGAAGGCTCAAGTATAAATCGGCAAGATTTACTATGTTCAATGGTGAACTTTACAAACGGTCATTCGAGGGACCACTCCTGAGATGCCTATCTCCCACACAGGCAAAACAAGTCTTACGCGAAATTCATGAAGGGAGTTGCGGAAACCATTCAGGAGGACGGTCTTTGGCCCAGAAAATACTCCGACAAGGATATTTTTGGCCAACTGTTATGAGAGATGCTATGGATTACTCAAGGAAGTGTAGAAGTTGTCAACTGCATGCGAAGATCATTCATACACCTGCACAACCTATGACAACAGTGAGTTATGGATGTCCATTTGATCAATGGGGAATAGATATAGTTGGACCAATGCCAAAGGCTACGGGAGGTAGAAAATGGTTATTGGTGGCTGTTGAGTACTATACGAAGTGGGTTGAAGCTGAAGCGCTTGTAAACATTACGGAGGCTAATGTGAAACAATTCATTTGGAAGAACATCGTTTGTCGATTTGGAATACCAATAGTCTTAATTTCCGACAACGGAAGGCAATTCCAAGGTTTTAAGATTCAAGACTGGTGTAGAGACATGAAGATTGAGCAACGTTTTACATCTGTTACGCATCCCGAAGCAAATGGACAAGTGGAGGCCACTAACAATACATTAGTGAAGAGTTTGGAGAAAAGGCTGGAGGGAGAAGGAGGAAATTGGGCGGATGAGTTACCAGGGATATTATGGGCATATCGCACAACTCCTCGTACCTCTACAGGAGAAACTCCATACTTATTGACATATGGATCTGAAGCAGTGATACCCGCTGAGATTGGAATGCCAACTTATCGAATTGTTACTTATGATGAGGAGCAAGCATTAAGGGCAAGACAAATGGATTTGGAATTGATCGGAGCAACTAGGGAAGCAGCATACCAACGTACTCAAGCGTACAAATCTATGATGGCGAAAGCATATGATAACAAAGTCCGTTTCAGGAACTTTCAAGTGGGGGACTTGGTACTCAGGAAAGTTGAAGCTACTAAGCATGTTGGAAAATTGAAGCCGAACTGGGAAGGACCTTACAGAGTGGAGAAAGCAAGCTCAAAAGGATATTATTACTTACAAGAATTGGGTGGAAGCACTTTGTCACACCCCTGGAACGTCAAGAACTTACGAAGGTTTTATAGTTAGAACACTAGTTTTCTAATGGCCTTGTGGCACAATAGGATCGTAGATTCAGTACTTCATTCGCTTATTCTTTTACGAATTACGAGTCCCTCTACGTGGATTCTCATTGTAATAGTTAGCAGCGAACTACGAGGACTTGATTCCTAGCCAACCTATATACGGCGGGATACGTAGGCAACTCGGAAGTTACTCGAGCTCAGTCCCAAAACTAATAAAATCTCTTATTTTATTCTAGTTCAGCTGTTGCCTACTATTTATCCGCATGATTACAATCTATCAAGAAACATGAAGATGAACTCAAACTGTCTACAAACTTTAAGTTTAAAAACTTAATCAAAACGAACATTAGCTTCGTATAACGAGCACTAGCCTCGTGGAGTCAAGCACAAGTCCTTGCACTCCCGCGAACATAGCTTCGCAAACGCAAACACAGCTTTGCACAACGAGCACAAGCCTCGTGGAGTCGAGCACAAGTCCTCGTACTCCCGCGAACATAGCTTCGCAAGCGCAAACATAGCTTTGCACAACGAGCACAAGCCTCGTGGAATCGAGCACAAGTTCTCGTATTCCCGCGAACATAGCTTCGCAAGCGCGGACATTAGCTTCGCACAACGAGCACAAGCCTCGTAGAGTCGAGCACAAGTTCTCGTACTCTCATAAAACTTAAGTGTTTTAACAAGTACCAAATTTAAACTTAAAAAGTAGACATATATGAGTGAAGATGTAACAAGACATTCAAAAGATTTTGCAAGTCAAAACTGTACTAAGCAATTGTTAAAGCGCTAAAATTGCGCGAATGTTAGCAACATATACTGTACGGAAAGAATGTACTAGGACTAAATGTATATACGGAAAGTAAAGATGTTCAAAAATATTAAAAACAAGGCACAAATGCCAAAGATAAAGGCACGCAGGCCACTCCAGAAGATCAAGGCAACAAATTCAACCCAAGAGCCTTCACCGCACCTTCGCTCTGCTCCTGGATATCGGCGAAAGACTCGTTCAATGGCCCAGTGTCGTCGAGAGGGGAGATCTGACGAGGAGCAGCAGCGGCAACAGGGGCGTCAGGCATAGGCTGATCGCCATCAGCAGGCTGATCCAAGATCTGTGGATCGAACCCCATCTCACCCTCCTCTGGAAGATCGTCTAGAGCAGCACCAGAAGCAGCAGCGACAGTAGACGTAGATGGAAGCTCGTCGGCAAAGTCGGAAAGCCATACCTGCCGAAGAGGATAAAAGGAGGTGAAGGGGTCATGCTTTGGCTCGTCGTCGACCACAGTCGCTGCAGGTTCGCCAGAAGGAGGATCGGCCAAAGTAGGATCCGCAGCAGCAGCACTAGAGGACTCGCCGACTTCCGTGTCATCCTCATTCAGGCAATTGAGGACATTGAAGTCCTCCCTCTTGAACCCAGGAGCAAGAGCACCGCGGGCAATAATGTCATCAAGGGCCATGTTGTAGCCCTTGGTCGTATCAAAACCGCCCCGCTCCATGGCAATCTGCTCCCAGGTGGCTGAGCGGAAGAATTCGATGGCCACCATCACCTTGTCTTCATCGGGGAGCTCCTACGAAACAAGTAGAGGAAATGTAAGTATGTAACATGAAAATTTCAAGGAAAAAGAGATAAGATCAAGTTTCATATGAATACCTCAGTCATGGCCCTGTTGTAGCCATCCTCCTCAGCAGTCGCCAGGCGAGCTTGTGCGTCAGCCAGCTCAGCCTCAAGTCTCAGACGTTCGGCCTCAGCGGCAGCAGCTGCATCCTTCATCGTCCGCATGGTGTCGACATGATCGTCAACAAGGGCAGTGGCATGCTGGCAGTCGGTGGTGAGCTGGCTGGATAGGCGCCTTTCCTCGGCAAGCTCCCGGTCAACGGTAGCTTTTGCTGTCTTCAAGGCTTCCAGCTCCGCCTGTACTGCCTTCAGCTCATCAACAGCAGCGACCAGATGCTTCTCCACTTCAGCCTTCGCCTCCTTGGCCTGTTTCTCCAACCGTTGAGCTTGCAAGGCCGAAGAGTGGTGCCTATCCATCAGGGCCCTCTGCTGATCCTGAGTCGTCATAACCATGTTGAAGTTCTCAGCCATGGTCTGGACATTGACGAAGAACTACAAGAAAGAAAAAACGTTAGTGATAGTCAAGTAAGTACAAAGATAAGGGAAAGCTCTAAATCCACATACCTCACACAGAGACAAGGCAGTGCGACTGACCAGCTTCTCATGGCCCATCGCCTGGTAATATGCCTGACGATCAAAGTCCGGCATGAAGCCTTTGACGAGTCGAAGGGCAGTAGTGTCTTTCAGAGTGAACTGCCCCGATTCTACCGAAGCTCGGACGATCTCCTCCACGTCTATATCGAGATCGTCAGCATCATATGCTCAGTCCTGCGCGACGCGCTTACCCCGGCGGATCTCCTCAGCAGTAGCAGCGGATCTCTTCCTCGTTGCTGCCTCAGGATTGGCCTCATTAAAGCGACGGGCCGCTTCAGCAACGGAGGGAAGATGCACTCTTCCAGATGAAGGTGCTGCTGAAGGAGAAAGATCCGGAAGGATCGGCTCAGAACCACCAGGGGGAGAACCCGGAGCAGTATCAGCGGTCGTCTGAGAAGGAACAGTCTCAGGAACTGGAGCTGGAGCAGGAACAGGGGCAGGAGCTGCACCTCTACCGCGCCCCGATCCTCGTGTCGAGACGGTAGCAGGAGTAGTGCCGCTTCTTGAACTAGTACCAGCCGTCTTAGCACCACGACGACTGGTCTTCTCAGGAATGGGCACTGAGGATTGAGGAGCGTTGGCGCCACGCTTCATCGCGGCCAGCCTCTTCTTTGTCTTGTCCATCACAATTCGTTCTGAAAATCATAAACAATGCAGAGGTTAGAAGACAACAAAGGACGATAAAATCAATGAGTAAAAAGAATGAAAACATGCATAATATTATACCAAAGACAGAAGGCTCAACGCCTGCATGATAAGTATAACCGCCGGCCCGCAACACAGGGGTGGTGGTCAACTCAAAGGCATCAAATTCATGCTCTTTCAAGTTTTTTACAACCGCCAAGGTGTAGACAGGAGGATCGGGACGTCTCGGGGATGGACGGGCATCTGTCCAAAGCCGCTTGAATCGAAATTCTTGCGGCCTGGATTCTTTAATATAAAACCATTGTTTCTTCCAGTGAGCCCCGAAACTCGTCTGCAAATCAGATAAGAAGCATTGCTTCTTTCGCGAGCTCAAATAATAGAACCCGGCGTCTACACCTCTGTTGCGGAACTTCACTATGAACAGTTGCCAGAAACCGGCCACAGAGCAAGGCAGATCAAAGATGCGGGTTAGCATCGCATAAGCATACATCTGAGTGTATGCATTAGGGGTAAAATGTGAAGGAGAAGAATTGAGAGAGAACATGATCTCTGAGACAATTGGGAATATAGGAAAACGTAAACCACAATGCAGATAACCACTAAAGATAGTAAGACACCCCTCTGGTGGGTTGTTTATCCTATCATCTGGTCCAGGCACGATAATTTCATAAGTGTCGGGAATGTCATACGTATCACGGTAATAAGCTATGTCATGAGGCAAAGAAGAAGGGAACTGATCAAAATTGATCAAATTAGGCGGAGCAAGTTGTTCGGGAGAGTTAGAGGCAGCTATGGGAACATTTTCAGAAGGAGGTAAAAAAGGCACGATGGGGAGAGGGTTCGATTCAGCCTCGTCATCTCCTAGGATGTCTACGTCTACCTCCATATCAGACACCCTATCGTTGTTATTTCTCTCATCACTAGATGAGCTCTCGTCGCTTGAGGCATTACTACTATCACTAGTTGACACATTCTTCCTAGCCTCAGATGCCATAGATGACTCACTACTACTCTCTCTACTACTACTACTGGAAGATTCAAGATCAATAACTCGCGTCATAAAGAGGTTTAGGTGGAAAGTTTACCGGCACGAGGATCTAGGTCTACTGAAACTTCTTCGTGCGGGGGAATTTGTTCGTAGGACCTTTCTGCAGGTGCAAAGAGTTTCGGAGCGCCCGGTAATCGGATTCGTGCAGGTTCTGGTTGACGAGGACGATTTGGGGATGATGGACGTCGTGTGTTTGATTCACGAGGATGCCGATATGACGAATCTCGTGATGGATTGCGTGCGTTATAATAGGCTCGTTCATGCGATCGTGGTGGTGATGGACGACGTGGAGACCGGTTACGTCGAAGTCGCGCCGTCGTGAATAAATCTGCGTAAAAGATTTGAATATTAGCATTTTTTATAAAATTTTCAGAATTTGTCAAAAAATTGAAAATTTTTCTAAGTGCTATAGCTCGAATTTCCCCATGAAATTCGAGCTATATTTTCGAGCTATCTGAATTTTACCCAAGGATATAACAAGCAGGAGAGTTTTTCGAGCTGTTCCGGTCAATTTCGATCTATTAAGGATAAATTTCGAGCTATATGGAGGTTTTCGAGCTATTTTCTCACACTTACTAAACTTGGAGGTTTTTTCGAGCTATTTCAGTAAACTTTCTATTTTTGGCAAATTCGAGCTATTATTTCGAGCTATTTCTCGAGAGCTCTGGAGCGATTCTTAGGTGCGAAATGAGGAAATGAAGCTGGGAGTGGGGTATTTATAGGCGAAATGATGCGGGAATTACCAAAATGCCCCTAAATTCGACCTATTTCTAATTTCGAGCTATTTTTCAGAAAATTTTTCTGGCAAATTCGATGTATCTTTGTGGAGGGTAATTTCGACCAATAAGCAAATTCGAGCTATTTTCTGACAAATTCGAGCTATTTTACGGAAAAATTTTTTGGACTTCGAGTTATCTTTTACCAAGATAAATTCGACCTATACCAATTCGAGTTACCAAAAATAGTAAATTCGATCTATTTTCGAATTTTGATATTTTTGCTCACATTTTTGGTTTTTATGACGACGCCGATCTCGTTGCACGATTCTCGGTTATGTGACTTTTTTATAGTTCGTATGACCAATGTTCGCACACATTACTCTTACGAACTGGGGGACTCCATGATGTACCATATTTCGGTACCGCCACGTCATAATATCCGATACAATACACCAACGTATTTCGGGACATATTATGCCACGTCAGCACCATTATTTTTTAATGCAAAATTAAAATTCAAGGCAAAACACGGAAATCGGCCCAAGTAGGCCCAAATTGAGCCCAAGCGAGATCTATTTGGGCCCGAAAAGGCCCGATTCGAGCTATATCAAGCCCAACCCGAGCTATATGGGCTCAAATTCGATCTATTTGAGGCCCAAAAGCTAAATTCGAGCTATATGGGCCCAAATTCGATCTATTTGAAGCCCAGGAGTCAAGTAAGAGCTATATGGGCCCAAATTCGACCTATTTGAGGCCCAATTCGACCTATTTGAAGGCCCAATTCGAGCTATTTCAAAATAGCTCTAATTCGACCTATTTTGAGTCATAGTTCTACTTGGATTGCACTTTTAGACGAATAAGGACTCTTATTACTATATAAGGGGGTCCCATGCCTCATTCTAAGGTACGTTTTTATTTTCTAGCATCTAATTTCGAGCTATATACATCGAATTCGAGCTATAGAGCAATAATTCGAGCTATATTGCAATAGCTCTTGTTCGATCTATATAGAGTGTATTTCGAGCTATTTGAGAGTAATTCGATCTATTCGGGTTTTCTCATCACGGTTCTCAATACCATTTCGAGGTGTGCTAATTCGACCTATAGAGCCTAAATTCGACCTATTTGGGCTTATTTCGACCTATATATTCGACCTATTTCGAGCTATAATTTCGAGCTATTGTCTCTGACGACAATACCTCAAATTCCGACCTATCTGACTTGAGCGTCGGAGTGCCTTCGCCGGAGGAGGCACCGACTTAGTTTACGTGTGGTGTTTAGTGCAGGTTCCGAACTCAAAAGCTGCTTAAGCATCTAGCAGGAACTAAAGCAGTCTGACGTGGAGTGTTGGAGAGCGGACACGTATCCAGACGAAAATACCCCACATCACTATTGGTAATTTAAATCGAGAATGTGTAGTACGACCGCCGGGTAGAACTGAAGCTGCAACGCCGGAAGTTGCTGTAGTGATTGCCACAAAACCTTTAGATCTGACAGTAGCTAGCAAAGCACGATACAAGTAAGTCTTTCCTGAACCACCAGGACCATCAATAAAAAAGACACCGCTATTTTTTTCTTCAATTCGTTTCAATATTTCATCGTACGTTTCTCTCTGTTCTATGTTTAGATTTTGGATCGCTTGTAAATCATCATGGAGTACCGGTATATTTAGTTCTTCGCTGATCTCTCTTTGAATCTTTTCATCCTCATTCTCTCTAATAGTATGCAAATCAAATAACAAAATAGTTTTTCCCATCGATTGCAAATGTGTGTCAATGCTCTGAAGAGTTTTTGTTTCGATAGAAGAAGGATGCAATAGTTCGGGGATTTTGTGGACAACAATAAACTAACAATGTAGAGAAAAGTCGACGGAGACTCGAAGGCATTTGACATAATGCTGCCTCTTGCAAGCACTCATATATGTTGTTGTCAGATTCTTATAAGCCCAATTCCTCCGCTGCCTCACGATACGTGTTGAATTGTCTCCCCTCTACATTCTTAATATTCTGATGAGAAGTTGCACCTTTAACGTGATTTAGTAAACATCGTAAGAAGTACCTTTCTCCTTCGGTTGGATTAGCTGCGACAACTCGTCCAACAACTTCTTTCTTGCGTCGAGGGGTCCAACACTTTGCACTTTGATTCCAAACATAGTGTTTTGAAATTCATTGTATAGATAAGATGTTGCCTTTTCATCAATTTCATTCATATGGAAGTATTCAGTTAACACCGTTCTTGACTTCCGTTCATCCGCTACTACGTCATTCAAATTTTGAGTGTCTTGGAATCCAACAAGCTGTTGTTGTTCAAGATGAAGTGGCAATGATATGACAGCCGGGTGTATCTCGTTCATAGAAAAACTAAAAATTCTCCATGCAGCTTTCGGAGGCGATATCCATCTACCACTTTGAAATTGTTTAATTTCATCAACCAAATTTGTATTGTCTTCGAGGCCCAACTGAAACAACACCTTGTCGTGGCCTTTGTAAATGTACTTGTATAGATATTTAACGGCCTTTATCGTTGAGCATATTTTAACATTAATGTGACAGTCGAACTTTGCCAACAAATATGGCATGTATGGAACAACGGAACGATTATCCAACAACGAATTACGTACTCAAACTTTTATCCCCGTGTCTCTTCTCTTATATAAAGGATAACCATTCTTCTTTTGCATAGTGATCTCGCAAAAATCTCGCAAAAAGTGGTTTTTACATTTGCCATCTCGCATACAAGAATTATTTGGCCTTAGATCACCACACGGTCCATGCATCATATGTTTGATGACCATTTGATGCAAGTGAGGATTGTCTTCTTTATTGGGATCTCACCACAAATGAACCTGTCATACTCTTCAGGAGTAGTAATTTTGTCTTTTGGATGTAGAATTAGCAGAAAATGTACGTGAGGTAACCCTCTTTTTTGAAACTCCACCACATAAGTGTATGCTATTACACGTCCAAATATACACCTCTTCAAAATGTCAACTTTGAGCTCCTCTAATTGCGATCTGAAAACTCTTGTTGTTAAATCAGGTCTGTTTTGTGCCTCTTCTATAGGATGAAGTACTTCCACTTCAATTTCTGGCCATGATGGATTACATATCATTGTAAGAAAAATATCTTGCTTTCCAAATCTCTGGACTAAAGTCATTGCATCAAGGTATCTTCGTCGCATATCTCTAGGACCACCAATGAACGATGAAGGGAGTATAATTCTTCTACCTACCATAGACCCACGATTCTCACCATGATTGATGTTGTCAACAATTCCCTGATACAACTCAGTTCGTATGTTGTTGCTCACGTCTTATATAATCGAGGCGACTGGTCTCAATCTTAATGTACATGTCGACAATATATTGCTGAAGTAACATTCGAGAGAGTAGCAACGCTGATATTTTAGATGGTCTGATTTGTAGTTTATAACAATAATATTGACAGCATGATATATTTTGTCTTGATCTCTTGCCTTCGAGAGCTGAAATAATACACACAAAAAAACTCAGACGCAAAACAAAGGTTACTATTGCAAATAAGTAGAGATATCGATCGACAACTAATGTGTGTATAAATGTTTATACATGCTTGTTCTTTCGTGAGCAAATCGGTTGGGGATCTGATAGAGGAAAAATCTAAACCACTGTTTGATTGAAAATTTCATTTTTTTCTTGATTTTGGTATACCCTCATGCCATCCAACTTCTCCATACTGAAACAACAAAGGATACTGCAACGGATTATAGCAACCAAAATAATAATTTATGTGATGACTACTGCCGCCATGAGAATGAACAATAATGTCGCGTCTGCGGGGCCCTTCCTTCTCATTTTCACCAATCCAAATGCCTGCCACTTGAGACACTGCAGGTGCATTGAACACTATTTGATCTATTTCTGGAGTTGCCTTTATGAAAATCGACCTACTTTCAAAGTCTTCCAAATCTTTGAGGTTCTTTAAAAATCTGGAATATGGATTTGTTGATAAAACATTCACTAACTTTCTGACAATCCCTTCTTTGAACAATGATTCCAATTCAATTCTTTTTTGAACCTCATGCTCTGTGTCGTAAAAGAAAAATTATAGATTGGAAGTTCCTCCATCTGGCGGGAAAATGTCGCAGATAAAATGATAAATTACTCCTTGAACCTTAAAAGTGTATACATTTTTGGTGTTCTTAGTGAGATCCTTGTCGTACCTAACGCCCAATGATGTAAAACCGGTTATTGTATGTTCTGATAAGTCTCCTAAACTCAACAGCCTCATCATCCATCGATGTCAATAAATAATATAGTAGTGGATGAATTTCATTCGACATCAGAACCACATCCCCATTTGCGCAACAAAACCCCTTTGATTCGTACGGGAAGTTTTTTGCCCCACAATGTTGACAAAGACATGTTGATGTACACATATATAGAGAAAACATCTTTAGTAACAGAAAGTATACAATGAATCCAATCTAGATATTCCTTACACGACGACAATTTTACAAATTATTGAACGTGAAAGAAAGCTTTTCTATTTTCAAAGATAGCATTTGAAAGGGAGAACTCATGAGAATAAACAAGTTAGAATTTCTTTCCCAGTTTGTGCAATATCATATATATTACGGTGATGTCCTTGGTTACAAATAATTAACTTCACAATTCTATATTCCCTTTTTGTTTCTAGAATCAATGTTGTTCTGTAAATTCTGACCTATTGCCTCATAAATTTTGTCAGGATTCGACAAGAAACATACTCATGTTTGGAATTATTTTTTGAGATATACTTTTGAGGCATTCACTCTGTTTCCCAAAAAATGTGTTTCTTTTTGTGCATTTCACTACTCACGTTTGAAATACAGTTTGGAATACATATGAGAAAAGTTATTATTCAAAAAATTTGTGGTTGACATTATTCTGTATCATTATTTTTATAGGGTACAAGACATAGTAGTGGCAAATCAACCAGTAATATATTAAGGAAGATAATATTTAAAAAGCTGTCGAAGAACAATTTATGTTAAATAAATTATTTGCTCTTTTCTGGTAAAAATCATTGTTTAGTTATTCGTCACCATTAAACCCTAAACCCTCTTTTCTGGAAAGATTTTTCCGTCCATTTTTCTTTGTTCCAATTTTGCCCCTGTGTTTGTTGCAAATTTCAAGTACAACCACTAAAATATTTGTTTCTCTCTCGTCTCTCTTTAATGCCTTCACACAAGCAGACTTCATTCACCTGCTCACCTCTCTCACTCTCGCTCTCCTTTTTTCTTATTTAATGGCAACCACCGCCGGTAGTGCTGGACAAGGAGGAGGGGGAGCAGAGGCGGAGCCAGGGGGCATATAGGGGCCATCGCCCCCCCCCCCCCCCCCCCTTCCCCCGCTCCAGCCCCCTCATTATTATATTATAGATATATAAATAAAAATATTGAGGATAATAAATCTGTAAAAATCTCTAAATGATGTAAGAATTAGAAGTGATTTGTTTTATTGAGGTAGGAGATTATAGATGTAAAAAATTTTGATGTTGGGTTTGCTTCTTTGGTTAAGGAAGAAGATGAGAGAGTGATTTTTGAACTGGGTCTGGACTCTGGAGAAAAAGAATTGCGAATCTAGGGGCCTGTTTGGATGAATGTTGGCTCAGAATTTTCATAGTTTTGGTATGCTAAAAATAATTTGGAACACATTTCAAATTTTGGCCTGAATAAATTTGGCCCAAAAATTAAAAAAGTTATGCACTTCATTTTCTCTTAATGAAAGTCATGTCAGTGACCAGCATCACTTCAACCTTTTCTAATCTCTCTCTCTCCTCATTAACTATAATATTATATCATTAATCATATCACTTCACCCGTTCACCCCCCCCCCCCCCCCCCCCCCCTCTCTCTCTCTCTCTAACTCTAACTATAATATTATATCATTAATCATATCACTTCAGCCCTTCAACCTTTTCTAACCGCCCCCCTCTCTCATTAACTATAATTTTATTTTATTAATTAATTATTATATCTCTCTTTCTATAAAATATACACTTACAAATATGTATTGTACAGAGCAATTACACTACCAATTATAAGAATTATGCGCCAATTCAGGTTTATCAATTTAAGTCCTCAATTACTTGTACAAATTTAGGATAAATTTATATACATGGATAAATAGAAAATATATTATTACACATTCTAATTACTACGTCATATAATATAACAACAGATTAGTACTATTACTATATAAATGTAATAGTTAGCATTATAAATATATTTTTAAATGTGGATCAAATAATAAATATAATAATTCTTAATCATTAAACAATTATTAGCTATTCAGATATTATTTATTCCCCATCCTTGTGTTGATTTGACACCACTCTACCTATTTTTCTCCCCATATCTCCAACACTCAAATTATTTTGGAATTACATTCAAACTATATTTCAAATATTTTGCACATTTTTTCAAAAAGATATCCAAAATACTGAAACAAAATTGAAACGAACCAAACTTGTCAAAATACATCCAAACCACTGTTTTCAAAACCGGCCCGGACCGGCCGGTCGAACCGGTTCGACCGGTGTCCGGACCCCTGGCCGAGCCGGTTAGCCCAATAAAACGGTTTGCTGAACGAACCGGTTTCGACCGGAAAAAACCGGCCCAAAACCGGAAACCGGTGGACCGGTTTTGACCGATTGAAACCGGTTCGCCCCTCTTAAAAAAAATTGTGAAATTACCGAAAAACCCCTAAGTAATCAGCTTAAGCACGATTCAGTTTTTCTGCGAAACCCTAACCCCTCTCGATTTCGAACGCAACCCACCCCCTCCACGTCCGTCGCAGCCCACTCCCTCTCCAAATCTATATGGATCTGCTTTATTTTTTGTGATTGGGTAAGAATATAACAGATCTTGGTTTACTTATTTTGTTAGTGATGAAGAAGGGTTTGTTTCTTTTGTTATTTGAGGAAGATATGACAAATTTGAACATGAATTGTTCTTTCCCTGTTTGAAGAAGACGGTGGCTGATTTGGGAGGCTTGGGAGTTGTTACGAATTTAATATTAGGAAGAGGTGGAGCTAGTCAGCATTCTAGAAACTTAATAATGGCAATAAATGCAATGTCTCCCACTACATTATATTATATTAAAATAGATGAGTTTATATAAAAAATACACATTTTAACTTAATTTAGACTCAATAAGTTTGTCCACCTTTCTTAGGTGTTTCATCAACTAATTTCGTTAAAACAAGTGCCATGTGGTACTAATTTCTCGATTATGTATTTATAGTATTTTGTTTATTCATGTAATGATAAAAAATAAAATATGATCAAGATTATAACATTTACAAGTTTAACTTTTTCGATGCTCTTACAATGTTTCAACATGTAATTTCCAAATGTTGAATGTTGTGAATATTGATGACATATACATATTTTTTAATATAAAATTATAGATAGTTTGAGATACAAGAAAATCATAGTGTTGAATAGTTATACCGGTTCGACCACTGGTTCGACCGGTTCGACTAGTAAAACCAGTAACCAGTGAGGTGGCCGGTTCGATGACCGGTCCGGTTCTGAAAACATTGATCCAAACAGGTTCGGGATGAAGGAGACGATGACGTGTACACTATCAATTTAATATGTGGACCATCTCTTAAATATGATGTGTCCTTCTCTTTCTATATTGTATATGAAATATGTATCTATTTATTGCGAGAGATTATATATAACCAACTTAATTTAGTTATACTTGATACTTGATACTCAACTTCTTTTTAATCATTTCATCAATTAATTTTACAAGAAATAGTAAGTTGTGGTACTAATTTCTCTATTTTATTTAATTCTAATCTTTTTACGTAAATGATTAGAAAGTAAAAAGATGGTGTACAATAACATCTACCACATTCAACTTCTCAAATACTTTATAATGTTTGAACATATATTTTTGAATGTTAATATTAGTTCAAACCAAATTATAAGCAATATGACATAACAGAAAGTAACTTTTTTATCACACTGACACCCATGCATTAAAAAGTTACTCAAAATTATTATTTTAATTCACTATATGTGAATTAAAGTTGAAATATACAAGTTAAAAATAATTACAGATACAATTTAAGATATTTGTGCAGTATCTTTATTTTTGGTGACGTGTTGCTTGTGTCTGTTAATATAGTGGTTTGATTATTTTAGAGCAACTTCTACTATTTTTTTATTACATAATTATATGCTTTTTAAAAAAATTTAACGTTTTTCACAATGAATTACTACCTTTGTTTTAGTTAAAATATAATTAATAATGAAAATAACTCATTTTGATAACATATTATTAACAACTATGCCAACCAAATTTCGCCCCCCTAAATTATATTCCTGGCTCCGCCCCGAGGGGGAGATTTGTCGGGAAAAAGATGAAAATGAAAATGAAAATGATGGACCGGTTAGGTTGCAGTGAGAAAACTAAAAGAAGATGACGACAAAAGAAAATAAAAAATAAAATCAAGAGAACTTTAATTAAATAAAAAGTTATCACTACTTTTAGGTTAGATTTAAAAAAATTATATATTCCCTTAATGGAAAAGTTTCGGTTATTTTATTGAATCTGCTTTCTAATACATTACTCTATTTTAATTAATAACGTTTATACTAATAGTCTGCTATTTGGCAAAAATATGTTCTTGATGTTTTATTTAACTAAAAAATATTATCTTGAACTTGAATAAATATAAAATTTATTCTTAAGCTGGATAAACACAAAATATAAATATGTTTATCTTTAACTTTTTTTTTAACGAAATTTATAGGCCTTCGTAATCTTTTAAACTCTAGCGGCATCCTTTTGCATATTTTAAGCTAAAAAATGTCTCCATAATTTCAAAATTTAAATAAAGATTATTCTCAAGATATCTTTTGTCGCTTTATTTGTAATTCTAATTTAATACTTCAACTTATTAGTATGACCTGTGATTTATAATTTTTTTTTATTATTGCTCTTTTTTAGTTATTGTTTTTGCTCGTAGCTACAACGTATAATAGTATACTGCATATAACATAGGAATATTATGTATGGAAAATACTTATTTATCTTTGTCTCACTAATGATGTTTTAGTCACCAAATCATATGGGCAATTCATTGCATTACTTATAGGAAAAAGGATCAATTTCATGGTTCAAGATTAAACTCGCACGTGCAGAGCACGTGCCTTAATCCTAATATATATATATATATATATATATATATATATATATATATATATGTGTGTGTGTGTGTGTGTGTGTGTGTGTGTGTGTGTGTCTCTTGACATGAAAACCTGGACCGTCATTCCCTTGGTTTGTGTATTGGTTGGGTCACCATGGTATATAGGTTTGAAAAGAAAAATGTGAGCTAGACCATTAAAAATGAAGGGTTTGTTTCATTTTTATGTTTTATTTATAGGGGTAACCCTAACTATAATTGTACCATACTATATAGTTAAGTAGTGCATTTGGGGCTAACTACGGCTAATTTTTAACCACGTTAGGTGGGGGACAGCCTGCGTTTTTATTGTGATGAGTTGTCTTGCTTTTTAACTGTTATATGTACCTATTTCGTTTGGTTGCAAGTCGAATTAATGGACTGTTGTCATTTTTTGTTGACTATGTGCCATCAGAATCAGAAGACATTAAATCGTTTTATCAATTTTGTTTTTACCGTGGATTTACTCGAATTTAAATAAGTAAGAAAGATTTATGTGATTTGACTAAGGTTATAATGTGCAAAAACTATTTTAATCTCATAACAAATATTGTCTTATTTAAAATTTCAAAACTATCCTATTCTTTAAACATTGTTGCTCTATGTTCTTCATGCATACGTTTAATTCACATGTAAGTGACTAATGTTGCACTAGTATCATTTTTAGGTCAAGAAATATAGATTAATGGAATTATTAGAGAGTTTATGTGCTTGAATTGTAATATGATATATTCTTTTGAGTGACAACAACTATAAACATTAGGCATTGGGACAAGGTAGAGCATTTCAACATTGTATGGAGCTGTCCAAATACAAATTAAACAATTGGAGGAGCCAAATACTAATTAAACGTACATCATGAAGAACAAAGAGCAATATTGTTTAAATAAAAGGGTAGTTTGAAATTTTAAATAAGACAATATTTGTTATGAAATTAAAATAATTTTTGCACATTATAACCTTAATCATATCACATAAATCTTTTTTACTTATTTAAATTCGAGTAAATCCACGGTAAAAACAAAATTGATAAAACGATTTAATGTCTTCTGATTCTGATGGCACATAGTCAACAAAAAATGAGAACATCCATTAATTCGACTTGCAACCAAACGAAATAGGTACATATAACAGTTAAAAAGTAAGACAACTCATCACAATAAAAACGCAGGCTGTCCCCCACCTAACGTGGTTAAAAACTAACCACAGTTCGCCTCAAATGCACTACTTAACTATACCATGGTACAAATTATAGTTAGGGTTACCCCTAAGTTTTGTGTATAAATAAAACATAAAACGAAACAAACCCTTCACTATCTCCATTTTATTTTTCTCAATTACAGAATATATCTTTGGGCATTTGAGATTTTCTTCATTCTCTTAGGGGGTTTTGACTAAAAAACCACTCTAAAAACACCCCCTAATTTTCAATTTTGGTGGGAAAGTTTTACAAAACGAATCGCAACACAAAATTTTCAATTCGCAGCTGATTCAATTCAAATTCAATCGGTAAACTATTCAATCTTAATCTCTTCGATTTCAATTAACTGATTTTAATTTTTTTCCGCCAATGAAAATTTTCGGTGCTCAATTTTGGATCTGCATGTGGTGATGAATGTTGAGATTTTTGTTCAGATCCACCGATTGATTTCTGTTTTATCTTTTTTCGAGTTTTAAATATTTTTAGGGATTTTATGCTTATAGTTCAATTGTAAGAATTATATCTCCTTTTATGTGTAAATATAACTTATGAATCAGTGGTAAAGTACTTATCTGAATGATTCAACTATTGAGTGAAGTTTTTGTTTTTTTTTTTTTTTTGAAAAAAATGTTGAGTTGAGTTGTTAGCGGCAAGTGAAATGAGTTTTTTCATTTTTGTTAAAATTCTGAGTTTTTGATCTAACTCGATTCGAGAACGAACTTCTGCGAATGAAGGGGAGGGGTTTGTGTTTCTAATTGTTATGTGTAGGAGCTGGATCATGGTAAATGAAATTGCGATTGTTGTGAATGTGTTTGTCTAAAGTTGTGAACAAGTGCTGCTATATTTTCGGAAATAATTTATATAAGTTTGCTTACTTGAATTGGACTTGGGACTTATTTAGTGAATTCCGATTTTGTTTCTGTTAAGTATTTGCTTATGTGGTTTATGATTATCATCCATGATTATCTTTAACTTGTATATTTGCATGACTTAGGTACTTGATCATAATATTTAGGAGGATCTCTGTTCTGTCCTGGAAATATCATCAATATTAAGTAACGCATTTGTGCAAGTCTCGCTTGGTCTCTGCTGTTGGCATGCCTTACTGAAAGTACTGTCAATAATCGGGTGAACAACTGAGACACGTATTGTTTTGAAACTATGGAGTGCAATAAAGATGAAGCCATGAGGGCAAAGGAAATTGCAGAAGGCAAGTTGGAGCAAAAGGATTTTGTTGGTGCAAAGAAATTTGCCTTGAAGGCTCAAGCACTGGATCCTGGGTTGGATGGTATTCTCCAAATGTTGGCAACGATTAATGTTTATGTTTCTGCGGAGAACAAGGTTAGTGGTGAAATAGACTGGTATGGAGTGCTTGGCGTCAACCCATCAGTTGATGATGAAGCACTGCGAAAAAAATACAGGAAGTTGGCTCTCCAACTCCATCCTGATAAAAATCGATCAGCTGGCGCTGAGGGTGCATTTCAACTTATCTCAGAGGCCTGGAGTTTGTTATCGGACAAGACGAAGAGATTAGCATATAACCAAAGAAGGAGCTACAACGGATACCAACAAAAAGTTTCAATGCATAATGCTGCTCCATCAGCACCATTCCGGGCAAACGGAGACAGTTCTGCTAGGAAGACAACCTCAGTTCCAAGGAACCAAAAGAATAAGGCAAAGGTGCCCCCAACACCGAAACCTACCCCATCCTCTAAAAGAAGTGATACTTTTTGGACAGTCTGTCATCGGTGCAAGATGCACTATGAGTATCTTAAGACGTATCTGAATAATACTCTCCTTTGTCCTAAATGTAAGAAGGCCTTTGTGGCTTCAGAGACAGGCTCGCCGTTCCAATCTGTTGACTCGTCGAATCAGGTTCCTCAGCAGCAGCAGCAGAAGGCTTCAAGCAACCATGTACCCAGTCAAAATGCATATACTCCAAAGAATGTTGCAGCTGCTCAAAAGTCAGAACCTGGTCATGCAGCTAAGAACTCAAATAGATCTGCAAACTACCAACAGGTTCCAATTTCTGAAACAGCTAAAGTTGGTAGCAAAGATCCTTCTATGGCCGCAAAAGCCACCACTGTTGTTCAGCATGCTCAATATAAAATGAAGAGAGCATATGCAGAATCAAATGCCTCGGCATCGGAGGAATACACGAAAAAGAGAAAACTAGATGATAACAGCAGTGAATACGTGCCAAACAACAATATGGCCCAGGGAAATGGAGGCTTTGGATCTGTCAATACGAGTGCACCTGGATCAAGGATTTATGGTTCTTCTGGCACTCATCGTCAGCCAAACAGTACTAAAGATTTTGAACTTGTTGAAGCTCGAAAAATGCTTATGGAAATGGCTAGGAAAGACATTCTGAATAAGCTAAATATGTGGAAATCAGAGGATATCGCTGAGGCTGCTTCGAAAGAAAATGATAAGACTAAGGAGAGCAAGAACGATATATGTAAAAGTGGAACAAGCGCGCGACAATCTGATCAAAATGGAAATAGTGATTTGTTTGCTGCCAAATTAGCAGATGAAACAGTAAAGGCCCGGGATAGCGATGCTGCTAACAAAGAGGATACAATAGCAACATCCATGACTGTTCCAGATCCCGATTTTCATGATTTTGATCATGACAGAACTGAGAGTTCTTTCGGAGATAAAGAGGTTTGGGCCGGTTACGATGATGTTGATGGCATGCCGCGATTCTACGCTCTGGTTCACAAGGTGGTATCTAGGAAGCCATTTAAGTTGAGAATTAGCTGGCTCAACTCAAAAACTAACAGTGAATTCGGTACTATAGACTGGGTACGCTCAGGTTTCTATAAAACATGTGGGGAGTTTAGGGTGGGCAGATACGAATTTTGTGAATCCATAAACGCTTTTTCTCAGAAGGTTAATTGGTCGAAAGGCCCTAATGGGAGTATCATAATAATTCCACAAAAAGGTGATGTTTGGGCACTGTACAAAAATTGGTCACCTGACTGGGATGAACACACACCTGATGAAGTTGTACACAAGTACGACATGGTGACGGTATTTGACGAGTATAATGAGGAACGGGGTATATCTGTTGCTCCTCTTGTGAAGGTGGTCGGTTTGAAGACAGTTTTTCGACCGAATTTCGATGCCAGAGTTATCAAGCAGATACCAAGAGAAGAGATGTTTCGATTTTCTCATCAGGTTCCGCACTACTTGCTTACTGGCCAAGAAGCTCCAAATGCTCCAGAAGGATGCCTGGAGCTGGATCCAGCAGCTACCCCATTGGAACTTCTTCAAGTTATTACAGAAGCTAATGAGGTTCCAGTAGTTACTGTTGACAAAGAGGTACAGTTTTGCAATGTTCCAAGTAGTAGCGTAGACGAGAGTTTTCATCAGGCAAATGAAGCTCAGGCTGTGAATATTGGGCGAGAATCGTCTCCAGGCAAAGTAGAGTGAGTGAAAGGACTTGCCAAAGGTAGCCAGCAATGTTATTTGTACTAGGTATTGCTGAAATATTTATTTAGATGTCTCAGATAGCTGGAGATACACCTGATTCTGGGTTTTGACATTTCATTTCAAAAGTTAAAAAGTTATCTTGTTAGTTTCTTTTTTTGATAGGACGTTATTTTGTTAGTTTGGTTATCGTGAGATAAACTTAAATACTCACAGACTATTTTCTCTAGTCAACTCCTCAGTCTTTCAACTGTAAATTGGATATGGCCGCGAAAACAAGAAAGTTGTTTTTTCTTGTTTTCCCTTTTTGAACCATATCATGTTAAAGATGATTATATACAGTTCTGTCAATTTTAGTTCTGTTGGTTCTGATTCTCTCGCCCATATCATGAATCTCATTTTGTTTAGCAGACTACATATAGTTGTAAGTTGAAGCTATGTAAATATTTTCACAAACCGCGTACATCTTTACATAAAAAAAGATTGTGTACTGATTCAATGAATTTATGCAGTGAAATAATATCTTGGACTCTCATTTCAACTATTCGGTATAATATTGATCAAAAGAGTGATTAAGAAATTCGGTCGAAAAACTGTCTTCAAACCGACCACCTTCACAAGAGGAGCAACAGATATACCCCGTTCCTCATTATACTCGTCAAACACTGTCACCATGTCATAGTTGTGTACAACTTCATCAGGTGTGTGTTCATCCCAGTCAGGTGACCAATTTTTGTACAGTGCCCAAACATCACCTTTTTGTGGAATTATTATGATACTCCCACGAGGGCCTTTCGACCAATTAACCTTCTGAGAAAAAGAGTTTATGGATTCACAAAATTCGTATCTGCCCACCCTAAACTCCCCACATGTTTTATAGAAATTCATTTGAGAGCTTGCCAATGTGACTTGCCTGGGTTGGACATAAAACTATTGACCATGTTTACTGAATATGCTATATCAAGTCTTGTACAGACCATGATATACATCAAAGAACATACAAACATTTGTTAAGAAATGTCCCGCATCTCCTCCTCTTCTTCTACAGTCTTCGATGACTGCTCACTTGTGAGTCTGAGCCGTTGTGAGAGTGAGTGCTTACAGACTTGGCTTCTTACATGTCAATTTTTTCTAGTACTTTCCTCATGCACTCTTTCTGAGATAAGAACACCCTTGTCTGTATCCCTTCTTATCTCCATTCCAAGGATCTTCTTTGTAGAACCTATGTCTTTCATCTCAAACTCCTTCTTCAGATTTCCTTTAACCCTGATATCTCTCTGATACTGTTACTTACTATCAGAATATCATCCACATAAATCAATAAAATTGCAAAGTCTTCATTTGAGTTGAATCTTTAGTAAACACAATTGTCAAACTTGCTTATGGAGAACATTATTTTGACATAAACTCATCAAACCTCTTGTTCTATTGTCTAGGTGACTGTTTCAGATCATAAAGTGATCTCCTCAGTTACACATTTCATCTTTCTTCCGTTTCACCTAAAAACCATCAGGTTGCTTCATCAGAATAGTTTCTTCAAGTTCTCCGTACAAGAATGTTGTCTTTACATCCATCTGTTCAAGTTTTAGAACAAACTTAGCTACCATAGCCAATAGAATCTTGACTCATCTATGCTTTACCACAGGAGACAAGACATCATTTTAATATGTGCCTTCTCTCTTTGAGTGAATCCCCTAGCAACCAGTCCTGCTTTATATCTCTCTCTTCTTCTACATCAAGGATGCCTTGTTTTCTTTTGGAAATTTAATTACAACGTACTACTTTTGAACATGTTGGTTTCTTCATTAGTTCCCAAGTGTTATTTTCTTCAGATATTTCATCTTCTCCTCCATTTTTGCAAACTATTTGTGCTTATCTTTGCATCCAAGAGCTGATTTGTAGTCATTTGGCTCTTCTTCTGAGACATCACTGACAACAAGTATGAGTATGCCAGCAAATCATCATACCCATATCTAGTAGAAGGCCTTGTTAGTCTTCTGATTCTATCTTTGGTGAGCATGTAAGTATCTTCAGCTTGTTGATCAACTTCGTGAGTTTCTGGTGTATTATTTGATGAGTCAGAATACTCATCCTTATCTAAAAGCCAAGCTCTTGGTTGAGGTAGTGTCTCAATAGAATCTAAATCCACCTCAATTTGGTATTTCTCTAGTGAGCATTTAGTTTGGTTTATTCCTCTGTCATTCTTTGAATCTTTTCTCTTGTGAGCCATCTCAAATTCACTGAAGAGAACATCTTTGCTGATTATGCATCTTTTGTGACCATCCTCAAGACACCATAACTTGTATCCTTTAACTCCTTCTGGATATCTAATAAACATATGTATCAGATATCTAATAAACATATGTATCAGAGTTCTTGCCTCAAGCTTAACTTGCTTGATGTGTGCATAAGCCAAGCATCCAAATACCTTCAGCTTACTTAGGTTAGGAGCATGTCCCGATCATACTTCTTCAGGTGTCTTTCTATTAAGTGCAGTAGAGGGGCATCTATTTATTGAATAACCAGCAGTGGCACCAACTTCAGCTAAGAAAGCCTTAGGCAGTGTTGCACTATGAAGCATACACCTCACTTCAACTTCTTGTTATCTTTATTGACATGAGGTTTATTAAAACGACCTGCATTAGAGCTACACTTGTTCTGACCATCAATAAAAGTTTTTCCTCGTGTAAACATAGCAAGAGATCAACAAGAGGGACAGAGTAAATAGCCCTTTTGGTTTTCTTCTTGTAAAATCAGAGAATAAACCTTGGAAAGAGGGGGTAAGGTAGACGTAAGGAGTATCTGACTACGAAACAGTAGTGTAGGAGATTTAAGCCAATCAAAAAAGTCAAAACACAGTCATGTTGCTGAAGAGCTAACTTATGCTTATTAACAGTGCATGTACAATGACCACAAGAACATACAATCACAGGCCTCTGACAAACCATTTGTCCCACAGAGTACGAAAGGAGTTATAATATGAGTTAACATAATTTGCACCTTAAGATATGGTAGACACAGATTTTTGCAATTGATAAGTGCGAGAACCATTGGTTCGATCATACCTGAGTTGATGTCCTTGCCATACCTCATGTGCAGTAGTGAAATAGAGAAGGTTGTGGTGGATTTCCTTGGAAACCGAATTCAGAAGCCAGGATAGAACCAAACTGTTGACCTGGTTCCAGCACACAAGTAACAGATCGTTGTCTTGAGGAATTGGTAAGATACCGTCGATGAAGCAAATTTTATTCTTGATGTTGAGGGCCATCTGAACACCCTTGCACCAAGAACTGTACTTTTGACCGTTCAACACGTCGCCAACAATGGATGAGCCAGTGAAGTATTGTGAACCAAGAAAGTAGATCGAAGATGAATCTTTGCTTGGATTCTTTACACCAACCATGGTAGAAGTAGGAGCAGGACCCGATGACATCGTATATCAATAGCAAAATCGAAAAAATAACCAATAGATTTGAGAAATATATTGTAGATCTGAACAATTAACGGTAGATCTAAAAGAATAGTGGTAGATCTGATGGATTAGCAGTACATCTAATGACATCGGGAAATATTTACAGTAAACCTCAAAGAATCAAAGGGAAATCGCAAATATTTTAAATCAAATGCGCCGAAAAGTTTGAATTAGAGATTCACAAAGAAATTTACAGAAGATTATGCAGCAGAATAACGGATCGATCACTCTAACGAATGGTACCATGTGAACAAGTACAAATCTCATAGATTTGCTCGTAGAATTTAGAGAGAGAAGAGAGGCGGATGAAAGCTAGGGTTCATGAGAGATAATCGAGAACAAAATATTTGAATTAAGTATTTAGAAAAATACTCTAAATGGCCTTTATATTTCGTAGAGGCCCGAAACTCATGTTCAACAGTAAAAGGACGAAAGTGCAAATATACGTAAAACGCTAAATATGAAAACACGCTAATTCTATAACTTAAGAAGCAGAATTTCTTCATTCAATTTCAAAATTTTCTCGTTTGGACTAAATCTCTGGGCCCCACCTCACCAACGCTCCCCTATAAGTCATCTTGCTTGTTTTAGAAAGTTAATAGAGAAACATATTTAATGAAAACTTAACTATATAATTAAAAAGAGAAATAATCTACTAAGTCTCGTTCTAATTTATAATTTTCATTAACTTAATATTTTTTTTTATATATTTAGTTCGTAATTAATATTAATTGTGAAAGATTCCTCTGAAAGGTTTCGTTAACGCCTAATTCATTCGTGTCGAGTAGACCTTGTTATTGTCAGAATTCTTAATTCATGAGTTGTAGGGAGGGATTTATGTCATCACAAACAGAAACTAAAGCAAGTGTTGGATTCAAAGCGGGTGTTAAAGAGTACAAATTGACTTATTATACTCCTGAATACGAAACCAAAGATACTGATATCTTGGCAGCATTCCGAGTAACTCCTCAACCTGGAGTTCCGCCTGAAGAAGCAGGGGCCGCGGTAGCTGCCGAATCTTCTACTGGTACATGGACAACTGTGTGGACCGATGGACTTACTAGCCTTGATCGTTACAAAGGGCGATGCTACCACATCGAGCCTGTTCCTGGAGAAGCGGATCAATATATCTGTTATGTAGCTTATCCTTTAGACCTTTTTGAAGAAGGTTCTGTTACTAACATGTTTACTTCCATTGTAGGAAATGTATTTGGATTCAAAGCCCTGCGTGCTCTACGTCTGGAAGATCTGCGAATCCCTGTTGCTTATGTTAAGACTTTCCAAGGTCCGCCTCACGGGATCCAAGTTGAGAGAGATAAATTGAACAAGTATGGCCATCCCCTGTTCGGATGTACTATTAAACCAAAATTGGGGTTATCCGCTAAAACTATGGTAGAGCATGTTATGAATGTCTTCGAGGTGAACTTGATTTTACCAAAGATGATGAGAACGTGAAGTCCCAGCCATTTATGCATTGGAGAGACCGTTTCTTATTTTGTGCCGAAGCAATTTATAAATCACAGGCGGAAACAGGTGAAATCAAAGGTCATTACTTGAATGCTACTGCAGGTACATGCGAAGAAATGATGAAAAGAGCTGTATTTGCTAGAGAATTGGGAGTTCCTATCATAATGCATGACTACTTAATAGGAGGATTCACTGCAAATACTAGCTTGGCTCATTATTGCCGAGATAATGGCCTACTTCTTCACATTCACCGTGCAATGCATGCAATTATTGATAGATAGAAGAATCATGGTATACACTTCCGTGTACTAGCTAAAGCGTTACGGATGTCTGGTGGAGATCATATTCACTTTGGTACCGTAGTAGGTAAACTTGAAGGAGGAAGAGAGATCACTTTGGGCTTTGTTGATTTACTGCGTGATGATTTTATTGAAAAAGATCGAAGTCACGGTATTTATTTCACTCAAGATTGGGTCTCTTTACCAGGTTTATTCTCGTGGCTTCATGGGGTATTCACGTTTGACATATACCTGCTCTGACCGAGATCTTTGGAGATGATTCCGTACTACAGTTTGGTGGAGGAACTTTAGGACACCCTTGGGGTAATGCGCCAGGTGCCGTAGCTAACCGAGTAGCTCTAGAATCATGTGTACAAGCTCGTAATGAAGGACGTGATCTTGCTGCTGAGGGTAATACCATTATCCGTGAAGCTAGCAAATGTAGTCCTGAATTAGCTGCTGTTTGTGAGGTATGGAAAGAGATCAAATTTGAGTTTAAACCAGTGGATACGTTGGATGTGTAAGATTACAAGTAATTACTTTCCGTTCTCTTAATTGATAATTGAATTGCAATTAAACTTGGCCCAATCTTTTACTAAAAGGATTGAGCCGATTATATTGCATTCATTTTGGATAAATACATATATTTCTAGATATCCAAGATTTGAAATAGAAAATCAAACACTCAAATCTTTCTATTGTTGTCTTGGATCCACAATTAAATGGATCCTTCGGATTGGTATATTATTTATATATCCTGTAGTTTCCCTGAATCAAGTGAAGTATCATAAACCTTCTGACCCATCCTGTATATTGTCTTTTTCGTTCCGTGTTGGAATAGAACCGTAATTTATTATTTGTTATTAGTTAGTTCTTAGACAAGATTTTACGAAAAAATTCTTTCTAGTAAAGAACAAATAGTTCTTTTTTTTTTCCGATACGAAGACGTAGGAAAAATCGTTTTATGATTCTATTTAGAATGAAAAGGGATTCCATCATATGAATATGATAGGAAAAATCGTTTTATGATTCTATTTAGAATGAAAAGGGATTCCATCATATTCATATATCATATTCATATATAGTGAAGTCTTACCCCTAGATTCCCCCAAAAGAGAATCCTTTTTCGAACTTCTTATTAGTAGTGATTGTTTAGTCTGATAGGAAATAAGATAGTCAAATAAAAATAAAGAATTGTGGATCGAATGACTATTCATCTATTGTTATTGTATTTTTATGCAAATAGGGGGCAATAAAACTCCATGGAAAGGTGGTGGGTTAATTCGATGGTGTTTAAGAAGGAGTTAGAACATAGGTATGGGATAAAGAAATCAACGGACTTGATCCTATTGAAAAGACTAGTGAAAGTGAAGATCCTAATAGAAAAGGTAGGGCTAAAAACATTCCTAGTTTGAGGGGTCATGACAATTCTAGTTACAATAATGTTGATCATTTATTCGGCGTAAAAGACATTCAGAATTTCATCTCTGATGAAACTTTTTTAGTTAGGGATAGTAATGGAGACAATTATTCTATCTATTTTGATATTGAAAATCAGATTTTTGAGATTGACAAGGATCATTCTTTTCTGAGTGAACTAGAAAGTTTTTTTTTTCTAGTTTTCGCAATTATAGTTCTATGAATAATGGATCTACGAGTGCGGATTCGTTATACAATAGTTACGTGTATGATACTCAATCTAGTTGGAATAATCACATTAATAGTTGCATTGACAGTTATCTTCAGTCTCAAATCGGTATTGATACGCCTATTGTAAGTGATAGTAGTGACAGTTCCATTTCAGGGTGGGTTTTTGATAAACGTCAAACTAGTAATGAAAGCGGGACATCCAGTATAGGAACCCACACGAAGAGTACTGATAGTGATTTAACTGTAACAGAAAGTTCTAATGATCTCAATGCAACTAAAAAATACAGGCATTTGTGGGTTCAATGCGAAAATTGTTATGGATTAAATTATAAGAAAATTTTGAAATCAAAACTGAGTATTTGTGAACAATGTGGATATCATTTGAAAATGAGTAGTTCAGAAAGAGTCGAACTTTTGATTGATCCCGGTACTTGGGATCCTATGGATGAAGACATGCTCTCTGGATCCCATTGGATTTCATTCAGAGGAAGAGCCTTATAAAGATCGTATTGATTCTTATAAAGAAAGACGAGATTAACAGAGGTTGTTCAAACAGGCGTAGGTCAACTAAATGGTGTTCCCGTAGCAATGGGGGTTATGGATTTTCAGTTTATGGGGGGTAGTATGGGATCCGTAGTTGGGGAGAAAATCACCCGTTTAATTGAATACGCTACCAATCGAGTTCTACCTCTTATTATAGTGTGCGCTTCGGGGGCGGGGGGGGGGGGGGGGGGGGGGCGTAAGAAGGAAGTTTTAGCTTGATGCAAATGGCTAAAATATCGTCTGCCTTATATAATTATCAATCAACTAAAAAGTTATTTTATGTACCAATCCTTACATCTCCTACTACAGGTGGGGTAACAACTAGTTTTGGTATGTTAGGAGATATAATTATTGCCGAACCCAATTCCTACATTGCATTTGCTGGTAAAAGAGTAATTGAACAAACATTGAATAAAACAGTACCCGAAGGTTCACAAGGGGCTGAGTATTTATTACAGAAGGGCTTATTTGACCTAATTGTACCACATAATCTTTTAAAAAGCATTCTGAGTGAGTTAGTTGAGTTCCACGCCTTCTTTCCTTTGAATTCAAATTCAATTTAAGTAGAGTGCACTAAGCTCAATTATTTTATTTGTAGCAAACAGTTAGTTAGCTTTTCGAAATCAAAGTAAATGAGAATGGAGTTTTCTTTGGTGACCTAAGATCTAATTGTAGAAAGAATCAAAAGTTGCGGATAACTCTTTTTTTACCTAGCTTCCCGATTACTAATCAAGAAGTCCCTATCAATTCAATAGGTGAGTTGTTCCTTTCGTGAAATTCGGGAAATTAAACGACTTTTGTCTTACGTATATAATCAAATGCAATTATCGAAAAGATAGATATATAGTTTTTATCTTTCTCCATCTCCCCAAAATAGAATTCCAATATGGAACTAAGTGATATCATAAAAGACAGTGTACTAAAGCATCCATTTTCATCTCTTTCATGTAGAAAGACGAATTAGTTCATTTATTTAGTTCTACATTCCTTGGACTTATTCTATATACTCACTTAGATATATAGATACTTATATCTCTACTTCGACTAAGAATTTTCAAATTGAATTCATTATTATTATTGAATATTGAATTAATAAAAACTACGAATTCATAATAATTCGAATTATGAATTATAATTATTATGAATAGAAAATATTAAAAAAAGAATAACAGGTACAAATAGTAAATCGAGGTATCCATTTTATGACAACTTTCAATTTTCCCTCTATTTTTGTGCCTTTAGTAGGCCTAGTATTTCCGGCACTTGCAATGGCTTCTTTATTTCTTCATGTTCAAAAAAACAAGATTGTTTAAATCTGAGCGGACCCAATCTCAGTCGTTTTTTTGATTTTGAAACTTAGCCTTGTAGCATAACACGGATATTTATTTCGGGAAATAGGGTATAACATGTGATTTCCGTCGAACATAAAGGAAAATAAAGCTCTTATGCCTGCATAAAATGATCTATGGGAAAATGAATTCTAGCTAGTTTCAAATAGATCAGGATCGCTGGATGCATAAAATGTGTAAAGTCGGTGGATCTATATGTATATCAATATGTATATTGGGATCATATGAAGGGTATGTTATTATTTTAGATCGAACCAATTTGATAAATTACTCCTTCCTAAAGGTTCACATCAAACTAGTGCTAGTTCACATCAAACTAGTGCTAGTTGATAAGAGTTCCTTCGGAAACAAGAAAAGTAAAGTCAAAATAATTTGGGGTATTCTCCCAATTTCAATAAAATGCAATCGGATCAAGTATGAGTTGGCGATCAGAACATATATGGATAGAACTTATAACGGGGTCACGAAAACTAAGTAATTTTTACTGGGCTCTTATCGTTTTTTTAGGTTCATTGGGTATCTTATTGGTTGGAACTTCCAGTTATCTTGGTAGAAATTTGATATCTTTTTTTCCGTCTGAGCAAATTGTTTTTTTTTTTTTTCACGAGGGATCGTGATGTCTTTCTACGGGATCGCGGGTCTCTTTATTAGTTCCTATTTGTGGTGCACAATTTCCTGGAATGTAGGTAGTGGTTATGATCGATTCGATAGAAAGGAAGGAATAGTGTGTATTTTTCGTTGGGGATTTCCCAGAAAAAATCGTCGCATATTCCTCAAATTCCTTATAAAAGATATCCAGTCCGTTAGAATAGAAGTTAAAGAAGGTATTTATGCTCGCCGTGTACTTTATATGGACATTAGAGGCCAGGGGGCTATTCCATTGACCCGTACTGATGAGAATTTGACTCCACGAGAAATTGAACAAAAAGCCGCGGAATTGGCCTATTTCTTGCGCGTCCCAATTGAAGTTTTTTGAGCAAAGGAACTGGTCTGAAGAATGAATGCTTTCTCAGCAGGAGGGAAAAAAAATGCAAGAATCTTTTTTTGTGGTTTTTTATGCGTATCCAAATCCATGAAATTCAATTCAAACAAATAAGAAATTGAAGGAAACGATTTTGAAAGAAATTCATTTCTCTTTTTTAAAAGTTCAATATTTGTTGGAAGTGATACTTTAAGATGCAGAAAAATCATATCTTGTAAATTATTTCCTTTTTGTCAATCGACCTTTTTTTATCCTTTCTTGTGTGTTCCTTACTAACCAATGGTGGGTTTTCTTAATAACATAAAAGGCCCATTTCTATCTTGTTTTGCCGCTCATATTTTTGATCATCATAACATCTTTCTCTTCGTCTCAAAATTTGAATCATTTTCATTCCTTAAAGTACTTCTTTCGGTCATTTATCGAAAGGAGAGACTTGTTTGGAATTTAATGAATTGAGATCTCCGGAAAGAATATTTTTGATTATTTCTTCATTCGAATTCGAAGTGGAGTCTTAGTCTATTTCTGTATTCTTTCTAGATATTCAAACAAAATCACAAATAAAATAGATTCATAGGTTTGATACCTTGTTTACAACTGAGGTGTAAAAGAAATATTCGATCACATAGAGTCAACGAATGAAGTGGGTTAATAAACAATTCACAGACGAAAAATGGCAAAAAAGAAAACATTCACCCCTCTTTTGTATCTTGCATCTATAGTATTTTTGCCCTGGTAGATTTCTCTCTCATTTATTAAAAGTACGGAATCTTGGATTACTAATTGGTTGAATACTGGTAAATCCGAAATTATTTGGAATAATATTCAAGAAAAAAGTATTCTAGAAAAGTTCATAGAATTAGAGGGAATCCTCTTCTTGGACGAAATGATCAAGGAATACTCGGAGACACATCTAAAAAAGCTTCCTTTAGGAATTCACAAAGAAACGATCTGATTAATCAAGATACAAAATGAGGATCGTATCCATATGATTTTGCACTTATCGACAAATATAATCTGTTTTGTTATTCTAAGCGGTTATTCTATTTTAGGTAATGAAGAACTTGTTATTCTTAACTCTTGGGCTAAGGAATTCCTATATAATTTAAGTGATACAATAAAAGCTTTTTTGATTCTTTTATTAACAGATTTATGTATCGGATTTCATTCAACCCACGGTTGGGAACTAATAATAGATTCTGTCTACAAAGATTTTGGATTTGTTCATAATGATCAAATTATATATGGTCTTGTTTCCACTTTTCCGGTTATTCTGGATACTCTTCTAAAATATTGGATTTTCCGTTCTTTAAATCGTGTATCTCCCTCACTTGTAGTTATTTATCATTCAATGAATGATTGATAAATGATCCACCTATATTAATCTAATCCAATTAGACTGTTTCTGACTTTGTATTGTAGTTCTACATAAACATTAAAAACTTTCTATCCGGGGGATTTTCATCCTATAGTAAAATGATTACAGTAAAAAGCAGAATCGTGGATAGGGAACTATATTAGTGACCAACCCCAATTTATTGTAGAAATTTTCGGATCAGTGATTATATCATAACTCGGACATCCATTTCAAGTGCATATCCCCAATTTTTCTTGGATAAAGGAACAGATTACTCGATCTATTTCCATATCGCTCATGATATATATCATAACTCGGACATCCATTTCAAGTGCATATCCCATTTTTGCGCAACAGGGTTATGAAAATTCACGAGAAGCGACTGGACGTATTGTATGTGCCAATTGCCATTTAGCTAATAAGCCCATGGATATTGAGGTCCCACAAACGGTACTTCCTGATACTGTATTTGAAGCCGTTGTTCGAATTCCTTATGATAAGCAAGTGAAACAAGTTCTTGCTAATGGTAAGAAAGGGGGTTTGAATGTGGGGGCTGTTCTTATTTTACCAGAGGGATTTGAGTTAGCCCCGTCCGATCGTATTTCTCCCGAGATGAAAGAAAAGATAGAAAATTTTTCTTTTCAGAGCTATCGCCCTAATAAAAAAAATATTCTTGTGATAGGGCCTGTCCCCGGTCAGAAATATAGTGAAATCACATTTCCTATTCTTTCTCCTGACCCCGCTACTAAAAAAGATGTCCATTTCTTAAAATATCCTATATATGTAGGGGGAAATAGGGGAAGGGGTCAGATTTATCCCGACGGAAGCAAGAGTAACAATACAGTTTATAATGCGACATGAGCGGGTATAGTAAGTAAAATTCTACGAAAAGAAAAGGGGGGATATGAAATATCCATAACAGATCCATCAGATGGACGTCAAGTGGTTGATATTATCCCTCCAGGACCGGAACTTCTTGTTTCAGAGGGTGAATCCATCAAATTTGATCAACCATTAACCAGTAATCCTAATGTGGGTGGATTTGGTCAGGGAGATGCAGAAATAGTACTTCAAGATCCATTACGTGTCCAAGGTCTTTTGTTCTTCTTGGCATATGTTATTTTAGCACAAATCTTTTTGGTTCTTCAAAAGAAACAGTTCAAGAAGGTTCAATTGGCCGAAATGAATTTCTAGACTCGCGAATTTATCGACATCAAGTGTGTAAAAAGAACCAACTTCTTGTTCTCGATTTTGTAGGATAAAAAAAAAAATCTGAAAAACCTTTTATTTACTTTCTCTTTTTCTAGAGCTTTGGGGAATCCCCGCATTCCTAGTCCTAATAAGTAGATCTTTTTGAAGACGACTATTTTCTTTATTTGACTTCATGACTCACTTTCCCACCTCTTTCTTTGTTTTTTTTTTAGCGAAATTGAATTGGTACAACTATGTTACTATATGCCAGATTTCAATGTCATAAAACGGATACATTTTATTCTATTTCAAATAGAATCAAATTGGGATAGAGATTAGCATAAGGAAACGGGTAATAGAACGAACTATAAATGCGGGGAACAAATAATTCTAGTAGGGATTATTCGTCTTCCTAGTCTTCGACACAAGATAAGGGGCGTAAAAAATTCCTTTTCTTGTGTCAAAAGAGTAATGCTTTTTGATCCTAATCGTCAACCATTCCTAGTCTTAATTTCGGTTTTCCAGATGTATTAGAACTTTTTTGGTTTATTAAGTACAATTTTATTACGTACAATAAAGTAGTGGACAAACAAAAAAGAGGGAATTTCATTTTATTGATTAAATAGAACTTCTTCATCAACGAACTTAGAAAAAATTTCTGTTTTTCTAAGATACTCAAAGAGTAAGAGTAGAGAAAGTATTTGTATGATATCTAATCTACAGATATATATATATATATAATCCAGGGAATTGAGCGATTCCCCCTTTCTTCTAGGACCTATCAAGATCAAGAAACATGTGTTCTGAATCAGTCAATGAAGCTCGTTTTTCAAAAACATCATCAGAAAAAAGAGAACGAAGGTTTTTGAAACAGTATAAAAAGAAATCCACTTTGTCATTTAGACGAAAAAAACCCGGATTCCTAAGAACCCAACGGGCCCTTTCTCCTCGAATCAGACAAACAAAGAAGGGAATCCCGTTGAGTTCCTAAGCTTTCATGTCTACAACGCAATTCATCCGATTACTACAGGGATGAACCTAATCCGGAATATGAACCATAAAAGAAAGAACCTATTAAACCGATGACAAGAATACCAACTACAATACCTATTATCCAAAGAGGAATCCTTCCAGTAGTATCGGCCATTTACTCCACTTCCCTCCAATTTCATCAAATTGTCATGCTAGAGACATAAACAGTCATGGATAATTATGAGATGAGATCCTTCCAAATGGGGCTAAGAGAATACCTAGAATTCTTATTTATTTTCTTTCATTTTCCTAATTGAAAAAATAATTGGAAAATAAAACAGCAAGTACAAAAATGAGTAATAACCCCCAGTAGAGACTGGTACGATTCAATTCAATATTTTGTTCGTTCGGGTTTGATTGTGTCATAGCTCTATAATTCGGGATTAGGTTTATCGTTGGATGAACTGCATTGCTGATATTGACCCCAAAAAAAAGACGGTAGGTACAACTAGGCCGTGAACAGCCAACCATCGTATTGTAAAAATGGGATAGGTTCGATCTATAGTCATTTGATTAGGGCCTCCTAAAACGATCTACTAAATTCATCGAGTTGTTCCAAAGAATCAAAACGGCCAGTTATTAATGGAATTCCTTGTCGGCTCTCTGTGAAATACTCGTTTGGCCGAGGGTTTCCAAATACATCATAAGCTAAACATGTACTGACGAATAACCAACCAGCAATGAATAGGGAAGGTATAGTAATGCTATGAATGACCCAATATCGAATACTGGTAATAATTTCAGCAAAAGAACGTTCTCCTGTGCTTCCAGACATGCTCAGCTCCACATATTCTTGTACAGTCAAAGGGGGATCGATTCCATAAAAGATGAAATCAGTAGAAGGCAATCACTGAAATGATATCTTTGTAGGATCGTCAATATTGTACCGAGGGCATCTTTAGAGTATACCGAATCAGTATAGCTATCCTTCTTCTGACACAGCAACGCACGCAATTTGAATCAGTATCGAAAGGAAGTGCTAAATATATTCTTTCTTCCTTTTCTTTACCTGTTGATGTAAAACGATGTTATATTGTATTTAATAGAAAATTCTTACAATAAAAGAGATTATAATATTTCCACAATTTTAGTAGATCCGAGATCTCAAAATTTTCGTTTCATGGTTGTAGAGACCGTTTTTTATCGGAATTTTTTTCATTTTGAAGAAATTGGTTAATGGTCCAGTAACATCAGTAGTAGATCCTATTCAATGCAAGAAAGCAAAGAAAGAATAAAATAATTAGAATCAATAGTTGTAATGAATTGTTGGATTGGATCTCAATCCAAATCTTGATCTAACTAGAAGCATGAGGCTTTATTTTAAAATATCGAAAGAAAAAATGGAAAAATTGTATTCCATCTCGTTCGTATTATTAGTTTATGCTGAATCGCGATCTGTTTTGTTTTATCTACCTGTCACTTTATCTTTCTTCGTGCCGTCTATAATGATAGATAAATCAAAAACTTTGAATTGAACTTTTTTTTCAATTGGTATTTTTGGATATCCTCCTATTTTACAAAAAAGAAAACTTAGGTAAATGCTTTAGAAACGTATGTATAAAAATACCATATTTCATTTAGCCCCTTCATGCTTACTATAACTAGTTATTTTGGTTTTCTACTAGTGGCTTTAACTATAACTTCAGCCCTATTTATTGGTCTGAGCAAGATACGACTTATTTAAAATTTCTATTTGAAAGAAAGAATTCAGAAAAGAAATCCGTCTGTGATACTTTTTGTATTCTATAGGTACTTACGACAGCAATTGTAAATTCTTAGCCATTGAGACTCGCGTCAATTCGGATTAATATTTAGGTTTAGATATTACCTCTTTTTTTTTTTTTTTCTACTTTTCAAAAAATTGAAATGATTGAATTTTTTCTATTTGGAATCGTGTTAGGTCTAATTCCTATTACTTTGGCTGGATTATTCGTAACTGCATATTTACAATACAGGCGCGGTGATCAGTTGGACCTTTGATTAATTAACATTTCTTTTTTTTTTCTTTTGATTGGCCTCCTCTTTTCTTTAATTCACAGGAGGTCAAATTGATGTGAAAGTGACTGAATCCATTTCAGTCTAATTTGATATACGAAGAAAAAATCACGCTCGGTAGGATTTGAACCTACGACATCGGGTTTTGGAGACCCGCGTTCTACCGAACTGAACTAAGAGCGCTTTCTTGTCAGAATAGATAAGACTGTAAAGGTAAAGAAGATTCTTTTTTGAACCCTAATCCATTTTGTATGCATCTCTTCTATAGTTTCATAAAAATGAATGAGTCCGTCCAAACTGATCTCAATGAATTCCTCGTTACTGCTCAAAGGAGCAGTAATAGGTAGAGATGATGGGATTTGAACCCGTGACATTTTGTACCCAAAACAAAAGCGCTACCAAGTTGCGTCACATCCCTTCAATTGTTCTACAGTGTCATTGTAGAGAATTCCTGTCTTCTTTTCCACATCCCTATTTCCTCCATTGCGAAACAAAATTTTCTGCCCATTTCGTCTTTTTGGTCTCATTTAACATATAATAATAAGAGAAGGAAAAGACATGAAAAATATATACCAAATAAAGAACCCATCCTAAAAATAAATGAGTTTAATTAGTCGATTTATTAGTGAACAAGGAAAAATATTATCTAGACGAGTGAATAGATTGACCTTAAAACAACAACGATTAATTACTATTGCTATAAAACAAGCTCGTATTTTATCTTTGTTGCCTTTTCTCAATAATGAGAAACAATTTGAAAGAACCGAGTCGACCGCTAGAACTACTGGTCTTAGAACCCGAAATAAATAGGCTTATTCTTTGTTCACTTGAAGCCGAATTTTAATCCGAACTCAAACGCGAATTGGTGTTTTGTTCGACAAATCCGAGAATCCAGATTTTCTTATCGTGTCGTAAAAAAAATGAATTGGCAAAATGATTTTTTTTAGTGAGCGTGTTCATTCATTTTGACTACTTTAAACATATTTTCTCATAGTCATTTCGGCTCCACCTTCCCGGAGTTCATTCTCCGGGTAACTCTGTTTAAACTATTCCGGTGTATTCTTTCAAATCGACTCCTTTTCTGATTTCGTTGGAAATCATATAAAGACAATTCCTATTTGATATAGCTATTTGAGCCAGTATTTTACGATTAAGAAGCAACTGTCTCTTGTACAGATCATGTATTAATTTACTATAACTATAGGATACTTCACTTTCTCGAATTATTGCTTTTCTTCGAGTGATCCATAAACGACGAAAATTTCTCTTTTGCTTATCTCTATCCCGACGAGCCGAAACCAAAGCTCTTATTTTCTGTTGAGTAATAGTTTGAGTAAGTCTTGAATGAGCCCCTCGAAAGCTTGATGCAAATAAACGGATTTTTGTTCTACGTCTCCTAGCTATATACATGCGTTTAATTCGGTCATTGAATAAATAAAACTTTGACGAATAACTAATTAATTTCTTTTATTTCAGTTATTCTTTTCCCCCGTCCTGGTCTATTAATAACCAAACGGGTTTTTCCAATGTATAAATACAAATTCCAGTGGCTTTGGCTACTATAACCTTCCCGACAACGATTTTTTCTTTTTTTTTTTTAGGTATTTTACTGCGAAAGCTAAAAGGAATTAGAAATTTCCTTTTGATAGGTGTCAAAAATATAGTCAATAAAAAAAGAAATATCAATTGTATGAAATAAAAATGAATTATAATTAAATGGGTAAAGAAAGAAATAGTGGGTTCCGTCGTTTCTATGGTTACTTCTTAAACGGTGAGATCTTCTCTATACACCGGAGCCTTTAACTTCATTTAATCAATGTTATTGGTAACTTGTATAGTTCACACCACACTCTTTGGCTCTACCCATGAATTATCTAGTGATAGGTCTTTCACAATGAAACCCATCTATGCAGGAATGATATTTAATTATGAAAGTTAGCTCAGTAGCTGACCCTTGTAGTCCGTTCTTGACTGAGTGGGATCTTCATATTTGTTTCTTTTTTTAATTTCAGTATGATTTCCTCCGCTTAATGGATAACCATTTGCTACCAATGGAGAATTGCTTCTGATCTTAAATTCAGGTAATTGGATTTTCACCAATGAAAACCATAAACTTCATACACAATAAAGGGATCCGTTTTTTTATTTTTAGATAGTGAATAGAGTTCCTTTTTCCATTCTATCCTCTTCACTGGTACTGATCATTTATACTGGAAAGCGGTTTGCTTGCTTATTTTGTACCAGTTCATGATCTAAACGAGTCGCACATACACCCTAGTACATGTTCCTCGACGCTAAGGACATCCCCGAAGAGCGGGGGATTTTGTGACATTTCGAATCGGCTGTCTTGTATTTCTAATAAGTTGTTTAATAGTTGGCATCTTGAATCATATGCATAATGGGCTGGTTTAGATCGATCCTAACCAGATGATTAGGAATTTTTTCTAATTAAACGCGACGATAAAATCTCAAATTGCAGATTTACACAAAATTCATTTTTTCATTCAATAGCTACAAGATCAACAATTCCATAGGCTTGGGCTTCTGTTGCTGACATAAAAACGTCTCTTTCCATGTCTTCAGATACAACCCATAATGGTTTTCCCGTCCTTTGTACATAAACCCTTGTGAGGGTTTCACGTAGTTTTAACAGTTCTTCCGCTTCCAGGATAAATTATCCCGTTTGCGCCTCATAAAAAGAACTAGCAGGTTGATGTATCATTACCCTGATGATAGAAGGTTTCTCTACCGGATGTGATGAAACGAACCAAAAAGAAAGATAAAGAATAATAGGAAAAAAGATAGAATTAAACAACCGTATGGGCATCATCTTTTGTGCATTGCATACGGCTCTACAATCAAATTGACCCTTACTTTCCAGTCAAGAAAGATCAAAATAGAGTCTATTAGCCCCAGATGGTTAAATGATCAAATTGCCACCCTTCCTTTCGGAGTAGTTTAAAAATACTATAAAAATACTATGATGGCTCCGTTGCTTTCTATTTGAAATTGAAAATGGATTCTTTTTTTTTTTTTTTTTTTTTGATTCAGCAATCCCAAAGTTTCTTTTTAATCCAACCAAAAAAGGAAAAATATTGTCTTTTTCTCGCACTCTTTTTTTATAACAATAAATATTGTGAAGAGCCCTTCGGTGTGAAAACAAAAAAGTTTGTGACGCTGAATTGGATTCCCGATAGATAAAATAAAATCGGAAATACCTTTTAGCTCATACTACTCTCTCGATATATGATTGAATCTTTTGAAAAAGAAAAACAATAAAAAAAAATTCATATCGAATTCGAAGTGCCATGCTATTATTACTTAATATTCACATGGCGAAGGCATAGTTTTCTTTTTTCTCTCAAATAAAAAAACCTCATTTGCGCCAAGCGTGAGGGAATGCTAAACGTTTGGTAATTTCTCCTCCAACCAGTATAAAAGATCCCATTGACGTGGCCAACCCCATGCATATTTTATGGACCTCTGGTCGCACAAATTGCATAGTATCATAAATAGCTACTACAGGTACTACCCCTACCCATCCGCCGGGAGAGTTTATAAACAAATAAAGATCTTCCGTATCATCCTCGATACTGAGATATACCATAAGACCAATAATTTGATTCGAGATCTCGCTATCAACATCTTGGCCTAAAAAAAGTAATCTTTCTTGATAAAGTCGGTTGATTAGGGTAAAATTGTATCCCTTAGGAACCGTACATGCACCTTTTGCTGCATACAGTTCAAAAAAAAAAAAATCAATGTATAGATTTGAGTGATCTTTTTTTCCTAGTCTTTTTTTTTAGCAGGTTTTTAAAAACTTGAAACGAAAAGGCTTTTTCTTCGATTTTTCAATAAAGACAAATTTTGAATGAACTTATTGAATGAACTTCTCATTGATGTATTGTTTCATCGAGATTCAATCCAAATCACTATGGGATTTTCTTGTTCCTGAGTGGGTCTCTTTCATCTTTTTAGGTTTATGCTCTACTCCGGGTAAAGATATGCCCGATTTTGATTTGCGCATATAGGAAATATCTTCCCATCACCATTTCTTTTTGTTATTCCTTTATATAACAAACAGGAATCGCTTATGATCACGTAGTAATCATATATATATATATATATATAAACGGAGCCTGGATACTTCATTTTTTTAGTCTAAACAAAGCCAACCATAAATTATTCTAATTGATAATAGTACTATGAATCCCCCCAAATAATGGATCTAATTACACTTCACGCTCCAATTTTTGGATGATTCCATTTCTTTTTCTTGGGCGAAACAGAGGATATCTCGATCGGGGTAGAGAACGGGGAAATTCCATATGACCCAATATATCTGACAAGTCGCACTATACGTCAACCCAAGCCGCATCTTCCTCTCCAGGACTGCGGAAAGGTACTTTTGGAACACCAATAGGCATAAATTGAAAGAAAAAAGAACTAAATACTATATTTCACTTTGATGTGGAAATGTAAAAATATGGTTTTAGGGTCTTTAGAATATTGACTTTACCCTATGGATTTTATCCATAGATTCAAAAAATTCAGAAAGAAAGACAAAATAAATAAAGGAGGTTTTCTACGAATAGGTCTTTTTAATGATAAATACGGATAGACCCATTTACTCATAGAAAATGCTATCAACCCCCATTGCGTATTGGTACTTATCGAGTATAGAATAAATCTGCTTCTCTTTGTTTCTACGAACAGAATTCTTCCATTATTACGAACATAATAGAATAAATATTAACCTAACCCTTGTTAGGAAATAATCCCCTGAACAAGGGAGGTCCATAGGATAGTGGTAGTATAGTCTTTTCCAATGCAATAAAGTTAGGTAGTGTCTATTTTTCTTTGATATAAGAGGTATTTTACATGGGTTTGCCTTGGTATCGTGTTCATACCGTTGTATTGAATGATCCCGGCCGGTTGCTTGCCGTTCATAGAATGCATACATCTCTGGTTTCTGGTTGGGCGGGCTCGATGGCTCTGTATGAATTAGCGGTTTTTGATCCTTCTGACCCTGTTCTTGATCCAATGTGGAGACAGGGCATGTTCGTTATACCATTTATGGCTCGTTTAGGAATAACTAATTCATGGGGAGGTTGGAGTATCACAGGAGGATTGTAACGAATCCGGGGACTTGGAGTTACGAAGGTGTAGCCGGGGCACATATTGTGTTTTCTGGGTTTATGCTTTTTGGCAGCTATCTGGCATTGGGTCTATTGGGATCTAGCAATATTTTCTGATGAACACACAGGAAAACCTTCTTTGGATTTGCCTAAGATCTTTGGAATTCATGTATTTCTCTCCGGACTGGCTTGCTTTGGTTTTGGTGCATTTCATGTAACAGGCTTGTACGGTCCTGGAATATGGATATCCGATCCTTATGGAATAACGGGAAAAGTAAAACTTGTAAATCCGTCGTGGAGCGTGGAAGGTTTTGATCCTTTTGTTCCGGGAGGAATAGCTTCTCATCATATTGCAGCAGGTACGTTGGGCATATTGGCATGTCTATTCCATCTTAGCCTCCGACCGCCACAACGTCTATACAAAGGATTGCGTATGGGAAATATTGAAACTGTACTCTCTAGTAGTATCGCGGCTGTCTTTTTTGCAGCTTTTGTTGTTGCCGGAACTATGTGGTATGGGTCAGCAACTACCCCCATCGAATTATTTGGTCCCACTCGTTATCAATGGGATCAGGGTTACTTCCAGCAAGAGATATATCGAAGAGTTAGTGCCGGGCTAACAGAAAATCAAAGTTTATTAGAAACCTGGTCTAAAATTCCTGAAAAATTAGCTTTTTATGATTATATTGGCAATAATCCGGCAAATGGAGGATTATTTAGAGCAGGTTCAATGGATAACGGAGATGGAATTGTTAGAGCCGATGTTCCTTTTAGAAGGTCCGAATCAAAGTATAGTGTTGAACAAGTAGGTGTAACCGTTGAGTTCTACGGTGGTGAACTCAATGGAGTCAGTTATAGTGATCATACTACTGTGAAAAAATATGCTAGACGCGCTCAACTGGGTGAAATTTTTGAATTAGATCGTGCGATTTTGAAATCCGATGGTGTTTTTCGTAGCAGTCCAAGGGGTTGGTTTACTTTTGGGCATGCTTCATTTGCTTTACTCTTCTTCTTCGGACACATTTGGCATGGTGCTAGAACCTTGTTCAGAGATGTTTTTGCTGGTATTGACCCAGATTTGGATGCTCAAGTAGAGTTTGGCGCATTCCAAAAACTTGGAGATCCAACTACAAGAGGACAGGTAGTCTGATACAAGACTGTTTTGGTATTTTTTGTCTCTATTTTCTTTTTTTGAGAGGGGTTTACATAGATTAACTGGAGTGGATTTGAATCACCCCTTTTTTGACTCTTGCTCGTTTTTCGAGATGATTCCCCCCCCCCCCCCCTTCCCCCAAAAAAAAGAAAAAAACAAACAGGTATGGAAGCTATAATTGTAAACCACGATCAAATCTATGGAAGCATTGGTTTATACATTCCTTTTAGTCTCGACTCTAGGGATCATTTTTTCGCTATCTTTTTTCGAGAACCACCTAAAGTTCCAACTAAAAAATGATTTTTCATTATCTCAGTTGAAGTAATGAGCCTCCCAATGTTCGAGGCTAATTACTTCAACTAGTCCCCGTGTTCCTCGAATGGATCTCTTAGTTGTTGAGAAGGTTGCCCAAAAGCGGTATATAAGGCGTACCCCGTAAAACTTACAAGTAAACCAGATATAAAGATGGCGACTAGGGTTGCTGTTTCCATTATGATTATATAATTTAAAGACCCCAAAGAATTTATCATAAGATCGTTTATTTACAACGGAATGGTATACAAAGTCAACAGATCTCAATGAATACAATAGGATTTATGGCTACACAAACTGTTGAGAACAGTTCTAGATCGGCCCGCCCAAGACAAACTAATGTAGGGGTTTTATTAAAACCATTGAATTCAGAATATGGTAAAGTAGCTCCAGGGTGGGGAACAACTCCTTTGATGGGTGTTGCAATGGCTCTATTTGCGGTATTTCTATCTATTATTTTAGAAATTTATAATTCGTCCGTTTTATTGGATGGAATTTCAATGAATTAAATCTAAAAGAACTACAAAGTCTTAGCTTTTGAATAAAAAAAAATCAGTTAGAACTCCGATTTCTAGCCTATTTTATTTTGGTAGTTCGATCGTGGAATTTATTTCTTTCTGTATTTCCGGAATATGAGTGTGTGACTTGTTATAATTGATTCTATTGATAGTACAGAGAATAGGTCTGTCACCTTGATAGAGATGGTTCTACTTCGTCAGATATTTTTTGAGTATTCGGAACACAAAATCGATGAACTAGATTAAGAAATATTTGAACTATAATTCATACTTAATATTGACCTCGTGTCCGGAAAAAAAATGGCAAACGGTTAAAAAAAAAGAAGAAAAACCTTTCTTTTTTTCAGTCATCTATTAGTCATTTTATCTAATTCATGGAATACGTGATTATCCAATGGTTCTTACTCAGGGAATCCTTGGCTTAGCTTATGATTTTTTATTGAATCATCGTGGTTCTAGTATGAATCAGAGGTTTTAATTGATTCATAGGGTCTTAACAAGAAAATTACTATCAATGCAATAATAAAGAAAGCAAAAAAGCCACATTAGAGAATTAAAGATTAAAGAATTAAAGGCATAGGTAAAGAGAGGATTCAAGAGGCCCATAAGGATCAACATAAAAACGATTGAGCCAACTTGATATTTTAGTATTATCACCACAAAGAAGAGCTTTCTAATTATTTTTTCTTATTTCGTCCATTTAGAGACGATTGACTCGAAGATTAAGAAGTTTCAAACTTTCTATTCCATATCCGACAGTTTTTTAATTTTTATTTGGGCGTTTTTGCATGAGCTGTACGAGATGAAAGTCTCATATACGGTTCTGAGAGGGGGATTTTCACCTATCTAAATAAATTCTATGATTGGTCTGAAGAACGTCTCGAGATTCAGGCGATTGCGGATGATATAAGTAGTAAATACGTTCCTCCCCATGTCAATATATTTTATTGTTTAGGGGGAATTACGCTTACTTGTTTTTTAGTACAAGTAGCGACCGGGTTTGCTATGACTTTTTACTAACGTCCGAGCGTTACGGAAGCTTTTGCCTCTGTTCAATACATAATGACGGAAGCTAACTTTGGTTGGTTAATTCGATCAGTTCATCGATGGTCGGCAAGTATGATGGTCCTAATGATGATTCTGCATGTTTTTCATGTGTATCTCACTGGTGGATTTAGAAAATGAATTGACGTGGGTTACAGGTGTAGTTCTAGCGGTATTGACCGCATCGTTTGGTGTAACTGGTTATTCCTTACCTCGGGACCAAATTGGTTATTGGGCGGTGAAAATTGTAACAGGTGTACCTGACGCTATTCCTGTAATAGGATCACCTTTGGTAGAATTATTGCACGGAAGTGCTAGTGTGGGACAATCTACCTTGACTCGTTTTTATAGTTTACACACTTTTGAATTGCCGCTTCTTACTGTTGTATTTATGTTAATGCACTTTCCAATGATACGTAAACAAGGTAGATATAGAATAAATTAATCATTTATCACTTAGAGTAGGAATAATAGGATTTTATTGCTAGAAGTATGGATTATTGAAAATAATAAGACATAGATTTGGATATTTCCTTTCAACTAATCGTATCAAATAAATAATATTTTGGAGTTGAAAGGAATTCTCCGAAGAGAAAATGGATTATGGGAGTGTGTGACTTGAACTATTGATTGGTCTGTGTAGGTATATGTCTGCCGCATTGGAATTCAAAACCAAATGTGTCTTTGTTCCAACCACTGTGTAACTCCTATACAGAAGATAGGCTGGTTCGCTTGAAGAGAATTTTTTCTATGATCAGATCCGAATCGTGTTGTACATGAGAAGGTCCCGTAAGATCTAGTATAATTAAGTGAAATAGATAAAGATTATGTTTTATTTTATCTATTTCACTTACTTAAGTTCATATTTATACTGAAAATTGAATAGTATGTAAATGCATTCATTTCCTCTGCATTGATATGATTGATAATACTATCGGAGTGAAACAAGAGATCTAAAGAAAAACATAGACTAGACTAAATTAATAACAAGTAAACCTTTTGTGTTTGGATCTTCAACTTTTTTGGAGATCAATAGTAATCGTAAAGTCTGAGACGACCCAGAAAGCACTTGATCATGATCAACCTTGTTAGCCAACTTGGGTATTGAGTATTGACTTAGACTTAGAACCAAATAATCTCGTTTCGATTTTGTAAAAAGAGTCCAATTTTTCTTTTATTGAATCATTCATATATGTGTAGATGTAGATATAGCCAACACATAGATTTTTTATGGATTCATATGGATTCATTTGGTTCTTTTGGGTCTTGCTCGAGCCGGATGATAAAAAATTCTCATGTCCGGTTCCTTCGGGGGATGGATCCGTAAGATTCACCTATCCCAATAACAAAAAAACCTGATTTGAATGATCCTGTATTAAGAGCGAAATTGGCTAAAGGTATGGGTCATAATTATTACGGAGAACCCGCATGGCCCAATGATCTTTTATATATTTTTCCAGTAGTAATTCTAGGTACTATTGCATTTAATGTAGGCTTAGCGGTTCTAGAACCATCAATGCTTGGTGAACCGGCAGATCCATTTGCAACCCCTTTGGTAATATTACCTGAATGGTATTTCTTTCCCGTATTTCAAATACTTCTTACAGTGCCCAATAAATTATTAGGTGTTCTTTTAATGGTTTCAGTACCTGCGGGATTATTAACAGTACCCTTTTTAGAGAATGTTAATAAAGTCCAAAATCTATTTCGCCGTCCAGTAGCGACAACCGTCTTTTTGATTGGTACCGCAGTTGCTCGTTGGTTAGGTATTGGTGCAACATTACCTATTGATAAATCCCTAACTTTAGGTATTTTTAAATTTGATTCAATTGTGAAATAAGACGAGGTATGTATCTAGGGAATAGTCGCTTTAAAGCGAATTCTCCCTAGATACATCTATTCAATAAAATTTTGAATTTCTTTCAAATATATCAATTGTACTACAGATTGAAAACCGATTTTCCTCTTAATTAATTAAAAATAAAAAAGATGAAAAAACAAATCCAATTGACAATTGCGAAATGTTTTTCTAGAATGCCAAATATCTGTTTTACATCTTTTAGTCGAAAATGTTCAATTTTCATAAGATCTTCTTGACTGTTATTCAAAAGGTCAAATAATGTATATGTATTGGACCTTTTGAGACAATTATAGACCCTGGGATAATTCGGATTGGTCAATAAAAATCGATTTCAATGCTATTTTTTTGTTTTTTCTGAGTTTATCCAATTTATCGTGAAAACTAAAAGGGGATAAAGGAATAGTGTGTTGATTGTCGTCTAAAGGTAAGTTTTCTTCTTCCTTATGTAAAAAGGGAATAAATAAATCAATCAAATTACGTTTTTAATTAGGGATAATATCACTCACACCCCCTGAGGTTTGGTGTAATATCATAAACCTCCCCTGAGGTTTCACTAATATCAGTGACACCCCCTGAAGTTTGCATCAACATATCACATAAGTCCAGTTTTCCCTTTTTGCCCTTGTTCACATTCAAATTCTAACAATGATTTTGTTTATATATATATAACTTAAAATTTGTTAACATAGAGTTACATTTTAACATAAACTTTTATAAAATTAATAGATTTTTTTGAATATCCAAATATTACATTTCGAAAAATGATAAGTATATTTAATTAAAATTCAAAAAATATATGCAACACAAAGATTTTGTGAATATTACTTTGAAAATGAATAAAACAATCTATTAAATTTCAGATTATATATAACCAAAATATAATAAAACTTTTGAATATTTATTTTAAGTAACTTTAGTTTTCTTTTATTTTTTAGTTTTTCTTTGCTTGTTTTAAAGTTTTATTCGAAAGTTATATTAATTAAAAACTAAATGTTAAATTTTCAATATTTATTCAAAAGAATTATTTTGTCTTCTTTTTCTTTTTAAATTTTTAATGTGAATATCAAATAGGTAATTTGGGTCTTAACAAGTGGTTAAAGTTGACAAAGGGTAAAAAGAGAATTATGGACTTATTTGATATGTTGGTTCAAACCTCAGGGGGTGTCACTGATATTACTGAAACCTCATGGGGGGTTTATGATATTATGTCAAACCTCAGGGGGTGTGAGTGATATTATCCCTTTTAATTATTTAATAATTTAATTTACGTTGACAAAACATAATTTTGAAGTATAAAATATATCTTAAGATTGTAAAATGTAATCATTCTAAAATTCTTGGGGTGTGAGTGTGAGTGTAATTATTTTAAAACAATTGAAGAAAGAGACTTCTTTAGTTAAAACTGCACCACAATAGAGAATTATTTTAGGGGAGAAAAACAAAGCCCACGTTTACTATTGTCTCTAACCACCCATGTTCGATTTTATGCTAATAAAGAAGCAATTACAGTAAAAATGAGAGGTTCACAAGTGAAAAGATGTATAAAATCCTACTTAACAACATTTTAATGTTTCGAAAAAATATTTTAGGAATAATAAATGGCCAATTTTAATGTAAAGTTCGATTATTTGTCATGTTTGGTATCTCAATCTATGTGCCTATTTGTCTACTTCCGTTTGAAAGCGTGATTAGGTACGATAAAGACGAGTTCAGTAATTAAGAACGAATTTTTTGTTTTTTTTTTTTTGAGAAAGAGACGATAATATATCAAACCAATAAATTATTCCGATAGATACAGATAAACGCAAAGCAAACACAATAGAATCAAAACCAACGAAACTCAGTGAACGCTCCAATTTCGAAACTCCCCAGCTGATCGAGCAATATTGTGAGCCTCCACATTTGCATCTCTATTAACCCAGGCAATGCGAAATTCTTGAAGATCCACGACACTCCGTCGAATATCCGCAATGATATGACCGTGTGGAGCCATAGACACACGCTCAACTCCAATTTCCTGAATAAGTGATGCACAATCACCTTCAAGAATAACCTTCGTCCATCCTCTCTCAACCGCAAGTAACACCCCCATCTTGGCTGTCATCACTTCGACACAAATAGGAGAAAAACAGCCCCGAAACCGATGAGATCTCCCAGCAAGAACAACACCAGCTGAATTCCGAGCAAGAACACCAATTCCTACTTCTCCCTCTCTCACGAAAATTGCCGCATCAAAATTAACTTTGACAAAGTCGCTTGGTGGAGGTGACCATAACACCTTCTCTCGCGGGCTATCACGAATCTCCCTCGTTATTACAACTAAAAACTGATGATGATAGGAAGTCGCAAGGTTGACAACATCCAAAGGAGTCCTATCAAGCCCATTCATCACCCGGTCATTTCGTGCAATCCACAACGCCAACCAAAGCACATGAACAGACCCGCCTCCTCCTTATTAAGCAAAGACAAAAAATATTTGATGCGATCCGCCACCTCCGAAAGATTTTGCTGAAACATCGAATGAGGGAACGACGACAAAGCCCAAACCATGCGTGCAAAATGACAATCAAAAAGTACGTGAGATACATCTTCCACCACTCCGCTGCACAAATTGCAATCTGCCGATTGGATAATTCTTCTCGCACACAATGCAGCACCCGTAGGAAGAATTTGGCGACATGCTCTCCATGTAAAAACCTTAATCTTGTTCGGTGCCGAAATCTGCCACAAACGAGACCAATTTGAGGAACTCACACTTGACGATCCTCTATCTTTCTTTAACCCAATCACACGGCCCTCAATGAGATGGTACGCACTTTTAACCGAGAACCTCCCATCATTACTATAATGCCAAACCTGCACATCGTCATTACACTGGTTACCGAGAGGAATTTGCAGAATTGCATCCCGATCAGCTTCCCAAAATTTTGAAAGCATCTCATAATCCCATGTGCCCGAACAAGTATCAATCAAACTTGACACTACATCGTTCTCACGTCCAGAAATAGGTGGTGTAAAAAGCCTAAACGAATGCGGCCTCAACAACCATCTATCACCCCAAATCTTCACACTAGACCCGTTACCAATTCTCCAACGAATACCCTCCTCAATCACCGGCCGAGCCCCAGCAATACATTTCCATGTGAAAGACGAATTCGGTGGAATTTTTGCCTCCATGAAGGTTGAAGAATTAAAATATTTCGCCTTATATAAACGTGCGATGAGACTATGCGGATCCGAATAGATTCTCCATGCTTGTTTTGCCAATAGAGCAAGATTAAATGACTTTAGATTGCGAAAACTCATCCCGCCCTCACGCTTACTAACACACATTTTACTCCACTTCATCCAATGAATCCGTCGCTTATTTCTTTCATCTCACCAGAAATTTCGGACCAACGACTCCAAATCATCAATAAGATTGTCCGAAAATTTAAACACACCCATAGCATAAGTCGGGATTGCCTGAAGTACCGCTTTAATCAACACCTCCTTTCCTGCGGGGGAAAGAAAGCGCTCTTTAAGTCCAGAAAGCCGCCCCCAAATCCGATCCAGAAGATACCCAAACACCTCTCTTTTTGACTTGCCCATAATAGCCGGCAATCCAAGATATTTGTCGTGTTTTTCTTCAACTACCATGTGCAAAATATCCTGGATCTCTCCAATTAAATCCTCTTTACAATTTTTGCTAAATACCAGTGTCGACTTCTCCACATTAATTTTCTGCCCAGACGCCTTCTCGTACACCTGCAAAATGGACATAATATTTCGGGTTGTTGATGTCGTGGCCTCACAGCAAATGAAGGTATCATCGGCAAACAACAGATGTGAAACTCTCGGCGCTCCTTGGCAAATTTCCACTCCTTTGATCGAACCATTCTGCTCGGCAGTTTTTAATAGTCCTGACAAAGCTTCAGAACAAAATAGAAACAAAAAAGAGGAAAGCGGATCTCCTTGTCTTAAGCCTCTCTCCGGATAGAAAAAACCACATTGCTCGCCATTGACTAATACAGAATACGAGACAATTTTGACACAAATCATAATTAAAGAAACAAAACGCTCAGCAAATCCTAGTCTAAGCATAGCTCTCTCAAGGAATTTCCACTCAATACGATCATAGGCTTTGCTCATATCTAATTTCAACGTCATGTAGCCTTTTTTGCCATTCTTTTTGTTCTTCAAAAAATGATTTATTTCAAAAGCAGCAAGCACGTTATCCGTAGTTAAACGACCCGGAATAAAAGCAGACTGTGCATCAGAAATAATATTATTCATCCAAGGTTTAAGGCGATTAGTAATCGCCTTCGCCGCAATTTTATAAATAACGTTACTAAGACTAATGGGTCTAAATTGCGCCATGGATTTAGGATTATCACATTTCGGAATAAGCACAATATGGGTATAATTAATTTGAGGAAGAAATTTATGATCATTAAGGAACGAAAGTGTACACGAAATCACATCAAGTTTCACAATATGCCAATACTGCTGGTAAAAAATAACAGGAATTAAGAACGATTATGAACCTCATGTTATGTTCCGTTACATGCCAATGCCTAAATGATTTATCATGCACGTGAAGTTTGCCACCACAAGTCGATGAAATTTAACCCTATACTATTATTGCTATTTAACTAAAAGATTTTGGTCTACTTTCTTTTATTGTGCAGTTTTTCTATAACAAATAACAAACACAATTATACATTTTTTCAAAGAATGTTGCCGAAAGATATATTAGGAAAAAAACTATCATTATTACCATACTTACATATCTCATTATAGGATACAATCATTGATTAGACACCTAACATATCATTTATAAATATCAACTACCAAATTACAAATGAGATATAATTTCTATAAAAGCAACCTTCTTCCCTATGGCCATCCCTTATTAGTCAAAGTAATTTTTGAAATGTATTCTAAACTGAAAAATATCAAATTTCAAAAGAAAAGAAAAAAGAACTTACCAGAAAGAAAGAATCTCGAAAAAAACATTATTTATGGAAAAAATAATCTCCCCCTTTATTATATTTTTCGTATTTTGCACCAACACTTCTAAAAGTCACATCACACACTTTACACACACCATGCACTCATCAAATACAGAGGGACCAACCACGTAGTGTATCATAATATATATATATATATATATATATATATATATATATATATATATATATATAATAATAATAATAATAATAATAATAATAATAATAATTAGATATAGCTATGGAGACCTTGTCAATACTTATAGAAGATTTGTTCAATCGTATCAAATACATTATAAACTTCTATTATGTGTTAAAAATTCAAGGTAAAAGACCACAATAACAAAAAAAGTATATAAAGATACTGAATTAAAAGGTCGGATATGATTGATATTCACTTTCACGATCCTTCTACAATAATTTAGATTATATCTAATTAATTAGTTTTTCTTAATTCAAACTGAGACGACATTTCTTATTTTCTTCTATTGTAATGGGACGTGATCTATAAATTTATTTTACATTAAAGTTTTAATGCATCGCCAAAATGTAATGTTACTTTGTGTACAAATAAAACACATGTTCATGGTGTATTGTATCATAAGACTTTTGAAAATCCATATTCGTATTGCGTTGTACGTGTGCACTCGTTCTGTATCTGCATATCATAGTATGTTAGCTAATATAACACGATGGTATCAGAACACGCAACATATTGACTCCTATAGATATAGTGAAATACATTTAATACTAATAGAAGTCACTATAAGACATGATTAACGAGTTTCACTTGTTAGATCGCAGATCGTAGTAAAGAAGCTATAATCTGGTAATAAACTAAATGAGTACACTCGTAACTGGCTTCGAGTATTTTTTATATCTATGGAGGCGAGAGTAAAATATTATATATTAGACAAAGTTATATTGATAGTAATGCATAAATTAACAGAATTTGAGTTACAACTTTATTCATAGAACTGGGGTTATGATGTAGGTGCACATGCTCCCAAAATTCTTATTACTTGTAGAAATTATATGTATATGCAAAAACAATTAAGTGGTGTGTAATAAGTGTTACTCCAAAAACAAATTACGTTATATGACTAGCTAATCGTAGATTGAAAAATATAACTAATTGATCGAAGAAATTAATAAATATAATTAATTATTTGTCAATTAATATGATTGATTGATAAATCTATTAAACTTAGATTATTAAAGTAAAGAAAAACCTTAAATGAGTTTTATGGAATTGAGAAATCTATTGCTTCAATTAAGATATGATAAATTAACTTTTACTGGAATAGTTTACTTCAATCACTTGAGAAATAATAAATAGTACAAATAAAAGTGATCGAGCCCAAATATTGTGCCAATTTTCTGCGTGCCACCATTAGGAAATATTAGAGAAGACTCTGATCTTTGTTTCGCTCCTTTCAGAGTTTGAAATTCAAATCATAAATTATTTAATATTTTGTGAAATGCCTGAAATACCTTGAAGGAATAAGAGTAAATAAACAAATTGTATAAGAGGACAAGAAACAAATACTTGATTAGATATTATGAGAATTTTGTAAGAGTTAAGAGATTTGATTGATTATAAAGTTTTGCATAAATGAAAATTAACTCCGCAAACCACATTTAACATTCTATTTCATCCGCCATATATACACTATATTTTGATTCAAGAATTTTAAAGAAAAGCGTTTGTGTGACGGGAGAATTCGTATGAAGACTTGAAGCTCATACATCAAATTTTTTTTGTGAAGTTATTACAATGGCATAGAAAGTATCAAGTTCGTAACCAAAAGTCAATCAAAGGTTATGGTTCTATTCAAGGATTGCATGACTTATTGAGAATTAAATGTTTAATTTAATCGTATAAAGATCATTTCAGAGTCACGATCACAAGTTATTCGAAAATGTTCAGTAGAAAAGTTTTTTTAATCCATTTGTGAAGTTAATATGAAAGAGAAATGATTCTAAGATGTATGAGTTAAACCATCTTTTTGCAAAGATTTGAAAATGACATATTTGTCGAGAGATTAGTTATTCTAGATTAACTTCTAATAGTATCCATATATAATGTGTCCTATTATGTATGTCTATTCATATTCATGATTAATAGGTTAATGCAATTGTTAGAAAACTTTTACCTCCTTTTATATATAAGTCTATAACATGTTACATAGATTATATGGCAAGTACAAGGATAGGTCTTTAAACCAAAACGATCCATCAACTAATGCTACCTTGAAATTTAAAGCTAATTATCTTGTTTCTAATTATATGTGTAATAATTTGAAAATAAGTAGCATTTAAGAAAAGTAAATGTTAAAACCGCGCGTGATGTGTATGATATACGACCACTTTATTAACACGTATATTTGTTTAACGTATACGTGTCGCATAAAAACAACGATACCGTGTTGCACGAATGCATGCTTTAACTAACTATATTACACTATTAACTTCCTCACTTATATGGTAGTTTATATCAAGATCAAGATCACATGTGTATATAATAAATATATTTCACAACATCTTAGTCCAGAAAGTTACAATGTTCATGGTGGGAAGTCTTTGCAAGTCCGGTATATCATTGTAATATTGTATTATCACATGTTACGAATAAATATTTATGTTTGCATGCGATATATGTTTGTATATAACTATACAAATAAATCACAATTTTGAGAAACTAAAATCTAAAGTTATAGGCAATCCTAATTTTCTTAAGAGTCATGCTTCACCGGCTACGATTGTTTAAGAGATACAATCTGTTTAAATAAATGTAACCTTATACGCGTAGTAATACTTATTTTTACGCGCATTATTTTAAGGTAAAGCGTGTACCAGCAAAATAAAATATATACACGACCATCATACTCTTTTAATAAAGTAAGGAAAGATTGAGGAAAATCATCATAGTATTTATTGCAAAAAAAGGTCCTTTATAGTAATTGCACCGTCACATGTTTGACAATAACAACATTAAATACATAAAATTACCAAAATCTTCGCGCTGATTATGACAATCCCCCGATCCCTAAACCCTTTTCCACACTTATAAATACCAACACAAATTTTCTTTTTCTCCTCTCTCTCTCTCTCCTCTCTTTCTCTCTCCTCACTTCTCTTCTTTCACAGTACATCAACTATTGAGCTCTGTTTGGCAACAAGACAAAATCGTAAGTCTTCTTTCTTATTATCTTCTTTTACATTCCGTTGAAAATTGCATGCCCCTATATAGCTTGTTCCATAAACACATTAACACAAATTACTAGTTCTAATCCTTAATTTATGTGTTTATTTTACTTTTTGTTTAGCCTTTAATTTTTTCTTTATTTTTGTTCATATTGTTTCACTCCTAAATTAGAAGCCATAAATTAAAAGAGTCCTTTCTACTAATTACTTTCTTGGCGAATTTTTTTCTTTTTATGTATAAAAAGTTAAAACATTAGTGCATGCAGAATTTACAATTTAGAGTCTTTTTAGATTAATAATAATTTTTTTCCACACCGATCGGACGGCGGAGATTGCACCGGCGGCGTTTAGCTTAACCGGGATTAATTTTAAAACAATTATTTTTTAAACTCTCGTTTTTGGGTGGGCAAAACAAAAAAGCGGTTGGGCGTTGGTTTGTTTCCTCTTCCTAAGCAGCAAATCGTGGTTAGCTACACACGCGTTTAATTGGCGCGTGGCTACACGGACCACATTTTGTGAAGCGAATTGAACTCAACCGCGAGTAGGGCGAGTGAGGAGGTTAGGATTTTGACGGTGTTTTTCGGTTACTTTCGTTTTCTTGTGTGTGAGGCAGTTACGTGTGGGTAGTAATCGCACACGTGTCGAGTGGGGGCCCAATTAAGTTACTGGGCCATGGGCCGGTCAAAGTTTAGTCTATGGGCCCACTCTCTCTTTTTGACCATGGTTAACGAAATTCCTTTTTTTTTTTCTTTTTTTCGCGAGGGTAGTTTGGAATTTAATTAATGTTATTTATTAGTGGATCCGAAATATATTTTCCTTTTTAATCTAATTTGCCGATTATGTAGTCATGATTTGAAACTATGTCTTAATTGGTAATAGATTTTTTCATCGTCTAGTATAGTAAACTTCTTGCCTCTCAAGTCATTGACTGTTTCAAAAATTCCAAAAACATTGGGCAACCCGAAATACCTTTGAAAATCAATTCTTTTGCCATGTCATAATCTAGTCATTTTTTGTCAATTTAGGAGTCATATAAATACTTAACTTTACATGTATTAAATTCATGATACTTGTTATTATCACAATTATGTAACGGAAAAAAAAAAAAAAAAGGCAAACAAAGTGGTTTAGGTGTTGTTGGTAGGCTACAGTACATGTATTAATTGTATGCAGATTTTTAGAATGTTTTTAAAATGATTTTATTGGTTGTATTGAAAGGAAATATTTATTTTCCTTAAAAGTCCTCCGGAAATTGGAGTCACTATTTCATTCAAATTAAAACTATAGATCTACACAATCGATGAGAAATCCACATCATTAATTAATTTATACTACATATAGCCACCTACCCAAATTTTCTAAAGTAGTTTATCATATAATTACTACCACAATTATTATACCATAACATAAAAAATAACACGCAACACTGACAAGGAAAGTTTAATTGTATTTTTTTTTTTGAAGCAAAAGTTTTATTGTACTTAGCTCTTGAACAATCCTAGTAAAATACATATTCTCCAATTCCAGGTACTTTCATGCGACGTGCATATATTTGTGTCCCCATCTTTTTTGTTTCTTTTTCAGTACACTTTTTTTAAAAATGAATGTTACTTTTACCAGTGCCTATAAAATTTTGTACCGATGTGTCGTGCCACAATTCCTCTTGTCAGTCTAACCTTCTCGAAAACCACTATTTTCTTTGACAACGCATGCAAGTTTCTGTCACTTCGAACTTTAGGTCTGACAAAATGACACAAATTTTTTTAATTTTGAGACACAAGTTTTTAGGAGTCCGCACGTAGTTTGCGGAAGTCAAGTCATGGGAATATAATATATTTTTTTATCGTCTAAACTGAATATTTTTACTGTCTTTTTCATTTGTCGGATTCGACAAAGTCGGTACACGTGTGGCGATTTAGGGCCACTGTGGGGAGTTTCGTTTGGTTTTCAGCTTTAATGTGGAGATTAAAGAAAGTTGAAAGTTGAGACATTACATGTGAGTTAGGCTTTAGTCGAATTTATTTTCAACTTATTATTCTCTTAAGTTTAAGGTTGTCTTTTACTCTTTCCTTAGTCCCGCTGGTTTAAGGAATCTGTGTGTATATGTGTGCCCTTTTTTTTTTTTTGGGGTTTGATTTAAGAAAAGAGAATTTTCATACTTTTAAAAGTGTCGGACTAACAAATCACATTAGATCTAACATGACATGCAAAGATTTAAGGCACAGTCAAATTATCTTTGTGGAGATCGAATTTACAACTAAGTATTCATCTTTAACTAATTTCAACATGCTCTTAGACATTTTACTTTTAACGCACATTTCTCTTTTAGTTGATTATTAAGTTTTAGGAATAAAGCTCATACTATAGTTTGCAACTCAGGCAGGTTCTTCTGTCATAGGAATTCATGTTAATTCGTAACCAAATACTGTAGCTCCAATGAATATTGGGGGTGTATTAATTAACATTTTCTCTGCACCTTCCGAATTGTCAACATGCACATTCTCAGAATTCTCTAACGTATGAATATTTGTGGTACCATGCTGCATGCACATGGGGACAATACATAATTGATTTTCACATTGATGAATTAATTACAAGAATTAGAAAACCAATATCTTATTTAGGATATATATTTGATGATTTGGTCAAGATGGCATCGCCATCTATTTAGTTTTAGAGAAGTTAAGTTTCTCTTTGGAAGTTACAAACATTATCATTTAGAAAAGATTCTATTCGAACACCAAAACAATATTTTCATTATTTCGGTACGTATTTGCAATTTTATTCCTATAGCTTCAATATGTCACTTGTTAATTGTTGTTTTGTATTTCGAATGTAAGCACACACGTTATGTGATTTATGTAAGTCTTCATACTAGTAGCTTATATGCACACGCTTACATGTATATAAACCTCATACATGTATTAAGTTATATATATGAAGGGTAGTATCTTTTGAAATTATACTTAGATCAACGTTGGGTATCTTCGTACGAGATATTGATACTCCATCTCAACCACATATTAGACTACGTGGCTATACTTAGCAAACTTAATCTAGTCTATTCAGGAGCTTTCTGCACTTGAAGTAACATGTCAAGTTTGTTGGAGGAATTCGGTATAGACCCTATAGCGCTTAACTTAAGAGATGAGATTGAGAGGTTTATGGTCAATTTAGTAGGTAAGAATCACAGTAGATGTCGTACCTTTCTCCAATCGGTAAGAGAGGTACTTACATGTTTTCTGGTGGGTCTAGGTTAGATTTGGGTTGGCTCATGTCGACCCATCGTTTGTCACTGGTGTAGTCATGGTTAGTCTAGTCTTATGTTGAGCCGATTCATGAGCTAAGTCGACTCTCGTTCACTCGACTTATCGATCCATCTCGTACTAATCCCACATGGCGGTTTTAATGGTCGCCAAGTGTTCCGTTAAGATTTGATAGAATATGCGTGTGTGTGAAGAGAAGGAAACAGTTGGCAGCCGTTGGAATTGGTAGTTAATTGTGGGAGTGTTAGTCGTTATGACAACTGCATGCATGAATGAAACATATTTATTTTAAACAATCAATGACTCATATATTCATTTGTCCAGGTCTGCTGAAAGCGATTTCCAAATATTTATTCATGAGGAATTTATCATGCATGTCGGTGTTAACTGAAAATTACCCCTTCGATTAAGACATAAATTACGTTTAATTTATGCTTTAAACAGAGAGCTTTTTCCATCTGCCATGTAATGTCGAGTCATTCGATTTTGACTTATATCATTTTTAATGACTCAAAAGCTATTATTTGAACACTTGTTTTCAAATCAATTCTTGTTCCGAAAATTGACCTCTCTTTTATTTATGTACTTTTCCTTTATTAAAGGTACATGTACGTTCCTACTAATGTGTACTGAAAATGACTATATATTATCTTACATTTGGCCCATCTGCAGTTAATTTCTGCGTTGGCCTAACACACATTTACCCTCTTAATTAATAATTGACTTCAACCTTGTTCTTTGCATATTTTTCTATATTCTAGATATTCTTTAATTGGAGGTCGTTTTCTATAGATGAGGAATAGAAAAGGCACATAAGGAATTTTAGGTCCATTATATATAAATATCTAATATGCATGTGGGTCCATTAGTTCACTATAATATTATTTTCCTCTTCTTTTCTTCTTTTGTATTCCCTTTTGACTTTGTCCTTTTCACTTGTCTCAATTATTGTGGTTCTCCTTTAAATATGTGTTCTTTTCGTATAACTTTTCACACAAAAGTAAGATGGGCTTTGCATTGGTTTCTTGTTGCAATTGCAATTTTAATTGTTGGGCTTTAACCGATTTCTATAAGCTTTTTGTTTATGATATTCAACTTTAAATTAATCGTGGGCTTCACTTTATTGTTAATTTTGGTTAGTCATATAATATTCTGACTATAAGCATACTTTAATTGCAGATAAAGATATGGTCAAAGAAAACATAAGGAAGCTTTACCAAGCGATGGGCCTTCAAAAATGGATCTCCAGGACCCAAGTCAATGAAACCGCTTCAATTGGAAGACTCGATCCGGAGCCCAGTGATACACCTAATGAAAATACTGCAATTGCAAATTATATTTCCTGGCAGGTAAGTTCCCAAAAATATAAGCAAGCACTTAAACGCAAAAAAAAAAAAAAAAATGGCGCGTTGAACATTAAAAACTAGGTATAAAAATAAAAAAAATGGGAAATAGACCAAAAATATCACTAGTCAACATGCAAATTAAGTGTCTTAACAAAAAAAAAAACATGCAAATTAAGTGTACCATTTTTAAGTACCAAAACCAACTTCTGGGTCTTCTTTTTTTTTCTTTTTGTATGCTAATTAGAACTATATAGAATATTAGCAAATAAATTTTGGATTCACTTAATTATCTTACATCAAATTTCATGTTTTTAAGGAGGAACACCCTTCTGCGCTTACTTCATTTCATGAGATGATGAGGGCAACAAAAGGGAAGCAAATTGTGGTGTTTTTAGATTATGATGGAACTCTTTCACCTATAGTCAGTGACCCTGATCGCGCTTTCATGTCTGATCCGGTAAAGTTTTACTTACTATTTCCTCTATAAACTTAGATTAGATAAACATTTTAATTAAATTATTCTTTAATAAAGTCTTTGCTTGAAACTTTTAGATGCGGTCGGCTGTAAGTGAAGTGGCCAGAATCTTTCCAACTGCTATAATAAGCGGTAGAAGCCGAGACAAGGTAACTAATTATTATTTACACTTCGTAAAATTTTGTACTATATATAGCTTTATTTCATTATTTATTAAAGTTTTTGTATGAATATATGTTTGTGTTTATTAGGTATATGAATTTGTAAAGCTGGATGAAGTGTACTACGCTGGCAGCCATGGCATGGACATAATGGGACCTCCTTCCCATATGAAGTCTTACAATGGCAAATACCAGACAAATACCCTAGATGAAAAGGTCAGTGTTATTTTAGCTATTTTTCCTATAGTCTTATGTTAATTACTTATTTCTTCAACTTTAAAAGGGGAAATCCCCCGGTGCTAAAACCTACGCCAAACCCTTTGGTGTTTTTCTTTCTTCACGAAATTCTCTTTTATTTTTCAAAATCCTGCACCAAACCCTCTCCCGTATTTTGTAAAAACTTGTACTCCTTTTATATTATTAGAAGCTTGCATGAAATCATCTGCTGTTATAAAAAAAATTATGCATCATAAACTTTTATATTATTAAAAATTTGCATCAAACCCCATGAAATTGATAATTCATATTTAATTAACGTATGAAATGTATTTTTGTTAAATAGGGGTTTGCTAGGTGGTACGAGATTTTTGAAAACACTTCGTGTAAAAAAAGAATAATAGGAAAGAGTTTGCTGTAGGTTTTCCACAACACAAGGGATTTTAAGCACCACGCTTTTAAACTGCATGTACCTGATATTAAGTTGTCAAGAATGCATAATATGTGGTTGATACTTCAGACAACTCATACAAAAACTTCTTATTATTAGGGCAATGAGTTCACAATTTTCCAACCCGCTAAGGAATATCTGCCCTCAATTAAAAAGGTAATTTTCATTTTATTCAATTAACTGTTATTGAACAAATGCTTTAGTACTCTTGTTTTTTTTTTTTTTGGGTAATAACCGGATTTGATGATACTTTTACACAGATGTTAAAAGAGCTGAAGAAAAGGACCCGACAGATTCCTGGCGCTTTACTGGAGGACAATAGATTCTGCATTTCAGTTCATTATCGACATGTCTTGGACGAGGTACGAACATCTAAATTATCTAGTGAAACACAGATTTATTTAGATTTAATTTTTACAAATGCACGAGCATGTTACATTGTGCAGGACTATAATACGCTTGAGGAGATAGTACGTAACATACTCTCCGACTATCCTTGTTTCCATCTAACTCGGGGCAAGAAGGTTTTAGAGATCAGACCATCCATCAAATGGAACAAAGGGGACGCGTTACTGTATCTCCTTGACACTCTAGGATTATCCGATTCCAACGATGTCCTTCCCTTTTACATTGGCGACGACAAAACTGATGAAGATGCGTTTAAGGTACAAATCTAACTGTTATCTATATATAGTTTAAAATTAATTAATGAACCTTCGTACTAAAATTTGTGTTACAATGTTAAGGTACTTCGGAGCAGAGGACAAGGATACCCGATCATTGTGTCGTCCATTCCGAAAGACACCGAGGCTTCACACTCTCTGCATGATCCATCGGAAGTGATGTCGTTCTTGCTACGTTTGGCCAGGTGGGGGGAGGCGTCGTCGTGACGGTTTACAAGATAAATGGTCAATTGGTTAGGGCGTGTAGATAGAGTTTTATGGGTAAATGTTCTTAATAGGGGTGTATAAGATGAAGGGAATATATAGCTCAGGCTGATTTTTGGAAGCTGCCGTGTATGTTCCCTGTATGTCGTGGCAATATTGATCAATAGAGTATAGTACTATAGTATTTGGATATTAATTAATCAAATATATATTACATGCATGTAATGTTGGAAAATACTACAGTTTGTACGAGTGTTTCCGTATTTGCCCTAAGGTTTGGAATGCATATTAAACCGAAAAATTACGGTTTAATTTCCAGTATTATTCTGCTCTTGTTTGAATAAAATTTGATTACTTGAATATAGACGAACCTGAATTTGAATATGGATACTCGTTTGTCCATGTCCGGGTGTTAATAACATTTTACATTATTTGACATCGGATCTACATTTTGACACAGAAATACTGACGGCGAACATACTAAAGTATAAAAGTTAATTAATAACGTGGACATGTAAGAAATGATCCAGTCTATGAGGGAATTAGTTAACATGCCAGTTAGTAATTGTCTACCAAAGTGATTATCTATTAAATAACTTCATATTTAGTTTGGGTTGCCCGCGCAAATATGCACAAAACCCTCTTGTGATTTGTTAATTACTTAAAAGCCCGTTGTGGTTTCAAATCCCTTTTTCATGAAATCACGAGGAATTTTGTGCAAAATTTTTTGAAACTATAAAGAGATTTTGTAAGAGAATTTTGCCGAGTTTATGAAACCAAGATTTTTGTCCCCGATCGCTATAGGCCAAACCTGAAGAACTGATAGCAAAGTATTTTGGTTAGGTAGGTGATCATAGGTGCATTATTTGATTGCAACAAATGATACCGTCTGATAATGAAGACTTAGATTGTGGCCTCCAAGTCTTTAATTTCACGTATGACGACATTAATAACATTAACATAAAATAACCTTCTCACGAGGGGTTGTTTTGCAATTCAGTTTATTTCACAAGAAAGTAATGTGACAAATAAGGACAACATAGTAATTTTTTTCCCAAGTATAAGGTGTAATTGTCTTTTAATCCAAAAATGAAGAGTTTCATTATAAACACTTAGGAATAGAACGAGTTATCTTCCATATATTAGTAAGTGATAAAAGTATTAAAACCTCTATACTATATCCCCTCTTGCACTTTGCCCCCTATCCTTTTTTTTTTTTTTTTTTTGTAACTTTTCCCTTGTACTATGTATAAATAATTACGTACTTTCTCTATATTTTTTTTTTTGTCAAGACTTGCCCCATGTACTATGGAAAAATAAGCACTTTGCCCTCTCATCTTTTAACTGGTAAAAAAAAATTGCCCTAAAAATTTATGTTTGCCAAAAATTTGAAACGTGAACCGTTTATTACGATTTAACCTCAAATTCAGTAATTATCCTCTCTTTTCTTCATTTTTTGTTATTTTTTTAATTTTCAAACCTTTTTTTGATAATTAAATTGGAGTTTTAAAATTAAAAAAAATGCCCAAAAAATTAAAGAAAAAAAGGACATTTTATTGAACTTGAGGACAAATCATAATGAACTTCCACATTCATGTTTTGAATTCAAGCAAAAAAGAACTTTTGGGACAATTTTTTATTTTTATTATCTGTGGATATAGTCAATAGATGAGAGGCCCATGTGCTTATTTGTCCATAGTACAAGGGCAAGTTGCGATAAAAGAAAAAGATATCGGGCAAATTGATTATTTATCTGGGGGCAAGTTGTAAAAAAAAAACGAATAAAAATCGAAATACAACAGAAGGTATGATATAAGAAGTTTGGTGCTTTAATCCCTATTAATAAAAAGACACACAAAGTTAAGCTATTCTTCTTCTTTTTTACATGAGGATAGAAGCTTGTCAATATGATTGTATTTGGCTGATGATCAGTGGCCGAGGGAGGGGTGCATATTGGGGGCACCCCCCCCCCCCCCCCCCCCCCCCCCCACTTCCTTTTATAAGGCAGTTATATATATACTAGGAAAAGTTCACGTGCTACGCACGTGCATGTTAAGTTGTTATTGGAAATAATTAAAATAACTATAGAAGCCAAAAAAATTATATGTCAATATTTTTATTTATTATTTAAAGTTTCCATATCCATAATATTATTTATTTTCGAATAATCGGATCTTTTCATTTTTATCTTTTGTTAAATAAGTCATTAAGAATCATGTAATATTACTTTTGAGTTTTTCACTAAATAATTTAAATTAAAATGTACAAGTAACTTTTTGTTTTGTAGTAGTTTTGAGTTTTTGTATTGAATTTGTTTAATATTTTAATTAGAGTACTTTGCCTTTTTTGCAAGTAGTATTTGACTTTTTCTTAATTTATAAATTCTACATTTGAGTTCAAGATAAACAAGCATAACATTTTCCAACTTTCACAAATTTGGGAATATCTTAAACGCATGTTATCACTTCTATTATTTATTTAAAAATAATTGAAACGATGCAATACTCTTTCTAAAATTTCTTTTGAAATAGTTTAAAAAGTATAATTATCCAATTACGAAATTATTTATGTAAAATTTACTACTAAATTTATACCTTTGTATTTCAAACTTGGAAATCGTTCTCAACTTTCACATATTAGGAGAGGATTCACAGTTTTACAGCTTTGTTGCCATAAAAAAATAAACGTATTTTCTTAATGAATTAACAATTAAATAAAAAAATCCATGGCATCTTAATCTTCTTCCCTAAACCCTATCTCTCGCAGCCATATTTCATGGCGACCCAGTCACCATCAACCCCATAGCATCCTCGTCGACGGTTTTCTCTCAGCTCCCTACGTTTCAAAAAAGGTTTCTTCTCCAGCTTTGCGAAAGAACCGAGAATCCGAGAAAGATAGAAGAGATGCGTAAATTTAGGTAGAGAGAGAGATATTGAGTATTAACAAAGAGGAGAGTGAGTGCGTTTCAAAAAATAGGAGGAGAGAGATTATAGTCTGAGACTTCTTAATAGTTGCCGTACACGTGGCAACAAGATTGGAGAACAACAATCATGGTAAAATTGGGAAAAGAAAAACTAAATATGCGGCTGGATTAAACAACAAGAGAGAGAAGTAACATTTTAATCAGCTTTAATCTATGTTCTTAAAAGCGGGTCGGACGTTCAAGCGGCAGCTTAATTGGTTACTGGTTTTACAGGTTCAACCGGTTCGATCGCTGGTCGAATCGGTCTTGTATATTTGACAATATATATATATATATATATTCAAGTTATTGTATTGATTATTTTTTCAAGTTATAAATCATAAATAATAAGACAATTAAAAACTAATAAATAATAATAAGTTCTATAAAATAAGCCAAATTACTAACGTCTCAAAAACTATAGTTGTTTCCATTACCAAATACTAAAAAAATCTCAATTGCAAATCTTAAAGAAGAAAAAGGGAGTAATGTTTTAACTCATGAGAAAATATTTAATTAAAAACTTAAATTAAATAAGTATAAAGAAAACAAATAGTAATTAACACCCTAATTAATGACTAAAGTGGAATTACAATGAAAATTAAGAAAATTATTAAGTTTTCATTAAATAATTTCATAATTAGTATCTTCTAAAAGTCCTAAATTGCAATTAGACAAAACTCAATCTAAAATTCTCAATATCTCATCCAGTTCAACTCAACTTGGTGCCGGTGGAATTGGATTGGAGTAAAACCTTTGTATTCTCAACCAAAATCAGGGAGTGGAATCGGAAAGCTTGAGGCGGAGGGGGCGGATCGCGGCGGCGTTCTTAAATTCCCTTTTCGTTTCTCCAGATCTGGACAGAAACTTTTGAGTTTCTTGTTGAGAACTCACTCGCCGCTTTCGAGCGCCCGACCGGGCCACCACCCGGCCGGTGTTGCCTCCGATTCACGGCTGGACCGGGCGGTCCGGCCGGCTTTTGAAAACACATGCTTTAATCACTACATTTGTAATTTGCCAGATAAAAATTGGCAACATAAAAATTGCACAGGTTGGAATAATATAAATTTATAGGGGCATATTAGGAAGGATGAAAGATTGACGGACAAATTCCTTCCCATTTATATATATACTAGAAAAGCCGACACACGCGGGGACCACGTGTAAATATTGTTGCATGTTAAATTAATGCATTGTTTATTTTAGCAAGAACAATTTGTAATTTTTGATTAAATTAATTTTAAATGTAGTGGGAGAAGATTAGTAGTTACAAATTGAGAGATTTTAGGGGATATGGATTTCTATGCCTTTTACGTGAAAGTTTTGTGAAGAGAGAGAAAAGTGGATATCCTTTGAAAAGTCAAATTTATCCTATTGATCATTTTGGTGATGGATGAAAATAGGGATATTTCAGGGAAACAATTAATTTGGTACAACAACCGCAAAATATGTGAGGGTGGAGAGTTTGCTTTTAATATAGTAATATATGTATATATATATAAATATTTTTGTGTGGTTTTTTGATAAGTATCTTTTTATATTGCTATTGATATCCTTGTAAATGGGAACTAAATCCCTATAATATTGGAACATAAGGAGTTCTTTATTAAGAAACTTTATCTTTGTATATTCGAATTTCTATTTATATTATATATATATATATATATATATATAAATAACTTGCCTATAATATATTTGTGTTATGGTAGGAGATATATTTTACTGCAATATTCAATCCAAAAGAAGAATCAATCGTCAGATATTCATAAATCATAAATTAATATTACCAGGTTATGCAAGAGTGATGCAGTTTTACAGTAGTACGGCTGCTGCACCTATACATAAAAAATTTCTCAAAGTTAAATTAATAAATCATTTTACTATCTTCAATTAACTTACCGTCGGCAGTCCGCCCTGTTCCTTCGGGAAGAACCATTGTCTTTCTGAAACGCGATTACAATTATCTTCCAGTTTGCGATGCAGAACAGTTCTTTGTGTTTGCGATGCGGAAGTTTTTTGGGGAGATAAAGAGGAAGTGGAGAACGTGGTTGCTATTGAAACTCCGATATTGCCCTTCAACTTCTTTTTCCTTACACGTCAAAATCCAAGGTTAAATTTGGAAAGAGCAAAACATTTGGTCCGATGGACCAAGAACTGCTCTAATATAATGGTGTTTTCCAGTTTCGCCCTCATATCTGCGTTTGAGATTGAATCGATCAAATATGGTAAGGATATTTTCGTAAAAGAGTTAGGAGTAACTACTATTTATATATATATATATATATATATATATATATATATATATATATATATATATATATATATAAATATTTTTGTGTGGTTTTTTGATAAGTATCTTTTTATATTGCTATTGATATCCTTGTAAATGGGAACTAAATCCCTATAATATTGGAACATAAGGAGTTCTTTATTAAGAAACTTTATCTTTGTATATTCGAATTTCTATTTATATTATATATATATATATATATATATATATATATATATATATATATATATATATATATATATATATATATATATATATAAATAACTTGCCTATAATATATTTGTGTTATGGTAGGAGATATATTTTACTGCAATATCTACACCGAGTTAATTTCATCCACCTCTCCTGAGGTTTCTTTCCTCGGCTCTCTACCCACCTTCCCTCTAGTTTGAATTTTTTCCATCCACCTCCCCTCTGGTTTAGATTTTCTCCATCCACCTCCCTTGAGTTATTTGACTATTAGTCAACTGTTATTTTTGAGGGGTAAAATTGTCACTTGATAAGAAAATAAAATAAAGTATTGAATTGTTATTCACAATACAACCAAATTACTTAATAAATTAACAATTATTAATATACAATGTTGGATGACAATTATTATATGAAAAAAAGTGTATTTCGATAATTATATTTAGTAATAACATATATTTTCATTGCAAGCAAAATATAAACATAATTAACATGGAAAATACATATATTTGGGGTTACCTCAATTTGAAAAATAAGAAGAAAATAATTAGGTTCATTTAATCTAATGATTCAATAATTCATATATCTTGTATTTTTATGAACTAGTTAAATTTAGTGAATCATATACCTATATTAATTTTGTGATATTGTTTACAAGATATATGAACTATTGAATTATTACTTATATGAATCTATATAATACACCTAAGAAACTTAACAATTTTACAATTACTACTATATAATATCCAATTAAAAATATTAAAAGAAAAAATGTTATATTTAAATAATTATATTTTGGAAACCATACACACGAGATTTAGTTATGCTTAACCCTAATGTTAGGGTACAACTTATTTGATACTTACGCGAAGGTGTCCATGTATTTTTATTTATCTTTTCTCCTAAACTATACATTCTTTGAATTCGATTATCGTCTAAATAACCATAAATCTATTTCTTTTCCTTTTATCTTTATGTTGAGGTAAGCCCAAAATACATTTGTTCATTTACTAAACTTATGTTGCGGTTGGCAATTAACATTCATATTATTACTGAAATTTAATAATTTAAATACATCTAACATTATTTATTAGTAATTCTTAAGTTATTTAGTTGAGTTGCTATTGTAATTGAATAGACATTCAATACTTTACTTAATTTTATATCAATTGACACTTTTACCCTTTACTTTAAATTATTGACTAGCAATTAACTAAAGGAGAGGAGGTGGATGGAAAAAGTGAAACTAGAGGGGAGGTGGATGGTGAGAGAAGAAACCTTAGGGGAGGTCAATGGAATTTGCCCATCTAAACCTGTATTTTATTTTTTATTTTTGATCGGCATCTAAACCTGTATTTTCAATTATGAAGATTATGAAGACGCGTTATGAATAGAAGAGAAAATGCTTATTTATCTAGTAGTTTAACTATAAACTATGAGAAATAATTGTTCAAAGTTTTGACGACAATACATCATTTTTTTTTTAGTTTGATCCCATCAAAAAACGTAGAGCAAAATTGAAGATATCTACTAGCTAGATATTACATATGACCAAAAATAACGCCATATGTACATATTTTTTTAAGTATGTTTTTAGTAAAACTTTGCCCCCTACCTAAAACTCCTGTCTCCGCCCCTGCTGATAATCCTTGTGCAGTTTACTCTAATTCCCATAACTTTAAACTACATGATCCATTTTAAACTTTGGTCGACGATATGACAAGCGTAACCACTCAATTCCTTTGAGTGACTTTTCTTTCAAGAGTAAGCTTTGGTTGAAAATGTCACTAAATGAAAATAAAACTTATATCTCTTCTAAACATAAGAGGATAAGCCCAAATGCGAAAAACCTATGCTCCCTGAAATTCGGCTGCTTTCCAAATCTAGGTTTCATCGATAGATATACGAGATACGAATACGACACGATTCGGACACGGAGATACGAATTTCAAAACTTACCGAATATGATAATACGTTGATTATTTTATTTTAATAATTTGATCTATATAACAATAGTCAGAAAAAAAATACTTGTAATAATATTTTGAGTGATCACTCACAAACAAGTATTTTGAGCACATTCAGTTTTAAACAAAAGAAGGGCTCGATGCAAACAAAAATAAAAAGATCAATAACTTAAAACTCATATTAAAAGCTACACCAAAATTAAAGAGATACAATAACGATAGTGAATATGATAAAATTTGAGTGCTTCTGTTTATAAAACTTTTATTTCATATAAACTCAAAATTTAAAATTACAGAAGAACAATCATAGAAAACCGGACGGCAAAACCCAAAAAATTTGAATCCTTCTTTTCTCTTTCTCACGAGAAAACGTGCGCAAAGGCCCCCATCTTTTCTCTGTATCTTTGTTCTTTCTCAATTGAAAGAATTGATCCCGCAACACACTCACACTTATTTAGCCTTTTCTTTAATAGTGTTTGCAAATTTAAGTTAAGAATTACTGATATTACAAAGTAACCTATCCATATTTTTAAAAACCATCAAAACCCCCCATGTTAGCAATACGAATCGAAAACAAACCTAGAGCATATCTGACACGCGTATCCTTCTTTTAGAAAATAAATAAAAAATTGGACACACAGGCGCGTATTTTATCCTACTTTTAGAAAATAAATAAAAAATTGGACGCACACGTGTTGTGTCTGCTACGTATTGGGCAAATATCCAACACGTATCATATCTTTTATGCTTTTTCTAAGTAGGCATCATAGCCCCAAATCCATTCTCTCAATAAATTAGCAGCACAGTTAAAACAGAAATTAGAAAGCACAGTTAACACATAAATTAGTGTTGGAATTTATCCCACATCGCTTGGGAATGAACGTGGGCTTCTGTTTATAAAGGATTTCCCCCTCTCCCTCTAATAAGGTCTTTTAGGGGAAAATATGAGGGTCCCCTAATTTCTACATGGTATCAGAGCCTACCCAAGACAATGTTGGGCCTGCGACCTAACCCACGTGATAGTAACCGATGTCCAGTCCGGCCTACACGTGAAGATTTCCCCCTCCCTCTAATAAGGCCTTTTAGGGGAAAATATGAGGGGCCCTAATTTCTACAATTAGGTCATTTTGCAAGGAATTAGTGACACATTGTTAATCCTCTAATAAGGCATTATAGGGGAAAATATGAGGGGCCCTAATTTCTACAATTAGGTCATTTTTTCAAGGAATTAGTGACACATTGTTAATCCATAGACGAATGCGACTTGATATCAATAAGTTTAAATAGGTTTACATTCGAACTAAATCTATAGCCTTGTGAAATGTTGCCACAAAAGTAAAAGCTAAATTTCATAGTACAGTACAAGAGACTCCCAACATGTTTGATCGGTTATTCACAACACAAATCCCAAAACTACAATTTCAGAAATCCATAGTACGCACTACATAAACTTAAATGGAATAAACAGAAAATAGACTGCCCGTAAAATATGATAGCCTGTGGTGTAATTCCCAACAAAACACACTATTTTCAGCAACCGTAATTCCCTCACACATTCAATAACGAATTTGCTCCCACCCGCAACCCACCCCCACGCCCCCCCCCCCCCCCCCCAACCCACAAAAAAAAACCTTCCAACGTACTGTAAAGAACCATAATTATCAAAAAAGTAAAAGCATAGAACAATTGAAGAAAATATTCACGCCTGACCAACAAGGACGTCTTTGTAAGGCGTCGGAGCTGCTTCAGATGATTGGCCCTCCTCTATAGGCATTGGCATTGACCTCGGCCTCGGCCTTTCCGCAATAAGAGGCATCTGTCCTTCTCTCATATGAATCAACCTCTCCTGTGCACCACCCCGCAGTTTCTCTAATCTTAGCCCACTAAGTTGTTGCATCTTGAAAACTTTTACAACATTGGCCAACGCCCCAATGAAAAGTATCAAGCTTCCAAAAATTCCTAACCATATCCAAGAATCGTCCTACAAGTTATGCATGATCGGTTAACATTACGAGAATGAATTGATCCTTGGATCACAACAAAACGATGTGTACAAATGCATAATGATCAGGTCTAATGAATTATTATTTTTTATGTAAGAACAGTGAATTCACAAAAACTTTCTAAATAACACAAAGGGAGAATAGAAGTTTTTCGTAGTTGAACTGGTGCTTGGACTTACTAGTAGCTCTAAGCCACGGTGTTTATGTCCGATCTGCTCTCGTCTATTAAGAATTGCACCGACAACAAATAACACGCTCGACATCACAAATGGAATGTGAACACTCTCCTGCAAGATTTGGACATGTCCATCTGCCCTCTCGTAGATCTGACACGCATTATGAACTGATCCAAGCAGCCATAGAAAGGGACCTGCGATAAGCATGTTCAGAGCATGCCGTCCCAATTTATTGTATCCCTTTCCTTTCTCAGCCTGTAAAAACATATAATGAACCACAAGAATTGGATAAGGATAAAAACATCAGTGTATCGAATCGGACAAATCTCACGAAAGGAAATATGATCGTGTCCATTACCCAGAGAATTCCTAAGTTTCTGTAATTCAATTGTTAATCAAAGTTTAACTATCTTTTATGTCGGACTTGATATGGCGAAAGGCCAATGAATCGTCCTAAACAAATGGAAATTGTTGATAGAACTCTCCTCTTGTCTTGTAATCAGCAAGACAGTCCCCTAGTACTCGCAATTCTCGTCAAACTAAACCTGTTATTACCGATGAGACAACAGATCTCTTTAAAAAAAAACCACCACCTCTGACCAAGCATCATTCATTTATCGAAATCTCCTAATATACCTCAACCATACTAAATAGCTCATTACTCCGCCACATTATGCCAATTCGATTAATTTCATCAGTTACTCCCATTTTTGGTGTGAAACTCAGCTAATTCTCTAAAACTTGAAAAAGAAAATATGCAAGTGAAAATATAGTCCATAAGTATCAAGTGACATTCACCATGCAACAACTATTATTTGACTTTTTTTTTTTTTTCTCAAAGCTACAACACTCCGTTCTCATATATATATATATATATATATATATATATATATATATATATATAGGGCTTTTGCTACAACACTCCCTTCTGTTATGCGATGTGATACAAGCACACTAACCCCATTAAGAAAAAAACCTTTGATTTTAAAGAGGTGCTAATTATCCTTGTGCATCTGCTACAAAAATAAGGCGATATTGGAACGCCAAATATAGTAACGGGTTTACATCCATTACTATATTTTCATGCAGGAACATCGACATTCCTAGATAATTTAAAAGCGTAGGAACGTTCCTAGAACTTCAAAAACAATAAAAAAGAAAAAATTCCAGGAATGCCCAAGGGCGTTCCTGTGGGATACCGCAGGCTTTGTGTCAGCAGCTTCGCTAACACAAAGCTGGTCAAACGCCACAGGAACGCCCAAAAGGCGTTCGTGTAGTTTTACGACAACTTTGTGACAGCAAAGCGGCTGACACAAAGCTTCATCTCTTTTTTTAACTTCAAAAAGAAAAAATACGCAGCTTTGTGTTAGCAACTTTGCTGACACAAAGCTGCGGTAAAATTATAGGAACGTCATTTTGGCGTTCCTGTGGTGTGACCAGCTTCGTGTCAGCAAAGCTCCTGACACAAAGTTAGCGGTATCCCCACAATTTTTTTTAAGTTCTAAGAACGTCCATGAAATTTCCTATGAACGGACATTTCTACATGAAAATATAGTAACGAATGTAAATTCGTTACTTTATTTGGCGTTCCTATATCCCCTTATTCTCATAGTAAAATGATAATAATGGATGAAATACCATCTCGAGTATATAATTTCTGAACTAAATGATAAACAAAAAAATTCAACTGAGGTTATTTCAGTCGATTTTAAGTTACAACTGCCAAAGAAAAAATAGGAAGTGGTGTGCAACACCTCAAAATCACGATCAGAAATATTCAAGGGGAATGATGTGCCAATTGTATTAATAAGGGATAATAAGCTATCTATGTCACAGTGGTAAACACTCAATAGCTCACATTAGTTGAACTCGGAAAGGAATGTAATTTTACGTATAACAAGAGTTGCAATCAATCGAACTACCAAAAATAAGCTGAGAATGATGGAATAGGTTATTCTATAAAACTGACAGAACAATATAACGATGGATTGAATCCGACATATTCTAACATGTCATATTCTGATCCTTCTTAATCTCGAGATGTCAACCGTGCCCCTACTATATACCAATCTAATATTTAAAATCAAACTAAACTGTACTAGCTGCTCAACACACTGACCAAATTAACAAGATTCTTCAATTTTAAACCCCCCCCCCCCCCCCCCCCCCCCCAAAAAAAAAAAAAGAGAAGAGAAAGGAACAGTAGACAAACCTGGAGAAAAACAAAAAGTGTCCCAATAAAGAACAAAAGTGTCCCCAAAGTATTAACCACCGGGACCGCAAACTCGACGAGGCCCAACTGTGCATCGTACACCACCAACCCCAACCTGTAATCGACAGCCGCGAGATGAGCAACAAGATCATGAACGTTCACAATTACAATAGCGACAAAGCCTATTAACAACAGAACGAGGCCGGATTTGGGCTCAGTAGAGAGCTGGGCCGTAAAGCCCCCGAGAAGAAGGATCGTGGCGAAGACGTAAAGGCCCGCATTCATGTACTCCGATCTGTTACGGGCTAGCCTCGGGCCGTACATCCTGGACTCTCGGGCCGATGCTAGCTTCACCATCTTAGTACTACTTGAAGATGTTAGTACAAATAATGTGTGATTAAATGTTTGATTTGGAGTATTTTTGTGATGTAGGTTTGTGTGTGTATAAATGTACGTATACAGAGAATTGGGATGTGAAGATGATGAGGTTGTAAGAAAAATCTAGTTAATTAAGGTTTGGAAGAAGAATTAGTCAATTGAAGAGAATTGGATTGTGAATGGGGGACGGGAGTTACGTGTCGTCGTGCATGGCAAGAGTGGAGTTATTAAGTTGCAGTACAACACGTGTTGGTAACGTTTAGATTGTTATTTTAATTTTTTAAAACTTATATGTATATGGACATATAACTCGATATATGTATGTTTATTGTAATTCTTGGATTTTTCTATGTATATTGTTTAGACAATTTAAGTTGGCGACGCGATAAACCCTTTTGATTCATATAGTTGCGTCTTTATTTACGTCCCTTAGCACTTAGCAGGAGATCGTCAATATTTTTGGATCATTCAAGATGAAAGGTATTTTGGTTATGTCAAAGCGGGAATATGACAAAATTGGCCCTCTAAGTTGGATTATCTTCAATTGTGGTTCTATAACTTTTATATCTACAATTTTAGTCCAGGTTGCAGTGTGTGGCCGAAAAATCCTTCTTTTTTTTTTTTCTTTCTTTTTTCGTCTAATTAACTATAAATACAAAATTGTTCTTCTTGCAAAATAAAATGGATGAATTGAAAAAACTAAAAACTTATAGGATCTATCTCAACTACTCCCTCCTCAAAAGATGCAAAGATGAATTGAAAATGCAAATTCAGAACTGCACATGTATGGTCTAGTACTTTGGCAAAGATGACATTTACAAAATTTTGTTGAACCAAAATATTCTTCAGTTTTGTTAAAATTTAAGATGCTTAAATTAGGTTATAGAGCTTGTTCCCTGAGACAACTTAAAATAAGGAAATTAATTGACGGGTTAAGATTTACGTGTGAAGGGGACTGCGTTAGATTTCAAACACAGGAAGATAGGCGAACAAATTAGACATGTTATCGACTGAATTTTGGTGTTGTAATGTTGTGATTTAGGTTTAGGGTTAGGGTTTGTGAATTTGGGGAAGAAGAAGAGGGATAACAGAGGTGTGTGTTTATGGGGAGAGAGAAAAGTGAGGTTTAATTTGAGGAGGGAGAGTATTTGAGATAGATCCGTTAAGTTTTTACTTTTTTCAATTCATCTCTTTTATTTTGCAAGAAGAAAATTTTCGTATTTATAGTTAATCAGACGAAAAAAAGAAGGGATTTTCCGGCCAAAATTGCCGGAATTTTGGTCGGAGGACTAAAATTAAAACGCGTTGCAACCTGTAGAACAAAAATTGTGGGTAAAAAGTTATAGGACCAAAATTAAAGATGAGCCAACTTAGAGGACCAATTTTGTAAAATATTCATGTCAAAGCAGAGAAGATATATAATATATACATTATAAACCAGGACACAAAATCCTACAACGATTAAGTCTATAATTTTAATTAACTAATTAAGCTATATGGACCAAAAGGACTGATGTAGGATACACAAGTTTTCCTTCTCCATTATAATTTTTAATTTTGGCAGTAATCAAAGATGTGCAACAGTTTAGCCTAATTTGTTTGGTAAAGATATAAATATCTCAAACACTCAAACGAAATATAAGAAGCGGTAATTGTTTTGTTGGCTAGTTGTAGGGCTGTGCAAACACAATTGAATCGATCGAATCATTTCGAAATGGATCGAATGATCCGATTTAAAAATTGAATCGAATTACGATCCAATTTTTAATTGTCACAAAATAATCAAAATCCACTTCTATTCGACTTTCGATTTTAGGGGCCGATCCCCGAATCAAACGAAAATCGAATCTATTTTTTATTTACTTTTTAAATATGGTTATATCACATAGACCAATTTATTTTTCATACTATAAAAAACAATTCCAATTTGTCATTTACACTTTTAAGGAGAGGGAGATTGAAAATAACCAATTCATTTTACTATTGATTGACATTTGACAATGAGACACTACGTGTAACTTGTTTAATCCACAAGAAAAATAGTAAACTATTGATTTTACGTATTCACCGTATTTCCCTCCCATTTTCAAAGGTACAAAGATACAGTTCATCTTATTTCCCTCTCATTTCTATATCAGCTGAAAGGTTACAACTCTATTACTCCAATTCTCTCCCACTCTCATGCTTGCCGGTTGTAGCTGTCTCTCTCGCCGGCGGTTGCCTTACCTCTCGTAAGTGAAGATTTCCTAGATTATCAGTTTTTAATATCGATTTTTTGTTTCTGCACTAGATTATTTAGGTTGTTCTTGACAAACTAACTGGGTTTAATGTTTAAATGAATTTTTGTCTTCCAATTTCACTTGCTATATCCAGATTATGTTGACTTATATTGTTAATGGACTCAAATGTTGTTTAAGACAAATTCTTATGATAAATATTGCATTGAGTAGGGTGTACGTTTGAATTTTTACTTCAAAATGAACTTTGTTCTTGGTTAGATTGTACAAAACCCACTGCCAGACAAAATGTTCATTTTTATCTTGAAATGGAATATATAAATACCTTCGTAGAGTTTATGTATATGGATTAAGAAAAAATCATGTATCAAAGGCTTTAGAATTTATTTTCAGACTACTCATGCCTATTTATTTTTCATGAGGAAATGGAAATGGAAGCAACTTCTTCGACTCTGAGTCCAAGTGTGAGTGTTAGTGCTCTTCCGACTGTGAATACGATGGTAACTGAGACTATGGGACCACCATCATCTACTCCAACCTTAACTCAAGTGAGTACAGAACCTTCCAAACACAGGTCTGAGGTTAGTTCAAAGCTACCCACTCGCAAAAGAGTTGCAGCTTGAGCTCATTTTGTCGTGGTTACAGATAAAGGAAAGACGAGGACTCAATGTAAATACTGTGAAAAAACTACGATGCTGAAGAAAGAAAAAATGGTACAACTTCATTGAATACTCACCTAAAGTCATGCAAAAATCACCCTGGTAAGAACACTACATATAGTAATTCTCTTCGTTGCTTTGTTCAGAGTACTGGGGGGCAGATTGGCTGCAACTTAAGGATCTAACAACTGTTTGAAAGTTTAATCAAGAGGTTATTAGAAAAGCTTTAATTCACATTATCATAGTTGATGAATTACCATTTCGATTTGTTGAAAATGAAGGGTTTAAAGACTTCATGCGTGTTGCATGCCCTGAATTCTTTGTCCCCTCCAGAACAACAGTGGCCAAAGATTGTCTTAAAATGTATGCACATGCTAAAAGTAAGTTGAAAGCCTATTTCAAAAAAAGTGGGCAGAAAGTGTCATTAACCACAGATACATGGACATCAAATTAGAGATTAAATTATATGTGTTTGACGGCTCACTACATTGATGTAGACTGGAAATTAACAAAAATGATCAGCAATTTCATTCCATGTACAAGTCACAAAGGTGATGAACTTAGTAACTCGCTTTGACAAATGTTTAAAGGATTGGGGGATCAAGAAGGTGTTTGCTATAAAGGTTGATAATGCTAGTTCGAATGACACTTATTTGAAAATTTTAGTGAAGAGGTATGCAAGCAAAGGGATGTTGGTGGGAGGGGGAAAACATATACACATGCGGTGTGTTGCACATATCCTCAATTTGGTGGTGAAGGATGAATTGGATGAATGGAATACATCAGTGAGTCGTGTGCGTGCAGCGGTGAAATATGTGAGACAATCACCAGTCCGCTTGAAGAAATTCCATGATTTTGTTGTTGAAGAGAAGATAGAAAGCGAGAAGTCATTGTGTTTAGATGTTCCAACTAGATGGAATTCTGTTTACATGATGTTGGAGGTTGCACTTATTTACATGTCAGCCTTTGAGAGGTATGAAGATTGTGATGTCGACTTCCGTGTTGATTTGCAGCTTGATGGTTTGCCCCAAGTGTTGATTAGGTTGTTGTGGCAAGTTGGTTGAAGTAATAAAATATTTTTACGAGCTCACGAACCAGGTTTTAGGTACTTAGTAGCTAATATAATAAAGTCTCATTATTGATATACTTTTCATATTTCCTCATTGTTGAATAAGAGAATGGTACTTTTTTTTCAATATTTCAGGTACTCAATATATTACTACTAACACTTTTATGGATTCTACTTGTGACACATCTTTTTGGTTGAGGAATTGGATTAACGGTAAGGATACGGGTTTGAAAGTAATGGCTTTAAAAATGAATGAAAATTCTGATAAGTATTGGAAAAGCCTGGATCGAATGAACTTGATGTTGTATGTTGCTATCCTTCTTGATCCTCGCCACAAGGTTGGCTATTTGTCATTTCTTACTTGCAAAATGTATGGGGAAATTACTGGAGCCGAGCACGTATCTGTGGCAAAAGTGGCTCTTATTTCATTGTTTGCTGAGTACAAGACTAATTATGATGCGGCGTTGAATGAGAGAAGTGCATCTGGGATTCGGCTACAAGTGGGCTTGATATTGATAGCACACCAACGTCATTGACTGAAAGAGAGCAAGATTGGCAAATGGAATTTGAGGAAGAAAATGATGAAACCGAACTGGAGAAGTTTCTAGCAGAGAAATTACTAAAACTTGATCATAAGCAGAATAAGTAGTTAATATTTTAGAGTGGTGGAAAATTCATTATATTATGTTCCCGTTTCTATCGATCTTAGCACGAGATGTTCTATCTATGCCTATATCTACGGTGGCCTCAGAATTGGCTTTTAGCACTAGCGGTCAATATCTGACTTTAGGTCTTCTTTGACTCCGAAGAGTGTCGAGGCTTTAATTTGTTATCAAGATTGGAATCGGTGGGGACCAATAAAATCAGTGAATGTAATATTGCTCCAGAGGATGGAGAGTGGTAAACTAAAACTTTTCGATATGTCTTTTTTTTATGTAATCATGAGTTCTTCTGTCTAATACTCAATGCTTTTCACTGAATTAGATTTGGCTTTTGAACTTGCCGAATTGAATATAGATTCAACTATTGGTTGATTTCTTCCTTCAGTTTGCAAGATTTTTTGGAATAGTGGCATGGTAAGGTTTTTTCTTTTACTTTTACACCTTGTTTATATTTATTTTGTTATGTTTTACGTTTGCAGCTTCTTACTTATATCATTATGACATTGTAGGTTGAAGAACTAAGAGTGAAAGAAGTTAGACTTTTGGGTTGAAACTTGGACTAGAGAATGTGATTGCATTGTTTATGGATGAATTTAAGGATGTTTTAAATGTTATGAATTTTGTGATATAACTTTTCTTATGTTTAGTGATGTATGAATTTTAATATTTTGTTGTTTGTGGATTGTTTGGAAATTGGAATTGAGTAGAAGTATCACTTGTTATTTGTGACTTGCGATAAATTAGTGAGAATACATCAGTCTTTCATATAGGTTTTCTCTAGTTAAATGCAAATTTGAGTTGTTATATTGCATTTTTACCGAATTAAAATACAATACAAAAGTTTAATAATAGAAATTAAATCGAATCGAAATCGACTCGACGAATCGAATTGTTTCAAACAATTCAATTTTTGATTGTCGTTTTCCTATAATCATAATCGCATTATCCTAGCTAGTTTGATCGATTCGATTCGATTTAATCGAAACGCACAGCCCTAGCTAATTGCATGCACATGTGTACTCTAGTGGAACAGTGGAAGATAAGCAGATAACTAAGAAGCAACTTATCTTGTCTATAAACGAAAAGCATAACTGTATAGATATTAGATAAAATTAAATGAAACAATCAGAGAGCTAATTAGATTTAAGTAAGCACATTATCTATGTGGAAAAAAGACAATTACTTTCTGTTTTAAAAGTTTTTTTTATTAAATTTTACATAGATTTTATAATATAAGTGACTAAAATAGATTTGATTATTAATATTATGGCAAAATTACATGTTATGCCCCATAACTTTGTACAAGTCGCGATTCTAGTCATTATCTAGTCGGGCCTCCTTAAATTCCCTTAACTTTCAAGAAATCATACATTTTGTTAAAAATCCAGATTGTATAGCTGTAGATTTAGCTTTGATTTTGTCAATCTTTCCTTATTCAGTTGATTGAGAAAATCAGGGAATATATTCCTTGATATTCTCTTGATTAATTAGGATATGATTTAGGCTAGAAATTAGTTAATTATTGCTTTAAATAAGGTAGCAGATCGTGACTCTCTTGTATATATATCAACCATTGTATCATTTTAAGACTAGAAAAAAAATTCCAATTCTCCACTCATTTCTTCATGGTACCAGAGCCAGAGCTGCTCTGACACTGTTCGAATTTTTTTTCTTATCAACTCTTCACCATGACCAAATACGGCATGGAAACAGACCGAGAAAGCACCACCTCTGAAATCACCCCCAATCAAGAAAACTCAGGGTCCAGAAATATTGGAGGCACAGACAACAGCGGTGTTCTACCAATCACAAGTCATAAGTTGAATGGGCACAATTACTTGCAATGGTCTCAATCTGTTCTCATGTTTATACGAGAAAAGGGAAAGGATGACCACCTCATAGACCTGTCAGCGTCACCTGAACAAAAAGACCCTAATTATCGAACCTGGCGGGCTGCAGACAGCATGGTGATGTCTTGGTTGATTAACTCTATGATCAATGATATTGGAGAAAATATTCTCCTTTACAGTACTGCCAAAGAGATTTGGGATGCTGCGAAAGAAACCTACTCCAGCAACGAAAACACCTCTGAACTATTTGGTGTGGAAACCATTCTCCATGATTTCTGACAAGGTGAATCTTCTGTCACCCAATACTATAATACTTTGACTCGTTATTGGCAACAGTTAGACTTGTTTGAGGAATATACTTGGGAGAGCCCAAATGATGGAAAACTATACAGGCAGATTATTGAGAAGAAACGGGTGTTTAAGTTTCTGATGGGACTAAACAAGGACTTAGATGAAGTCCATGGAAGAATTTTAGGCACAAAGCCTCTGTCGAGTATAAGAGAAGCCTTCTCAGAGGTCAGAAGAGAGGAAAGCCGTAAGAAAGTAATGATGGGAACCCCAAACAATCTGCCAAGTAGTGTTGAAGGATCAGCTCTTACTGTTCGTGGACCCCAATCAAGCAACTCTGATAATAAATCAAGGAAAGGCAGGTCTTGGTGTGAGCATTGTCGAAAAACAGGGCATAATAGAGATACTTGTTGGAAGATTCACGGTAAACCTGCTGATTGGAAGCCTTCACACCCAACGCTTGAAAGTCGTGGCAGTATTGCATCCTCAAATAGTGAGAACAACACCACTGAACCAATTGTCTTCGACAAAGAACAACTTGAAGTTCTTCAAAAGATGATCAGTCAATCCCATGGTTCATCCATGATTGCTGCAGGATCCCTAGCTCAAAAATGTAATTTCTCTAAAGCCTTAATTGTTTGCAGGGAAAGAAATAATATTTGGATTGTTGACTAGGGTGCTTCAGACCACATGACGGGTGATAAGTCTCTTCTTAATGAATATAAGCCTAGAATGAAAATCATTATGTTAAGATTGCAGATGGGTCTATTTCAAAAGTTGTAGGCTTTGGAAAGGTTAAAATTTCTAAAACCTTGTATCTCCATTATGTGTTATTTGTACCAAACCTTAACTGTAATGTACTGTCAATTAGTAAACTGACCCGAGATAAGAATTGTGTTGCTAAATTCTTCCAAAATATGTGTGAATTTCAGGACTTTGATTTAGGGAAGATGAATGGCAGTGCTAAGATGTGCTCGAACCTCTATCTTTTCAAAGGCGATCACCATATGAAAGAAAACCAAGCTCACAAAGCAGTCCTTTCAAGTCAGTTTCAAAATAGTAGTGTTTCCATTTCTTCAAATAAGGATAGTGAAATTACGTTATGGCACAACCGTCTAGGACATCCTAATTTTCATTATCTTGACAAATTGTTCCCTTCATTGTTAAGAAATAAAAACTTCAATAATTTGCAATGTGAAGTGTGTCAGTTTTTAAAGCATGTGCGTAATTCTTATCCTAGTAGGTTACATAAAACATCACATCCTTTTTCCATTGTTCATAATGATGTTTGGGGACCATCTAAAATAAAAAAAAAATGTCACTAGTACACGCTGGTTCGTATCCTTTATCGATGATCACACAAGAATTACTTGGCTATTTCTCATGAAATAAAAATCATAAGTAGAGCAGATCTTCAAAAATTTCAACACCATGATCCAAACACAATTTAAAACAAAAATCCAAATTTTCAGAACAGATAATGCAACAGAATACTTCAAGGTTGTTCTAAGTAATTATTTGAATAGTCAAGGCATAATACATCAAAGCTCTTGTGTGTTCACTCGTGAACAAAATGGGGTTGCTGAGAGAAAAAATACACACCTTCTTGAGGTTGCCAGGTCCTTGATGTTTACTTCTCATGTTCCAAAACACTTCTGGGGGGAAGCCGTTCTTACAGCAGCATAACTTATCAACAGAATGTCATCTCGTGTACTAAAATTTCAAACTCCGCATGTTCTCCTCAAAGCCTATCCAGATTGTCGTCTAATCTCTACCATTCCCCTAAAGTTGTTTGGATGATCAGCTTTTGTTCACGTTTATCCCCACAAACGAAGCAAAATTGATCTTAAAGCAATCAAATGCATTTTTCTCGGGTATTCACCAAATCAAAAGGTGTATAAATGTTACTCTCCCATCACAGAAAGATTTTATAACTCAATGGATGTTACTTTCTTTGAAGAACAACCTTACTACCAAAAAACTAATGTTCAGGGGGAGAATCAAAAGAACATGAGTTTTTGGATATCAGTAAATCTCAACCCTATCATGAACCTTATACCCTTGATCTAAATCCAATTAGCCAATCTTTTGAGTCTTCTGCTGAAGTATTTTCTCATAATCCTCCCCATGAGTTACTTAAAAAATCTCCATCACATCACTCTCCTGCTAAAAACAGTGAGTTGCTTGTTTATTCTAGAAAGAAATCGCAACTAATGGAGATAGAGCAACAATCATTGCCTGAGCAACTCCAAGAATCAGAACCAACTCCAGGCCCTTCAGAAGTATCACAAGGTAACTCCTCACCTGATCTTTCCACACATGAGGCTCATGATAACAGGCACATTGTTGTAAGAAAAGGAATAAAAAGTTGCACAAAGCACCATCTTTATAACTTCTTATCATACAAACTGTTATCTCCAAATATCGTGCTTTTGTCTTTAATGTTGACAAGATACAGGTTCCCAACAAGATTCATGAGGCCATTGGGGATACCCCATTGGAAAGCAGCAATTATGGAAAAAGTTCGTGCATTAGAAAAAAACAACACTTGGGAGATAGTAGACTTGCCAGAAGGAAAACGTCTTGTGGGCTGCAAATGGATATTCACAATAAAATATAAGTCTGACGGAAGTGTGGAACGATTCAAAGCACGACTAGTTGCAAAGGGTTTCACGCAATCTTATGGAATTGACTACCAAGAAACATTTGCTCCGGTTGCAAAACTTAACACAGTAAGAGTTCTCCTATCTTTTGCAGCTAATCTAGATTGGTCATTGTTTCAACTTGATGTGAAGAACGCTTTCCCAACGACGATCTTGAAGAAGAAGTCTACTTGGAGATTCCTCCTGGTCTTGGAACTCAAGCAACTAACAATAAAGTTTGTAAACTCAAGAAATCATTGTATGGATTAAAGCAGTCGCCCCCAGCTTGGTTTGAATGCTTTTCTAAGGCTGTAATAAGATTTGGATACATACAGTGTCAAACAGATCATACTCTCTTTATCAAGAGGTCATAAAAAGGTAAATCGTCAATTCTCATTGTCTATGTTGACGGTATTGTTCTTACACAAGATTTCTTAGAGGAAATGGAGAGACTAAAGAACTATCTTGCCAAAGAATTCGAGATTAAAGACCTAGGAACACTAAAATACTTCCTAGAAATGGAAGTGGGTCGAACAAAAGATGGAATTTCAGTCTTACAACGTAAATATGTCCTAGATCTCCTAAAAGAAACTGAGATGCTTGGATGCAAGCCTTGTAATACACCGATGGCTCAGAACACTAAATTAGGACTTGGGGAGAATGATATACCAGTTGACAAGGAGATATACCAAAGGCTTGTCGGGAAGCTCAACACACCAGACCTGACATTGGTTTCTCGGTAAGTGTTGTAAGTCACTTCATGAACAATCCCATGAAGGAACATATGAAGGCTGTTTATCGGATTTTAAGGTATCTTAAGAAAACCCCTTGCAGAGGTTTGTACTTCAAGAAAAACACAAATAGAGGCATAAAAATCTATACAGATGCTGACTGGGCAGGCTCAATTACTGATCGAAGGTCCACATCAGGGTATTGCACCTTCATATGGGGAAACGTGGTCACTTGGAGGAGTAAAAAACAAACTTTGGTGTCAAGAAGCAGTGCGGATGCTGAGTTCAGAGCTATGGCACATGGAATTTGTGAGGTAATTTGGCTGAAAAGGTTCTTGAAGGAACTCAAAATCCAAAATGATGAACCCTTACAATTATTTTGCGACAATCAAGCTACAATTCGCATTGCCAAGAATCCAGTTCATCATGACAAAACTAAGCATGTAGAAATTGATCCTTCATCAAAGACAAGATTGAAGAAGGGCAGATTTTGTTGCAATACATACCAACAAAAGCTCCAATAGCAGACATTCTAACTAAAGCTCTTCCAAGGTCAAACTTTGAAGATTTAAATATCAAACTGGGTATGATTAACATCTATTACCCAGTTTGAGGGGGAGTGTTGAAAATCCAGATTGTATAGCTGTAGATTTAGCTTTGACTTTGTCAATCTTTCCTTATTCAGTTGATTGAGAAAATCAGGGAATATATTCTTTGATATTCTCTTAATTAATTAGGATATGATTTAGGCTAAAAATTAGTTAATTATTGCTTTAAATAAGGTAGCAGATCGTGACTCTCTTGTATATATATATCAACCATTGTATAATTCTAAGACTATGGAAAAAGAATTCCAATTCTCCACTCATTTCTTCACATTTTATACCCAATTTCGGCTTAAACGGCTTCCACTACAGTATGTGTGTCTCACTCTACGTCACTGCCAGGTAGGATCGTCATATGTCTACTTATAAGGCATATTTGCAACTCAGCTTCAAAACTTTGAATACCTCACAGTTATTATTACAAAATAATTTACTCAATTCCAATATATAAGTAATTAAGTTATTTATTATTTAAAATACTAAAATTATTTTAATATTTAAGAATCTAATCATAGAATAAAGTTGCTTCTTTTAAAAATAAACATTATTAACTTTAAATCTATTTAAGAACTATATTAAACTTAACATATGGAGTATTAAGAAAATCAATGAGATCTAATTCAAATAGTTTTAAGTTTTTAAAAACTAAATACTTGTTAAGATTGAGATAAGAGTGGAACGAGACTAGCTTTCTATTACAGGGACTTCACATTATATTTCTCCACTCATATCGGCGCAAGGAAGAAAATGGCTAAAAGGGTGGAAGTGACTTTAGACGCTTGGAGTTGGGGGAAGAGGACTCTCTATCACTGTTGATTAGATTCGGGGATGTCCAAACAGATAACAAGATTGAGGGTTTATAGTATAGGCATAACAAAGTGAACTTGTGAGTTAAAAGAAGAAAAAAATGTATTTTTTATATATTAATTTTAAATAAAAAATAAAACAAAAAGTTGTCTTCCGCAATAAACCCACCCAAGTCCCAACCCCGCCCTCTAACACTTGTTGTAACCTCAGTCCTACCCCAACCCTTCAAGAAACCGAATTCACTTGATTAGGGCTGGATAAGAGGAACTTGACCACATTTTATGATTAAAAAATGAATCTACTAATTATTTAAAAAGTCTTAGTTACCCAAAAAAATTCAAAGTTTAAATAGAGAAAAAAAATAAATATATTACAGCCACCTACCTAGCCCCAATCAAGTGAACTTTGTTGCTTGTAAGGTGGTGGATGAGACTCGTGTTACATCAAGTGTTGGAAGGTGGGGTGGAGGAGGGGTTCGGACTTAGGTTGGTCTATTAGGTAAATTAAAATGAAATAATTATATAGGTAATTGCATATTATTCGAATAAGCACATTGTCTATGTGAAAGAAAATGTATATTACCTTCTGTTTTAAAAGTTTTTTATTAAATTTTTCCTAGATTTATTATATAAGTGACTAAAATATATTTGATTAGTATTATTTTCTCAACCTTTAGAAAGTGGATTTTTTTTAATATTTCTTTGTTATTTTTCGGGATAAATTTTATTTTTTCTGCTCTAATATTGTTTTAGTTATGAGAACAAATTTTAGTTACACGTGGCGCCAGTTGTATTAACCACCAATTATAGACTAAGTTGAGAACGTTGAATTAGATCATTCAATTATTATGACGAACCAAAAAATATAACGATGGCTTGAGTCCAAACATATACGGTATGCCTTATTCAAATCTACCTGAATCCAATCCCACATTTCAAACATGCAGCCCTTAGACCTTTAGCTTGTACTTTTGGATACAACTTTTGGAGAAGCTCAATGTAAGGGACCTTTTGCAAGTGGATTCAGATAGGATAAGGATCCTTGATGTAATTGTAATTGAATTTAATGTCTACAACATAGTCGTGTTTTGTGTAGATGACACAACTATATGAACTATATTTTGCTAGTTTGGAGTCTAATGTACATTCTAATAGTCAAATTGATCCACCTCCCTTAAGAATCAAAAATCAACACACTTTGATACAAAAGCATAGCAATACAAGTTAAACAAGAAAATCTCAAGTCTATCAGCTATAAACTATTTGGAAAAGCAGGTCTGACATTCACCATGCATGGAGCATGAATCAGCGCGTTTTGTTTGCATAAATATATCACTTATTATTGCTTAGTTTGATGGTCATTGGGGCCTTTTGACTTGGATTATGCCAGGAGACAGAGAGGAAAATTAATGACCTTCGGTTCTGTGGTATATGGGATTGTGAAATGCAAGGAGTTTAGCAAAACTCATCTAAAAATGCTAATTTAATCACTTTAATTTATTTTTTCTAGTTTCAATTCAGCTGAAGAAGATGCATTTGTAAATTAAATGATGAGCAGCTTTTGAGTGTCATTTAGTAGAAACTATTGGTACATTCACGGTACAGTCCAGGTACAATATTAGTTTTTTGATATTGTCGTTCATCTTGCCCTTTTCCTATTCGAATTTGCAGGTGCGACCAAATGCTCTTGCTCCCTCTGCCCTCCTTTGCACCATTTATTCCTCGTGTAATATAACATAGTACGCCCTGTAAAGAACAAATTCGAGAGTTAAAAACGTCTAAAAGAGTTTCATGAAAACACATGTGAATTCAGCCTGATCCCTCTGAATAAAAACTAAGTAATCATGATAATCTGCAAATATGTTTAAGGTAATCACTGCCCTGCTTGTGTGAACTTGTTTGCTCCTCGAGTAGTTTGAGGCATAAGCACTCAATTTATGTCTATCTTTCTATGCACCTTAGTATATTAGCATTCTCATTTTCCATGAAATGTATGCCAATACAAAGAGAAAATTGCGAACCTTCACATTTTTCCGTTTATTGTATCAGTAACCATCAACTGCAAATGCTGCTTTGATTTCTCGTCATCTTTTTCATCGTTCTTCCTAAAATATTCCGTTGGCTTCTTTTCACATTCCGCATTTGTCTTAAGATGTTGCAATGGTTTCTCATGATTTCTTTCTACGTCCCACTTTTGTGGTTCTCCAACGATTGCCTTTTTCCGGTACTTGCAATACAGCAGAAGTTGGATGATTCCTAGAGGGCTACCAACGAGATTCGGGGACTGTAAAACAAATTAGAATACTTATGCTATGCAAATCTAAGTTTTCATTTAATTCAGAAGTTTCACTAAATAGATCTTATTTTCTTTCCTGACCGCAAGAAAAATATCGTGGCTTAGAAGTCCATAAGCCATCCACAATGAACTCGCGAGAAACGAGAATAACGACAAGTAGAATGGCATAAACTCCACACTCTTTGTGTGTATCACTTGCTTCTGCCATAATTGGAACAATTGTATTAGGATCATAATATGAAAAGCTTAGTTAACCTCCCGCCCTTACTTTTGAACACTACATTTCATGTTTTGCTTCTATTGTTTCAAAACAAATCATTTATGTCTCCAAAAATAACTGTTACAGTTTTCGATTTTCCGTGCATAATGTATTGATTTGAGATATAAAAGACGCACCATAGCCACCAGTGGAGAACCATACATTGCTATGGATGCTACCAGTCCGATGCTCCCAACAAGTGCCTTGCGATGGCGGTGATCATGCAACGCAAATGTCGTTAGCATTGCAGTGAGGCAGGACACTAAGAGAACAGGTATTGTCAACATAGCGACCTTCTTCTGTATATTCACAAAATCTAGATGTTAGTGACATTTGTCTTTTTTAGTCTACAATTGCCTGCATGAAAAATAATATGTCGCTGATAAAATGTGAGTGTGCATATTTTCCGTATTGAGGTTTGTTTTGCAAGTGAGATGTGTTTCAAATTGAAGGGGAAGTCATGAAAAGCGGTTACAACAAAATTAACATTGAGATTTTGTTTCTTGAACCTAATTGGTTGAGCTGAATTTGCAAAACCTATGTGATCAAAAATGCAAGTGGCATGTCTTTCGAATTCCAGGGTAAGTCATGGAAAGCGGTTATAACAAAAGTAACATTCAGATTTAATTTTTTTAGCCTAATTGGTTGAGCTGAACTTGCATAAACCATGTGATCTGAAAAAGATGAGAGTTTTGTCATTGTGTATGGCATTAAGTAACAAGTAAGAGAAATGTTTGCCTGGTATACGGCACAACGCTATGCAGAAGTAGCTTGCCTCTCCATTGAATGTAACAAAGTTATATTTTTGCGTCAACATTTAATTAGAGAGCGTACATTTGAAAGTCCAGCACAAAGCTATGAAGAAAAAGAAATGAATGTGAACAGAATTCTAATACTGCATTACTTGAGCAAAATTGTAGAGATAATTTTGTAAGATGTTATGTAAAAAGTATACGTTTCACATCTAAGCAGTGTATGTAAAATATAGAAAGTTGTGACGTAAAGCATATAGAAGTTATGTATTATAAGATGGATGATAGCATAGAAGTAGCTTGCCTTGCCATCAGCTGAGGCAAAGTAGAAATATATCAGTATGAAGGAGATCTCGAAAAGGACCCCTAGTCCATTAATGGTGACCACAGGGAAGTTTTCCCACCCGTAACTTACGACTGGCAAGCCATACCAAGTGTAGAGGAAACAGTTCAGTAGCGCTATGATGTACGGCACACAAGAAAACTCTTCGGTACTTTTCTTTCTTATCACCCTTGAGAAAGTTAATCTGAGAATATTCGAAGAAATCAGATAAGATTATAATCAGTTTGTAGCTTACTGAACTAGAGTCCTCTTGTGGACTGATGCATGTAGGATAAAGTTACTTTGAACTTCTTCATGAATAACAATAAACATAAGATAGTTGGTAAAATTACATTGGCGCGGCATAGAGCAACATGGAGGCTCCATTCCCTGCAAGAAAAATCAAAATAAGACTTACTTCAATCATGTGAGGCTTTCGAATAATAATGGTGTATGATGAAATGTACCCATAATGCCGACTGCTAAACGCAATTTCTCTTCCATGTCTTTTTGACAAAATGATTTTAGATGTGACTTAGGAATAATAGTTTTTGTTGTGTTTGAAATGTTTAGTACCTTCAGGGGATATATATATATATATATATAGTGCAAAGAGGAAAATGGTAAGAATAAGAGAAGTGAAGTCTACATCCTTCTTATTCGCGGATCGAAATAATCGACAGGAAAAGAGAAAATAAGTGAAATTTTCAGGATAGAAGACACTGGAAATTTATTTTATTTTTTCCTCAAGTTTATTATTAATTCAAGTACTTTAACCTTTTGGTTTATGAACAGGAAATGGGATGAAACAGAACCAAATAATGAAATAGAGACAGCAACTATTCTTCTATTGCAAATACTTACAATTTAGCTCTTGTTTTGTTTCTAAAGTTCTCTTTTGTTATAACTACAAATGTATTTTCAGAAATAATTGAGTATCATACTAGAGAAAGACCTATAAGTCAAGGCTAACAATCAGCTAAGTTTAGGCCGAAAAAGAAGGATGGAGGGAGGTTCGTGTAGCTTAATATAAATCGAGGTCCGGTCTGTTAGATTCGACCAATAAGTCGATGTGTATGATGTTAGACTAAGGGGTCCAGGTGAGTCGGGGAGGTTCTCGAACTTATGTAAAGTACAAATAAATTTGAGTCCTTTAGCCTGCAGGCTGAGCATTTGGTACCTGAGTCGGAATCTCCTTGTTTAAAAGCTTGTTGGGAATTCTTATTCTATAAAAATGACACTATTTATAATTTTTGATAGTTATTCTAGCCATCTGTTTTGCAATTTACCATAACAATTTGAACAACTTGAGCAGAGGAAAGTCAAGTACATTTGAGTCAACTTGTTTATAATTTAGGCTATGCATGTAATTGGCTGGAACTGAGTTTGATAATTGTAGAAATTTGTAACAAATACATGCTTTAGCAGTTCAAACTTCAAACAGAGGTAAATTCCCAAAAGGTGGCAAGTAAGAGTTTGTATAGTTAGAAATAACAAGTAAGAGTTTGGTTATATGACTCACAAACTTTTAAGTTTGTGGCTAAGGATCAGCACTTATGAGCCAAAAATTAAAACACAATCAACTAAAGAATAGTATATCATGAAACATAAGTGGATTTCCAAACACTAGAAGAATCACCTTATCGAATCAATTGATTCTGAAATTTAAAAACATTAAGCGTGGTCTCCATTCATTATGTTCTTTTTTCAGGTGGATTGAGTGGTCTTTCAGCGTCACATAGCATCTATCTTAAAAATATATACATTTTGGTCATAGCAGAGGACTTTTTACTGTGATATGCTGAAAATATAATGTATCTATGATGTGGATCTCAACACTTCCTTGTTTCTGATCTTTCTACTTCAGCTCAAGTATCTAATGACATCTCATGTGCTCAACCTGACATTAATAACTCCGATGCTTTCTTCCCTGCACATCATTCAATCTTCTCCAACTAAGACTTTCATTCTCGAGTTAATAGAGAAATTAATTGAATCGCCGCATGATGACGTGGTACCACCATAGATTAAGATTGTAACATAGTTCCCACATGACAGTAACTTCCAAATACCTCATCCCACATCATGCATGTACACTAATAATCAAATTGACCACCTCATCATGTCGCCACTGCACCTAATAATCTTTTATATCGATGAGTGCATCATTGCATTTTTGTTAGCCATAAGCATGATTGACCAGCGGTATCAAAGTCGATCGAGTGAATAAGAGTCGGTCGAATCGCAACGTTACCCATTCATGAAAAAGATTCCATCTTCACTGAAAAATTGAAGCATGCACGTGCAGGGCGTGCTCTTGAGATGATATATTAAGGTGGTGTTTGCAAACTCTTCTTAAAAAGCAGAAGTCCATAATTTTAGTTAAAGCTCCTGAAACTTCTTTAAGACATAAGCTAAAAGTGTTTGAAAAACAATACAAAAGTTGATCTTTTCGTGGTAGGGTGTTTGGAAGAAAAAATGTGATTCTACTGATTTTCTTATAATTTGACTATAATATCTTTAATTTATACATGGTCAACATCTAAATGTATTGCCAAATAAAACTATTTGAACTTTAAATATTGAAGTAACCTCAAAGTTTCAACAAAATAATACATAAAGTTATAAATATGATAAGAACAACTACTCACATTTCATATCTATGTTGTTGTTTATTTTGATAAATTGTTATTTTTAAATTAATAGTAATATAATTTTATAGTTTAACTAAACAATAAGTTTCAATTTTATTTAAAATTTACAAAAATGGTTTTTTATTTTATTTTATATTTTCCATATGAAAACTCAATTTGTTGAATCATTAAATATATTACACTAGTCAAAATGATAGAAAAGAATTCCAATAATTAGAAAAAAAAGAGCTTGTAAATCATTTCTAGAATGATAAGATCTTTTGTCATAAAATGAAGATCCTAGGCTCTTTTATGTTAATATTTAACACTTATTACATTTGTTCTGTTATTTTTTGATACAAGAGGAGGGTAAAATTGGATAAATAAATTTTTATTTATTTAGAAAAAGCTGCCATAAGCTAGAAGCATATCTTTGACATCTTCAAGATTGTGAGGGTTTTCGACTTAAAAAAGTTTTCAAACCATAAAAACTAAATTTGCAAACACCCTAAACTGTTTAATATAAGTAAAAAGCTGTTTTTTTTTTTGTTTTTTTTTAAGAATTTATAAACACCACCTAAGTAACAAATTTTATTTTCTCTACAAGCTGGTTAGTCAATTCTTAAGATTATTGTGGCATCTCAGCTTTGTGTCTTATTTTCTCTACAAGCTGCTTTGTGTCTACTGTCAATGAGATTTGACTGTTTGGAATCATATTCTTATTGTTCACTTTGACCAAATAATTTTTAAGATATAAGGTTGCTATGGAGTGTCACATTTCAGTTAAGATTCTAATTGTGAGGGGTTCGAGATTATGCATGAAGCCCTTTATGTTGTTTGGGCTTTTATGACGAAGAATGGTGCATATATTCTGACAGTAATTTGTTTTATCATACATTCACACTGCACTTATGTTTAAGCGTAGTGCCCTAAGTGAGGATATTGTAAAATATCAAATTGGTCTTTGCATTTGCGACACCTGTGCTTGGAGCAAAAAGTGATGTCCATTTTCAATGTGCTCTTTGTACTCTCCGCCCTTCTTATTCTGTACTGAACTAAGCACACCTTTGTGATTGGTAACCATCTTGTGATGTAGAGACCTAAATATAGCAGATTAAAAGCTTAGATAGACACTCGAAGTATATATTTGATGCCTTTTATCGAGAAAATCACATTTTTGGTGCCTTAACTTGGCAAAAGTTCGTTTTTGGTGTCTTAACTTGGCATGCCACGTTTTTGGTTCCTTAACTTGGCTTTTTTTTTCGATTTTGGTCCCCGGCGGCGGCAATTTGAATTTCTCGCCGGATTTTGCCACGGTGGACGGATTTTGGGGATTTTGACCCAGTCAAGATGCCACGTCACCACGAGGCTGAGTTGGCACGCCATGTGGACTTTTAAAAAAAAATGTTAAATTACAAAAAAATTACAAAATTAACAAAAAAAATATTATAATTTCAAATTGATGTAAACTAAAAAAATGTTAAATTACAAAAAAAAAATTACAAAATTAACAAAAACAATATTATAATTTCAAATTGATGTAAACTAAAAAAAATATGTTAAATTACAAAAAAAAATTATAAAATTAAGAAAAAAATATTATAATTTCAAATTGATGTAAAACTAAAAAAAATGTTAAATTACAAAAAAAATTACAAAATTAACAAAAACAATATTATAATTTCAAATTGATGTAAACTAAAAAAAAATATGTTAAATTACAAAATTAAGAAAAAAATATTATAATTTCAAATTGATGTATAACTAAATAAAAATTAAAATGTAATTATAAAAGGTTTTTCTAATTTCATAAATTTAATATTAATTAAAAACAAAAAAAGTTTAAAAAAAAAAATAAAAAAATAGGGGAAGATCGTCTTCCCCGATTCACCGGCCTCTCCACCACCACCACCATCGTCACCGGCCACCGCCTCCTTCTCTACTCATAAACCCCCACCAGAATCACGGAGGATAGCTGTTGCTCGTTAGCTTCTGTTGCTTCACACAAAACACAAAACCTCCAACAATGGCAGCACTAATTCATCCCCAAATCTACTAAAACCCTAACAACCGTCGTCCCAGTCGCCACCGCCTCCTCGCCCGTGCTGCCGTTGGATATGGCATCCCACAGAGCTCCGGCCCTGCACCACCATCTCCGATTTGGTGGTGCAGGTCGAATTGACATCGGAGAAGTCGATCTTCCCCGATTTCTCCCCGATTGTCTTCTCCGATTTCAATTTCTTTTTTTTTCAACGTTTTTTTGTTAATTTAAAAATATATTTTAAATAATTTCAGAAATCTAAATAAGGTTAAAAATTTGAAGTAATAAATTCGAAAATTATAAATTGTTAAATTTTATAAGAAATTATTTTTTTTCAGAAAATTATAAATAAGGTTACATTTTTCAGAAATTATATTACTTTTTTTTTAAAATTAATCCACATGGCGTGCCAACTCAGCCTCGTGGTGACGTGGCATCTTGACTGGGTCAAAATCCCCAAAATCCGTCCACCGTGGCAAAATCCGGCGAGAAATTCAAATTGCCGCCGCCGGGGGACTAAAATCGAAAAAAAAGCCAAGTTAGGGGACCAAAAACGTGGCATGCCAAGTTAAGGCACCCAAAACAAAATCGTGCCAAGTTAAGGCACCAAAAATGTGATTTTCTCCCTTTTATCTATAAATTGATTATTGATTTTTTTAAAAAAATTAATTAGGGGAAGAGAATAAACTTGTTTAATTAATAGAGTGATCTACTTGTCTCTCAAGGGCTTGAGAACTTTCAATACTTGCAAGTTGTAATTTTTCCGAAGATCGGTTTTTTATAATTAGATTAGTTGGGACTTTTGATAAGGATTATAGCTCACGATTACAATTGTCTAGTATCTCAAATCTTCTTTACTACTATATTAGCGTATCATTTTTTGTGTTATCTATAGATTTATCTTAAGTTAATTACAGCAAAATAAATATATAGAATATTTATTTTTTATCTAGGTACCACCATGTATATTAAGTTGTTGCCACATCTTCACGTAAATTTAGTAGTGGCCTAGAAAACAACACATTATTTGACACTCCAACTAAGTTAATAATTTTTATTAGAGATAAAAGTATTAAACCCCTTATACTTTATCACATGTTGCACTTTGCACAATATCCTTTTTTATTTTGCAATTTATCCCTGTATTATGGATAAATAAGCACTTTGTCCGTGAGTCGTTTTTCCATTATTTGATTTGAACATTGTCAGTATTTATAGCCTTTAGATTTTGACTCGGGATAATAGCGCTTATTTATCCATAGTATAGGAGACAAGTTGCCAAAAATAAAAAGATAAGAACTAAAGTACAATCGAGACATAATATAGAAGTTCCAAAGTTTTTATCTTTTCAGGGTATATTGGAACTCCATTAAGTAAATTTTTAAGATCCCCCAGCTAATGGGAACACGTCGTTAACGTATCTTCTCCACGTAGAAGCTGGTGCTATTTTTTAATGACGCATCAACCCGCAATACCCGAGTCCTAAACACCGCTTTTGCTTGTGGCTTTATACTTTTATTCACACCTTAACTTCTTTTTCTTTTTCTTTGTCTATTTTTTTGATTTATCTTGTACAGAGATTGTTAATTGTGCATTTGTGCGAATTGAGCAGGCGCACCACTTCCAATTTAATATGAATAACTATGTAATTATTTGTAAATCTGTTGGTTCAATATTGTTTGGCCTATCCTCTAGTTGTCAAAGCATATCTGCTATGTTTTATGAAAGATATGCATAAAACCCCATGTTATTTTATTAGATTTGTACAAAATTTCTTTTTGTTATGTTTTTCTCCAACTTAAAACAAATGCATCAGATCAGTCCCCCTTCAAGGAAAAGACTTTAACAGATCTCGATTATTATGTCAATTGTCATTTTACGGAGGAAAACGAATGCATAAAATCTCCTTGATATTTGGAAACCTACACCCAACTTCCATGTCGTATTTTATTTTTATTTTTAATCTGCACCAAACCACCTTCTGTTATTAAAAACTCCATATCAAACTCCCTTAAAATACGAAAAAATGGAACTGGCGAGTATCATGCAATCTCCGTTCAAATAAACAGAGGTGGGAATTCTTATACACTGGGAATGGAATGATATATGCAGATTGCAGTTGTACTTTTCATGTTTCTCACCAGTTTCTTCACCGCTAAGTCCTAGCTTAACTTGTCATTACCCAGTAATTGAATTTGAAACCAACATGAAAAATTTTGCGTTTCAACAAGCTATTAAGTTATGTTGTTCATCACCTAGCACAGAAAAGAAACCAAAAGCAATATACTCCTTTTTTTTGTTAAACAACTAATTATCATAAATCAAAAAAGAGGAGCTATAATAGGGTAGCCACCATCACAAAAATAAGGAGCTAGGGATTACATCATAAGGAACAAAACCAGAAAAACATTCATCCCTGTTAACAGCAAGCTTTTGAATCCATAGTCAGTGTTTAGGAAAGTAATTAATTAGCATAATCTGTGGTAATTATAATCCTCTAATTTCGCACTCTTCGGATTGTACTCCAAGTATTTTGGTAGTTTCTATTTTTGAGTCCGTAATTCACTCTCTGTAATATATTGTAACAGCTGTAAGATATTCTAACATCAGTATATATACACTAACCCACTCACAATAAAAAGTGTGGTGAAGATTTCTAAATATCCATCGTTTTGTTCTGTTTTCTTCTTGGTACCAGAGAATCATGTCTTCCGCATCTCTTAATGTTGGCAATTTTGTCACCTTAAGACTAAAATCTGATAATTATCCTCTATGGCGTGAGCAAGTTCTGGCACTTACAGAAAGCCAGGATTTAGTTGATCACCTCACAGGTGACGTCCCGCCTCCATCCCCTGTACTTTCAGCATCCGAAGGAGCAGAAACAACACCTAACCCAGCATATCAACGCTGGAAAACTGCCGATCGCTTGCTTAGAGGATGGATAATTGGCACCTTATCTGAAGAAGCTCTCGGAATTGTTATTGGTCTTGACACCTCTGCGCAGGTATGGGCAGCCCTCAAAGAAGCTTACGCGCAAGCTTCTCAAGAGCGACAATTCCAACTTAATCAACAACTTACTTACATGAAAAAAGATCCAGAAATGTCTTTGAATGAATACTTGCGAAAGTTTAAAGGAATTTGTGATAGTCTTGCTGCCATTGGATTTCCAGTCCCTGACAAGACAAAAGTCTTTTCTCTTCTGAACGGTCTCGGTGGTCGATATGAGCCCTTTACTACGTCTATGCTCAAACCACCAATGCCGTCATATTCTGAAGTTGTTCCTCTACTTCAAAGCTATGAAACACGCATAAGTCTCCACTCTCTTGATCAAAATGTCTACACAGCATTTTATGGACAGAAAGGAAACCACAGATACAATAATAAAGGTGAACGCAACAACACGTCCAACTTTTCTTCAAAAGGTAAAGGTTTTGCTCCTGCAAATCAGTCCTCTACCAAGCCACAAATTCAAAATTCGAATTCTTCTGTTTCTAACAACTCTCGTGAGAATACTCGTGACCTTGTTTGTCAAATCTGTGGAAAGCGAGGTCACAATGCTCTCCGCTGCTGGCACAGGTTTGATCACTCATATCAACCTGATAATGTTCCTAAAGCATTTGCAGCGCTGAATTTTGAGACCGGTGGTGATGGCAATGAATGGATCTCGGATACTGGAGCATCAACACATATGACCTCCCATGAAGGTATGCTTCATAACATACGACCTTATAGTGGTTCTGATCATGTTCTTATTGGAAATGGAGATTGTTTACGAGTAACACATGTTGGTGATACGTTTATTAATTCTGGCTCTTCAAAAATATTCCTGAAAGATGTACTGTTGGTTCCAGATTTAGAGAGAAATTTACTTTCTATTGGACAGTTAACAAATGATTATCCTATAAATTGTGAGTTCTCTAATAAGGATTTTGTGATTAAGGATCGCTCGACTCAAAGGGTGCTGATGAGAGGAATCAAACAGGGTAATTTGTACACCATTCAGAGATCCTCAGTTGCATATTTTTCAACAAGATTTCGAAGTGTTAATGAAGATTTGTGGCATCAGAGACTCGGTCATCCCCAAGCAGCTGTGGTGTCTCATCTTAAGAGTTCTGGTTTAATAAATGTATCATCGAATAAATTAGAAGGATCAGTTTGTGAAAGTTGTCAATTAGGAAAGATGGCAAAGCTGCCATTTCTTACTTCATCTTCCAAGTCTGATGCACCTTTTAATAAAATTCATATTGATTTATGGGGTCCAGCTCCTGTAATTTCTGCAAATAAGTTTCGGTACTATGCTGCAATAGTTGATGATTTTACGAAGTTCATATGGCTCTTTCCTTTAAAATCAAAGTCAGACTTCTATGATCAGTTTTTATTGTTTGAGAAGTATGTAGCTCGACAATATGAAAAGCCAATAAAAACAATTCAAACTGATGGAGGGGGAGAGTTTGTGAATCAAAGGTTTTTAAACCATTTGCAACAATCAGGCATTGTTCATCACATTTCATGTCCATATACACCCGAACAGAATGGGTTTGTTGAAAGAAGACATCGGGTTATAAGGGAACTGGGAATAACAATGATGATCCATGGAAATGTTCCTAAAATATTTTGGGTTGAGGCATTCACAACTGCTGTGTTTCTTATCAATAGAACTCCTTCTGTTGTGCTTAATTGGGAGTCACCATATTTTCGGCTTCATCATCTTCTACCAGATTATGGATCACTTCGTGTTTTTGGATCAAGATGTTTTCCTTACGTTTGGGATACCAAAGCCAATAAATTTGATCCAAAGTCTCTACCTTGTGTATTTATGGGTTATAGTGATCGTCATAAAGGATACAGATGTTATCATCCTTCTACCAAAAGGACAATCATCTCTAGACATGTGAGTTTTGATGAATCTGCTTTTCCTTATAAACCACCAGTTCATCACCCCTCATGTACTGATGACTTGGCTATCACTACATTTGAAGAATGGCATACCTTACCACAGAAAGCCCAAAGTACTCCTCATTTAACTCCACCAGGTCCTACATTTACACCTCCCACCACAGATGCACAACTAATAAAAAAAATGTCTCTTGATGACTTGGTAAGAACTGTCTCAAATGCTGCAACAAGTGCAGATGCTATACCATCCCCTGCTGCTGTAGAACAGCCACAAACTTCATCAGGTGTGAATGAGGAGCTCACGCAGAATGTAGCAAATTCAGGTGCAAATATTTTAGTTGAGAATGTGACAGCTTCCGAAGCAGAAAATGCAGAAACTTCAGCACATGCACCAGAAAATTTTTCTGATATTCCTGAAGTAATCTCACATGGTATGCAAACTCGAGCTAAATCAGGTATTCAGAAACCTAACAAACGATATGCCTTGGTTCATGAATATGGTTCTTTGCCAAAAGAACCTAAGAATATTAGAGCAGCTCTCCAGCATACAGGGTGGAAAACAGCTATGGAGGAAGAACTTGAAGCCTTATCAAAAAATGAAACATGGATTCTTGTCCCTCGCAATAAATCCATGAATGTGGTTGGTTCTAAATGGGTGTACAAGGCCAAAATAAATCCTGATGGTTCTTTACAAAGATTGAAAGCTCGCTTAGTTGCAAAGGGATATCATCAAGTAGATGGATTGGATTTTTCAGAAACCTTTTCTCCAGTGGTAAGGCCAGGTACTATCAGATTAATACTATCGATTGCAGTTGTTAATAATTGGAACATTCGCCAGTTAGACGTGAAGAACGCATTTCTTCATGGTATTTTATCTGAACAAGTCTTTATGGAGCAGCCGCCTGGATTTATAAATTCTGAAACTCCTGACCATGTGTGCTTGCTACATAAGGCGATATATGGACTTAAACAGGCTCCAAGGACCTGGTTTGATCGCTTTAGTTCCTTTCTACTGGAGAATGGTTTTTTCTGCAGCTCCGCCGATCCTAGTGCATTTATCTCACATTCAAACAGAGGTACATTAATTTTACTTGTATATGTTGATGATATTGTGCTCACTGGATCTTCAGTTGACTTGGTGAATGAATTAATTGTTACTTTGAGCTCAGAATTCGCAATGAAAGATTTAGGTGAACTACATTACTTTCTGGGCATACAAGTCTCTAATGTTTCAACAGGTATTGTTTTACATCAGTCTAAGTATGCATTTGATTTGTTGGAACGAGACTCCATGACAGAATGCAAGCCAATTTCAACTCCCATGTCTCAGACGTACAAATCTGATCAGGATTCTTCACCATATCAAAATCCTACACACTACAGATCATTGGTTGGAGCTCTTCAATACCTTACACTTACACGACCGGATATCTCGTTCAGTGTGAATTATGTGTCTCAGTTCATGCATGCTCCAACTGTTTCTCATTTCACTATGGTCAGAAGAATCTTAAGGTATGTGAAGGGCACACTTTATCAGGGGTTACACATTCAACGTTCTAGTACGACAAATTTGTATGCGTTTTCGGATTCTGATTGGGCAGGCTGCCCATTAACTCGACGATCAACTACTGGGTTCTGTACTTTTCTTGGTAGTAATCTGATTTCTTGGTGTGCGAAGAAGCAACCTACGGTCTCTCGGTCAAGCTCTGAGGCTGAATACAGGGCTATGGCACAAACTTCTGCTGAACTGACATGGATTACTTATCTACTAAGAGATTTGAATGTTTATTTGTCAAAACCTCCTACATTATTCTGCGATAATCTCAGCTCCCTATATATGACCATAAATCCAGTTTTTCATGCTCGAAGCAAGCATATAGAATTGGATTATCATTATGTTCGTGAGCAGGTATCTCTTGGTTTATTGGTTACACGGCACATTCCAACAGCTTCACAAATAGCTGATATTTTTACGAAGCCACAGACACGTATTACTCTTGCAGATTTGAAGAACAAACTGTGCATTATCAGTATGCACAGTTTGAGGGGGGATGTTAACAGCAAGCTTTTGAATCCATAGTCAGTGTTTAGGAAAGTAATTAATTAGCATAATCTGTGGTAATTATAATCCTCTAATTTCGCACTCTTCGGATTGTACTCCAAGTATTTTGGTAGTTTCTATTTTTGAGTCCGTAATTCACTCTCTGTAATATATTGTAACAGCTGTAAGATATTCTAACATCAGTATATATACACTAACCCACTCACAATAAAAAGTGTGGTGAAGATTTCTAAATATCCATCGTTTTGTTCTGTTTTCTTCTAGCCCAAGCAATATACTCCTTCAGTATGTGAAAAAAACTGCTTATACCAAGTCTGCAAATTCTTATAAGACTTTGATCACAACTGCCATTCGCTTTTATTATTGGAACTTTTATGATATAACAAAACTATAACTATACGATCTACATGATTTTCCATCACATGTGGAGGCTCTCATGCCCCCGAAAGATAAATTATACATTTTAACTAACCCTTATGTGCAAGTATTGTTGAGCTATGATACAGATGATATGTATACAACAATTTAGTATTCATGAATGATAGTAATTCTACCACAGTATTGACTCATTTGAAAATATATCGGCGAAGATAATCGACTCGAGCTGGATGCTTGAGCTTCATTAGAGCTTTCACCTCATGCTTCCTAACCATTTCTCTCGAAATGTTCAAATTTCCTGCAATTTCGCCAAGTGTTCTATCTCCTTTACCATCGAGTCCATATCTTTGTCTGATCACCAAACTCTCCTTTGGCTTCAGAGAATCGAGCTGCCAAATTATGTTAACACAGCTTAGTTTAAGTCATTTGTATCTTATGATGCCAAGTAAAGACAACCCCATGATTTAAAGTTTCTAAATATTCTCACCCTTAAACAGTTCCATTCAACTAAACATACACAAATTCTTGAAATGAAACAAAAAGATATGCACCAATTGTTTTCATTCGTAGTCTTCTCAAATATTATGAAAAACTTACAAAAAGTTGGCACTTCCTTTTAATATTAGTAGATAACAAAAAGTTGGCACTTCCTTTTAATATTAGTAGATAATACGAAATTTGATCCGTGGACAAGAGCCGTAGGAAATCTTTAAATATTGATAAAATTATGACCAAATCAAATTCAGAATAAGTATTCCATGAGGACTAGAAACACCTAACATATATTCCATTAAAGAACAAGTGAATGTGATTAAAGATTATATGTCTGTGGACTGAATCTATATGACATAATTGTCAAGAATAAGTATCAGGCTTTTATAAGGCAGTAAAATAGGACCAGCTAGCATGTTGAAACTGGCCATATGATTAAATCATCAAACTGAAAAAGCTATACCGTCTGTTTGACAAATTTAAATAATGCTTATTAAGGATTAGTAGCTCAACTCTGGAAGTTTAAATGGGAGAATCCCTAATTCTTGCATGATAGCCATATAATCTTTACAACTAGAATAACCGGCTTTTCAGTGGAAGTGTACATACGTTTTGTGTTGTTAAAGAAACTTATTCTGGTAATAGGAGAGTAGGAATTATATATGCTTCATGATAATTAAAGAAAAGCAACTTTGACAACTGTTATCAGATCAAATCATTGTCCACATGAAAGGAGAATAAAAGTATAATTTACCACATCATCCAGAGCAAGCCTGAGAAGAGCCGGTTGCCTTCTTTTATCTCCATCAACCCCATCAACATCAGTAATTCCGCTGATGAACTCTTCCTGTGTTACTGAATGCCGTGCATGGAGAGAGTAAACAGGCTTCGATACCCTCAACACCTCATGGTATCTTTCTGGGGAGATTCCAACTCTGTCTATAATTTCTTCATCGGTTGGCAATCTCTTAAGTTCAAACAACAGTTGTAGCTTGGCCTTCTGAATTTCTGCTCTGACCTATATCAAAAGATAGTTCAGCTTTTATAAATCATAAATCGTAGAGAACTTTGTCCAAAGGTAAACAATGAGACAACTTTTGGGATTCAGTGATCTATTGGGTAAGTTAGTAGTATTATTAGTTTGAGATCTCATAAAAACGTGATAAGAAAGAAGAGCTTAAAGAGACATACCGATTCGAGCCCAAAGGAGACCTTTGTGAAGCTTGATAGAGTCATAGAACGGATAATGGCATGTCTAATCCAAAAGAGGCCATATGTTGAGAGCCGGAACTTCCTTTTAGGCTCAAAGCGATCAATAGCTGTTATAAGACCCTTTACACCAGCTTGACAAAGGTCTTGGAATCTTGAACCATTTGCTAAATCTTGAAAATACTTGTTTATCACAAACAATACAAGCCGAAGGTTGTGCTGCAACCAACAAAAACATTATGATTTCAGTTATACATTCAAATCTAAAAAATAGCGGGCCTACAAGATATTAGGCGATCCCCTTTCCAGGCAGACATACTGATAATTCACAATCAAACTGAGAGTCTATGTTATGCCTTCACCTACATCGGCTAGTTAAGGTTGACCTATATCAAACTATTAGTGTTTAATTAACTAATTGATGCCCAAACATACTTGTGAATTGTTAATTGTTTCCATATTTGGACTAATTCTTAAGCTCCTGGTTGACCAGAGTTGCAGCATGCTGAACTAATGTCTCCAAGAGAGCTTGTCTTGTTTCAACACGAAACCACTTCCAAAACCTGTCAGGCGGATGAGCATGAGTTACCTCTTTATTCATTTCCATTGCTTTTTATGTAGCTTCTTTACTACCTATTAATATAAAGTACAAGAGCTGCAGCCTACAAGACATCTGCTTCCGCAAAAGCAAATTGACATGGGCCTTAGGACTTAACAGATGATTATTGATTCTGTTTCCTTAAGGTCAAAGTGAGACCAGACTGATCATAAAACTGAATTTTGTATTCAACTATAACATGACTAAATATCATTTGGTTTTCTTACATTCAAACTGTACAGCATTGGTGAGGCTTACAATTCATAATTAAGAGCATCATACTGCTTTTTGAGACCTTTACAGATCATTTCTTTCATAAGACAATGGCCATCTTGCACTAACAGAAAATGAGTAACAAATAGATGTCAAGAATAACAGAAAAGAATTCCAACAAAAGAAGATAAAAATACCTTGATTAATTTGTTTCTAGCAGCTCGGCCAACTTCCAACTGTTTCCTAAGCTGAACAACATCCATTTTTGTTGCCTCTGCTAACTCATCATCCGTGACCTCTCTTCCTATATCATTTTCTAGTGTCTCCTTAACTTTGAGGATTGCCTAAATGATGATAGAGTAAAGTAAGCAGAAGAAGTATAAGCAGTTAAAAGAAACAATTAGTTCTCAGTTTGCACCGCTTCTTATCAGAAAAAGGACTAATATCCAACCTTCATAGGTTGCATCAGCTTAAAAAGCCAGACATGCTCTGACGAAGGTAGAACTGGTGGGATCTTCATTTTCTTCCAGTCTAAGCTGACCAAGTCGGTTGAAGCTGAATAATCCCTGACAAGCCTATCAATCTTTTCATCCTCGTCATCCTTGTTAATTTTTCGTCTCCGGGATGATGCTAGAAATTCACCGTCTTTCTTTACCCTCAGAGCAATCCTATTCTCAAGACTCAATCTCTTTTCCGTCTTCCTCTGACTCCTAACCACATTGTCAGTAATGTTTTCCTTCGCCTCCTCAAGTTCTTCAGTCCTTTTCCTCCGAGGCTGCCTTCTCCTCACCTTCTGATCTTTGACATCCATGTCCGAGACATCACTCTCTGGACTCCGTTTGTACAAATTTTCTAACTTAGCCGCAGCTTCATTGTAATCCAATTCTAATGTACTTGGAACGGCTTCTTCAATTGCGACAGCATTCACTCGTTCCGGACGCTTTTTCACCTTTCTTAACCTCTTTTCCTTTGGTTTATTTGCCTCCAGCGGTAAAGGCAGAGACTCTCGCGGTGCAATTAAAGCTGTATTTTTGGTTTTATCGGACTTAAACGATAGAATTACAGGCCTTCTTAACGAAGATACACGAGTCAAGTATCTCGAGCTCAATCCCAATGGAGTACGCGCAGCAGAACTAGATACACTCACAACTCCCATGCCAAAGCTGTATGATCCAAAAATTGACTGCCAAACCAATAAATTCAGTCAATATACTACAAAACTAGCCAAGTGTTGATAAGTTTTATCAGTACACCGTCATTTGAACAAAAATCAAATTTCACATCGAACACCGAACACCGAACACCGAACACCGAACAATTCTTAGCATATCCTCTTCTTCCCGGTCAATCTCAACAGTAGATTGATGCCGTTAAAATTACTAAAAATAACCTTATAGATCACAAACAAATTGATACATTGGTTACAGATTAAGCATCAGCTCACAGATTCTCGATATAATACGATCACAACAGAATTATCAACAGCAGTTAACTTATCATCATCTATAAGAACTGAACTACAGTTAAGCACCTTATTGTACGAACACACTATATTCAACTGAAAGCTAAATACATATGATGATAATACGAAAAAGTTAATACATAATCAGTACCTGAGCAAGCTGAATCGCCTTAGATTCTCCGGCGAACGATCGGATATTCCGGTGAAAATTTGTGGAAGAAAAAAGAAGATTCTCAAGTGAAAAGAAGAAGAATTTTTGAATCTCATAAAAAATATTAAAAATTTAAATACCCACTCGAATTTTGGCGTCCACAAGCTTTTAGTTGTAAATATCTACGGCTGAAGTAGATCGACGGCTGATGAGGTGCCACGTCGGTCAAGGGAAAAATGTTAGTGACGTGGCCAATGGCGCGGCAGAGAATGCGTGGCGAGCTAAGGGTGGAATATCGATATTTGTTTTTTACGGATATTGTTTGTGGATACGTGTATGATATTGATTGGGTGTAAAGTATTACTCATAGTGATGGGGCCCACTATGTTTTATAAGTGGTCGGAGTATCTAAACGTTGCCTAATTCCCAGCCATTTAAATTTGTTGCTTTTTCAGACGTTTTGTTTTCTATTTTTTCTTGAGGAATTTTTTGAAGGCTTAAGTGGCTAACTAAATTTTTATTAGGGTCGCAAAATAATAACTATATTTTCTATTCTATCACCTGTTGGAGATTTGGAGTGGGATGGGTAATTAAGAAATAAACAAACTTTGTATCTTATCGATAAGAGATGGACTCATTTATCTTGAGGATGATACTCTCTAATACTTACGATTTATTACAATCCTAACTCAAATGAATAAAGAACTATTTTAAACTCTTAAAACAACAACGTACGAGGAGATAATGAATTCAATGAGTGTAAAATGAAAATGAACTGGGTCTATTTATATTTACTAAAAGTTAGTCTAGACCTTACCAGATTACCACATCTGATCGTTGTGGCACACTAGTTCTCCAACTTAAATTTAGTTAGGAGTGACTTAACTATTTGTTCGTATTGAATGACTGAAGTATTTTCTAACAATTTATTTCGCGTTCGCTTCAAACATACTAAATTGATACACATAAAGCATAAATAATGTTAATCAAAAGATATTTCAACTATGACAATCACAATATGTTTAAATAGTTAGTCTAACTTTTGTCGAATCAAAATATTAACAACATAAATTAGTAAAAAAAAATACTATCAGCGTAGTCAACTAGTCCTTCTGTCCTCATTAGTAACGAGTAGAATACCTTCACGCAAAGAAATATAATACAAACAAAAAAGTCTTGAGCAGAAATGAAGGTTGTAAAAAATATGAGGTTTCTTATTTGTTTTTCACAATTAACACATCAAAATTATAAAGAACTAAAATATAAGAACTAGGCTGATTTTTTTTTTTGTTTTATTTTTTATTTTTTTTGATGTTAGAAGATTGAAGATTTACCCAACTTCAATTTTAGATTATTATTATTTTTTCTTTTATTTTTTATTTTAGAAGATTGAAGATTTACCCAACTTCAATTTTATTACTCCTATTTTCTTTTTGCCGATAGGTTGTCAGTAGCCCATTTATGAAGAATATTAGAAGCCCGTTTAGTCATCACAAGCCAGTCCATAGCCCTTTAACTTCCAAGCCCAGTACGAGAACTTTCTATTATTTGTTGACCATATACTCTATCATAACAATACTAGAAGTTCTTAATGGAAACTAGAAGCATCTTTAGGCTCCATCTTAAAGTTCTTATTAGGAAGAAAATGAGTAATTATTTTGCAATTTATATTTCCGAAATAGTTTCCAAATATTGGTGTATAACAAACATGAACACACCCCTTTTACATAAGGCAAAATGATCATCAAATCATATCAAGTGAGCAATAGGAAAATTCATCATTTATCGAGACTCCATTGCTATATTTTAGATTAAAAACCTCTCTAAATTTCTCTAGGAAAAGCTATGTTATAGGAAACTGAGAAGATTATTTATATATATAGTACTGTTGCCCAAAATCATATCACATGAATACTAAATAGTTAGTCCATTATCAATCCCGTTTGGATTTAAACGAGCATGCATAAATCATATCACATGAATACTAAATAGTTAGTCCATTATCAATCTTCATAGAGATTCTATAACATATTAGAAATTAAATAAATTCCATTTATAATAGGCGTATATAGCCGTATAGCTCCTTAGGTAAATCTTTTTGCCATTTTAATATAAAAAGTAATAATTAAAATTTACTCCATCTGACTAAAAGGGGAGACCCTGGACCTCTTTTCTTGGAGACAGAAAGGAGGTAGAAGAGTGCTGGTCCATTTATGGTTGCAAATTCAGGCATAGAATTGATGCAGTAGACTTGCAGAGCATTACATTAACCTTGGACCAATTTATCCTAGTTGAATAGTATTTAACTGGTTAGAATGTTGGATCGATGTTGTCTACGCAGAAAAGGGTAAAACTTCGAATATATAGACAGTATAAAAGCACAACAGGTTCATTAAAATGGCCTATAGAATATAGATATATGTGTTGAAGTTACAAGAAGAGATTGAGGACCACAAAAGAAGTGGTGTAAAAAGAGCTTTAATATGCGCGCAAATGTCAAAATTAGCTGCGTTCTTTGAATACTCAGCCAACTGCATGCAAATTAAAATATTGACTATAGATGAATCATCTTATCATAAAATCTAAAACTAGCTATTACATTACATCTTTCAAAAGAATCAACTAATTATGTACCTGAAGGTTAGTCAGGAAAAAAAATTAAATTCAAGATTTCAATTTTATAGCACATGTCATGATTCTTGAAAGTGTTATCATAAAATGAGACAAATAATTAAGCTTATAAAATTTCATTTCTTGCGGTCCACAAGTTGGGGGCTCAATCGGGATATATACTCCTCAATAAGTAAAATATTTTTTAGAAGTCTATAATCATATTATATATAATTAATAGGGATAGATAATGCCCACGCCTCAGGACTAGACTAGGTTAACTAGGTCGACAAGGAGAATGTCTTTATAGTCCATACATATATTATAGGGATAATTACAGCTACACCCCCTGAGGTTTGGTGTAATTACACATACATCCCCTGTGGTTTGAGAAATTACACATACCTCCCCTGAGGTTTGAAACCTTACACATACCTCCCCTGTACAACTTAAGGGTTGTTTGGGTGTAAGTTATGATAAATTTATGCTTATTATGCTTACACCCCTAAAGTTTGGTATATTTGTAAAAGTAATCCTTGATGTTAGAAAAATTAAAATTAAATACTCCAAATAATTTTAGAAACTACTATATGACTAACCAAAAATATAAAAAGTATTTAAATCATTTTTAAAATTTAATCTAATCTTAATATTTTTATTATTTTGTAAAAATATTTAATTTCTTATTTTTGTTTGTTTTTTTATTTCTTCATTTTTGTTTTACTTTTAACAATCTCATAAATTTCATTATAGTTCCATATTAAATACTATTACACGTGCCCACGGAAATTTCAGTTTATCACAACAAAAAAGAAGCATTTGGTAAAATAATAAATATCTATGCAATCTCCGGAAAAAAAAAAGACAAGAAATATAAAATTCAATTGTAAAAACTCCCATTTTCAATGAAAATTAACAAATATAATAGAAATAATCAAGATTTTTATAACCCATTTTAAAAAATGAAGAATGATGACGAAATTACTAGCAACAGTGACAATAGAATTATCATCCTTGGATCAGACATGGTGACTGGTTTTAGGTAGCAAGTTTTGTTGATCTTTTTGTCAAAATAAACAACATAAATGCACTATATTTAGTGAAACCAATTTTCGGTGTTTTATCTTCTTCTATTACTAAAATAATTGTTAGTTTAAAATTGTAACGAGAACAAAGGCACAAAGATGAGTTGTTAGTTAAGTTTTGACTGAGATTTACGGGAATTCTTTTAAAGAAAAAAACTAAAAGTTACGTGTTTTGATTCAAAAATATATTTTGGATTAGATTAACTTATTTTTAAATTTAAATTTAAATACTTTTTATATTTGTAGGTAATAATATAATAGTTTATAAAACCTTTTGGAGTATTTAATTTTAATTCTTCTGACATCAAGGATTACTTTTATAAATATACCAAACTTTAGGGGTGTAAGTATAATAAGCATAATTTTATCATAACTTACACCCAAACAACCCTTAAATTGAAGAGGGGAGGTATGTGTAAGGTTTCAAACCTCAGGGGAGGTATGTGTAATTTCTCAAACCACAGGGGAGGTATGTGTAATTACACCAAACCTCAGGGGGTGTAGCTGTAATTATCCCTATATTATATATAGTAGCCGCAATTAAAAAGTTCGTGATGCATCTATGTACTATGGAAAGTGGGGAAGTCCCTACAGTAATTGGGCTACGTATTTACTCGCGACCACATCTATTTTAGGAATTAAAAAAAAAAAAAAATACATTTGCATAACTCCAAGAACTTTGATATAATTACAAAACATCACGGAACATTTGAATATTAATTAGGGATAAAAGCATTAACCCCCTACACTCTACTCTTTGTTGCACTTTGCCCCATATCTTTTTATTTTTGGCAACTTGCCCCCTATACTATGGATAAATAAGCACTCTGCCCCCTGAGTCGTTCTTTTACCATTGGATTTGAACACGTGTCAGGATATTTTGCTGTTGGATTTGGACTCAGGGGCAAAGTGTTTATTTATCCATAGTTCAGGGGACAAGTTGCCAAAATTAAAAGGATAGGGGGTGAAATACAATCGGATGTGAAATATAGGGGATTTAATACTTTTATACCTATTAATTATAGCCACAATCCTTGAAGTTTAAGGAAAATACTACACAAAGATTCTCATAGAGTGTGAATAAAAAATATTGACGCTCCCTAAAATATATATACATTTACACACACACACACACACACACACATATATATATATATATATATATATATATATATATATATATATATATATATATATATATATATATATATATATATATATATATATACACATAAAAGACGTTTCTCACGTTCTGAAAGTTTGAAGGAGTACTTTCTCTAATTGTTTAAACTTTATACGAGATTCACATAATGACTCTCAACTTAAAACTGTCTCTAAAAACGCTTAATTGTAAGATTCCTTACTTAAACATGAAATTCACAAAACATATATACCAAGAACTGATCACTACATTGTGTGTTAATATGGTTAGTAATATTGCACCGATAAAATAAATCGAAACAAACATGATATTATATATTGACGAAATAAATAATTTATGATACGACAATTAAATTACACAAATATAAGCAAACCTTAACCGGAAAATTCATAAGGAAACGGAGATGTCGAGGCCTGTGAAATCACAGTTTTCTTAAAACAGATTAGCTGTCTCCGCGGTGCTTGAGAATCGTGAGCGATTGTCTCCCAGGATACAACGACAACGAGCGGTTTGGTCTGCACGAACTAAACTGCTCCAGCGAACTCGAACTGCGCCTTTTCCTCTATCGCCACAAATACTATGAATTTTATGCAGAGAGAATTTTTTGATTTTCTATGCAAAAGAAAGTGTTTATGAAATTGTTTTTTGTCACATGAAACCCTGAGGACAACGACTCCTTATATAGACTAATGCCAGAGAGAGGTTGAAGGAAAACGTGTTTTACTAGAACTCAATTGCTTGTAATTAGGTGTCCCACAATCACAGCAGTTCCCACTATGAATGGAATTCTTATCAATTTAAAACTGATCTCAATCCTTATCCAAAAGGTAATTAGTAATTAATAAATTACCAATTTAATTATGCTTATTATCTCTCTATTAAAATAAATTATAACAAAAAATAATATTTTAGCATCAATTTCTCATTCATTCACAAACTCAAAATTACACCCTGAAGGTGTTTTAATCCAATTCAAACACCAAATTTCCCAACAAATATCTCACTTCATACATATCGGATACGTATGCATGACATAAATTAAATTAATGAAAGCATTAAGGATGACAAATAGAAGATTTGAACTAATCATTTAAATGATTTATTCTTAGAATTATACAGTAAATTGGATATGAAGGTGAAGTTTCAGACGACCTTTCATAAACATTTCTTGTTACCTCCATAACCTAGATAAATTATCAGGATTTTACACTATTTCAAATATGTTGGAAAAATGTTGTTTAAATTGGGTTTCTGCAGCCATTTTCGGGTTGACTTTTGAGCGAGTTCCACTTGACGATTTGATGAGTTCAAGATGGCAATGTGTTTTTCTCCGTGACAGCATCAAAACGATATATTATATGCTCATATGGTTCATAGATGAATAAGAAACTGATGCTCATAGCGGAGCACTTAAAGTTGCAAAATATTGGAACAACAAATGCAAAGTGGAAAATGAGTATCTCGGAAAAATGTCAACACTTAAAGTGTTTATATGTAGGAGCACTTTCTATATTATGTGAGAATGTACGTATTCCATAGAGGCTCTCTCTTGCGCGCTCATAGAGATGAGGTGCAAATGGGCTTGGGTCAAAGCTTCCAATACTTTCGCACATGACGACGTTTTTACACCGTTGATCTGTAAAACCGTATGCACTCAAATTTCATCCAAAAAAATCTCCCGATGAATCATGATCTGGAGGAAAAGGCTAAAGTATTAACTTAATGCTAGGGAAAGTAAGCATGGGAGTAGATTGAAGCTCCACCTAGTGGTGGAACTAGAAATTCGAAATTTTTGGGGTAGTGATAAATTATGTTAATTAAAATAATATTTTTTATAAAAAACTGAAATAAAAATGTTTAAAATAGAAAGAATTGTCCATTGTTCGTCGAAAATAATGAAAAACCCGTAATTCTATGCTAACGTGAAGAAAAAAGTAAATTACATACAATGATTTTGGAAAGTTGCTTACAACATTTTTATTAGTTTTTACTTTGTATTTGTAACATAAAATGACCAGAGTACCCTTGGTTAAATAGTTTTATATTAATTTTTGTAATTTAAAAATGAAAAAGAAAAATTGATAGAGATAAAAAGGAGTATTTCACAACATAAATAACAAAAGATAATATGCTTTTGGTGTTGTGTAATTGTTTGTAATTTTTACAGGCAACAAAAAGGTAAAAGGATCATGTTCAAGAGATAGAGTTTTGACTAGTTCTTCTTTGTATTTTGTATCTTTTGTGATTTGTTCTTATCTGTATTTATAGTTAGTTTCTAGATAGGTGTATTTTTAAATTCTAGATTTATCTTGTAAATTCTATATATTTACCTATTACACATATCAATAAACAATTCATCTTTCACGTACTATCATTTTCACATGGGATCAGAGCATGTAGTAATAATGTGACCATGCATGCATGTTGCAATGTTCACAAAAGGGCATTGACGTTTCCCAGATGGCTTAAAATGTGGTTTAAATGCCTGAAGTGCTGCAGAATCCACTGTTGGAGTGGTGCAAAAATTAATCTCTTGTTGTTTCTCTTATTGGCGTACTAGAATATAGATACGCTGAATTGAAGGGAATGGATACATCAAGAGAAATTGACTCCGAATAGCGGAAAAACGAACATGAAGTCCTTGAAGGAACTCCATGGCATGATCTTGATTTTGTTGGTCAATATAATGTTTAGCATGACCACAGATACATGAAGGGATAGACAAAATTGAATTGAGTTCGTCCCATAAAGATTTGAGTTGAGTAAAGTATTAAGAAACAGATATACCATCTTGCTTCAGTGATTGATTGCTTCACTTGATAAATTTTAGGAGCATTCGAATGAGAAAAACGATCCATGAGATCAGTCCAAATTTGTGCTGTAGGGTCAGCATACAAGATACTTGGACGAATCTCAGGAGAGACTGAATTAAGAATCCAACTGCTACCAGATCCATGGCTTTTTAGATAAGCAGGTGAAGAAACCAGGGTCACCTTCATTAGCTTCCGCTCCTGCTCCTAATCAATTCACGCCTGAACAATACAAAAATGTTCTTGCACTTCTATCCAAAGATGAATCTAATGGATCATCAGTTCATTTAGCAGGTACTATTCGCTCTTGTCTCTCTACCTTTTAGATTATTGATTCAGGTGCATCAAATCATATATGTACATCCCTTTCATATTTTTCTTCATATTCAAATGTTAATAAAAGTATTTTCGTTCAATTGCCTTATAGTTCTCATGCGCCTATGACGCACATAGGCACAATTCATTTTTCACCAAATTTATTCTCAGTGTTGCTTTTCTTATAAATAAATTGCTTCCATATTCTTCAATATAAATCACCTCATGAAGTTTTACTTGGAACTATTCCTTCAGACTCAACTCTTCAGGTTTTTGGATGTTTATGCTTTGCTAAAAATATGAATATTTTACATAAATTTGATGAAAGATCTAATCTTGGAATTTTTGTTGGTTATCCATATGGTCAAAAAGGATATCGCATATATGATATCAAATCTATGTTTCCGTGATATTATATTTCATGAATCTATTTTCATATCACGGTCTTCAATTTCCATCATTTGATAATTCCATAAATATTACTCCCATTCATGATAATGGAACTTTTGATTATAGTCCTTCACCAGTTATTCCTACTGATATTTGTTCAACCGATATTACTGGCGATTCTCCACAATCAATCTCCGTCACTAATAATTCTAGTGATTAAGTAGAATCTATTTCACTTATCATTGAGGATACTCGTACATTTCATTCTTCTTCTAAAGAACCTAGTTCTATTATGAGTAAGCCTCCTCCACGAGATCGTCGACCACCAGGTCATTTAAAGGATTATATATGCAGCAAATTTCTTTTTTAAACAGATTTTCCGCTAGCTAATTATTTTTCTTTGTCATCTATTAGCAACTCTCATCGTTCTTTTTTGACAAATATCATTACACATAAAGAACCACAATCTTATTCTCAAACAATGAAATATGTTGAATGGCGTGATGACATGGGAAAAGAAATTCAAGCTCCTGAATCAAATAATCCTTGGTCTTTAACTTCTCTTCCTGAAGGAAAATCACCCGTTGGTTGTAAATGGTCTACAAAATTAAATAATGATTAGATGGTTCCATAGAGCGATATAAAGCTCATTTAGTTGCAAAAGGTTATACTCAAGTCGAAGGTATAGATTATCATGATACCTTTGCACCTGTTGCAATATTAGTTATTGTCCGTCTTCTTCTTTCTATTGCTACCATTAAAATTGGTCTATGTATCAACTTGATGTCAACAATGTATTTCTCTAAGGATATCTCAATGAAGAAGTTTATATTCCTCCTGACTTCTCATGTAAACAGGAGACTCGTGTCTGCAAATTAAATGAATCTATATACGGTCTAAAGCAAGCTTCTCGACACTTGTTTTCTAAATTTTCAACCACACTTATACGTCATGGCTTTCAACAATCCATTTCGACTATAGTATTTTCACATATATTAAAGGTCCAACTTTAATTTTTGTTCTCGTCTATGTTGACGATATAATTATCACTGGCAACAATGATGTTGCCATTTCGAATTTTAAGCATTTTCTTGCTCAATTTTTCTTCATTAAATATCTTGGCACTCTTCGTTACTTTTTAGGTATTGAAGTTCCACGTTCTAAACAAGGAATATTTATGTGTCAACGAAAATATACTCTTGACATTTGATCTGATTCTGGTACAACTGATTCTAAACCATCCGACTTTCCTATTGATCAAACTCTTCGCTTAAAACCAAGTGATGGTACTCCTCTTCCTGATTCGACAATTTATCGTCAATTGGTAGGTTGTCTTTTATATCTTACTGTTACATGACCAGATATTCAATATGCGGTCATATACTTAGCCGATTCATGCAATCTCTTCATTCAGCTCATCTTGATGCTACTAATAGAGTCCTTCGATATCTTAAAGGTACTATTGGTAAAGGGTTATTTCTTTGCTTCAAGCTCTCTTAATCTTGTCGGATATGCTGACTTGACTGGGCTAGTTGTCCTACAACACGTCGCTCCACCACTGGTTATCTTACCATGTTCGGTTGTAGTCATATTTCTTGGAACACCAAGAAACAACCAATTGTTTGTCGTTCTTGTGCAGAAGCAGAATACCATTCACTCGCTGCACTTTGTCCCGAGTTGCAATGGTTAAAATATCTACTAATCTTGGTACCACCCATTCACAACCCATTATAACTCATTGTGATAGCCAAGCTGCTACTCATATTGCTCAAAATCCTGTTTTTCACGAACGTACCAAACACATTGAGATTGATTATCATTTAGTTCGTGAAAAAATTCAACATGGAGTCTTTACTCTATCATACCTACGTTCTCGTTAGCAATTAGTGGACATTTTACCCAAGCGACTCGGAGGCGACACCCATCTTCGCCTACTTAGCAAGTTGGGCGTTCTTGACATTTTCATTCCCGCTCCAACTTGGGGGGGGATGTTTAAGAGATAGAGTTTTGACTAAATCTTCTTTGTATTTGTATCTTTGTGATTTGTTCTTATTTGTATTTGTAATTAGTTCCCAAATAAGCATATTTTCAAATTCTAGCTTTATCTTATAAACTCTATATATTTACCTATTACACGTATCAATAAATAATTCATCATTCAACGTTCTATCATTTTCACAGATCAAGACTAGTTGGGAATGAACGTGCTGGTCTCCTAAAACTGCATTACATGCAAATCCTTTTTTTAATTTTTATCTGTTATTAGTTGAAATCGCAATAAATCCTCACTGATAAAAGCATATGCACAAATATTAATTATACTGTTAGATTAAAATGATCAGCACACTCTTTCCAACGCTAGGAGATGATGATTGTAACGCAGCGTTCAAAATTTCCATCATGTTAACGCCTTTGAAACCATTATACAATGATGATATCATTACTGTGTAAAAGAGATATATAGCCTATTTATATATTATATATATATGAAATATACGGGGAAAAGAATCAAAAAAAACTTTCGTTTTGTTATATCAAGCTCGAATTTTAGCCGCCTACTATGTACTATTTCATAACACATAACGACAAATTTGAAATCTTCCTTGCATGCATGTTATCGCTTATCAGCGAACTATTAAAGACAAAATTAAATCTTTACCTACTTTCTAAGCTGCAAATAAGTGGATTTTCTTGAACAATGTTCGAGGATATGTACAAGTTATGAGATGTAAACATTCCTCATGTACTATATAAGAAAATAAAACAAGAACGTAACAATTAAACATTAATTCAAATTAAGTTGTCTTCATACTATAACTGATCATGAACTGAACGTAAAAGGTCCATACATAAAATCCACTTCATCAAATACAAGTAACCATAACTAATTAATCTACATTACAACTACATTAATACATGTGAAACAATTAGATAGCAATTTGTGGTAATTAATAGATGCTTCCCACATTTGCTTTATTATGGCACTTCACTTAAGGTCAAACGCGCGTACGAGTTAGGGTTTTGCTTTAGCAGAATGTCTGCTGAATTTGTTGAGCCAATTCTTCTGCACTAAGTTGGCACTCAATCCCAATCTATCACAAGGAAAAATAAAAATAAAAAAATGGCATTAGGGTCCAGTAATTAATCGAAAATGTCAAATCAAAATCCATCTCTTTAATACGAGTTTGCAGGTCTGTCGTCATAAATAAAAGGTATAGTAGTTGGAAGTATAATAAATTTACATTTACGCATGCTAAGATAAAACAAAACTGTCCTAGTTTTCAGTGAAATGTGTGGTTCTTTTCAAGGGTAAAAATAGGTATATTCGGGCAAACAAATACACCTTGTACAATAGTACTACGTTACATTTCTTTTGAGAAAAATTATTGGCGTTTAAAGATCCAAGAAAATATGTGGTGTGCACAATCTTGTCTTATTTTTCGATGCCAATTATTCTTGACCGTTTCTAGCTTGTCATATCTATATCTAGAAAAATACATGGATAATGTAATTGATATGAAAGAGTATATTTAACACAATTTAGGAAATTAGAAAGAGATGACAGGTATTCAGAAGTAGCTTTGCGCTGTAAAAAATAAAATGCATCTGTATTTTTATTCTTATATGTGAACGAGACTATTAAACTAAGGGATTTCGAAAGAAAAAAAGGAAAACTTGCAGACATGAAAAAAAGAATAAGAGAATGAAATTGATGAAGGAATTAATTAAATATTCCATTGGGTTTTTTCAGGACCACAATACTCTCGCTAATGTTTAATTTCCTGTTGAGAAAGTACTGTACAGAAGCTGCTAAAATTGACTCTAGGTTAAATGCTCTATAGCTAATGACATTTTACAGTAAATAGTCTCGTTACCAATCTGTAAAAATAAATATGTAAATTATTCCACTATGATATGTCAAACAGCGCATATTAGCTCCGAGATTAAAAAAAAAAATAGATATATTATTTCCATATGATTTTAAAGATTGGGACTTCTCCTAACGCTGCTTATAAGAGGGGGTATTTATAATGCATAAAATACATATATAGAGATATAATGTGATCTATTTAATGTAACAGAAAAGATAATTTGCATCTTATTTTTCATAAGGGGTAATGTTCTATTTTAAGATAAAAATAGGGTAGTTTGCTTACATATTTTATGTTACTTATCTCATATAATACAGGGTTGCACGCCTAAAACCCTTTGAAATTGTATTTAGGTTAAAGAAATTAGGCATGTCACTTGAAAATGAACTTAAATCACATGCAATAATCATCTTTTACCTTTATAGTGAAAGAGTTGAGCATCTTCTCATCAACCGTGTTAATCTTCACATGGAGAATCTCAAGCGCAAGCTCTTCAAGAGCAGATATAATCTTGAACGCTTGGCCCGGAATGCGATGGGACACCGTTTTCAGCATAAGATTTGGACCCGAAAACTTAACCTCGACATCAGCTAAAGCTGATTTGGAACTAGCCACAAGCTCATTGATAGTGTCGTTGATGGACGAAGTTGATGAATGGCAAGGCGAAGAGTCGACCGGGCTAGGCAGAGATGGCGAGTTGAGGTAGCCGGATTGGGATTGGTTCAACCAAGACTTGTAAGGGCTGCTCGGTGTGGGAGTTCTTGGGCTTATAGGGAGGTTTAGTCTCGGGCTCAATGGGGGTTTTCGTGGACTGAGAGGCGAGGGATGTGGTGAGAGTCGCGGGCTTGAGGCGATTCGAGGGCTTAAAACTTCGGTATAGACCTTTCGTTGCTTCTTAGCTTCGAGGGATTGGAGAACTTGTTGGAGTTCGTTGATGTAGTCGACTACCCCGCCAATTATCGATGCTTGGTCACCCTAAGCGAGAAGGGAAAAGAATTAATGAATGTAATGATTTGAGTAATTTGGCGTTAATTCGTATGTTATCGTTAAATTGAACGGTAACATCCATTAAGATATATCTCAACACGAATTAAGTAAAGGATGGTGAGAAACTATATATATATATATATATATATTCACTTTATTCTTCTTATGAGTGAGGAAAATCTAACGGCAACGCTATGAATTTCACATTATTTGACCGTGAATGGATTTAGATCATTATTATTTACTTCGGGTAAAGTAACATAGATGGATTTAGATAAAAAAATCTTTGTCTAGGACAGGAAATGTTCATGAATAGAAAAGAATGTCGGTAATGTTCCACGTGAAGTATCTGTGTTTAAGTTGGTTAATTTATGAATTAAGACAGTAACTTTATCAGGAGAGTGAATTAATGCTATATACCTAGAGCATAATGCTAGACTACTTACTACATTTTGCACATCATGTTTTCCTAGCTAGAAAGAATGTCTCACTATAATAAGCTAACTAACTAAGTACACAAATCTTTAATCTTTACAACATGCACTGTTAATCTACTACTATAGCTAGGTGGGAGGTCTCACATCATATTTATAAATCAATACACGCCAAAAAAATTTACAAGTTTGAGTTTTAAAAAAACGATAAGTCAATATGTTATTAGAGTTCGATTTAAGAGGAGGTTCGGGGTCTAAATCCTACCGTCGTACGATTATCAAAAAACTATCACGTATTAGACGTAACAAAAAGATTTAGATACGTACCCTTTTGACGTAAAAGCATGGCATCAACGAACGGAGCACGGTGAGATGTTCATTCATCTGCTTCCTCCGGTTCCTCTCCACAGTAATGTGAGAGATTCTCTGCTGCCCTTCTTCATTGACCCCAGAAGCAGAAGCTGTTGTCAGCTTCTGTCTCTTGCTTTTTGGTGAAGCAGCTTCTAGCTCCGTCTCAGATTCTTGAAAACGAGAATAAGCAGCGTTTTGGAACTCAAAGCTCTCTTTGGATTCTTCTCCATTTTCCAGCGGATAATCGGAAGCGCCGTCTAAGGCTTCGAGTATACTGAAAATGTCGTCTGCGCTGGCAGAGAAGTTACTAGTCTCGGACTCTCCGAAAAATTCAGACAAACTCTCACCATTATCCATTTTCAAAAGAAAGAAATGTCGACTGATTAATTGTTAGTAGTTGGAAAAGAAAATTAAGATTTTGTTTGTTATGTGAAAGAAGATATATATGAATAAGAAGCAAAACAAATCTTGAAGAGGGTATGTATGTGTATTAAAAGGGCCCAAAGAAATGTTATTTGATATGATATGAAAGGGACCTAACTATCGCCATCAATACCCTTTCAGAATTTTGATAGGGTTTTTTTTTTTGTTTTTTTATGTGTATTTGAACCGTTAAAAAGAGAGAGTGACAGTAGTGGGAGTGCATGGAAAAAAAAGGCTAAGGGCAGAATTTTGATTGTGGAGCCGTTGGAGAGTGAGTGTTGTTTGGTAGGGTGAATGGAGAGAAGATTATATAATGATGAGGTTGTACCTTCTCGGATCTGATGAAAATGGATTGGAATTTAAGACCTTTTGTACATTAGGTAAATTTCATGGCCTGGTAATTTTTTGTTTTACACGGTGAGGTTTTGCTTATCCTCAATGTTATAATACATCCCCTCATATGTGGTGGGTTCCACGCACTTTAACTATTATTTACGGTGAGGTCTTACATGCCCTCAATATTACAATAAGGGGATGTATTATAACATTTAGGGCAGGCAAGAATTTTTCGTTATTAACTAACTTAGTCAGACATCGTGTTAGAGATACTTACGAGGAAAACGGATAATATCACATCACCTGAAAAACTAAATTGTTTTGAAGTAGTGCTAATATAAAAAATAAAAAATAATGATTGCATTCAGGATGGATATGTATTTTGTAGATAGTACATCGCAACTTGTCCAAATGATTCTCTAAAGTGGACGTTGTCGATGCTTTGAGATTTGCTATTAGGTCGGCTAATTGGTTGATTTACTATAACAAAAAGTGCTCACTATTATTGTGAATCTAGTCAATCTCTTTTGAATCTTTCTGAGGAGACCTGCAACGTGTGTTCGATCATCCTATGTAATGGTAAGAGAATTTAACGTAACATAAATTAGAGAGCATGTTGATATGATCAAATGTTAAATGTGTAACGAATGTCTCAGTATAAGTCTATTACATAACACCTAAAATTTTGCCTAATTATTGATTGAGTGTGTAACTGATGTTGATGAAACTGCTACGATTTTTCCTTCGATGTGTCTCATGATACTTCTTGTTCCAATAGAACATGCATGGGTTACTATAGCAGATGTCATAAGTTTCTGAACCTCACCGAAGGTTCCCTTAAGTACACAAAACCTTAAGTGGTACATGTAGTTGTAATTATCTTTTGATTTTATGCTGATATCTAACTTAAGTCTGGAAAAATAAACCAAACCAATCAGATCGGTTTAGCACCCGACCAAACGAGTAGGTGAAAAAATCTATTTGATTACTATCGCGCATCGAACTCTAAATCATAAGATCTTTTCTTATTTCGATAAGTCAGGGATCACACTTTCAGGCCAAGAAAATAACGTTCTACAGAAACAAAGTAAAATTTTCATTTATCAAATTGGATTAATAACTCAATCCATCTAGTTTTTGGGGAATAGATCCTCAATCCCACTCTGTGTCTCATTCCATGTCTCATTTAATCATCCACTATTTATGTTTTAAGATCAAGGATGTTTATATCATCTACTCACCGCCATATATTAAGAGTAATTAAGAACACATGGCATCACCACAAACAGTGCGATATGGAGTGGAACACAAAAGTAGGACAGAGAATCCTTATCGAGTTTTTGGTTGTTGATTTTCCAGAATCGAAATCAATACTCTCATTTAATTTGGTCGGTTTGATCTCGTTAAATGGCATCGAACAACCTTGTTAATATAAAATTAGAATATTTTACATCAATCACCCACCCCTACCCCACTCCCCAAAGCTATATATATATATACACTCAGGCGGGGAAATTTGAAATTCAAACTAATAATATTTGAGTTAAACTAATCAAACCTAAAACTAAATGTGTCTTTTAGAATTTGCAGATATGTGGACACGACATGAAACAAGACATAGATTTTGGGATCATTTTGCTGTACTGATCTCCAAGAGAAGATAGAACTGTTTAAACGTTTGAAAACCACATGGCATGTTGCTTGCATTAAGCAAAACAACTTGGCTCCAAAAAGGATATACATTATATACATTACACACATTCATATTAAAAGCTGAAGCTACCCAAATAAATGGATTTATGAGGCTTTACGTACATTTCTGAGTTCAACCACTTATTTGTTTATTCTGCCTATAATCCGTTATTTATTTCAAGGGGTACTAGTTAGGTGTAACTTTCGGAAATATATTTTTAAACGACTATGGTACATAAAATGTTTTCTTGCACTTGGTCATGAAGCAAAAACTATTTCATGCAACTATATTGTTGATTGATGACGTGCACTATTGTAAATAATTTTTTAAAATATATGCATTAACTTTTTAATACCCTATGTTAACTATGAGTCTATACCAGTAGGTTACACCACCTCATGGTGCAACTACTGCACGTAATACTCTCTTATTTTCAAAATTGAAAGAAATTATTTGATTAAAACTCTTGATCTCCACCTTTCTCTCATCTTTTTCCATTCGATGGCGTGGCCATCTCCATGTCTGATCGCAGCCAGGCTAAATTTGGTCGGCGGTGAAAAAAAAAAAACAAATATAAGGAAAAAAGATGAGAGAGAAGTGGTGATCAAAAGAGTTTTAATCAAATTTCAAAATTAAACAAAAAAAAAAGTGCTTGGATCCATGCATGTTCTCAATTCAATCTAAAGTGAACTATCTTTTTTTTTTTTATAAGAATCAGAATAAATAAACTTACGGAATAAAAGAGTTACAAATGTTCGAAATAGGAAAACCTCCATCACAAACTGAGACATTTGGGAGGTTGTGGTCGTTAAAATGGTTCGACCAATTAGACAAAAAAGCCCACTTAGCTAAATTGTGAGCTGCACCGTTGGAGTTACGGTTTACAAAAGAGAATTTCCATCTAGGCCATTGATTCCATAATCTTCTAATACGAATCACAATCGGGAAAATAGTCGAGTGCTGATCATGTATGGCAGTGATCAAAATAAGACAATCAGATTCAAGTAGAGCAAGGCAGGTTCCAGCCTTATGGAGGCTGTGACATGCAAAAAGGAGAGCAAGTGCCTCAGCAACGATCGGTTCCATGCAGAGAGTCGATTTGCATGAGGCAAAGATGATGGTGCCACAGCTATTGCGGATGATCAAGGCAGTGAAAGACTTCCCATCTTTAAAAGTTGCGTCTGTATTCGCCTTAAGCCAGCCAAGAGGAGGAGGGAACTATCTTGGTGTAAGATTTTAGGGCCACTTAGACCAATGCTCCTAATTTTGGGCTCAAGTTTCTAATTCCGGCTGAAAAAAGAGCTATAATGGCAACTATATTAATAACCGGAAATTTATAAAGTCTGACTTCTTGTGAAGCATGAATGCACAATGATCATAATCACAGAACATATTTAGCGAATCTGTCGTTAAAATTTAGGTATTTTCCCTTACGGAATTTTAAGTCTTAACTGACAAATAAATCTGTGAAAATTAATGTCAGCTCATTAAAAACTAATATATATATATATATATATATATATATATATATATATATATATATTGAGTTCCTTTTTCAGAAATTAATTAAAAATAAAACCTAGCTAGTTTAATGGATCCCCAACCCTTTAAAGTTTGAATAGCATTGCAGCTTTTTGTCTTTTTTAATTGTGGTCTAGTCTACTCTACATTGATAACTCATTCAGGATGAGTAAAAATGGAATATATTGAAGTTTTAGTTCATTCAGTAGTCCTGCAACATTCCGTAGCCTTTTTCTCTTAGACCCTAAATGCACTAACTGTAGAGACTCTTTGTTCTGCCTGTGTTATTGTTATGGTCATATCAGCTTTAAACTGCAAAATGGTTGCGGAGGACTAATTTCTCTTGACAGTTATTGATGAATGCTTTTAATTAATTCAAGAAGGTTGCCTCTTTCTTTTTGGCACAATACAAAAAGGTAACTGACTTGTTTGTAATCATTTGGAATGCCCCCGGAATCTCGTTATTCGTAATAAACACAAAAGTCCATCATTAACTCTATTTAATTTTTTCAAAAAAAAAAACCATATTTGAAATTTATTTCAAAAAAGTTTTGGGGTATTCTAGGTCAATATTCCTAGAATTTAATGGATCTCTCCTTCCTTTGGGTATTTGGACTGAATACCAATCCAATTTATTCTATACCTTTAATATTGGACCCAAACAATGTGCTACATTCTCACGAAATAAACCTTTGTTTCATTAAACTATACTTTTTTTCCGTAAAAATGGAAACCGAAGATGAAGAGGTTAGTGATCCTAACTAGAATTTTTTTTTGGTCGGCAAAACAAATATTTTATTAAAATGAGGAAGTACAAGAATTAGAGTGTAAGAAATAACTAGATTGGCACCACCACTTTGATAGAGCTAGTGCTAATAAATTTAATTTCAAAATTTCCTTCAACTCTCATGTTTTTTCTTTTTGCTTTTCTTGAATGTTCTATACAATTGCAATGCGTTAGAAATTGAATAAATCAACACTTCATATATGAGCATGTACAATATACCTAAACACTTGCGTTAGTTGTATGTGTTGGCTTTTGGACTCATATATAAGAACTATTTCAGTTTTGCAATATTCGCTTATATTTTATTTGTTCTAAGAAAAAGAAAAGTAGAAATTCAAATCTTGATTTCTTAGATTAAAAGTTATTTTCTTATTTTAATCATGTGAATTAAACAAACATAATGACATATAACCAATTTCTACAAAATATTTCCAAATACTTCATCACACAATTTTTCCTCGGTATTCTTCCGAAACCACAGAAAGGGATATTTTTATTATATTATAATTTATCCCAATCCAAATTCGAAATTCAAACAACACGTTCGCTAGAACTCCAATGTTCTGTTTTTCATGCAGATGGGACAATTCTGTGTTCCTAAGACAAAAGAAAGGAATTATGAGACGCGTTGAGTTTAGCTATGTACAGGACAAAAACTAAGGAATATTTCTTGAGACAATTCTGTCTTCCTGCATGCAACAACTCTCAAGAAATATACAGACTGTACTCTCTTGTGTTATGTAAAAAAAAAAACCTATATATAAATAAGTAACAGGGTTCGTGAATCTACTATTTTTCTTTATTTACAATAAAGAAAAAACACGAAACGTGAATGATGTGTTTTAAAAAAAAAAACTTAATATGTTGGTTCTCAAAGAAGCAAGTAAATAATTTGAAGCCTCCTATGCGTGGATCAACACTTTCACGTGTTTCTATTGAAAACAGTAAAACAATTCTTTTTTCATCATACCATACGAAACTAAATAATATTTTCTTAGTACACTCCAACGACTATTTTCATAATTTGTTTTTAAAATCTCTCATAAAAAAATCAAAAACTTACGCAAAAGTCTACATTACTTATATTTCTGGTAAATTCTATCACATTAATTGCACACTACTTGTGAATGAATTTGGACTTCTATATGTTAATAATCTCCTATCTCTCTAACAAGGTTTCTAAAAGACGTAAATACAAAAACTTAGATTCATTCTAAAAATATTTTAAGGTAATCTAAGGGGATTCTAAATTTTTGCATATATAGTATTAAAATGTAAGATAAGAATATCATGTTGAATATGCAATCTAACTCACGTGATAGAATACGATTAATCATTAATCCAGCTAGAAAGCGTGTTGAAGTCTAAGAGGCTTTTCAGGGGGAATCCAAGAGGTTATGAATTTCTATTATCAAATCTAAGCAATCTTCAAAAACGAAACTTAACTTGACTCGTGCATGTTCCTAAATACTCTCTCTAAATTAATAATACTTTGTTTGTGCAATATATATATATATGCTTACCTAATCATTTTATTTACTTGAGTAAACACACATAGATATAAGTAGGTCTATGTGTGTTGAATTGTCTTGACAGGACACAGATCATCCAGCCCATCTTACAGGTCTCATTGAAGATATTTGGAGTCGTTTGTCTAGTTTCGCAGCAGTCATTAGTACTTTTAGCTTTAGAGAAACCAATCAAGCGGCAGACAATCTTGTGAAATTGGGAGCCTCGTTTGTCTCACACTCTGACCTAGCACCTAATCCGCCATCAGTGTACAGTATCTGGAATACTTGTCCAGATTGGCTTCGTCCTATTTTACTTTTTGATGTTTCTTCTACTGTAACTCGCATTTCTAATTCTATTTCCCCTTATAACAAAATTATTATTTTGTGTTAAATAAAGGACTACTATGTCTTGTTAAAAAAAAAAAAATGCAGACGCATATACATATCCATGCACACATAATGGGGATTTTTTTTTTTTTGAACATACATATTTGGGAGTTGAGGGGAGTAAATGTGTAAGAAAGCATTGAAAGAGAAGATGATGGGGCACTGAGCAATGTCTGCAAGTTGCTGTACGTATTAAGGAGGGGTGAGATTCAAGAAAATCAATTGGCTTTCAATGCTCGCACACGCCATCTCCGTGCCAACTCTATGTTACATACCTTTTTTTTTTTTTTCGAATTTAATTATTGTCACATATGTCAAATTAACTATTCGATCGATGAATTAATTATTAACATTTACTCTTCGTTTTGAAATGGTATATGCAGTGTGTGTGTTTTTCTGTTTTGGCATTGCGGGCGGGCACAGGGGTGGGTGGCAGTAATTGCGTTATAAGAAAAGTACTGCATTTGCATTGCATGGGAGTGCGTTCTGATTGAATAATTAATCAACAAAAAGTTATACTACTCATGAATTGAAATTCAAGTTTATGGTACCAACCAATATTCATATTCGAATAATCACACAAACTTTCTCCGAGCATTTCTTTTGGCATTATCCTTTTACTTACCTTACAGCTTGTCAGCCTTTTTTTCTTTTTAACTAGTACAGCTAGTCAGCCTTTAATAGGAGAAGATAAAGAAGCAGAATTTTGAAATTTATCCTTGGCAAATATTTGCAGATTTCACTAAGTTTCTTGGAATAGAATATCTTTGCAATAGTTACTACAAATATTAGAAGGTATTTTCTTACTATAAATTATATGCATGGGCTTTACCAAACAGTTAATAATGGGCTTTACCATTGCAGATCTAACTTATTTTGTATCCTGCTATGTGTTCAGAATAGTTGTGATAATTACACGTATTTCTAATCGTAGTACATGTAGGGTGGATGATTATATGGAATATAAAGTGGGACAAAGAGTTTTCTTTTTCAAGCATTACTTCAAGATAAGTGATCATAGCATATATATAACTATACATTGTACCTAATATATAATCATGAAATTGTTGGAATGGAAGTGGTGTAATTTTAAATTTGAATGAACTTCAATGTGATTGAAAGTGTTGCTCTATTTTTTTAAAAATCAATTGCTGATTATAAATTTTTTATAATAAGAAATTTGTTTAAAAGGTAAAAGTTACATATGTATCCAGTTTTTGTACAAAAAGTTGTGTGTCTTACAATGTTATTGGTGAATAATTTTAAATTTATTCAAAAAATATTATTTCACAGGTAGAATTTATCTGAATATATATCAAAAACATTATTTTAGTTTTCTTTTTCTTTCTCAATTATAGATGCAGAATTTTACGTTTTCTTATAAAATTACATAATTTTTATACTGTAGAATGAGAAAATCAAATTCAACTATGGTTTATTCAATTAGAACAAATTAGTTTATTATTCTTAGAAAGAAATTGAACAAAAAGAATAAATGTTAAATAAATAACTTTTTTTTTTATTTGGTACCCATCAATAAGAACGTGCACGAATCGTTTGTGATGATTTTGTCATGTGAAACAAATACCTATAAACTCATTGGTACAATGGGTTAACGCTTTCGATCTAGGACAAACAGATAGACTAGAGGAAAAAAAATATAGGTGGAAATTTACTCAAAAAAAATATAGGTGGAAATTTACTTAAGACCTAAATAAAGACGTCCTACTCAACAGGATAAAAAAGATAATGAGAATTCGTGCCTTCAACTAGAATGATTCTAGTTTGGTTTGTGGTTCAAATTCAAAGTACAAATTAATGGATTGATGTTGTTATTTTGTTTGGTGTAAAGTTCCAAAAGACACCATTTTAAGGGGGCAAGATTGCAATTATCAATTTACAAAATTGAGTTGGTGACTGCCCTCTGTGTCACACAGCCATTGAAAATAGTAATCACATCTTCTTTCAGTGCCCCCTCTTTCAACCGATTCGCGATACGCACCCTCACTGTTTTGCCGCTTCCAATACGGATCATCCTCTCATTCGTCTCCCTTAACTGACTCCACAGGAACGTCATTGCCTCATCTTGTCCTGCTGGCTCTTCTGGCGTGCCCGGAATGAATCAATTTTCCTCCACAAACGCGTACCACATCCTCAAAACTCTCAATTCTTTCTTAAGCACTATCCCTACCACCACTCGCCGCCCTAAAACCAAACGTTTCCTCCTCATGCTCCAATGGAAACCCCCTCCTATCGGTTACTACAAGCTTAACACCGACGACTCATCACGAGGAAACCCAGGTAAGGCCGGCATTGGTGGGGTCATCCGAGACCACACAGGAATGGTCATTGGAGGCTTTTCGGCCCCTATTGGACTTAGCACAAACAACAAAGCCGAACTTTGGGCACTGCGACAGGGACTCATTTTAGCTAAGTTACTCAAAATTACTAAATTATATATTGATACTGACTCCCTGTTTGTTCTTAACAGCATGATGATGAGGCCGGACCGTCGCGCACCGCTTGGGACCCTTTTCGAGGACACATGGAGGATGTTGACTGAGCTCGCCGAAGCTCGTGTTTGTTTTGCATACCGGGAGACTAACTCTGTCGCGGATTGTCTAGCTCGTTCGGGTTCCTCACATGACCTTTTTGATGCTGGTGTCCAGCCGGCTATTGATCGTATTTACTGGACAGGCTGTCCTGTGTGGCTATGGCCTTTTGTACTAGCGGATTTTGATTGTAAATATAACCGCTTATCCCACTCCCCGGTTCCCCGCAACACTATGTACATTGTTGGTGTTTGAATAAAATTCCCGGTTAGCTTCAAAAAAAAAAAAAAAAAAGAATTGAGTTGGTGACCAGATTTTATGGGCCTTACGACAAGTTCAAAGAATAAGAACTAATTTTGACTAAATGTGATTAAGGAATAATCCTTTAGAGAAAATTGAATTTTACCATAAACACACACACACACAACACGCAGATATATACACACATATATATAGACACAACACATATATACATAGATGATAGATACAAACACACTATATGGCAAGCATCAACGTTTCAAAATAAACAATTAATTTAAGGCTGGTCATATTGCCAGAGCGAAAAAATATTGCTGCTCGAGCAAATCTTTTAATATCTCTAATATACCCCTCTTAATTAAAGAACATAAAACTCAATGTCTAAATTTCCGTAACTAGTTAAATTAGTCATTCCTTAATTATAACAATTCAATCTCCTAGTAACTATTTTCTTAGTTGTCATCCCTCAACTATAGCAGCTTTAAACTATTCAAATTAATACATTATCAATTTTTTTTCTCTCTCATTAATTATTTAGATGTAGAAACTAATTCTCATTATTTAGTGATAATAGATCGTAACAAATTGTTTTTAAAAGGGGTGTAGTTAAAATAACTTAATCCTCTTGATACCCAAAATAACTAAAAGTATTTGGCTTTTTATATATATATCACATAGTAGAATTGTCAGAAAAAAGAACTGTGCATATACTTTAATAGAGAAACTCACTACAAGAATGTAATGCAATGGCTACAAAAATATGGTGAGTGATTTTAATCTGTAGCCATGTAGCAACAAAATTTAAATCAATGGTGTCAAAAATATTTGTAGGCAGCAATAGTGAGAAAAAATTCACTCACCAAGCATGGTGTGAAAATATTCACTCACCATTAAACACAATGATGACAAATTATTTTGTAGCCATGCAAAATAAAACAATAAAAACAAAAAAAAAAAAAAAAAAAAACCAAAATAGGCAATGGCTACAAAAAATATGGATACCACATGGTGTCAGAAAAATCTGACACCATGTGAGCATCCAAAAAATTTGTAGCCATGGATTAAAGGACCAGATCATGCCGTGTGGCATGATCTGTTCCATCAAAGCGTGGTGTCCGATTTTTTGGACACCACGCTTTCCAATTTATTTTTTATTTTTGTTTTATAAACCGTGGTGTCCGATTTTTCGGACACCACGGTTTTCCTCATTTTTTTTTAAACTGTGGTGTCCAAATTTTCCCCTCAAATATAATTGTTGACTAATAGTCAACCATCTCAGGAGGTGAATGGGAAAAATCCAAACAAGATTTTTCCTCATTTTTTTTATTTTTTTTTTAAACTGTGGCGTCCGATTTTTCGGACACCACAGTTTCGTAAACCGTGGTGTCCAATTTTTCGGACACCACGGTTTTCCTCATTTTTTTTATTTTTTTTTTTAAACTGTGGTGTCCAAAAAATCGGACACGTTTCGTTATTTTTTTTTAAAACCGTGGTGTCCAATTTTTCGGACACCACGGTTTAATTTTTTTTTAAAAAAAAAAAAACGGCGCGTGGTGTCCGATTTTTCGGACACCACGCGCCGATTTTTTTTTTATTTTTTTTTCTTTCTTTTCCCATTTTCTTTCTCTTTCCTCCATTTCCTTCTTCCGCTTTTCATTTTTTTGTTTTTTTTTTAAAGTTTAAGTTTGTAACTTTTTAGTTATTATCATTTTCAGTAGTACTTTTAAATTAATTATTAATTAAGTTGTTATGGAATGGTTATTTCTTTCCTCTTAATTAGTTTTAAAATAGTTATTTTTGGTAAATACTAAAAATACTCCACAAGTTCACACAATCGTCTCATCCTCAGTTCAATAAAAAAACATGCATTACACGTTGAAATCGAAATAATAAATCTAATTAACGTAATCAGGGTCATCATATGTGTCGTCATCTTCTGGGGCAGAATCATCGCCAACCTCGTCATTTATATCGCCATATTTATCCTCCTCATCTTCTTCATATACATCTTCGACTTGCTGAATTTCGTCATCTGCGAGAGGTACTGAACTGTTATCAGGAACGGACAGGACAACAGTTGCATTTTCATCCTGAAACACTGAAGTTGCATCGACGACGTATCTTGCCCTTGTAGTACACACTGCCCACCACCCTCTTCTGCTTGCGTTCTGTTGGGAAGGGTATTTTGTGTAATACACTTGATGTGCCTGGCTTGCTAGTATAAACGGTTCAGCCGCTCCAGTTTTCAATCGCCTCTGCGGATTGATGTCCACCAACCGATAATCAGGATGTGTCGTCATGCCCCCGTAGATATCGTAGCAGTCACACTTGAACATTACAACTGTCTTCATTGAACCACTACCCCAGTATTCCAACTCAATAATTTCCTGTAGCATGCCATAGTAGATCAAATCATCAGGTTCCCCTACATTTCCCTTCAGATATACACCACTGTTCATCGTCTTCTTGTTCATTCCATGCTCCACGGTATGAAAACGGAAACCGTTCATCTTATACGCCTTGAATACTTTTACTCGTAATAGTGGGTTGTGTACTAAAGCAAACAGGCGTTGGTCAACCGGGTAACGGCCCGAACTGATAGTCTCTTTGAACCAATCCACGAAATAAGTGTTGCGCCTTTCCTGAATCAGATGATCCGGGATACCTGAACACATCTCGTGTTCAAACAACCTGTCACATATAAACAACTTCAGGGGATGTACTTCGTAATATTTACATATGAATTATATGTATATGAGCTAATAACATGATCGATCATAATATAATAAATACCTTATCTACGGTTCGACCTCAGTGCAGTTTAAAAGGACATATAACTCAGCGGCTCTGTGCTCGGCAAGGGTCAAATTGCGTGGTCTTTCTCGCTTCCCCATGGGCTTTCCTTTATTTTGAAAGACGGACAAGTCATCACTCAAATTCAGAGTCCTCTCAACCTCATTCCTGTTCAGGCGGCTGTGACGAGTTTCAACTCCGGCTCCAAAGTAAACTGCACAAAAGTTAGTAATCTCCCTCGTAATATTGGCCTTCACAATCGACCCTTCTATTCTCGCTTTATTACCCGTCGATCTCTTCAAAACTAGCATGCACCTGATACGAAACATATCCAATTTATTAAATATATATACTTTACTAACTATAATTATAGAAATGAGTAATAATCCAAAAAATTGTTACCTCTCAAATGGGTACATCCACCTATATTGAACCGGTCCGCCGACCTTCGCTTCCCACGGTAGGTGAATCGCCAAATGTTCCATCGAATCAAAGAAGGCTGGGGGAAATATTTTTTCCAACTTGCACATCGTCTCCACTATTGATACCTCGAGCGTGGCCATATCGGATTTTCGAATTTCAGGGGCGCTCAAAGCTCTGAAAAAGTTGCTAACCTCCACTAATGGACCCCAAACACTATCCGGTAATAGTCGCGAAATGCAAGAGGCAACAATCTTTGCATGAACACGTGACAGTCATGACTCTTCATCCCAACTAGTTTAAGTTGGTCCATATGAACACATCGTGAAATGTTAGAAGCATACCCATCAGGGAACTTCAAACCCCGGAGCCATTCACACACCAACTTCTTTTGCTCTTTACTCAAGCAGTACTTGGCTTTCTTCTTCACAACTCTACCATTTCGGCTAAACCCCAAGAACAACTCTCGTCGGCTCGTTAACAACTCCAAATCCTTCCTCGCATTCAAGTTATCCTTAGTCTTCTCTGGATCATCCATCACCGTGTTTTTGATATTATCGAAGAAGTTCTTTTCGCAATGCATTACGTCTAAGTTGTGACGTATCATGTTAGTGCACCAATAAGGCAATTCCCAGAATATACTTCTCCGGTTCCAATTGTGCTCAATTCCATAACCTTGAATGACGATATTTTTCCGGCCGAATGGAATATCCGGCAAGCACTCTACCAGTTCCCGCATCTCTTCCCCGGATCTTCTCACCAAGGGCAAAGACTCTTCTGTCTTGCCCCTTAGGAAATCAGTGGTGTTGTCTCTGAAAGGATGGTCGTGTGGCAAGAAACGCCGGTGACAGCCCCAAAAACAGTTCTTCCTCCCGTGCTTCAGCTGAAATGCTTTGGTCCCCTCCATGCAATATGGACATGCCAACCTGCCTTGGGTACTCCACTGCGAAAACATGCCATACCCTGGGTAATCAGTGACGGTCCACATAATAGTTGCACGCATTATGAAATTCTGCATCCTAAAGCTGTCGTATGTCTCAACCCCGACCTCCCACAGTGATTTCAGCTCATCAATCAGTGGTCGAATCAAAACATCAATGTTCTTCCCGGGGCTTCTGGGTCCAGATATCAACAAACTTAAGAAGATGTATTCTTGCCTCGTGCAAAGATCGGGCGGAAGATTATACGGCGTGACAAAGACAGGCCAACAAGAGTATGGAACGGCATTATTCGTAAACGGGTTGAATCCATCGGTGCAAATGCCAAGTCTAACATTGCGAGGCTCATTGGCAAAATCTGTGTGCGTTGCATCAAAGGATTTCCAAGCTTCTCCATGTGCAGGATGGATCATTTGATCACTGTCTCTCCGACAGTTCAAATGCCACGTCATGTGTTCTGCATTCACGCGAGACATGTAGAGTCGTTGCAGACGTGGCGTCAACGGCAGATACCATAGCTTCTTACGACCAACCAACTTCGCTATGTTATTTGAATTCAGCCTCTCTTCGAACCTGCCTTCATTGCATTCAGGACACACCGTATACTTACTGTCTACGTACTCGCCATAAAACAAGAAGCAATTGTTAACGCAAACATCAAATGTTTGGTAGCCCATCCCCAATCGGTTCATATATCTCTGCATGCTATACATACTATCTGGCATCCCTGCCGATCTTCTGGACTCAGCCATTGGTGAAATAGTTGTATGTTCTTTTTGCACGCCACATTAGGGATAGAGTGGAGAACCTTGTTATTGAGAAATTCAGCGACCCATCCCAATACTGTGTTTCCCTCGCCCGCTCGTATGGGCTCCTCGGCCTCACGCAACATCTGGAAGAATGCTTGTGCCTCCCTATTCGGTTGTTCGTTTCCAATCTCAAATTCATTGATATTATCGAATCGGCCAGCAAATGCATATTCGACCATCTCTCTTTGTCGATCCCGTAAGTTATGCCCAGACGACGACTCATCCCTGTTTGTATCGAACCCCATATTTGTATCAAACCCCTCATCGCGCCTTCGAATTTCACCGTGCCCAGTCCATACGTAGTATTGAGGCAAAAATCCATTCTTGTAAAGATGAAATCGAATACCATCTCTACCACCAAATTTCCTATTGTAACACTTAATGCAAGGGCACCTAGCTTTGCCATTCCGTAATAATTGTGTTGCACTAAATGCGTAGTTTAGAAAAATTCCACACCGGCTTCAAAAACAGGATTCAAATACCCATCATCACCATGATTTAATCTGTCGTACATCCAACTTCGGTCTTCGTTGTTATACATTTTATAACCTATTACAAACACAAAAAACTACCCTTAATTATTAAAATGAAAATATTAATATATCACTACAATATTTATCTATATATATATGTACATATGCAACACTACTTAACACTTAATTACAGTTAAAATGCACTAACGAACTATTTGTAAACATACAAAGAATATACCAATGATGATCATATATATACCACATAAAATTAAACTATTGGATTTGAACAATTAAATTGCATGCTAAAACATAATAATTTTAAGTAAATAAATAAACCAAATTTAAGCAAGTCAAATCAAGCCAACAAAACAGTAAATGTATTAAAATTACCTTCTAATTGCCGAGAATTGTGAGCCGTGGAGTGATCGATGGAGGTTTTTTGGAGAGTTTGTTTGAAAAAAAAAATTAGAAGATGGAGGTTTTTGGGGGTGAAAACGGGTGAAAATGGAAGAAAATGGGGGAAATGAGGGGAAGAAGATAAGAAATCTGTGATAATTTGTGATAGTTGTATAGCTTCAAAAAAATCACTCACCATAGATAAGCAATGGTGTCTGATTTATTTCTTGCTAGGTGGAGGGTCCAGAAAATCACTCACCAAAGCATTAAAGTCTATAGGGTCAAAAAAATCACTCACCATGTCTGAATATGGTGAGTGATTTTTTTGACCCCACAAAAGCACAATCCATGTGATATTAATGGTGTCAGATTATTTTGACCCCATTGAGGGCACAATCCTTGTGATAGCAAAGGGGTCAAAAAAATCTGTCACCACAATTTTATATATCTATAAATATACCCCATTTTTCACAAACTTCATCTCTTCATCTCTTCTCCCTCAATAATCCGAAAATCATCCCCTCTCCCTCAAAAAATCCGAAAATCCTCCCCTCTCCCTCAAAAAATCCGAAAATCATCTCCTCTCCCTCAAAAATTCCGAAAATTATCTCCTCTCCCTAAAAAAATATGAAAATCTCACTCTAAAATCCAAAAAATCCTCTCTATTACCACTTTCTTTTTTGGGTGTTATATTAGTTATGTTTTGTTTGGGTTTATATATATATATATATATATATATATATATATATACTACATATATCATGTTTTTATATATATATATATATATATATATATATATATATATATATTTGTGTGTGTTAGTATATTATGAATTATATATGTATATATAATAAAATGGAGGGAAAAAGCCAACAAAATTGAAAATTTTGAAAATTTGGCAAAAAAGTGGCGGTTAATCCGCCACCAATTTTTTTTAAAAATTTTCGGATTCCATGGTGAGTGATTATTCACTCACCATGGTTCCACGGTTTAAAAAAAAAAAATTAAAAAACCATGGTGAGTGATTATTCACTCACCATGGTTTTTAAAAATAAAAAACCGTGGTGAGTGATTATTCACTCACCACGGTACAATACGATTTTAAAAAAAAAAAAAACGAAACAGCGTGGTGTCCGATTCTTTGGACACCACGCTTTTAAAAAAAAAAACCGTGGTGAGTGATTATTCACTCACCACGGTACAATACGATTTTAAAAAAAAATACGAAATAGCGTGGTGTCCGATTCTTTGGACACCACGCTTTTAAAAAAAAAAAAAAGAAAAAAGGCGTGGCATCCAATGAATCGGACACCACCCTTTTTTTTTTGTTTTTGCTTTTCTTTTAATCTAATTGCATGGCTACCAATTCATCTGACACCACGTCATGGCTGCATATTATTTTGACACTACGTGGTGAATGATTCTTTTGACACTATTGTTGGTGACTAATTAATTTGTAACCATTGCTGACATAACTTTATGCCTACGAGGCCAATAGTTACAAAAGTTGGTTACAAAATTGTTTGTAGCCATTGATCAATGCTCACTGAAAATATAGCAATGGTGAGTAATTTTTTTGACACCATTGCTACATTTTCTTGTAGTGACTTACGAATTCATATAATATAGACACTTTAATTCCGTAGCCTACATTTGGATGTGAACTTTGCATATTACAAGTAAAACTTTTGAAGTGGAAATTATTGGAAGAGAAATTAGAAGATGCTTAAAAAAGTCTAAATAATTTTATTTTTTTTTTAAATCAGAATTATGTATTTTTAATGCTTTATACTAAACTAATTTATTTATTCATTAAATGAGAACACTGCATAAAAAGTATGTATATACTTGGTGGTGTTTGCAAATGCTTATAAAAGGAGTTTGTTCACTACTTTTGCTTAAAGTCACTTAAAGTGACTTTTAATAAAAAGTCGGGAGTGTTTGCAAATATTTCTAAAAAGCTACTTAAGTAATTAATTAGGTGTTTGCAAAAATTAATGAAAAGTAACTTTTCCTTTTAAAGGCCTTTTAAAAATAACATAATTCCAAAAGCAGTTAGGGAAGCACCCCTGTGCATGCTTTTGCGGCTTGTGCTTTTTATGACTTTTTTTTAGACAAGCAGAAGCAAAAGTCAGCATTCCAAACACTAAAAATGTGCTTTTGCGGCTGTAAAAGCCAACAAGCTCATTTTATAAGCATTTGCAAACACCACTAATTAAAGAGAGAAGATTGAGTCATCTCTAATTAAATAATTAAAGAATAACTAATTAAGATAGCTCACAAGTTATAGAAATTTGAGTATTAACTTTTGTGTTGCTTAATTAAGAAGGGTATATTAGAGATATTAAAAAAATTGTTTTGGCAACAACATATTTTGCTCTGTCATTATTGTTAGCCTTAATTCAATATATAGCATTAGTAAATCTTCGCTAACGGTAAACATTGATAATTAGACTTCATAATATATGCAGATCGAGTACGCGCGCGTGTCTTTCTCATAAAACTTTACATCTTTTTAACATTAATCAGTGACAAGTTTGATTCTTCTAAATTCTAATTCTACTTTCAAAGATTCAATAATAGCTTATACCTTTTGGGTCCTTCCGTCCTTGACAATTTCCGTTATCTATTTTAATTTCATCTTTATTACTTACAATTACTTTCTCTCTCGTTACCACATCGATTCTGTCTACTGTGCTACCAATCATCCCTCACATTTACTACCCTCGACAGCCACGGCCTCTAGGCCCTCTTTCTTTCTGTTTACACTATCACCATCAACAATTTATCATATTTAATTCAAGAAACAAAATTGTTTACCGTGGTGAGGTGCTCCTAAGGTGATATAGTATAATTTCCGTTAATATTCATACAAATGTGTATATATATTGCGTCACTGATAATATTGAGTGATCATAGTGTGATTTTCAAAAACGTAATTGCTATGAGAATTGAGCTCCGCCCGTTGTCGTATAATTCAAATGTGTTATTACATTGGTAACTTACGTACAGAAACAATCACAATAGTTATTGTCACAACTTTCGTGTCGTATATATAATTGTCACATACAAGCACAACGTAAACAAATCGACAAGGCTAATTATCTCCCCACTATGTATTTATGACATTAATATATAAGGAATATTACCCCTTAATACATTAAAAATTGCAATAATTTTATGGTAGTCGATTCACATTTATGTATATAGATGCGTTTGTAAATTTTCATGAAATGAGCTTTTTAAATTTCATATTGCTCCTTATCTTATTTTGTATCGATTAAAAGCAATTATAAAACAGTAAGTAGCTCCTAAAGATATTTTACATACACTATTTACTTCTGATTTTAAGCCACTTAAAAAAACTTTCAGCACAAGTAAAAGACAACTTCTTTCTGCTTTGCAAACACCATCCTAATCATATGTTATTAACATAGGTATATATAAGTTCATATTTTTTCTTTTCAAGCTTGTCCATAATAGTTTCTTTAGACCTTTCTTGCTTATACGCAATTTCTTATTTAATATCTCATTATCCATCGCGCCATTTGAATACATAATTCCCACGCTGGATGTGCAAATTTATAGTAATTCTTGGAATGAAGATTCAAAATCAAACATGAAAAGGGACACCTCAGAAACGCCATTTATGAGGATGAGATCAAAGCGTTTTTTAATTGGTTTAAAATCAATCTTGGCTGCCAATGCAGTATAATCATACATTCAGCCCTCAGGGGCAGAGCCAGAACATTACTGGGACGAAATGCTGTTACAGATTTTTATTTTTGTATTTATAAACATGTATACTTTATATAATTAATTATTTTTGATTTATTGTAAAAATACTAATTCAATATGAGATATTAAATAGCATAGCACGAAAATACCATCTGGTTTTAAAAATAGACGCAAAGTCACCTCTTATATTTTTCCACACAGGGAAGGTTTTCGCCATTTCATTATCATGAGTTTTCTCGGTTAAAATCTTCTCCCACATAATATCCAACATCTTCTCCTACATTATCTGGATGATTGTCACATGTCTTTTTTAGTATACACAATTAACACACAATTAAACTTCTCTCTTCTCTCTCCAAAATTACGGCTCCCTTTCCATCCCCATTTTTTTTTCCTTTCTACCAAAATTACGTCACCCTATTAAAAATCATTTTTTCTCTCACTAAGTAAATACCCAAAATCTTTGTTCCATTTCCTTTTATTTATTCAGTTATTTATTTTCATAATAATTCGTTCATAATTTGTTATACTAATTTAAAATTTTACTTCATCTTTGTAGTAAAATTAAAAAAAAAATGACTTGAAAAACATACAATAGTTCATTTGAATGTATATTTCATTTTAATATCCTCTTAGTACAATTAGAAGTGTCTAAATGATTAGTGACTTAAATGGATATAAATAATAAAAAAAAATTTAGGAGCGTATATAATATTTTTATGAGATACTTTTTGTGTATATTTAATTTTGATTAAATGTGAAATATTTAATAAATTTTAGCTATAGTTGTGTTACTACAAAGTTAATTTTTTATTTTTATGTTATGTATATATATGCTTCTTAAAGTACTTATGTTTTTACGATTTTTATTGTGTTAGAGATATAGTGAAAAAGTAAATAAAAATATTCAAATTTGATAATAAAAAAAATCTTCACGTGATAAAAAGGAAAAAGAAAATCAGAGGATAAGCAATATTGAAAGTCTTTAATATGAATAACTATAAAAAGAAAATATTTATAAATTAGGGATAAAAAGAAGATCTTCACGGTGATAAAAGAAAATATTTATATTTGATAATAAAAAAAAATCACGTGATAAAAGGATAAAATCTTCACGTGATTTTAGTAATTAGATTTGGTAAAAAGGAAAAAAAAAAATTGGTGATGGAAAGGGAGCCGTGATTTTGGAGAGATTGAAGTTTAATTGTGTGTTTTTGTGTATGCTAAAAATGACACGTGGCAATCATCCGAATAGTGTAGGAGAAGATGATGATATTATGTAGGAGATGATCATAACCTAGTTTTCTTGGACTATCACACGTAATCAGGGGCGGAGCCAGGATTTGAGAAGAGGTGGGCGGAATTATAAGATAATGAGACGGGGGGGGGGGGGGGGGGGGGGGGCAAAATTGACAAAACTCTCCATTAATTCATCACAATTTTCCTCCTGCACATACTACACTTCTTAGCAATTATGGAGGGGCTGGGGGTGCAAACTAAAGCCCTCACATGCACCCCTGGCTCCGCCACTGCACGTAATACAATGACTATTGCCTTTCTTTTTTCTTTTTCTTTTTCTCAAAGAAGGGTGTTTCCTGATGTATATCATATTGTTTTTTTTTGTTGCATGAATTTGTTTGTTTTCACAAAGTATTTCGTGTAGGACACTTTGAAGATTTTAATATATTAATTTATTTAGTTAACAAACAGTGGAATATAGTAAAATTTTCGAAAGCTAAATTAAAAAATTCTGTTAAAAAGAAATATAGATTCAAATATAACACCATCTTTTGTTTTCTATTAAATAAAAAAGAGTAAGATAAAGTTTAAGACAAAATTTAGATAATGTACGACAAATTAAGATAAATTATCATGACATGAGTAATGACTCAAATACTCAAGAAAAGTAAAATGACATGAGTAATGAACTATATATAAAAAAAGAACAAAGAATTAGAAATAAAATTAAATAAAACTTCAGATTATATAAACCAATAATTTACAATACAGATAATTTGACATAACTATATTAACATGGTTTTTTAACTATATGCTGACCAAAAAAATGTTTTATAACCAATATAATTATATAACTAACTCTATACATAGTGAAGATAGAGTGCGCTCCTGCATGCCCCCGGTCCCGGAGAGATTATTAGGTGCAGCGGCTGTACGATGAGGTGGTGCAACAAGTCGGTTATTTATATAAATGCATGGTTGGGATGAGGTGTGGAGAAGTTACTTCCCTATGATTTAAGAATAGTATTTAATCTCAGCATTTTGTTGTACCACGTCACCATACAACGGTTGTACCTAATAATTTTTCCCGATCTCGCCTCTACATAGATAAAAGTTTTTATTTTAGTTTATGTTTTGACTTTTGACATTTTAAATAATAAACACTTTTTGTGAAATTTGTTTAGGCTCAGTTTGGTTGGAAAATGGGGGGAATGGGAATTTCAGAAATAATTATACGGAAAATAAAATTTTCTATATTTTTCATGTGTTTAGCAGTCCACTAGTTTTCCAGGAAAATCATTACAATTAAAGGTTTTATGTTCTTATTATTAATTTAACTTCTTAAAATAATTATTATACTTTAAACCTTTTAGTATCCGGTAAAAATACTAGTAAAAAAACATGTTTTGTTAGGTTGGTTAGAAAACATCAATTTTGAAGTTCTCCTTAAAAAAGATATAAACTATCTACAACTTTAGTTATTTTAATCTCAGGAATATTATGCAAACTTAATCTATTTTATTTGAGACTTGCAATTTTTAAACATATATATCCGAGATCAAATAACTGAAAATAATGCATATCCAATTAGACAAGAAAAAAAATATATTTTGCCAAACATTTATAACATATTTTGAGTATAAAATATATAGAGCTTAAATTTAGATTTTTCATTATTACGTAGGCGGGAAGATTAAAGTTTTGAAAAATTCATGTAGATTTGAAACTAGATGATTTTTTCCCACCTTTATTGTTGGTAGTTTTAATTGATAAGCGTAAATAATTTTAGATTTGATTAGCATTACTTATTTACTATGTAGGAGAAAAATATCATAATGTTTTTCATCCCTTTTCCAAAGATTTCCTTTCTATTTTGGAAAAAATTTGAATTGCCAAACATAAAAAAATTATTTTTTTTTTCTTATTTTCTTTTCTTTCCCCCATTCTTTGGGGAACCAAACTGAACCTTAGAGATTTTCTAGACAAAAACATTATAAAACTAGATATAGTAAGTAAATAAAATATTTTTAAATTTATTTTTTTTCCTGAGGAGAATATTAACATCTAATTGGTAAAAGGGTAAAAAGCAATACACCACAAGGTATAAGATATTTTGTAACTTGTCATCTCATATAAAGGCTCAACTTATTAAAAATATGCAAACTTCTTCATAACACTAAACAAAAATGCCGAAACATATCAACATTGACCCAGGGAGAGTTCGCGCATTTTCAATAGATTGAGGGGTTAAATGCTCAATTTCTTTTAGTTTAAACGACTAGTTGCAAAACAAACTATAATTTAAAATTTTAAGTAGCAAGCTGCAAAACGTAATATGCCTCAATGGTTTGATGCATTTAACCATCGATCAAAATATCTAAAGAATTGATTCTTTCACGGGAGCATAACCGAAACAAGATATTTCTGTTTAACAAAAGTTTTCCTTTTTTTGGCAGGCAAACTAACACCCTATCTAATCCAAATCTTTCTCCAAAACATGCAAAACTTTTAATCAAAGTATGAAGCAATTTCGTTGCAATCTCCGTGTAAGGTCTACGTAAGGACAAAATTATAAACACAAGAGAGCAGTAAATAAGGCGGGACCTTCACCATTCATTTCACTCTGAAAACAGCATTTAACTCAGACCCACGAAATGTATGAGTCATAGTAGTAATAATAATGTTAATGCATATCACACAAAAATTTCAAAAACACTCAAAAAAAGATATGATTTTTGATTTACAAGCATTGAACATGTACACGTCATCACTCCGCCTCTTCAACAGTACGGTGCCGGTAAGAAGAAGCTTCATGAATCGAGTAGCCGGATTTACGGGGGATTTAATGTCGGAACGGAGGATGCCGCTGGGGCCCACATCCTTCATTGCTTATTTCTAGATTTTCCTTGTCCCACTTTGGTGTTGTGTCCCCATCTTAATTACCCTGTACCACCAGTTTGAGTTACTCTTTTTATCATATTCCACAGTATGTCATATGAGATAGTTAAAAAAACAACATGCAAATAAATATGGCGGCTGTAAATTTTTTGTCCATGAGAAAAGTATGAGATGAAAATGTTGCAAATTAATATCCTCACTAACTGAGTGGTTCTTTACGGCTATAGTTTTGATACATCACAGCAAAAACTAAACAATTAGGTGGCCGCTTGCTTGTTAAGAAATGATTAACTACAGATTATAATAACTAGACAGACATTTGCATGATTAGAAGATGTTTGTTATCATAGCATATCTTTCATTATATAATCTTTTTTCCTTATAGATCGTAATCAAATCCATAAAAGATGAATTATATTACCTATATACAATCTGATCGGCTAACCACGGCCATATTCAAAAAATAATAACTTTTTCAAGTGCACTAATAGCATATCGTCCAAGATACATACCCTTGATAAGAGTATATTAGTTGTTACATTATATATTTATATGATTTGCAAAACACCTTTAATAAATCAATAATTCTGGTCACAAAGTCTAAAATAGTCCTAACATAAGTAAACACAACTTTGTGTTTTTTCTGATTTTTTTTTAAGACAAATAGAAACAAAAGCAAGGGTCGCAAACACAAAGTGTTTTCATGAATCCAGAAGTCGAAAGCTTTTCTGGATAAGCCTTTGCAAACACCGGCTAAGCACGACCATCATTTCATTTACCCGGACTCCATGCACAAATAACCATAGAAAAGGACAGCATCTAAGAGTGGTAAAAAACCTTGATTAGAGTAATGTGTAACGAATATGAAACCAAAAGAGGTAATTATGTATGTGTAGCCTAAATGCCTTGTTAATTGATGGAAATAGCGAATGTTTGTCTAAGGGTCAAAAGCAGTAGCAGTAGCAGCTTGGCAGGTACAGCACAGGCCCCTTGAAAGCAACTTATGATAACTAATACACCTGTGCTCAATAACAGGATCAGCTGTACTAATTGCAAATCTTGCAAGTAGCTTTTGCTTTTTGGCTGTTCTGGAACAATTAAAACCTTCAGCTGTTTCTCCTTTCAAAGATACATTTTGTTTATTATTTGAATTTGTACAAGACATTCAAAGAATGAGACAAACACTGAATATGACAAATTTCTATTTATTTGGGAGTATTAGTGTAACTATAGGCATGATGCAAAACAACACTTATGCATTTAAGCTTAAGACAAACTGCCCCTTCACTTACTCCTACTCAAGGTGCATGCATCTCTAGAAATACATTACCACGAACCCCACAAAGCCTTTAATCCCAACGAACAAAATATTAGAATTAAACTAATAATAAAATAGACTTGAATATTGAAGTGTTTGAAGCTAATTTTTCCTAGGTCCTTCCAATGTTGTCAATTGTGACATATATACAGGAAACAGGGGTAATTGACATACGAAAAAAACAACCATCCATGATACGGTTTAATACCATCTCGCAGTGAGCAAAGCACCATAGGGATATTCCTACGCCCCATATTCTCAAATTTGCACGAAAGATGTTCGAGCGGCTAATTTTACACTGAATTTGGCCAACCATCTTGTTCTTGGGACAAACCGTGGACCACATTCAGAAACATCAAACTTTCACCAAAACACGTTCTTACAGCTTTCATAATACATATAAACTGCCTAACTTTCTAAGAACATATGTCAACTATAATTTACTGAGCCAAAGACTTCATTGCAAGAAAGTGTCCGATGAATGCAAAGTGAATTTGGGTTTAAGCTCTAGAAAGTACTCATAGAGCATTTGGTTTCGCCGAATTATACAATTAGTATGTTAAGACAGATATCAGAACTGGCCTTGCTAACATTATGTTTAAGTCAAACTTAATATATAATTTGAAACAGCCAAAATATTTTAACATGAGATGCACAACAGTTTTCCTCTGCTAACAAAAGCAAGGTTAATCTAAAATGTCAAAAAGCAAATGATGCAAATTGCCTTTTACTTGCCAGATCTTTGGTTTCAGCTGAAGGAAGTTATAATCTGCACTTTTAATTGTACAAGGTCTCTCGATTATTTTCCCCTACATAAACAGAAAATTAGATTTGTTCTCTCTTTTTCATGATGCTGACTTGTGAAAGAAAGTGGTTGGCAGGGTGTAAATTGGAGCTCTTATAGTTAAGTCCCCATAAATTTTAAGATTGTCTAGCTCCTTTTAGGTCACTTTCTAATATATATCTTCAACCTAGTTATGTTTCAAGGTTTCTTTCCTTTCACAGTCAAAATATTGGACCATTTGAACATTTGCAATACCATTTAAACATGAAAGTCCATAATTGATAAAAAAATTATCAATATCTACATCCTATGTCAAATCAAATTCCATTACAACACTCTACACCAAGGCCATATATAATGCCTGACTTTACGCGATAATTTTCTCATGTATTTGTTCTTAAAGTTTGTAAATGACTGACAAAGTTGTAGCAGAAGAACTTATGTATTTTCCATGCATCTGATTCGTGCAAGAATGATCTCACTACATATGACAAACCAAAGCAAAAGAGGAAGCTGTGTATTTTATAGACGCTCCAATATAGATCTTGATAAACATACAAAAACCAACTTTTTACTAAATAAAAAGTGCATTGCCACAAATGTCAGAAACAAAAGCCAAATGTGATGAACTAAGAATTCAAAGCATCGAGTCAGGCATAAAATACCAAGTCCAGTAAATCAAGAGTTGCATTACAAATTCATGGTAAAGAAAACCTAGGGATCCTAAAATTCTAAGACTATTTCAATTGGCCATTCCCTGTAAATGTGGATGAGGGAACTAGAAAATAGAAGAAAAAGAAAATGCTTCTATTCAAATATTAAAAGAGAGTAAGACTGTTAAAAAGATAAGCATTTTTACCAGGCAGATTGAATCACTAGAGGTTGTAAGAAAAGAAGCACATTATACTCAAGACAATAGTACAAGAAGTGCCCCCACCTGTTGTATAGCATCTTTGGAAATTGAACCTCAATCTATGACCTGTACATTAAACAGCAGCGAAAATTTATTAGTATCAAAATATTAAGTAAAGCACATTGCTAAAAGTTTTGAAATACTTAGAATCCAATGCTAGACAAGTAGGGTCCAATGAGATGCTACAGTCATATGTACCAGCAATGAACACCACATTGATTGAGTTCTGATCTAGTTTGGTACCTTAACAACAAACCTCTGTGTGATTCACATTTAAAGATGCAATACTTTACGAACATGAATGAACGTCATCATTAGAGCAACACCAGTCCAGTTTTACCGTTTTGGCCTAGACATACATCAAGAAGTTCTACCAGAACTCTTTTTATATTCAACTGTAAACTGTATACTTGTCTGAATAAAATGTGTGTCATTCCACATGTAACAAGTCAGCCTTCTGAAGCTGTAATACGAGGAGTGCCTAATGTGTATTAAGCAACTAGATGGCTATTTCTATCAGAACAAAATGGTTAGAGTCAAACAAATGATAGCAAAGATCAAGTACTCAGATAAAGAAATCCCACTGAAAACCATATTTATTAAGAAAGGGAGTGGGAAAAAAACCAGCAGTAATATCTTACTTACTAGATGTTAATTTAATTTTTGAGAGAACCTAAAACAGCTGAAACAATGTGCAAAGATCCAGTGAATACAATAATCCCATTTTGGTCCTCAGATTTTGCACGAAGAACCTCATTTCCAAAATTCATTGAAGCTCTTAATGGGCCTTCAGCAAATAAAATGGGCTGGCTTCTCATTTTTTGAGCAGACTGAAAATACTGGTCTACGTTCAATTCATATTCTGCGGTTCTGCAGTCAAGAAAGTCAACACCCAACTCCGTAGCTGCTTTTATCCAACAACTTTTTAACAAGGATGCTGAAGTTGTCCGTGTTCTATCTCCAGCAATGTCAACTTCAGCGAAACACACAGCCATCAAGGATCCAACTGCACAAGAAAATAGCTTCTTTTACTCGTTGCAGTAACATATGTGATCAAACATTTTTCAGCAAAAAAAGAAAAAAAAAAAAGAAAAAAGAAGCAGACATAATGCAGTTTGTCCTAACAAGATCATAAAAAACATAGAGTACCCATGTATTTATTACAACACGCCAATATTTTCAACATAAGAAAAACAAAAAAGTTTTGCCGAGAAAGATTTAGAAAATTGGAAATATAATGAAACAGAAAGCCTCCTAAGAGTAAGTAGTGAAAGATTCAAAACAAAATGACATATTTGGTGCAAAGACAAACAATAGACTGAGAAAAGGCATGCAAAAGACAGTCAGAGCTTCTGAACATGATAGCAAAATGTTTAACACCGAAATCCAGACACAATAGAGCATTTGCCATATCATCTGTATGAGAAAAGCCAAGCCTTTGGCGGTAGGGGCTGCCTGATGTCAAATAATTTTCATCTCACCAGATTGGCTCACTATATACTCTGATGTATTCACATTCCCTTGTCCATAGGAAAGCCTAGAAAAAGGTTGAAGAACAAGACAGCTGAAAATAAGTAGGATTTCCAGCCTCCTTTTCACAGTCCTTCAAAAGAACTTCAAATAGAGGCTTCGGACCAAGGCAATGCCGTACACCTAACTGGTACAAATAAATCACTTTGCAAAGGTAGCTAGAAAATTTGAGATGGCCATAACTCAAGAGAAATGCTACTCCAGTCTGCCAAATAGCTATATCAAATAGGAATTGTCTTTATATGAATTCCAACAAAATCAGAAAAGGAGTTATGCATCATCTCATTTATAATCACATATATCAACAAGACCATAAAGCTTATGCGAGCCAAACAGATGCCAAACCTGGAAGTAGCACTCTAGCAAAACCTAAATGATCTTTGTCATTCGCCATCGCAACCACAAGAACCAATCTCGTCCCAGGAAATGTCATTTTGATCATGTTCACCAAGGCTTGCGCGGATTCTTTCGTATGGGCTGAAAATCAATATGCGAGTAATGTTGGTATAAATATCTCATCCAAGCATCTCAATTTTCTTGGAAGGAGGGACCAAAAGTAAATAAGGGTCAAGGATAAACATGGATGACTAAATGTCTTCATTCTTTGGATTGGATGTCAAAACTCACTTGCATATGTATGTTGAAGGGATATTATATGATAGAAACAGATAAAATATAAATTACACTGATCTGGATGAACTTTAAAAAATATGCAGGCTATCCTTATTAGATCAACTTCTCTTCAAATATCACATGATTCGTGGTGAAAACTAAAATATTTACAGACATTGGACTAAAACCTCCATCAAGCAGTATGGTTGCGCCTGGCAGCCCTAGCATCACAGCTTCTTTGGATGTCAAAAACTGGCTTCTACCAAGCAAAACTGCACTTTCTAACCCAGCACGTATGGATGTATCTGCTAACTTCCACCCTGAAATATCCGCAAAATTATAAGGATAACGAAGTAATATTGAGAAAAGAAAAGTCATCAAATAAATGAGATTCATTCGAATAAAACTGCAGTTAGATAAATCCATTTTCAAAATTCCACTCAAACTTTCTCCAAAAAGTGGAATGATGCAGATTACTTTTTTTGGCCGGTCAAAAAGATTTGCCTGATTTTTCTTATCCAGCAGGCACATTACCAAACAGATTATCAAATTCCATTACAAACAAGTTCTGACTGATAATCTAGTCAAAACAGAATTTGCTACACTTAAGATGAAGAATGCTTCAAATGGACTTGAGACCAACAACTGAAGAGGTCACCCTGTAAGTTACTTTCTCCAAAGGAACAAGTAGAATAAGAGACAGAGGAACACCTGGTGCAAATGGTCAAGCATTGGCGTGATGATTAAGAAACCTAGATTTAGAAGACAGTAAGATAAACCAGTAGTAAATCTCTAAATACCCTTGGATCAATGATTCACAACAAACTAGGGTTGCGTGAAAAGAGATGCATATAAATCTAAACTCTGACTTTGTTCTCCCTTGTCCATAATACTTTTAAGCATTTTAAGGAGTTGACCCAAGTTGTAGGGGATGTTCGGAGCCAAGATTGGAACGAAAGACCAGTATAACTTTAATATAAATCCTAACGACATATTTAGTTCATAACTAAGTATAATTCAATACCCACATAAGTCTGCATATTGTCCTTCGCTAACTGCTCCCATGAATGTAAGATCACCCTTGCCACTCACGGTTCAATGTTTAATCTTATACTAGCTCTGGGACATATAAAGTCTTTTCTTTCTATGGAACCAAAAACTTAATGACAAAAATACATGAATACAGATTTGGTGAGGCTAAATAGAATCTTCATGTTACATAATGAAGTTGAAAAATATAATGTCTCTGATCTCACCTTGCTGACGAAGGCAAAGTGCTGTACAAGTAGCGGTTGCAGCATTTTGAAGCTGGTGAGACCCAAGCAGGCGTAATTGCAGATCCACTAATTCGATGGACTGGAATGTATAGAACGTTGCATTGAATAAAAACATAAATAAAAAGAATTAGATAAGTAGAGGTAAAAAATCAAAGTAACTTTCCGTATTTCGAGAAGAGGGAAGCATATTTTATAAAAGTAAATGCATACCAGAAGAAGGTCCCTCTCAATTTCAAGCTTAATATCACATAATTGAGAAGGAACCTGAGATACTTTAGAAATTCCTTTAAGAATGCTTTTGTTTCCAGGATCAGATGCTGATACAACGGGTGAATACATAGACGATGCCTTGTCACGAAGTATGCGCTCAATATGTGGAAGGAATGGCCCACCTAGAACAAGCTGAATACTTAACCAAATCAGAACCGAAAATAAATATTTATCTCCAAATATACAGAACATGACAATTGTGGCCTACAGGATACGAGAAGTACAACAAAGCAAACAGATAATTTAAAACCAATGACATCTATTGCAAACAACACAACCAATAACTAGTTTATAAACCCATAATACAATGGATTGTGACAAATGAGCAAGTCATCCAGAGCAGAATATGCTGAAATCATGTAAAAAAAACCTAGTTTCGCAAAAAATATTTGGAACAATTATGGCATTCTTGACAAAGAAACTTTTAGCATAAACCGTAACCTTTAACGAGCTTGTCACAGAGATATGACATTTAAAAGAAAAACAGATGATAGATTTTAAGTATCACTAACACAGACCGTAACCATGAAGTTGAGAAATTAGATCCTCTACCAAAGCCATGCCTTCAATGTTCCCAAACAAATTACCAGTTTACCACATGCTCAGGATATTATACCAGATGGACTCCAAGTAGAGACTGCAACACACGCAACTCGAACTAATCCTAGCTACAGCATTAGAGCACACAAGAACATGGAATATGAAAATATATGAAGAACCACCAAACTGGGCGCCCATCTTTGACTATTCCTGATTTTGCAACTGCAATACTTTCCAAGGAGCCTCCGAGTGCGGATAGATGCTCCTCACTAACGTTTGTAATGACTGATACTGCAAGATCAGAGGAAGTAATGACATTGGTTGCATCCCGTGATCCACCTAATCCAGCCTATGGAGTAGAAATTAGATAGATGTAAACATTATGGCATGGTTGTCTAAAACATTATTACAATAAAATGTTGATACCAAGTACTATCTATTTAGTGTAGATTACACCGCATCTGGAGATTGGGAAGGACTACGATGAATACTAAACAAAATCATAGAACGGGCTTTTAAAGGTGTGATGAAAATCATCGCATGAGGCAATCAAAACATGCACTAGAAAATTAAACAGAACACTTGCATTCAAAAGATAAAAGGTAAAGTAACTATAAGTTTCCCGAGAGTTGATGTATCTCAGATTATTAAAGTGAAGTAGATGAAATATGAAACTCAATTGGCTTGAAAGGGGTCGGGAAACAGTAAATTTACCTCAATGACTGCAAACTGAACTTTCTCCTCAGCAAATAGGCTGAATGCTATAGCAGTGAAAACCTAAAATTCAGAACGAAGGAGGAGCACCAGAGCCGAACATTAAAAAGTCAGTGAAAATTTGCATCAGCAAGAGATTCAACTGAGATAACAAAACACCATATGTATAGCCATGTGACTTTTCCACTCCCTAGAAAGTATACCATTGTTGCGAAAAACATATACATCCAGAAGCATACCTCAAAATGACTAAGCTTCCCTTTCTCAAGCTCCACAGCCACATCAAGGTCATTCTTTATTTTTTGAAAATGTGATTTTAATACATTTGCAGACACTGGTTCTCCATTTCTTCCAAGTGCTATACGCTCCCTGATTGTTAGCATGTGTGGACTGCTCAAAGAAATAAAGCCTGTAGTCATGATTTATATCAAAATAGTCAGGAAAAGTACGTAACTAGAAAATGAAGATGAGTGATTCTGCCATCACATATCATAGATCGCAATAACCGACCACACCTGGTGTAACAACCAACAGAATACCCTTCTGCACGTAAAATGCAGGACAGAAATGCGGCAGTGGATCCTTTCCCCTTGGTTCCGGCAATATGTACAGCCTAAAAACAATGAAGCTCCATTTTATCCCAATTCATTACACAACCCCCCTTAACCAAAAAATATAATTGAATACACAACTGCCATAATTTATCCGTCATTCAAGCAAACGAATTTGTTCTTACTGGAGCTCCTTCAAGCAGCACAGCACAAGCTCAAGCAGTTAGGTAGTTAGTAAGTTAGTTACAGGATTCAGTTTGTTAGCTCATTCAAGCACCTCAAGCAGTTGGTTAGTTAGTTAGTTACAGAATTCAGTTTTTTAGCTCATCAGATTACAACTAGATTAGATATTTATCCTCTACCGTTTGTATATAAGATAGATTAGATGTTTTCATTGTATCAAATTAGTGTTCGATATACAAATGCTCCGTTATTACAGTAGCTTCCTTTCTCTTCCGCAATATATCAAACACTCTTCTCATTCTAAGTCTTCAACAGCATTATCGATCATACGCATTCAATTCAAAAGTTCTCAATACTCATCTTTGTGACTAGGATAACAACCAGAAGCTTTAACAACACAATATTTACTACTCTTTTCATAATCAGTTTCACCTTTTTTTTTTCTTCTTAACAACAGATTACACCTCATTATTACAGTAAAGCAACAAATATCCAATATCTCATTCTTCAGCTCCGATTCAGTTAACGAGCAATGTCAAAAACATAACGCAAAACAGCAAATCAAATTTTAAAAAAAAAAAAAGTAAACCTTGAATTTGGATTGAGGATCGCCTAAGCGGTGCAACAGACGCCTCATTCGACCTAAATCGAAACCGTCGCCGGAGTCTGTGCCGGCGCCGACAGGCACGCCGGATTTCTCGTAGTTCTTCAGTTTATCCATGTATTCGATGAATTCGCCCAGTTGTAAGCGCTCTGATGCTGCAGTTGAAAAGGCTCGGAGTGGAGCGTCGAAAAATGGTCTGGACATAGCAAAAGCAGTGCTGTGAATTGGGAGAGTGATGAGTGAGCGGAAGAGGAGGCGGGGGATTTTCATTTTTTGGGTCTCTCTGTCTCTCTCTCTATGGTTTTGTGAATTTTGTGCAGTAGTGATGAGTCGTTGGTTTAAATACCTGGAGATTTTGTTTAAATACAAATTGCTCAATTTTATAGTGATTGTGAAGGTTAATGGCATTTTTACTAGTGTGTTATGCGAAAAATAAATAGATAAATTACTTTTTTTTAATACAAAGGAAGGGGAAACCCGTAGAGACAATGCTAATCTTCTATGCTTCGATAGTTGATTCCTCCGATGGTATCAAACAATATCAAACGAGCACCTGGAGATGGAAGTTGAGCAAAGGTTTGCAACTCAAATGACAGTGAATGTTTAATGTTGGTAAAATGATCTTCAACGATATTAGTCTAGTGAAAGTCATGATGAATTTCACAGGTTTGAAATTTTGGCATAAGTTGGCGACATGATTGCGTCTCTGGAGTCGGGGAAGGCTAAGAATCTTGTGGCCCATTATTTGTCAATTTGTGTTCCATTTTCCAAAAATACTTGTTTAGTTAACTTTTGGTGGACTCTAATTAAGTTAATTTAATTTAAATTAAATAAAAAATACATACACCACAAGAATCCAGATCGATTCGAACTCCCCAATCAACAAATTTTTCTCCCTCTTTCTCATCCGTCTCTCTCATCTCTCTCTCACATCTCTTTCCATCCACACCGTATGGTATTCCATCTTCTTCAGTCATAGCCATCTTCTCAACTCCAAACTCTTAATTCATTACATTCTTTTAGATATGGATGAGTTATTTTGTGTTATTTATCTCCAACCTTCGAAATATTACAGGATTCATCATCAATCTTTTGGAATAAATAACAAAAGAAATTGTTAGATGGTTTGAACTAAGAAGGCTGCCTTCGCGGATGACGACTAGAAAAATGGCCATGGAGGAAACGAAAAGACAAGGCTGACGACTAAGATGACTGAGGGTTAGAGCAACATGGAAGATGACAGCAAAAAGCAATGGTTTTGGAACAGGGTTGGCTTATACAAATCATTAAATTTATATATTTTTCATCATAGATTTATAAAAGTAGTTGTGTTGTTTGTAATGTTCATTAAGAATTTCTTCTTCATTAATTTGTTCCAATATTTATTGGTTTTCTTCCTTTTTCTTTCTAGTTGAACGCTGCATAAATTAACAAAAAGACACGATTTTTGGGTTTATTCATACCGATGATATACGAGAAATATTCATGCCGATGATATACGCAAAATTGCATATAGAAGAAGCAATAAATTGTATTTTTATTACGAGTAATAACTTTCATTTATGGTCAAATGCAATCAAATCTTGAATAACCTTATAAACCGGACTAAGTACAATGGAAATAAGTTAAATTGGAAATAAGCGCAACACTCTCTCAATCAATTTATTCATACTATTCCTGAAACAAAATTTGGAGTTTTCTCCTAAAAATGGTATTTCGTTTTAGTCATATTATATGTTGGTGGTGTTTGCAACTGCTTTTCAAAGGTGCTTCTTACCTCCTTTTACTTAAAGTGACTTAAAGTTCCTTTTAAATAAAAGGCCAGTGTGTTTTGAAATGTATTTAGAAAGCAGCTTAATACACAAAAAATTAAAAATAAGGTGTTTACAAATGTGAGTGAAAAGCAGCTTTTGATTTTAATGTAAAACATAACAGAACAATATTACCCTTCATGAATGCATCTATATAGCTTTTAGTTTTATATCAAATGCTACTTTTCTCACCTAGCTTAACAAGAATATGTACCAAATTTTTTAGAGTAGACAATTTGCACATTTAATTTTCTTGTTTATGCAAAAAACTTACTAACTTGAAAGTTATTAAATTATAAAACTAATAATCTATTACTAATTTCATATCTTAATCAAAAAAACAAGAACCTATATAAAAGATTACAAAGATAAAAGATTTATGTTCACTTTCATGAATGTTTACAACTAAATGAAACGAGACATTATCTTCAAATCAAGAAAAGAAATATTACACTATTGGCACTCTGATTCTAGAAAACGAGATGGATGCACAAATCTCATCTCGAACTCGATCCATTAACCCAGCATCATTGATGTTTGGTTCTGACCCATTTGTGTTTGTGTTGTTGTCATGCCCATCTTCACTTTGAGGAATTTAATTGGGATCTTTATCATACCGCAAGAACTCTTCATCTAGCGAGTCTACTTTACGTATAAAGTTATGTATCGCCATTGTAGCAGCAACAATTGCTACTTGATCTTTCCATAGAATGTTGACTGGAATATCTGTAATCATATAAAATCTACTTTTCCAACAACCAAATGATCTTTCAACCAAATGATCTTTCAATAGTTGTTCTTATTGATGAATGCAAATGGTTGAACACTTCAAAATGATTATTATATGTAGTTGCTCGCCGAAAATCAGTAAGATGGTACTTTTGTCCCTTATACGCAGCAAGAAATCTCGGTATATTTGGGTACCCAACATCCACCAAATAATATTTGCCTAATATACATTAAAAAAAAGTATAATAGATGAATGAAAAAAAAAACTAAATAATACATACTGACCATATCAAAGATAGTAGATAAACAATATTTTTTATACGTCTTCTAAATGAGGAGGTATTTTGTACCTTTAATAGGCATGGGAAATCCTTTTTCTGGGTTTCTGATAGTGTCGTAGAATATGCGAGTATCATGTGCACTTCCCTCCCAACCAAGTAAAACAAATGTGAAGCACATATCGAAATCACAAGAAGCCATTATATTTTGTGTTGGAGTTCCTTTTCTGCCAATATAAGGAACTTGTAAATCCTTAGGCAGTGAGGCTTTTGTGTGAGTGCCATCAATTGCTCCAATGCAATCCTAAAAAAGTATAATTATATTATGCAAGAAGAAATATATTTAGTAAGAATAACTAGTGGATAAAAGAGTATATTATATATCAAAGTTACTAAGGATATACTATACGAATTGAAACAAAGCTAAGTTTGATCAGATAGCACAACTAAAAACAAATCTTGTCTTGGAGACTAATATACAGAAACATTATGTTCAACAATTTAAAACTAAAATCACAAGTCAAAATCCTTATAGTGTTTCTTATCTATCGGACAGAATTTGCTAGAGGAGCTCGCCCTACTTGCTGAGAGTTTCTGTCCTAAACCTAATGTTGCAGATTCTTGGAAATGGAAGTGGGAGAAAAGTGGACAATTCTATGTGCGTTCTATTTACAGATTACTCACCCAAAGTAACATTGAGGAGGATCAACAACTGTGGAGTAAAATCTGGAAAAGCGAGGCGCCACTGAAAATTCTTGTATTTGCCTGGAGAGCCCTCCTTCATAGACTACCAACAAAGAAGAATCTTAGAAGAAGAGGAATCACGCTTGTGGGAAATACTGATGAGATTTGCTCACTATGCGGTCTTGAAGAAGAAACAACTAATCATCTTCTATGTGAATGCAACTTGACATATCAGGTGTGGATAAGAGTGTTCAATTGGTTCGGCTTCAAGACAACCCTCACAAACGATCTAATGGATAACTTTTTGCAATTGAGGAGTTGTTCTCAAATCTCAAAGGAAAGACAGAATGGAGATCAATTTGGTACTTTACAATATGGACTGTGTGGAATTTCAGAAATAAGGTGGTGTTCAAAGGAAGGCAAATGGATGTTGAAGAAGCTGTTGAAGTAATAAAGATCAAAACTTGGGGGTGGATAAAATCAAAAAACAAAGATTTCGCATATTGATCTTATGTTGATTGGCACAAAAATCCTATGTACTCCCTCATTTGAACTCTCTCAGGTGTACTTCTTGTACCCTCTTTTTAATAAAATTTTTATTGATCAAAAAAAATAAAAAAATCTAGCGGGTAAATGTGAGAGTCAATTGTCAAAACAGCACTATTGATAAAAGTAATTGTCAAAATAACATTGTTAAGAAACTAATTTTAAATCTATCACTCTTTCGCCACATGTACAACCCACGTGGGTAAAAGATGTATAGTTAAAACTTTAATTATGGATTTAATAAATAATATGACAATTAAAAAGGAGTCAAAGATAATGGCTTGTGCTTGCCTCCTGCCTCAAACATTCCGATTTCCTCACAAATATTATGGATCGGGAGATTGAGATTTTTTTTTTTTAATTTCTTCTTAATTTTCGTTATTTAATTTTTATATTTCCTTCTTCATGGTATCAAGTTAATACAAATTCTACTCAACCTTCCGTAAAAAAAGGTAATGAAGATGATTTTTTACTTTTATTTTTATATTTAATTTTCTCTTTTAAGTCCAAATTTCAATGAAGATATTTACATTAAAAACTTGGCATTCACAAAACCATACAATTGTAAACTCGTATAAGAGTTTAAATTTATACAACTTATAAGCATGTGTAGTGCACTACTGCGTACACAAAAATCATATATTTGCAAACTCTTATAAGAGCTTAAATTTATACATTTAAATCATATTCACCTTCAGTAAAATAACATTTCCAACCACTCAGACTATTAGGCCTCATATACAAGTGTACATAAAATACTAAAGCAACAAATACAACAGAAGATAAAATTACAAAGAACATATAAAGTTTTTATTTTTATTTTTTGGAAAATACAAGAAATATATGGCCAATATGGAAAAATACCTGGAATACATAGACATAAGTTTATGAATAATAAATAAGCATCACCAAGAGAAATAAAAACTTTAAGTCAAATGATCACAACTTACAAACACACGACTAATATAAGTTCTCTTCACTCAATAAGAGTTGCAATACTTTTAAAACTGGTTGTGTTTTCTTCATTAACCTTGTTGCTATGTACACGGACACGGACACGGGGACACGGATACAACACGATACGGACACGGCGACACAGATTTTTAAAAATTTCTAGGACACGACACGGCATGGACACGTCTTAAATTTTTTATTAATATATGACGATACCATAATAATAAAATCTTATCAACAATATTTTTCAACTAAAATTTACACATATTGAAGAACTTTGAAGTAAACTTTGGAATAGTGAATTGACAAGCCCATTCTAAAAACTACTTTTACTAGCAAGAATGATGATGAAAATCGAAGCCACAGGCAAGTAACAAGTTTTTACATCTTTAGTTTTTCATTTTTTTTCGTTTTTCATTTTTGCCTATTTTATAAACCCTAGCATTGAAATTTTAAGAGATGAACAGAGTAATCACTTAATCTCAAAGAAGAAACAAGAAATTAAAAGACAAAGAAAGACTATAGTTTGCAAAGATGAAAGAAAGAGGAGAAATCTAACTTCAAAATTCGGCAGTCGGCAGCCCCTACGGATGAAGAAAGTTTATGGGCATTGTTGAAATCTTCTTTACTTGAGAAAGTTTGATCGTGAATTTCATATTTTAGTTTGGAAATTTATTGTTTTAATCATTTAATTCTAATTGAATTGATATACCCCCTAAAGTTTTAGGACTTTAGAAAAAAAAAACCCCAAAAGTGTCCATGGCGTGTCGGACACGCCCTTAAAACGTGTCCGACACGCGTGTCCATATATTTTTTATTTATTTTAATTATGGACACGCCACGTGGCGTGTCGGACACATGTCCGAGGCGTGTCCAAGGCGTGTCCGTGTCCTAGGCGTGTCCGACACTGCATTTTTTATTTTTTTGAAGTGTCCGTACAACATAGCCTTGTTGCCAGCAAGATATGAATAAAAACTGAGAAAACCCAAAAACAAAAACAAAAAAAGAAAAATTGTGATTATAAGTGAAATAGAACTTCAAATTTCTGATACGAATATGTTCATCAAAATCTAGACGTAAAAGCGAAAAGTATATGAAATATAACATAAGATTAAAAATAAAAAATATACGACTTCAATCTCTGATCCCTACTTATTTTGATGAGAATCTACCTTCCTTAATTCTCGAAAGAAGGCAATCACAAGCCTCAATCTTTGACTGTTTTAATAGTTATCTTTTCTTTTTTGTTAAATTTTTAATAGCTATTTTTGCCATTGTGAAAGTAATTAAAATTTTAATGATATCTTTTGCACACATGGCAGTACATGTGGCAAAAGAGTGATAGAATTACAATTAATTTTTTGACAATGTTATTTTGACAAATATTATTTTAGGGCATGTTATTTTGACAATTGAAAAGTAATGTCGCAGACTTCTATACAATAATGCACAAGTCAGAAAATTGTCAAAGAGATGTTACATACTTCTAAATAATGAACAAGTGAAATGGTCAAGTAGGAAACAACCTCAATATTTTTTGTATATACCTCACTTAGTTGAATGTTATGTCAAGACAAGATAAAAAGCAATTGAAACTGAGAAAAAAATACCTTGAAGTGTGGAAAATATTTTTCATTCAACCGTATGTAATCTAGTGTCACAACTTGATCAACGAAGGGAACGATCCAATCAATTGACATCTTTGTGCAAGCCTTTAGCACCCGGTGAAATGATCTACTTATTGTGTAACCAGATAACCGTTGTAATGTTTCTTGTAATTGTCTATTTCCTTATCTTGGACCAGTAATCATAAAAAACGTGGCTACCGATTCCTCTCCAGAAACATATCTCATTGGTCTAAGTCCATATTCATCAACCAAGATTCGCAAAACTGAAAAAATGTCTCTATTCTCATCCTTAGATTTTCCTGACACCGTCTCGGGTTACCATTTAATATTGACATCAATGCAGCCCAACCACTATATTCTTTATCATGTTATGGTGTTTTTTGCAAGTAGTTCTAGAAATAACAAGCAGTTGACATAATGCAAGCTAGAAAAACCTGTATATTTCTTCTACGTCTCTTTGAGGTATTATTGCTTGACCAAGTAGAACTAGAATTCATTGTCAAGGGATCTTATGGATTCATTTTTGTTTTCGCTGTGAATATACTTGTGCATTCATTGGAATTATTCAGGGATTTTGTTGAAAAATTCAAGGGATCTTACGGGTTCAAAGTTTTTGGAGTGAAACTGATTTGATCTGATTAGGATAAATTTGGAATTCGGAAAATATGTTAGGGATAAAATCGTCTAAAATAACTTTCATATAATTTCGAAATTGCCACCGCTTTTCAAAGCACCTCATGCCCAGCTTATGAGTCTTGTGCTTTTCTTGACTTATTTTAAGCCAAATAGAAGCAAAAGCACCACTTGCAAACACAAATAAAATGTTTTTCAGTCCAAAAAAGTCAATAAGTAGCTTTTAAAAGCAGTTGCAAACACCACCGTAATGATAGTAACTTTTTGGTTGAAATATTAAAAGTGTTTTGAGATATTGTTGATGGTGGAACTGGAAATCGTCGTACCTATAAGCTTCCTTATCTTTTATAAAGAGAATTGATTAAGATTGTACTAACTTTGTTTCCTTATCAAAAATTGCTCCATTATGTAATGCAATGAAAAAAATAATAGAAGAAAAAACTCATCCATATCTAAAAGAATTTGAAGTTGCGTAGATAGCTATGGTTGAAGAAGATATGGTCCCTAATAATGTGGATGAGAGAGAGATGAGAACGAGAAGGATGAGAGAGAAATTTTTTTTATTGAGGAATCTGAATCCTTGGGATTCTGGTAGTGTTGTGTTTTTTTCTTATTTAGTTTAAATTAAATTAAGTTAACTAAAGTTCACCTAGAGTTAGTTAAACAAGTATAATTGGAAAATGGAATAAATAATGGGACAGAGGTTCCTCTCCTGTCGGGGAAAGAAGGAATTGGATGAGAAGTTTGGAGTCGCAAGAGAGAAGAACATGGTGAACGCCATGCTTCAAAGCTTTCGAAAGACCGTGGTAAGCACCCCAAAGTTCAGCTACAACAATGTTGCCATGACCCAAATTTGCAGCGAAACCAAAGAGTCATCGGCCAGTATGATCTTGCCTAATGCCACCACAAGAAATCGGGTCAGGATTTCCATAAGTGCTGCCATCCACGTTAACTTTGACACCCTCTCCTGTGGTTGACTCCAGCTTAAGCAATGAGTGATTCTGCACCGACCCGAATGACGAAGGGAATAGAGCTTAGACCATGCCAAGGAATCATCTTTAGCAATTTGATAGATCCACCTTGAGGCGCGGTTTGAAAGATCCACCGTCTTTAACTTAGATAATTCTAAAGCAGCTAATGTTGTTTTCAGAATAATTCTTTAAGTTTCTAAGTTAGAGACATATAAAGATCTTTCAAAGTTCTATTTTTGTTTCAGCTTTAATGTGAGGACTGCGCCCCACGAGTCACAATCCGATCCGAGTTGGTCCGGTGTTGGCCACCTAACAAACTCAACTCAGACCGAACTGTAGCTCATAGGAAGGGGTCTCACTGACCAGGATCAAAACCATAGCACTATAGAATATCTTTACTTTAAATACAGCGGAAGTCTTTGGAATACAAATACATTTTACAATTTTAAAATGATGTAAATACAAAATCAAACACTTAACAATTTTTGCAAAGTTTCCAAAAGCGGATTTGTCGATCATTCTTTCCATCCATGCTGCTATACCAATCTTACTCTGAGAAAGAGACATATAGAACAAAAGAGGAGTAAGTCTTTAATGACTCAGTGAGATTCTTAGAACATGACAATAACCAAACAGTAAATCAGAACAAAACGAACAAGAATGACCAGAATAGTTACATCTGCATCACTGAACTGAAATTATTGATTTTAACGATAATATTGGAGTATTCAGAAGAACAAGAAATGGACTTGTGCAATTACATATAACAGATCCAAACCTTAGCTCCGAAATTCAACCGTATACCTCCCTACGAGGAGCTACCTCGCAATATAACAGAAGACATGCTCGAGTACATGCCAGTCTAACACGCGGGTCCCAGCCAACTCCTGGCTGCAAGCGGCGCTTAGACAGAATGGGTATTAATCAGAATTACTTAAACCGACAGCCCTTTGCTGCCCAGCAGTAAATCCTTTCAATCCCTGGGCCCAACTTCCCAAAGGCGTCCCAATGGGTGAAACAGAATTATCAGATGAGCTAGTAATCCGGACAATATCCGTTGCTCGTTTTTGAGCTACATAGGCCGAACATAGTTCGTTGCTCGTTGCACAATTCAAGAATTGATTGGGTGATCATGATATCAGGTTAATTATGATTATGAAGAAAATTCCCGATTATGATTTAAATGAGATTTGATTTAACAATATGCAAGAAAACTGATTATGTAAAGAATTAACAATTTTAAATAAAAGCATTAAAATGGTGATAGAATGTTGCTCGTGATTGGAAACAAAGAATCACAATTGTTATGTCCAAGTTTCTCAGGGCCGGATGCCAAACGGGGTTTTGAAAAAATCAGAAATCAAACCTCACCTTTTACCGTACGGGAAATTCTTGATTAACGTTGATAATTGCAGAACCTTAAAATAAATCAAAAAGATATAATCAATTGTTTGCTCACAAGTTTACAACAATAAACATATATTTCCAATATTTATCATATTTAAAGAAGTTTAGTTAAATATCTAATTATTGTTAATTTGGGACAAATTCCACATTTACCTATTTTAACATTAACTATGACGTAAAAATATAATTAATGGGATTTACCATTTCAAAGTAACAAGTTGAAGACTAAATCAATTTACAAAATTATTATTAAAGTCTCTATTTCTAATTTATTAATAACATATTTCATATTAACAAACATATATATTTTCAATGCATATTTAAACCTTTTTAAAACAATTATTCTTAACAAAATTCTTGTAAATTACTTATTACATAATGATCTCAAATCAAAAGTTTTACCATGATCTTAACATTGAACAAATATCTCAGTAAGCCCTTGAAGAAAATTACATCACATATATAACTTTGGTAAAAAACTATTTTTCTTATAGTTATTAGTATAAAATTACACAATATTGCATATATCAATAATAACAATTAAAATAAACTGTAAACATATAGATCTAATTAAAATTAATATTTCCAGAATACTTATTATTCTAATATACTAGATTAGAAGGTTAGATCACAAGATAAACACAATACTTTACTTAAAGTTAAAGATATTGAAAGATCAACCGTAAAATAAACTATATGTCATCTTAATGTTGCAAAATCCATGAAAAATATTAAACAGGATTCTAAATTATGATAAACTGATCTAACATCATTATTAGTATGTAATGAGTCCATATTAATGATCAATTTCATGATTTGTGTAGCTTTTGCAACATATATTGGTTAATCAAAATGTTTATGCAAATATAAGGCAGAAAACTGTAGCAATCTTAGATTCACCTTCAATCGAACTTTCAAACGATATGATAATCTGAAATTGATTGAGGGATTTAATCTTAAACATCCTGGAGAGTATGTAGTTTCACAATCAGATCAATATGACAAGGTTTGGTATTTTAAATAAATCATGAAAGATATGAGCTGTTTTCGGATTTTCTGGACAGTGGTACGTATTTCTAATTTTTAGACCCCTAAAACGACTTTGGTTGAAGAAGGTTTCTGAACATACAAGTTAGCTTACACAATAACCAGTATGTGGTAAAAATTTCAAAAAAAAGACTCGAAGTTTTGATATGGTTTTCGGACTTCTAAAGTTTCTGTACCAAAACTGGCAGTTTTGACCAAACTCGGTTTTGAGGATTTTCAAGGACTATAAAGAAGGCTTAAAGGACTGAAACAATTTTTCTAAGAATCTAAACATCAAGAGAAAGAACTTTGCAGAAGAAAAGAAGAGAAGATTCGGAGAAGAGAGGTGTGAGAAAATTGTTGAAGAGAGCCTCCCTTTTATAGGTAAAAATTGGGAGACAAGGATTAATTACCATACCCTACTCATTTTTATTTTAATCCAAGCTAGGCCACCCTAATTATGAAGATGTTCCAGGCCTTATTTGATAGGATTTTATAAGAATAAAATATTAGAAATATCTAGCATAAAAGACAAAGCAAAATTACCTTTTTACAAATGTAAATGTAAATATGTGAAGATTTACCATTGTAAATGAATGCTTGGATATTTTGAAACTACAAGGGACCACTTTGAAAGTTTTATGAATCATTTGGTCTTAAAGAAAATATTTTTGGTCAATCATAATTTTTTTCAAAAGGAGTAGGACTAAATTGTAACTTTTTCAAAACTTTTGGGGTTAAAATCATATTTTTAAAAAGTTCAAGGACTAAAATGAAAATTCAAAAATACTTTTATTTTCTTCCAAATTTCAGGGGCGTTACATTTAACATCACAAAATTATGCAAGATTTTTATTTCCCTAATCAGAGCCCCTTGAGTTTTGCTAGCACTATATTTGCCTGCATAGTAAAAGCTAAAAAACTTGGAAAAAAATCTTTACCATAAAAAGCAAATAAAAAAAATCATCCATATGTGTGCTTTTCTAAATATCCATTAAAGTATTATTTATTATGGTTGTATCTAATTCATTGTTGGTGTCTCGTTAGTCTTTAGCTATAAAAGTTGTTGTTGGATTGTACCTTTTAATTTAATATTATTTATTTATATTATTTGTACTTTAATTAATTTAGATGGACGCTATGTTTGTTGTTAATGAAAACAGGATTGGTCGGTAATATTTATTATGTTTTGTTATTCGTTTACTACTAAACAATGATAACCTGAAGTAAAGAACACCTTTAGTATTTTAAATAATAATAAAATTATTAATTATTGCAAATTTATTATAAACAAGTCAAGTTTTGTAGCAACAAAATCTTTTCAAAGAAACCTCAATTTCTTCAGTATTATACTCATAAAAGATGTTATTTCGTTGTTAATAGTCTTAACTTTTGAATTACTAAGATTTTAACCAATTTCTTTAAAAGCTGAACCTGTTATCTATACTATACTAAAAGGGGGAGTTTTTCTCCACCTCATTGTCCATGAAAAGACATTTTTGCCATTCTTCGATTTTGTCCTTTTCCACTATATTGTTTGTACTATCTCTCTCTTCTTTGTGTCCATTTATTCACCTTCTCTCCTCCCTCCCAAACATTATATGGTGCAAGTTTTTCTCCTGCTTTGTGAGAATATATCTTTAAAACGCTAGGTGCTCAATTTGTAGCTTGGTTAAGTTGTTTCGTCTGCGGCCCATAACGAGTCTCGTTCAGAGAGGATTTACAATTGCTGGATTGTCCTTTTGCATTATATTGTCCACACTCAATTGCTCTCCTCCTTGTGCTCATTTAATCTTTTTCCCCACACCCCCTTTATTATATGCTGGAGTTATTAACCCCATTTAAAGTACCGGACAATTTTAGTTATGTATATCTATAAAATTCTCCCTTATCTCTCAATTCTTACTCTATTTAAGGTACAGTCCAGCTTCAGCTATGTGTATGTCTAAAATTCATTTTCTCTCTCATCTCTCAATCTTACATTCTTCTGAATCACATACGTTCATTGCTCGTTGGATTAAATCTCGCCTTCATTTCATGGGTTAGTCTCACTACAATCTGTTTAAATCCCTAAAATATGGGTTGATTTGTTGGTGGTATATTCTTGCTTGCTTATTTTTCTTTTTTTCCTATTTGGTTTGGGATATGCAAATCTTTCTGGCGGAGTTAATTAAGCACGTTAAGAATTCTTAAGGATTTTTTTCTGCGTAATTACATGGCCTATTTGTCATACAGTCCTATTATTATGCAATTGCTAAAAGGTGTATGTGGTTATTAGAACTTATCTCTAACCTTTCTAATTTTAAAAATTAACAAAACTGCCCCAATAGATAAATCAAACTAACATATAAGTACCAATTCATTGATCAGTCCGTGGCGGAAGGAAAATCCCCAAGGTTTTATATGATGTAATAGTCTTGCTTTGGAAAAAAAGTCACAGATTCGAAAATATATTTATTACCCTACCAACATTGAACAAATACGATACTAATTATTCGTAATGTTTCAGAAGAAAAAAAAAACTATTTTTTTTAAAGAAAAAGAAACTTATAGTTTGCATATGACAACACATAATTTTAATAAAACTTTGTTACATAAAAATGATAATAATCGACCCAGTCAATTGTATATATAATGGTGGGATGTTATTATTTGGTAACCTTTATATTTTATAAGGGGTATCTGCTAATAAAAAATAAGAATGGTTATCTGTAAACTAAAAATTGCACCATGATAGTTTCCGAAATTATCAGAATAAATTAATAAAAAAAGAAATATGTAACTATCCTAAAAACGTGGTAAAATAAAATGATAAAATTGGACTGTAAGTTTACAGTCCTGTTAGCATACCATTTTCCAACTTTTAATTAGTTCCCAAAAAGTGATAATGTCGTGCGGCTTGTTGCAAATTTTATTAAGAATTCATGCATTTGCTTTTATTTTCTTTAGGCTTTTGTTAGACAATAGATGAGGTCAATTTTTATAGATTGATTTTTAACTTGACATGTTAAGAGATTTATAATAATAATAATAATTATAAATATGCTATGCGTCGTAATATATAAAAGAGATAATTGTAATTGCAAAAGTTAATAAGGGAAAACAACACTGAAACCCCCCAGAAAATGGTTTTTGGCACTTTCCTCCCCACAAATCAAAAGTAGCACTTTGCCCTCTAAAAATGTACAAACTGAGGGATGAAATTTGGTATAGCTTCCATGAATAAAATTTGGATTTACCTTTGGAGATTTAAAATCAGCCTTGGACGACATGTAGATATAGCATCCAAATTACAATATTTGAAAAAGATATTCTTGCTATCAATATTTATTTATTTATTTTTATAAAAAGATATGTTAGTTTGTACAATATGTCTACTCTTATCAATATCGAAAAAGTAAAAAAAGAAACAAACAAAAAAAAAAACTAAAAGATAGACAAATAAACATCTGTATTTTTGCTTATGATAAGGATTTGGAAATCCGAAGGTTATATCGAAAATCAAAGAAAAACGTTATTTAGAAAGATGGAAATTATTAAAAAAATAATGAGACATTACTCTCCTCACAAATTAGCAAACCGTTTACCATAATGTAACTTTTACAAGGATTAACAAATTCATTTGTCATATAAATTAAAAAAATTCGCCAATCAAATCGGAAGGTTTTTATTTGCTGCCTTTATTTGATTCATAGCTGTCAATCTTTTCCTTTTCTTTTTGGGGTCAATTCACAAATGATATGATACTTTTTTTTAACAAGACCTTATTTTTGGGTCTATCCCAGCATATAGTATGATATTATTAACAAGATGCGGTCATTTTATTTTCCTAAGAAAAGATAATTAGGAAACCTATCTAATGAGACTATAACAATACTTGAGTTGATTGTTGTATGTTCCGTAGCGCCATTGACGCTTGTCGATTAAATTTAACTAAATTGTGTGGAGGAAGCATTGGTTCAAATACACTGTACAATATGTGCCCATAAAACTGAAGTAGGGGTTCTATCCTGAATGAAAAGGTGAGCCAAATAAGTCATTTGGCAAAAACATAATGCATAGTATCGTAGATGTGTGTTTTCTATTATAATACCAATTATCTATAATCAGTTTGCCCCAATGCACTTTAATACCATTTTTAATGTGAACTTTTTGGTCCAATGTAGAAAGTGTCCTTAAGGTTAAAAAAAAATGTGTTAGACTACGCGATTGCTCGATTGGAGATTATCAATTAATAAATCTTTTTTTTAGTTGTGTTAATGTTATTAGTTTTTAGACATGTGTATATGTAGTTTATATTAAAAAAAAATTCCTTACCTTGTATATTCAGTCAAGTGTCTTAAATTATGTTACGCAAGATGGCAGAGCATGAGAATAATCAAGTAGGGAGTCGTACTTCCCCTATCTACGAGAACGGAGATTTAGAAACCCCTTTGCCCATTGAAGTTGTACTAGGTCCGTCTCGATGGTACTTCAATCCTTCTCACAACTCAGTTGGGCATTATCCTGACTATATAGTACATGAGGTCTTCGCCAATAGAGCTTCTATCCATTATGAGAGAGATGAAGAGCATCGTCTACGTCACGAAAATGATGATGTGCTAACTAATCAAGAACCGACTATAAAGGTGTTAGAAGACCGGGTTGAAGTTCAAAGACATCAACTCGAACTCATGGAGAGGACAAACTAAGCTCTTAGTCGGAGAATAATAAGGCTTCTTAACTTCTATGACGAGAATTTAGGAGTAATGACTAGAAATTTTTCGGGAATTGTTTCCTTCATAGGGGAAGTACGTCAAGCAGAAAACGATGTTCGTGAACAAGTTAGAACAGATTCAACTATGTTTAATCCTACCTCACTTACGAATTTACTATGTACTAGGCATAGTAACGAGGCAGGTCCTTCAAATACAAGAGACCATGGAGATAGTGAAAAAGATGAGGAAGAAGAGGAACCTTTAGAGGAGGAATAAGGGAACCCTTAGAGGAGGAAGAAGAGGAGCCTTTATAGGAAGAAGAAGGGGGTAATGATAGTGAAAACGATGCTAATATGGACCGATAAAAGAAAATATCAATCAGAAAAAGTTTTAGATGGTGTTGATTTTGTTGGAATAATGTAGCTTTTTGTGGGTCTAACGTCGAAGTTTCACATGTGATCTTATTGTACATATTGTTTGTACAACCGCGTCCGTACCATGTAATCTTTCTTATGATTGAGTGAAGTTATTACCTAGTTACAACTTATCTTCTAAAATTATTTATTGTTAACTTTAAGCAAATGCATTACTGAGTTTATGCAAATGTCCGTAAGATGTGTATTTATATTCCACCTAAGTTTATACAATTATTAGTTATATTTTACTTTTTTACTTTAATTGTGCAAGGAGCAATATCATAATGACAAGGCTGGAACGTACAAGTCAAAATGACGCTAAGGGGAAGCAACACAAATTGATATTCCTTACGGAACAGAAGGAAGCCAAAGATCTATCGTTGGAGATGGATCTTTATTAGTAAAAGATAGGAGAGAGGAAAAAGAAAAATAAATCATTACGCGTCTCTTTCAAATGAAAGGAAAAACGAGTTGTTAAAAAGAAAAAGGGATTCTTATGCGGCTTTAATTTGAATAGTCAATGTACTCATAACATAACAATTTTGTTGTAGGGTGTTTGAATGATATTTCGTCTAAGGCTTTCATTCTGGGAAAGTGTACTGTATGTCAACATTGTGGAGCGAAGAAGTTCTCGTATGAACCAAAGGGATTTTGTTGTTCAAACGGAGATGTTTTCTGGATACATAATGAGGTTCACCCCGTGATGTATTATTTACTAACGTCTATGGATCAGGAAGCTGTTGAATTTAGGAGGTTTGACACGATATACAATAATAGATCTGCATTTACCTCACTTGGTATCAAATATGACAAAGATCTTACTAAGAATACCAAAAAGGTCTAGACATTCAAAGTTCAAGGGGTTGTGTATCATTAGATTGACGATATATTTCCGTTAGATGGACGAATACCAAATTTCCAATTTTTCTTCTATAATACTGAGCATGAGGTTCAAAAAAGAACAGATATGTCGACATTGTTGAATGAAAGCATTGTCAGAAAATTAATAGATGTTTTATCGGTAAATCCATATGCTAAGTTTTTCAGAAGCCTCAAAGATCTTGAAGACCTTGAGAACAAAGGAATTGTCATAAAAGCAACTCCAGAACTGGATCACAGAGTGTTCAACACACCTCCAGTGTCCCAAGTGGCTGGTATTTGGGTCAAAAATAATGATAATGAGGAACCAGGAAAGAGGGACATAGTTGTTCATTCACATGGTGGGAGTAGTCATCGTCTAAACTATTATTGTGGATGTTACGACCCGCTACAATATCCTTTACTTTTTCCAAATGGAGATGTTGGTTGGCATGAAGGTATACCTAACACAAAAAAATACGGCAAGGCTCAATTGAGAATGAGCAATTTAGACTGCTCTACACTTACTTTGCCGAGGGAGTTACTTTCTAAAGAACAAGAAGGTATATAATATCATATTTATTTTATTTATATTGTGGCAATACAATTTCAACTGACTACTACCTTACATATATATTTATTTTATTTTTACTTGTCACTTACCACTTATCATTTCAGTTTTGCAGGCAAAAGAAATCGAGACAAAATGTATCATGTCGTCAGTATTACTGCTACAAATTACAGATTAGATCATCGGAGAAATCACTTTTGTTGTTATCTGGAAGATTGTTTCAGCAATATGTTGTTGACATGTACATCAAGATTGAAACAAGTCGCTTAGATTATTCAAGAAATGAACAACGTACTATACGTGCTGAGCTATATCAAGGGATAGTCGACAACATCAATCATGGAGAAACTCGTAGTTCTAAAGTGGATCGAAGAATTGTTCTCCCTTTTTCATTCATCGGTGGTCCGAGAGACACGCGACGACGCTACCTCCATGCAATGATGTTAGTTCAAAAATATGGTAAGCCTGATATATTTCTAACAATGACTTGTAATCCATATTGGCCAGAGATTCAGATGGAACTACTCAATCTTGTTGAAGAGGCACAAAATAGACCTGATTTAACTACAAGAATATTCAAAGAAAAAATAGAGGAGCTTAAGGTTGATCTTTTCAAGAGATGTATATTTGCACGTTTTCTTGCATACACTTATGTGGTAGAGTTCCAAAAAAGAGGGTTGTCTCATTGTCATTTTTTGCTAATATTGCATCCGCGGGACAAGATCACCACCTCAGACACATTCGATAAATATGTTTGTGCTGAGATCCCAGACAAAGACGACAACTTTCATTTGTATCAAATGGTTGTCCAACATATGATGCATGGACCCTGTGGAAAACAAAATCCAAGAAATGCATGTATGCGCGATGGAAAATGCAAAAATCACTATCCACGTCACTAGCCAAAGAAAGCATGGTTATCCTATATATAGAAGAAGAGACACCTGTGTTAAAGTTGAAGTTCATAATGCTAAATGGATAACCGTTCAGTGGTTCCATATTGTCCTTATTTGTTGGCAAAGTACAATTGCCACATAAATGTTGAGATTTGATCCACGGTTAAAGTTGTTAAGTATCTATACAAGTACATCTATAAAGGACATGATAGGGTTCTATTTCAATTAGGATTTGTTGACAACTCTGATTTTGTGGATGAAATAAAATTGTTCCAGATGGGCAGATGGGTGTCACCACCAGAGGCTGCATGGAGGATATTTAGCTTTACTTTAAATGAGATTCATCTAGCTGTCATATCATTGCCATTTCATCTCGAAGGGCAATAACTTGTTGGGTTTCAAGATAATCAAAATTTGACAAATATCACAGAAGATGAACGCAGGTCAAGAACTATGTTGACTGAATATTTTTGTTTGAATTCTATTAACGAAAATGCAGCTCATTACCTGTATAAAGATTTTCCGGAACATCATGTGTGGAACCACAGATCAAAGCACTGGTCCCGTCGATCATAAAAACAAGTCATTGGAAGAGTTGTCATGGCTAATCCAACTGAAGGAGAGAGGTGTTTTTTAAGATGCTTGCTAAATTATGTGAAAGATGCAACTTCTTATTATAATATCAAGAACGTAAACAACACCCAATTCATCACGTATCGTGAGGCTGCTGAAGAAGTTGTTTACATGAGGCTTCAGTATGTCAAATGCCTTCAAGCCTTTGACGTTTATTCTCTACAATTCTGGTTTATTGTTCTCCACAAAATCCACAAAAGTTATGAGATAGTTTTAAAAGACATATGAGCGAAGATTTTGAAATGTCTGGATTGTTAAGCTCAGATTCTATTGAATCAAAGGTGCTTCAAAATATTGACTCACATCTACAGTCAATGGGTAAAATTCTGTTGTCATTCGATCTGCCTACTATTATAGAGAATGAGGGACAAAAAGACATCAAGAGAAATCAGCGAAGAACCAAATATACCAATATTTGAAGAAGATTTACTTATAGTGGAGAAACTAAATGTAGATCAGAGAGCAGCTTACAACAAAATCATGCAAAGAATACAAAAGGGTAAAAGTGGGGTGTTTTTCATTGATGGTCTGAGGGTTCAGGCAAGACATATTTGTATCGTGCTATGTTAACTACTATAAGGTCTAAAGGTTTCATAGCACTTGCTACGACAACCTCTGGTGTGGCAGCTTCAATGTTACTAGGCGAACGCACTGCACATTCTCGATTTAAACTTCCTTCGAAAAATGATGAGGCATCATGTAACATGTCGAAACAAAGTAGTAGCGCGGAGTTATTGTGACAAGCAAAACTCATCATCTGCGATGAGATATCCATGGCTAATAAGATAACTATAGAGGCACTTGATGCCTCGCTTCGAGATGTTACATAGTGCAAACTTACTTTTGGAGGAAAAGTTGTTGTATTTGGAGGAGATTTTCGGCAGGTACTCCCAGTTGTGCCCAATGGTGGTAAAGAAGGGACCATAGAATCGACATTTGTGAAGTCCAATCTTTGGAAATGCATAAGAAAATTGCAACTCCGCCAGAACATGAGAGCTTTAGATGATCATTCATTTGGGGAGTTTTTGTTGAGAGAGGGAAAGGGTTTGGAACAACATATTATTAAAGATACAATAAAGATCCCCGAGAAGATGTTGATTCCTTACAAAGACGAGTCGGGTTCAAGAGACGAGTTATTAGATGCAATTTTTCCAGACATTCTCCTGAATGCATATGACCGAAATTTCATCACAAGTCGTGCGGTCTTAACAACCAAAAATGAATTTGTGGATGATATCAATGATAGGCTGATAGCAAAATTTTCAGGTGAAGAAAAAATCTTTTTTAGTTTTGATTGAGCTGTTGATGCTACACAAGATTTCAAAACGAGGAATTTCTGAATTCTCTGACACCAAATGGATTACCACCGCACAAGCTTGTCTTGAAAAACAATTATACTATAATGTTGTTACGAAAATAGACCCGTTTTTTGGACTTTGTAATGGCACTCGATTGATATGCAAGCATTTTGACAAGAATGTTATTGATGCTGAAATAGCTATTGGTCATCATAGAGGACAAATGGTATTCCTTCCAAGAATTCTGTTGCAGCCTTCTGAAAATGAGAAATGCCCATTTCCATTTGTAAGAAAGCAATTTCCAGTCCGCCTATGCTTTGCAATGACTATCAACAAACCCCATGGTCAAACTATGGAAAAAGTTAGAATATATTTGCCTCAACCTGTGTTTTCTCACGGTCAATTTTATGTTGCTTTGTCAAGAGCCAGAAGACATCAAGATTCTTATTAAACCATCAACTGAAGATGAAGATGACACACACACAAGAAATATTGTGTATAAGACTTATTAGATTTAGTACAACAAGAATAATGTTGACCTTATTTTATTGCTTTCTTTAAGTTGATATATTATGTATATGCCTCTTAATGATATTTATTTATGAAAGAAGTACTAAATTTCTCGCATGACCTTCATATGTCTTTTATTTTATAAGTACATTCTAATAAAATACATTAGTTTTTACAGTTTTTAGTTATACCTATTTTGATTGTTCATATGCATAAACACACTTTTAAATTACAAAATCTTTAAAACTTACATATAAATGAAAATGCTTGATAGCATCTCATCCATACAATAGTTTTTTATAGTTATTCCACTATACTCTGTAAACTTAATCAAATAAGTTTTAAGATTAAGAAAATGTATATTTCAACAAAAACATAATATTCACAGGATGAGTTACGATGAAATTCCCATTTATTTATCCTCCTTCTATAAAGAATTATTTTTCTCATAGAATGTTTAAAGTGTTTGTCAACGTTCCATCTGTCTAATCTTTTATTTTTTGTAATAGCATTTTGGCCTGTATCCGATATCATGTAATAAACCTATACCACGTTTTAAATAAAAAAAAATTATGAATAAATAAAGTTTAATTATCTTCCTTATTTCATTAGGGATATTGTACTCAACTAAATCACTTCAATAAAACAACTTTACTACATTTAGCAAAAAACTTAACGCTCATCTCAAAATCTAATAGTACGTGCGTAGCACGTTCCTCTTTCCTAGTTTCTAAAACACGACACCTTTTGTTTGTTTTATGTATACATATATAAAGTAACTAAATAATATTGGATATTATAAATATTAATAAAATATGGTCAAATTTTATTAAAAAAACTCAAACATCTGCATATACACAATAAACTATAATTCTTAAACTAAAACTTAAAAATTAAATCACAGTTGTTATTTGAAATATAATGGTATGCACTATGCACCGGTTGATATTATGAACTGCGTCACATCGGTAAGATTCACTGTCATGGCAAATGGCCTTAAGTCCCAGAGATGGGCTCCTACTAAAAGTCTGAGACAAGGAGACCCACTATCGCCCTACCTGTTCATTCTCTGCATGGATATGTTTATCCGCCTAATCATAATGGATACACATAACAAGGAATTTGGTGCACTTAAGGCGAGTAGGAAAGGACCTCAGATCCCGATCTTAGGGTTTGCGGATGATTGCTTTATATTCTGCAATACCAAGGATAATACTTTGGGAAGCCTTCAGAAAAACCTCGAGTTGTACTCTAATGCAGCAGGACAATACATCAACTGGAACAAATCTAAAGCCTTGATGTCACCCAGTGTCCAACCACAACGAAGAATGGAGTTGCTGGAACAATTAAATCTCCTGGAGATGAGTGAGGAAGAACAGTACCTAGGCTTACGAGTCTGACATGCAGAAATAAAAGAGCAAAACTCCAAAAACTGGTAACAGGGGCGACAGGCAGGATCTCACAATTCTATAACCAGTATCTGTCATACGCCGGCAGCCAGGTCCTTATTAAATCGACCATTACTTCACTGCCCACCTACGTCATGTCCGCTTTCAAACTACCGGCCACCTTGATCCAGCAGCTGGAGACAACAACCAAGCGCTTTCTCTGGAACTCCTCAGCTAACAGTAGGGCAAAATCTAAAGTTAACTGGAGCACGGTTACACTACCCAAACAAATGGGAGGTCTGGGAATCAGAAGACTAACCCAGCTCAATGAAGCCTTCATGTTAAAACTCGGTTGGAGATTACTCACAGAACCAGAAACCCTGTGGACACAAGTCTATAAAGCCAAATACTACCCGTCTAACCACCTGATGTTGGCAACGAGTAAATCTCATAACAGTTGGGCATGGAAATCAATTGCCTCGACCCTCCAACACCTAAATGGCGCGATAAGATGGAACGTTAGGTCAGGTCACCAGCTCAATGTCTGGCATACTAGATGGTTGGGCAACTTCACGATAAACGAGTATGTTACTCAGATCCCCAACCATCTTCATAGTATTACAGTAGCTGAGCTAATAAAGGAACAATCTAGAACTTGGAAGCTTCAGGATATTCAGCAGCACATCTCCCAAAGCCTAGTGGAAAGAATCCTAGCTACTGACATCAGCTAGCATTATGAGCCGGACAAACCCACTTGGGCATGGAGCTACACGGACAAATTCACAGTGGCGAGTGCTTATAATTACCTCATGGAACAAGAAGATAAGAGATCACGTCCCCAACTGCCCTGGGAGATTATTTGGCAACTCAAGACACTCCCACGTATCCATTTCTTTGCCTGGCTTCTATGCCATGATGCCCTGCCAGTTAATGAACGACTCTATGCAAAAAACATCATACAACACCCGAAGTGTCCTATTTGCCACACCAGCCCAGAAACCCAAGATCATCTCTTCACGAAATGTCCTGCCTTGAGATCTGCCAGAGTGAAGATTTGCCCTTTCCTTGAAAACACCTGCTTGATGAACCCGCTGGTTTACATAAAGAACTTGCCAAAAAATAGCCGGGCGAGATGCATCACATCGATTTGGACTATATGGCAAGCTAGGAACAAGAAGGTCTTCCAAAATCAGTCGATTAATGACACCTCTATTGAACAAATATTCCAGACTTATTCGACTAACAACGCAACCTTGTTCCCACATGCCATGAAACAGAATAAGCCTGAATACGTTCACAATCTATTTTGGACACCGCCGCCAGTAGGGTATGTCCAACTGAATATTGATGGCTCTGCCTTGGGAAATCCGGGGCCAGCAGGAATAGGAGGAATACTCAGGAAAGAGGACGGAGCTTTCGTTTCGGCTTTCACTGGATATATCGGTTACACCACTAACAATCATGCTGAATTTAGGGCACTTAGGGAGGGTTTACGTCTTGCTGCGCATTTACATATTACGCATCTTTTGATTAATACCGATTCCTTATTACTTCTCCACTGTTTGAGCAGGACCCAGGCCCCTCCAGGGCACCTGGAGGGCCTAGTGCGGGACATCTGGACACTGCTTTCTAGTTTCACGTCGGTTACGGGGACGTTCTGTTATAGGGAGTTGAACGAGGTGGCGGACTTTTTGGCTAAGTTTGGGGCGTCGTGGAAGACTCGTCTACAAGGACAACAAGCAGAGAATGAAGACCACAACGCTCTTTTGTTCCATGTTTTTGAAACTTGCCCGGAGTGGCTGTTACCTTTGTTGTATTATGACTTGAACTTAGTAGCTACCCGTACTACCCAATCCCCGTATCCCTTTTCTAAGACTGTATGTTTGCGTTGACGTTGCTTTCTATATATTTCCTTTCAAAAAAAAAAAAAACCTGCTAAGATTTCTTTCCAAATATTATTATTCCTATTAAAGAAAAATAATAATTCTACACAAAATAAGGAGATTGATTTTTACAATTTCTGAATCTAATATAAATTTGTGATAAATATAGTGGCAATCCAAGTATAGGACTTTGATAGATTCTCATGTGAGGATAATTTAGACAACTCAAATTCGACATCCCTATAAACTGTATTAAATAAGGCACATTACTCTATGTAAGATGGGTACATGTAAATTGTAACGTACAAAAACATATAAGAAGATAATACCAACATAACTATTCACTGTTCGTATGGGTGCGTGTCTATTTTAACATAATGTAACATATAATTTGCTTATTTACTTTTTTACGAAGGGTGTTTTGCTATTTCATATAGGGCTAATAGTTGTGCAAAAAGAATTTAAGCCAATTTCGATATATAATTTGAGTACAATTACTGAAGGGGGTAATTTATGATGATTTTTTTTGGTAACTTAAAAAATTTGGACCCCATTTCTCGATTTGTGGATGATTTGATAAGATGTTATTATACTAATTATTAACACACACACACACACATATATATATATATATACATATATGTGTGTGGCTCATTAAATTTATTGTTTTTACTTTTTAGAGAAATAACTCCCTAGGCAAGTATAATTACTGAAAAAGGCAGAAATATAGAACTATAGCAGTTTTAAGTAATATATTCTGAAATCATTTAGTTAGTGGGTAACTAATAAAAAAATAGAAATAATAAATATATTTCCTCTTTAAGAAAAACAATATGCAGTATTAAGAAAAACAATACACCAGGTTTGGGCGGGGCCAACAGAAGAAAAAAGAAGCGCATATTGTTCCTTGGTGAGTTTCATCAATTTTCCCTTTTCTTTTCCAATTTATAATGTTGTATTCAGCATAATGAATTCAATTTCAGAGTATTCTCATGAAGTTATAACCTTTTTGTTAATCCGTCTGTGTTTGAAAATTAGGGTTTGTACGGAATGTGAACAAGTTGAAATGGGGACACAATTGGATGAACCAGAAGGTGATGTTGGAGTTAGGGTTAATAAAATTGACTCCAAAGAGTGCTCTATGTGTTTAGAACTTCAAAATAATGTTGCAAAAGCTAAAGAAAATTGTGCGTATATTGAACTCAAAATGCTCAAACTGGAGGATGAGATTAGAGTGTTGAAGCAAAAGAATGAAGATCTTGAAAATAGCATTCGAAACGGTAAGGAGGAGGACAAAATTACGCAGTTGATGATCGAGAATAGAGTCTTGGAGTGTGAGAAGAATAAGGCTGAGAGAGACAGTGATGTTTGGAAGGTTAAATGTAGAGAATTGGAGATGCAGGTGTTGGAGCTGCAGAGGAGATTGTTGTCTGGAACGACGAAAACGGGAGTGGATTCAGCAAATCCATCACTTGCGGGAATTGAAGATAAAGCAAATGGAATTGAAAATGTATCAGGTACTCTTAGAAGCTTATATGCTCGATGCAGTTCACTATTTTGTTTGGAGGTAAATTTGGATATTTTGTATGTTTTTGATGGACTAGAAACGGATAAAGTATGAGTAGAAATGTGTTACTTTGCGCACAGTTGGATATTAAATTTGTAAATATGTTTGAATTTGGTTATAAAGCTATTGCAGTTTTCATGTCTTGTTTGATCTCGTGCAGGCACTCCTATTGAAACAAGTGGAATAGTAGAGAGAGGCCGTCGCTGTGAATTAAAATCAAGTGTTAGAAAAGGCCTGAACTTTGGCGACGTAGGGAGTTCTTGTAAGAACATTTACCCCACAACACCGGGTGGTAGGCCTCCGTTTGGTCCCATTGACATCAGTGACAGCGACGATGATTTTAATATTGTCCATTTACATGATATTGATAGTAACCGTGTGAAAGAAGTTCAAAGTTCGAATAATGTTGAGTTGGGATTTACTGTGGCTGGAAAGGAGACGTCCCCAGAAAATAAACGTACAGCAATTCTTGAACAAAAGATTGATGAAGAGGACATCCCTTGCTATAATGGGAAAAGGAGAAGGCCTTATCTTTCAACAAGTAAGAAGAGAAGAGTTTCTAAGATTGTTACCAGCGAAAGTGATAGTGATATTGACGATAATATTCCAATTGGCAAACTCGTGAGTAGAAATCTGATGCGACGTAATTCAGACCCTGAGCTGAAAAGCAGCCCCTTGAACGATTCTTCAACCAGGGAGAACTTCGAGATAGTTACTCCTAGACGACGTCTGATTAGGCTGGGGAATTGTGAAGAGAGGAGTGTTTCAGGAAAGTCTTCTAGTAAAAGTGCTGGAAGCAATAGAAGATACAATATTCCCAAGCCAAAGGACAAATGTTCCGATGAAGACGAAATTGAAGAGGATGAATCAGAAGGCGAAAGCTTGGGTGGATTTATTGTTAGTAGTTCAGATGTTTCAGCCTCTGTCTCCAGTTCTGATAAAATTTCTGAACATAATGACACAGTATCTGGTGATGACTCGAATAAGGCATCAGATGGAAATATGGCCTATGATGAGATCATCTCCAGCTTCCGAAGGGGCAGAAAAGATAAAATGAAGTGGGAATATGAAGCAGATATGCTAGCTGATATTGGCAAGAGTCCTAATCTATGCATGAAGGCAGTATGTGCCATATATCGCCAGCAAACATCCGAGGAAAGATCTTGCAAAGCTACTATACTCCTTAATGGACGAGGGTTCAGCCAGATTCACGCATCAATGTGAGGTTTTTATTTGTAGATGTATGCATGCATGTATTGGTTTATTTTACTTCATTTATGGTAAAATTGGATACATGAGCGTTATTTATCAAGTTTATTTTCTACTCTAATGATGGTTTGCATCATCTTTGGTTACAAACTATAGTCATCTTTTTATTCTCAATGTGGTTTCATTGAAAAGCCTACAATATCACGAACAGTTACTCAATCTTACAGGGGCAGTGCCTTGGCTGAATTTCTTACTGACGGAGATCCAGAAGGTGATGTTAGGAAGTCGGTTGAAGAGTTGCAAGAATTCAACCAAAAAGGGGTTGACCTGTGTAGAAATTTGGCCACAAACTACTCTAAGCAACTGTTTGAAATCTATAAGAACAAAGAGGACCCATTCTTCCAACCTCGGTAAGCTATCTTGCATTTCAATGACAAGTCACAAAGAATGTGGTATGAAGATGTCTTGGAGTTGGGGTGGATCTTTTGATAAATTAAGTTGTTGGGGCTGTAAATGAGTCTCTTTCCTATGATCATCAATGTATAGATATCTGCCAACGATGTTTCTGGTGATCGTAATGGCTAAACTAGTCAGTAATCGGTATCTGCAAAGCACCTCTTATAGTAAGTGAAAGCTTTCCTGCAGAAGCTCTCTCTGTTTTTTGCATATGTATAGCTGCTAGCATTAGTTCTTTTCTGTATATATAACATCCGTTGAATTAATGCTCTTTCATGTGATTATAATAACCTTCACACATCCTTAAGTTTAGGTTGAAATAAGCCATTGTTTTAAACTCTCTAATTTACCGCTCTTAGTCAAGCAATACCAAAGTTAACTAGCTAAATATCCTCGAGAAGTTATAGTCATTATTTATCATTCCCAAATTATAAGATTCAATATTTTTTTACCATTATTACGTAATCTATTTGTAGAAATTATGCAAAAGTTAGTTTCTTTAATAAAGTCTGGCTTTAGAAATTTTTAATTCTCGCACTAAGAATTCTTAGTTACCGTACCAAGGATTCTTACTCAACACATATTCAAATTTACATTTTGCTCCACCTCTCATCTACTCCATATGTCTAGTGCCTTCTCGTTTAATTAGGTTGGAGGAATAATTGGACTAAATAAAATTAGAAAAGGAAATAATTGCGAACAATCGAGGAATGAAGTAAATACTGTTCTCCTTTTATTGACTACTTTTATCATATGTATTCTTAGAAATATATTTTAATTAAACTTATCAAACAAACTAATGCGCGCGCACAGGCTTTCGCTCCCGCACTGACTCGCGCATCTGTATTATGTGACTTACAACAAGATCAATTACAATGAAATTCAAAGCAATTTTTTTCCACAATTTGTGCATTAATTGATCATCCATGAAATCTTTTTTCTAAGAAAGAATTTACCCTATTGCTTTAGTTATTTAGAAAAGAATTCTATTCAAATTAATCACAGGTACTAAACCCACGTCCTTTTAAGTGAAATAATAATATGGTGCAATCCTTATTTTATCTATGAACTAATATATTTTTCAATTTATATGGTATTTTGTTCATACATTAATTTATGTGATTCTTTTTCCCTTTCTTTTATAATTATTGTCATGTGCACTTCTGATTTTCTAATTCTATTACAAGATTGTCTCAACATCCCTAATTCTACCTTAAAATTTATTTCCAATTAAATAAGATTTTATATAATCTAATTAGTCATAAATTTAAAGACTTATACACAATTCTATTTAATCTTCTTTCTAATTTGAAAAGAGTTATATATAAAATTACAGATTATGAGATAAAAGTTAATATATTTAGTAAATTGAAAGACTATATATACATATATATATATATATATATATATATATATATATATATATATATATATATATATATATATATATATATATATATATATATATATTGAATATACATCAACAAATTACAGATTATGAGCTGAAAGCTAATATTTAGCTATTGAAAAGACTACCTTTATATTATTCTGTTTATTCTCAATAGACCAGAGGTAATTTAAGGGGGTATTTGCAAAAGCTTATAAAATGAATCATTCACTATTTTTGCTTAAAGCCACTTTAAGTGACTTTTGACAAAAGTCGGGAGTGTTTGCAAATCTTTTAAAAAAAAAGCTACTTAAAGCATTAATTAGGTGTTTGCAAAAATTAATGAGCAATAATAAACTTAAAACCGACGATATTGCCAGAGCAAGAAATATTGATGTCAAAGCAATTATTTTAGATTCTCTGGCAATATCGTCGGCCTTAAGTTTATTCGGATGATACAAAACTTCCTTTGAGGTTTAACTAACCATAGAGACTCCTTACCCAAAAATTTATCTTTCTACTCTCTCCCTTTTAGAGTTTCCTCCTGTTCAGGATTTGGGTTTGTCCCTTATTAATTCCTACTTTCTCATTTCACCTCACCATATCTCACTCCTCCATTCCATAACTCTCTCTACTAACAGCCGAAATGGAAGATATTATCTCTAAAACCAAGAATCTCCTCCCTCCTGAAAGCCCAATACGTCATCCTCATCCTCCTTGGCCAAACCAAACTCACTAACTACTGTCTGCAAAGTCATCACAAATAAATCCTTCAACTCTAATGCTATTTGAACCACTCTCCTCGGAGCATGGAGTCCTAAAGTTCCAGTAGCTATTAACTTAATCAAGTCCAACACAATCGCGTTCTTCTTGGAATCACCAGCTGACGGAATCAGAGTTTTTAACAGCTCGTCGTGGTCATTTTGTGGATGCCATGTTTGCTTGAAAATCTGGAGCGAAGATTTTTCCCCGCTTGAAATAAAATTGATTTCTCTCCTTTCTGGATCCAAGCTTACCATATACCAGTGAGATACATTACACTACAAAATGCACAAGCTATAGGGAATCAGTTGGGAACTTTCATCAAAACTGATCTTTCTTCGGAATTTAAGGTGGGCAAAATCTCTGCGTATTCGAACCGAAGTTGATCTCAACAAGCAGCCTTTGATTGACAAAATATTACTCTTATGTGAAAATCACAAGTAATTTGTCGTCGAAATTAGAAACGAGAAATTATCTGATTTCTGTCATCTTTGTGGAAAAATTGGTCATCAAAACCAAGCTTCCCCCATTGCATCAGAATCCTTTGCTTCTACCACCACAACTCCATTTGGTCCTTGGCTCAAAGAAGATAGCATACTAACACCAAATCCCCACTTTCATATTCCTCCACTGCCTCGCATCGTCATCCCCACCACAACTACCCCTTGTCTGACCTCGTCTAACGTCACAAACCACCACCTCTACTCCACCTGCTGAACTTGAATCCTTCACGGCGGCACTTGACAAACTCTCCACCAACTCAATACCAGAAAACCCTCCCAATTCCCTAAGGGTATTACAGTCTTTTCCCACCAACGTCACTTTGCCTAAAAACCTTGTGTCACCACCCCATTCACAGCCCAATCACTAACATTAACCAAAATTTACTAGCCTTTTCTTCACAGTCCAAAAAATTAGTCGTAATTCCTGACATTTGAGCTTCCTCAACCACAAAAAATCCCATATTTTCAACCACTCTGTCACATCCAACCAAACCTCAGACTTCAAATCTAACGACCTCTAATTTCTTCACCTCTGTGTCCAGCACCGAACGTCCTTGCCTCTTTACACAAAATCAGATCCCAAACACCCCACTATTTAAACCAAACCCAGGTGACCCATTTAATTGGCCAATGTGAAAATTCTCTTCAACCCAGAAGCCCACACTAACCAAAAGTTTCCCATTCATATTATTAACCAAAGCTTTAGGAGGCCCAAACGTACTGCACAACTTATTGAAATTGATTATGATAACGAAAGCTCGACAACAAAAAAGCCCAACAACAAGTTGCTCACTTTCCCTTGCACAAGCCCAAACCCACTTGCTGGAAAAAAACAATTGACATCAAACGTCTGGCCCGTAAAAGGCCCCTCATTCCCACCTCAAAAAACCCATCAGCCCAAACTCTTCCACCTAGCCAAAAGGGCAAAGCCAAGAATGATCATACTTGCATGGAATTGTCGTGGATTCGCCCGAGCTACAACAAAAGTTGGATCTCGGGAAACTTCTTTTGAGACTAATATTTTAATTGCCGCAAGATATTAAGTTTTGGGACATAAATTATCGTTTGTCTCAAGAATTAAGACTAAATAAAAAGAGTCGAGTTGCTTATTTTTAAAAATAAAAATGTAATTATATTTTAGTTCTTATTCAAAAAACCCTAGCCCCTAAAATTCGCAGTGTATTTCTTCTCTCTACATCGTCGATCGTCGATCGCCGAACTGTTCTTGCTCCATTCGCTGTGAGCTCCTCGTTCACGTCCACTGCGTGTTCTCCATCATTTGTTCCGCCGCTGCCTCTGGTACTTTCGCCGTTCCATTTTGCTGAATTTGAGCTCGATTTCTCGGCCGGTGATCTGATTTGGACCAAACCTAAGGAAAATGATAACGCTTCGGTCCAATCTCCAGCGGATTCCAATTGCTCGACCTCATTTTCTCTGCCTCCTTATGCAATTCTTCAGGATTGCTACTTTCCTCCACAATGATAAGATCGTTTTTCATATGTTTGTACGTTGTTTTCAAAATCTTTCAATTTTTTGAACCCTAGACCTATTTTTTTGCCCGAAACCCCTCGATTTCCAGCTCTGAAGCTTGAAATTATCTCCGTAATGTTGATTTTCCCCTCTCAGGTAAGTTGAAACCCTGGTTCTCTCAATTACCAATTCGAACGGTCCATATTCTCTTTTTAATCTTTGGTTGAGGTGTAGTTCTTCTTTTGAATCTTTAATCGGTGTGATAGTCAGTGTTGATATATATAATCCGCACATAGAACTTTGGATACATAATCTTCATTTCTTCCTTTTGATGTAATATTTGGTAATGGCGGTTTATCCTAGATTTTATCTTTGATTACTAGTTTCCTTTTACTCCTCTCATCTTAAATGAACGATTTGCAGAGAGAATAAAGCATATGTCATGTTCATGTTGAGAATTGAGATCTGTGGATTAAAATTATTATCTGATTATCATAATTGTTGTTTTTCCTGTGTAAAGGTGCATTAGATGCAAGGAGCTTATCTGAATCGTAATAATCTAAATGAAATCTGCAACATAATTAACTGAATCAACAGTCTCTAGTGCGATGATGTGAATCAACAATTATTTGGCATCAGAGTTAGTTTTTAAAGTTTGTCGAAATGTTTTTATTCATTGTCATTCATATAGGTAAAACTTGATAAATCGTTATGTGCCTCAGGTTCTTTGAGAATAAGCAGGGAAGTGCTACGGGCGAGAAAATCAATTTTCTTTGTTCCTGATAAAATTGGTCCATAAAAAATATGAGGACCGCGCCCCACGAGTCACAATTCGGTCCGAGTTGGTCCGGTGGTGGTCACCTAACAAACTCAACTCAGACCGAACTGTAGCTCATAGGAAGGGGTCTCACTGATCAGGATCAAAACCATAGCATTATAAAATATATTTACTTCAAATACAGCGGAAGTCTTTGGAATACAAATAAATTTTACAATTTCAAAATGACTTATATAAAATAAAACACTCAACAATTTTGCAAAGTTTCCAAAATGCGGACTTGTCGATCTTTCGTTCCCTCCATGCTGCTATACCGATCTTGTTCTGAGAAAGGGACATATATGACAAAAGAGGAGTAAGTCTTTAATGACTTAGTGAGATTCTTAGAACATGACAATGATAAATAGTAAATCAGAACAAAACGAACAAGAATGACCAGAATAGTTACATCTGCATCACTGAACTGAAATTATCGGTTTTTTAACGATAATATTGAAATATTTAGAAGAACGGGAAAATGAACTTGTGCAATTACTTATAACAGATCCAACCATAACTCCGAAAATTCAACCGTATACCTCCCTACGAGGAGCTACATCGCAACAGCACAAAAGACATGCTCGATACATGTCAATCTAACACGCGGGTCACAACCAACTCCTGGCTGCAAGCGGCGCTTAGACAGAATGAGTATTAAGTTGAAATACTTAAACTGACAGCCCTTTGCTGCCCAGCAGTATATCTTCTCAATTCCTGGGCCCAACTTCCCAAAGGCGTCCCAATGGGTGAAACAAAAATATCAGATGAGCTAGTAAGCCGGATAATATCCGTTGCTCGTTTTTGAGCTACATATGCCGAACATAGTTCGTTGCTTGTTGCACAATTCAAGAATCAATAGGGTGATCATGATACCGGGATAATTATAATTATGAAGAAAATTTTCGATTATGAATTAAATAAGCTTTGATTTAACAATAGGCAAGAAAATTGATTATGTAAAGAATTAACGAATATGAATATAAAAGCATTAAACTGGCGATAAAGTGTTGCCCGTGATTTGAAACAAAGTATCACAATCGTCAAAGTTTCTCAAGGCCGGATGCCAAACAGGGTTTTGAACAAACCAGAAATCAAACCTCACCTTTTACCATACGGGAAATTCTTCATTAACGTCGGTAATTGTCAAACCTTAAATGAATCAAAAGAGATGTAGATCAATTGTTTGCTCACAAATTTACAACAATAAACATATAATCTCAAAATTTAATATATTTAAAGAAGTTCCGTTAAAATATCTAATTATTGTTAATTTTGGATAAATCCCACATTTTCCTATTTTAACTTAACTATGACGTAAAAGTATAAATAATGAGATTTGCCATTTCAATGTAACAAGTTGAAGACTAAATCAGTTACAAAATTATTGAAGTTTTCATTTCTAATTTTTATTACCAATATATATGATATTAATAAACATATATATATATTTTCAATGCATATTTAAACCTTTTAATAACAATATTTCTTAACAAAAATCTTATAACTTACTTATTACATAAAATCTCAAATCAAAAGTTTTACCATGATCTTAACATTGAACAAATACCTCAGTAATTCCTTGAATAAAATTATATCACATATATAACTTTGGTAAAAATTATTTTCCTTATAGTCATTAGCATTAAATAACATAATATTGTATATATCACTAATAACAATTAAAATAAATTGTAAACATGTAGATCTGATTAAAATGAACTTTTCCAGAATACTTAATATGCTAAAATAACTAGATTAGATGGTTAGATCACAAGATAAACACAATACTTCACTTAAAGTTAAAGAAAGTGAAAGATCAACCGTAAAACAAACTACATGTCTTTTAAATGTTGCAAAATCCATGAAAATTATTAAACACGATTATAAATTATGATCAATTGATCTAAAATCATTATTAGTATGTAATGAGTCCAAATTAATGATCAATTTCATGATTTGGATAGCTTTTACAACATAATTTGGTTAAACCAAAGATTTATGCAAATCTAAAGCTGAAAACTGTAGCGATCTCGGATTTACCTTCAATCGGACTTTCAAACGATATTATAATATGCAATTGGTTAAGGTTTCAAATCCTAAACATCATGTAGAGTATGTAGTTTCAAAATCAGATCAAGAGGACAAGGTTTGGTATTTTAAATAAATCATGAAAGCTATAAGCTGTTTTGGGATTTTCTGGGCAGTGGTATGTATTTCTCAACTTTAGACCCCTCAAGAGACTTTGGTTGAAGGTGGTTTCTGAGCATTAAAGTTAGATAACACATGTCGAGTATGTGGTTAAAATTTCTGAGAAGGAATCAAGGATTTGATATGGTTTTCGGACTTCCAAAGTTTCTGTACCGAAACTGGCAGTTTTGACATAACTCGGTTTTGAGGATTTTTAAGGACTATGAAGAAGGCTTAAAGGACTGAAACAATTTTTATAGACATATAAACATCAAGATAAAGAACTTTTCAGAAGAAAAAAAGAGAAGATTTGTAGAAGAGAGGTGTGTGAAAATTGTTGAAGAGAGCCTCCCTTTTATAGGTGAAAATGGGAGACAAAGGATTAATTACCATACCCTACTCATTTTTATTTTAATCCAAGCTAGGCCACCCTAATTATGAAGATGTTTCCAGGTCTTATCTGATAGGATTTTATAAGAATAAAATATTAGAAATATCTAACATAAAAGACAAAGCAAAGTTATCTTTTCTCAAATGTAAATTTAAATATGTGAAGATTACCATTGTAAATGAATGTTTGGATATTTTGTAATTACAAGGGACCACTTTGAAAGTTTTGATCACTCATTTGGTCTTAAACAAAATATGTGAGGTCAATAAAAAAAATTTCAAAAAGTGAGGGACTAAATTGTAATCTTTTCAAAACTTTTGGGGTCAAAATAGTATTTTTAAAAAGTTCAAGGACTAAAATGAAAATTTAAAAATACTTTAATTTTCTTCAAATTTTTGGGGCGTTACAAAAGAGTAGAGGTATGCACTTCAATTAGTGATTGTCAAACTAATTAGTTAAGTTTCATAAGATCAAAAAATAATTTCAAGCTACTGAATGTTATGTGGACTCATTGACAAGTTGGACTTATCTTCAGAACATTTTCTTTTATGCACTCTATATTACCTTCAATCACCAATTTTCCTCTGTGGTATTGAGGTTGTTAATATTACACAGTTTTACTTAAATATACAGGTGCACTAGGATGGTTTCAGTTGAATGTCAAACTCCAACTTTTCTGTGATTGCAAAGTAACCAAATTTTGACCAACTAAGATCAGTGGAGCAACTCGTTTACGTTAATGGGGTGCAAAAGTTTCTTATTATTTAGCATTTTGTGTAGTAATTGATGCAGAATCATGCATACTGCTTTGATTACTAAGTCTTTGTTTTCATATCTTATTAATTTTTGGAAGAAGCATGAATGTGTGAAAAGGTATATACATGTTTGTTTACGTTAGAGTGAATAATTTGGAAGATTGTTTCTTCTGCTATAAATTCCCTTGACTAGCAGGAGCTTGGGCTAGACAAGGCTTACGTTTGTAAAATTGCATTTACCTTCAATTCCATCTTCTTGTCTTGGTGAGTTTTTGTACTACTTGATCTTTTATTCTTTCCCCTCAAGTTTTTAGCATTCTTCTGCGGAGGTGTATTTAACTTTGAATTCCTTTTATATGTATCATTTATTCTCTTATAAGATTTGCTGAACCCACACGACCGTTGCATGGTTGTTTTCTTGGTAGGTTACAGCAACTGGTGATGGTGATTTTAGAGCAAACCAATTAAGGAATGTTCTGAAACTGTTGCTGAGTATACATACCAATTAGCTATTTAAAGGAACTTCTCATGCTCTTTGTAAAGGAGTAGAATTGTAAGTTCTTGCGAGCATGATGCTTATTATTCATTACTTAGCTACACAACTTTTTATAAACAAGCCCTATATATATATCAGATTGTAGGTTAGCTTATATGTTGTCCTAGAAAATTCAGAACGTTTTTTTTAGTTCAGCCGGTAGGAAAGCAACCCAGAATGTAACTAAAATTGAGGAACTTGGACAAGGTTTAATATTGCAAACTGATGTTCCTTCTATTGTAAAACTACGCTTTACATTTTCAAAATTTATGTAGATTAATTGAATAAACTGAAACTTAGATGGTGTATTCTTCTGCAGGTCAAGACAGTTCTTTCCAACTAAAAAATCAAGACCTTGGAGACATTTGTTCCATTGATTGCTCACTTTCCATAGGGGTAGCATTTATTCTGTTCCGAATACTTATTCTAAGCAATCTTAATAGTGATAGGTTATACTTTCAAAAGCAGATCTGCATTTCAGTTCCTTGAGATGAATCCCTTTACACTGTTGAATTGGGAGGCATACCTAGTGGACATAAGAGGGAGGTGGATGGTACAGCTGCCTTAAAAAACTTTAAAAAACTATTATGTGTTGCTTATGCTGGAACATGTCGTCTTATTGTTGCTGATTTGCTAATTTCTAAATAGTTATTTAGTTATGTCATTATTCTCAATGAGTTCATAAAAGTTTTCAGGCTTCATTTTTGTGTAGGAATCGAAGCTGAAAGTAGATAGAATGCACATTTCTACCAGTGTACGATAAGAAAGACAAAAAAAAGGATAGAATGCACCTTTTTCATTTGCAGAGGTGGTTCAAATTATCAGATTGGTTCGGAAAGTATGAGAGCTTTTGGAGAGAAGCTGGGAGTTCCTATTGAAGTATTTTGAAATGAATTTTCTTTTATTATTAAACTGCATCTAGTTTACTTACGTTGATAGTTTGATGTAAAATTTGAACCATCTCCTGGCCTTATTTACGAGCTTCCCTATGTGAACTGATACTAATCAATCTCTTGAATACCAAATTAGGCACAACTAAATTTTCTAAGTTGCAATGGTTGTTCTCAACATTTAGAACAAATTGTTTTTTTTTTTTTGGTCAGCAAAGGAAATTTATAAATGTGAGACTGGAGTTAGTACAAGTAGTACAAGCTTCCAAAGTTCAAAACTGAGAATTACAGGGGAGTGTGTGCCAGTCCCAAAGTGAGTAACTAAAGTCTTTAAATGTTGACTTGAGCCACATCCACGATTTAACCTTAATCTGATCCAAACACTTTGAGACGTCAATATCCTCATTGCTGAAAATAGCTTTGTTACGCATACTCCAAATACACCAGATCGTGATTGGCCAAATACAACTCCCTTTCTTCTTGTTGACGCGATTTGACGGTAAATCAAGAAATTGCTGATAGTGCTCCTTTAGACTTGGTGTGTGTGCTGAAGAGATCCCAAACCAACTAAGAACCTCCATCCAAATCTCATATGCTGTTGAGCATTCAATAAAAATGTGGGTAACAGTTTCGTTATTAACACCACAGAAAGCACATCTTAGATCCGAGGCCTCATTGAGGATTCTTCTGCGAGCAAGATTATCCTTTGTTGCGATTTTATTCAACAAAGCTTTCCATGCGAATGACAGAGTTTTGAATGGAGCTGAAAGTTCCCAGAACATTTTGAAGAATCTGTCTCCATTTGTTTGTGCGGTTTGACTTTCCTGCAACTGGTGAAGGATGCGATATGCAGATTTAACAGTGAACAAACCATTCGGTTCAGCTTTCCAAACCCATGAATCACTGCAATTCGAGTCCAGTTTGGTGGAATCCAAGAGTTGAAGGAGATTGTGAAAATGAGTGAGTTCCCATTGGAAAAAAGGCCGTCTCCAATTCCATCTCCAAATCCATCTTTCATTTTCCAAAGTTCCCAAATCATTTATGTTTGCATCCTTATCTTCTGAAACTTGAAAGATCCTTGGAAACTTTTCTTTAAGACTCTCGTCCCCGAGCCAGAGATCATGCCAAAACTTTGTGTTTTTTCCATCTCCAACCGATTTCCTAAGAGTTTGTTTAAACCAGTCTTCGCTTGAATCCGAGGGGTAAAGATTCCTCAAATCCCTCCACCAAATCGAGTGTGATCTCGAAGTTTCAACATCAGTCAAATTTCTATATTTTGCCAGGAGGACATTTCTCCACAGACTTCCTTCCTCGTGAAGGATTCGCCATTTCCATTTACTTAAGAGTGCAATATTAAAAGTATCCAGCCTCTTGACATTTAGACCGCCATTTTTTGTACTTTTGCATATTGTATCCCAATCGACCCACGCTATTTTTTCTCCTCTCAATTGATCCCCCCCAAAGGAAAGCACGTTGAATGCTGATCAACGAGTTTATAACTTTCTTTGGCGCTTTGAAGAGAGACATATAAAAGATTGGGAGTCCTGTGAGAACTTATCGAAGGAGAGTAATGCGTCCTCCAAATGAAATTGGCGAGTTATTCCAGCAAGTGAGCTTCTTCTTGAAAGAGTTAACGACCGGTTGCCATGTACTTGACCTTCTAGGACTTTTCCCAATCTGAATTCCAAGATACTTGAACGACAAATGACCAATTCTGCAATTTAGAGTATCTGCACAAACTTCCAAGGAAGACGGATCAGAATTAAAGCCAAAGAGGTCACTTTTATTGAAATTTACCTTTAGCCCCGAGACAAGTTCAAAGTTACGAAGAATACACTTGAGAATCCAAACATTATGATTGGAATTTTCGCAAAAGAGCAAGGTGTCGTCTGCGTATTGAATATGCGTGATGTTTAAGGCACTCCTACCAACATTCACACCTTTAAGCAGGCCTTCATTAACGGCTTTCTTGATTAAGCCACTTAATCCCTCAGGAGCAATAAGGAAGAGAAAAGGTGACAAGGGGTCGCCTTGTCGGAGGCCGCGGTGAAGCTGGAATTCAACGGTGGGACTTCCATTAACAAGTACTGACACCGAAGCTGAGTGGAGGCATTCTTTAATCCAATGACGCCATTTATCGCAAAATCCCAGATTAATCATCATTTCATCTAAATACTTCCAGTTTACGCAGTCGAACGCCTTCTCAAAATCCACCTTCAAAACTAGGCTTGGATTTCCTCGTCTTTTGATATCATCAATAACCTCGTGCGCAATCAAGATGCTATCCATAATTTGCCTCCCCGCGATGAAGGCCGATTGCTCGATAGATATGATACTGCTCATTACCTTCCTGATTCGATTTGCAAGAATTTTTGACAATATCTTATAGATGCACCCAATTAAGGAGATAGGGCGGAAGTCATTGATGTTCTGAGGGTTGTCTTTTTTCGGGACAGGCACAATAAATGATGAATTTATACCCCTTGGCAACTTCCCATTTGAATGAAATTCTGAGACAAATCTGAGAATGTCATGCTTAAGCAGCTCCCAAAACCTTTTGACAAAGTTGAAGTTAAAACCGTCCGGTCCAGGACTTTTTTGTCCTTCGCATCCCCAAACGGCGAGCTTAACTTCTTCCTCGGTGAAAGCACTTGTGAGCAGCGAGTTCTGCGCTTCTTGTAGTCTGTTAAAGGACAGATTTGAAAGTGAAGGCCTGTTCAATTGACTTTCCTGGAATCGATCAGCAAAATGATTCTTGATTTCTCTTCTAAGATCGCTTTTGTCCACTACCAATCTATTGTTGAAGAAGAGACCTTGGATCCCATTTGAGGACCTCCTTTTGTTAATGCATGTGTGGAAGAAGCGTGTGTTTGCATCTCCTTGTCTTATCCATTTAAATCTGGCCTTCTGATAAAGGATAGAGTCTCTAGATTTCATCTTCTGCCACAACTCGCCAAGTAAAGATTTCTTTTGCATTACCTCGAAGTCGGTAAGAATCCCCTCCTCTTCTTTAAGTTCAAGATCATGTATTCCCTCTTTAATCTCAAGAATCTTGCTATCAGTATAGCCGTAGACTTGGGAGTTCCATTGTTTCAGACTTTGTCTCATCTTTTTCAGCTTATCATGTAAAACATATGCACCCCATCCCCTAGAATCAAAGTTGCTCCATTCATTTTTGACGAAAGCATCAATGTCTTTATGGTCGAGCCAACAGTTCAAGAATCGAAATGGCTTTGGCCCCCAATCCTCGTCTTTACTCTTCAATAAGATGGACAATGATCCGACAAAGTTTTTTTAAGTCCCCACTGACTCAAATTGCTCCAGGTATTAATCCAGTCATCAGACAACAGAAATCTATCAATTCTGCTCATGGAAGGTCCATTTGAGCGAGACCAAGTAAACTTTCTCCCAGTCAACGGGATATCGTTTAATCCCATTTCCATGATAAAAGAGTTGAACGCTCTTGAGTCTGATAGGCAAGAGGCATCAGTGCTACCCTTTCTCTCATCTACTGATCGTGTCGAGTTGAAATCGCCTACAACGCACCATAAGTTGATGGTTGATTGTTGCCTGAGTTGTATAAGATTTGCCCAAAGACGCGGCTTTTCAGTCAATTGACATGGTGCGTAAATGTTGCAAATGCAGCAACCAATTTCAGAAACTCCCCATCGTCCCATCACCAACAAGAATCCGTCTCCAAGGATTGAACTTTCAAGTTTGAAAAAATCTTTGTTCCAAATGGTGATCATACCACCCGAGCTTCCTATAGCTGGATTAACTACCCATTCGCAGTTAACATTCCCCCAAAGCGCGTGACAAAAAGAAGCAGTAACCCTTTCCTTTTGTTCAACTGCTTTGTGATTCCTTGCACAACTCGGTCTTCCTCCGTCACCAGAGAATGAATCCCATCTTTTTCTTGCCAGTTTTGGTTCTTGAAGTCGAGAGAAGAGGGGGGTTTGGCAATGATTCCTGATTCTGGATTGGAGCCGTTGGGTTAGAAGTAAAGGTTGAAGCTTGTTGGAAGTCAGCAGAGTCTTTATTATGTTCGGGAATATTTTGCCCTTCCAATCCTCCGGAAAGTTTGTGAAGAAGAACGTCTCAAGCTGTCTATCCCACCTCATATCTCCTTTTCTACTTTTATGGTACCCATTTTACACTTGATTAATAAAATTACTTATTGCCATTGGCATTCAAGTTGGTCCCTTTTTTTTCCCAATAATTTGTCTTATATGCGTTAGGATGTAAAATTACTTTCAAATTTATTTTCTTGTTTTTGATTATATGTACATTACTCCAATTTTAATCAACGTCAAATCTGAAGAACACACATATTTTTAGAGAAATTCCTATGTGTAATAAGAAATAAATGCTATAAATAAATTCTTAAAATCACAAATTTTAGTAAAAGAAAGACAATGGTATTGATATTCTTCCATATGTAATCATGTGCATGCACACGTACGCACACATTCCAGAGATATAATTTCAATATTATTTTTGAAATAATTCGTCTAACATAAGATCTTATCTAACTTCGCATAAAAGCAGCAATGTAACTTAAATTAATTTGAAAATTTTAAACAGTTTAGCTTGCGTTTGTTGATGACAATAATTTAAACACCTTGAACTGGTCAATAAAAAATATCAGACTAATATATCTTTTAGTGAACTAGCCAATTTATTCATTTTCAACTTTCTTCGAAAGCCAATGTTATTTACTAACATTTATGGATTTGTATTTTTTTAATGTGAATATTATTTCTAATATTTATGATCTTGTTTCATTATAATTGTCAATCTGAAGTAGCGAACACGGGTTTCAAATTCGATATTACTAAGGTATTAAATTTTTTTTTTTTTTTTTTTGAAGAGGACCCATAGTTGAAACTATAAATAACAATGGTCGTCAGACAACTATATAAAGCAAATTCATTTTACACTAAGGGCATCCCAGACTCCAAGTTTCCAACTATTTACATAAGATTTTTCTGCCGATTAGAGCGGTGATTCCTGCGGTTCTTATGATGCTTATATGATTTTGGCAACCTATTTTGGATAAATCATGTCTTCAAAAGTTCCACAATCCAAAAGCATTCTTATAAATCCCCTTAAGCTAGAATACTTTCATAAAAGATTCTTAAGCATGAATACTGATTCAAAAACGAAATAGGTATGTAATACTCATTGAGAGTAAAAAAAAAAAAAAAAAAGCGAAAAGCATAATATGCAAAAAAAAGCCACATAAGTTGGATGCACATGAGTGCAAATGCTAGTGTGCCGAATTTTAAAAATACAAATATGTTAGAGCTTCTTCATGTGTCTATTAAAAAATATTTAAATAATATATATGCGCACATATTTGTTAAGTATATATGTAATAGTTGTAAACTAGATATTAAACATTCATGAGATTTTGGCAAGGAGAAACATTCATGAGATTTTGGCAATATACTCCTTGTGTTACGTCAAATCAGTAAATTACCTAATCGGCGACCTATCTCTTGTAATTTTAAAAAGTGAGAAATTACCCCCTTATGCACGGAGGTGTAGTTCATTATCCATAACTTGAGAATGCGGACATTTTCTTTTAGCAAAAAAATTATATCCCATTTTTTTCTCAAAAAATATATATACTTTTTTGGTTTAATACTCTAAATTGTTAAACCAATATAAAATACAAACTAAAGTTTAAAATAACTTACAACTTCGTATATATGTGTTTATATTATTTTTATATTTTAACTTTATAATATTTTAAAAAAAACCATAACTGAATTGGAAACTATATAAAAGTAATAAAAAAATAATAACAAGGGCATTTACTAAATAGGTCGCAGGGATGCGACGGTACCATGCTTTTTCATTTTGCCCAATTGATCCAATGACAAATTCAAAAATCAAAACATATCGTTAACTTAATGGCGTTGGCCCACACTTTTGAGTCCCAAAGAAAGAAAAAGAAAAAAAAAAGAATTAGTTCCACAAATTAACCAACCCTAATTCATTAATCAAAACCTCAAAGTACAAGATAACTTCTTTTGTTGAAATCGTGCTTTATAACAAACACTTTTAGCTACATACATACACTCTTGTTAATTGAGAAGACGTCGGCTCCTCTCCACCTTAAAACCCCAATGGTCTAAAACCCACAAGAGACGCCGTTTTATTGAATTGCTGCAAAACACTCGATGAAATAAGTAAGTCGGGTTATTTTTTGCAATTTTTCTTCTTTGTGATTGTGAGGTAGCTGCTTCAATTTAAAGAGGAACCCAGTTTATCATTTTCCATTTTATTTTTGGGTTTAATTTATGTGTTAGTTTAAAGAGGACCAAAATTGTTTTTGGGTTTTCTCTGAATGAGTTTATTTCTTGTATTTTTGCTTAGTTTTTTGATCTGTTTATGTATAAATTGGTATGTTGTTGTATTTCAATCAGCTCTGTAGAAATGGAGAAAGCAATTTAATTTTGGTTATCTATGTTTTTCGCAGCGGCAAGTGTGAGTGTTTGAGCTGCCTGCACTCTCGGTTACTCGGTTTTCATGTCGGAGCTCGTTTGAGTAAGTTTCTTGATTTTCATGTTATTGTTATAGTTGGAAATATGTTCATTTCTCTTTATCCAATTTATTGTCATGGTTGAGGTAATGTAAGATTATTACAATCGTTATATCGATTCAGTTGTTCATTTGGGAATTGATTTTTCGGTAATTAGGGCCGTGTTTAGTGTGCATTACCTGTTTGTATGACTGAAAGGTGCATACTTTAGAAGCTATAAAGAGTCTTTTGGAAATTCTCATTGCTTCAACAAGGGCTAAATGATGATTTGAAATCTATAAGCTGAAGGTTTTAGTTTTACTCTTTATTTATTTCAAATAGTTCCTTTTCAGTGCCTCGAAATCTTCAAATTTTGCTATCCTTTGTATGAATCTGCTTCAGCTGCAATAAACTTGAATAATATCATACCGTATTAGTTTTTCAAGAACATCTCTGTTTAGCATCACAGGGTAGTAATCACTAGTAAGTAGGGCGGTTCACTTTGTCCCAGGAGCATAGAAGTTCGTCAAAAGAGTTCCATTGCCTGTAGAAGTTGTACAAAATATATTTGCAAATGCTTCTCTGCATATCCTAGCTTAGTTCATCAGAGATGAGAACCAATATTATTATGTGGTGTTGCACTTTTGTATTTCCTGCTCTTATTTGACTTCACAGTGTAGCATACTCCTTTCTTTCATTAGTATTGAGATAAAAAAAACATATAACCTTTTTGCATAGCAGCTAAACAGAATTCTACTAATCAGATTCCTCTCTTTCTGAAACTATGATCAGAGATTTAGCTAGAAAACAACTACTAGTATCATTGTTAATTGTTTGTGCCACACCTATCATCTTTAGTTAGTTTGAAATTATTTGTTTATTTAATTAAAATATACATGCTTACAGCCTTTTTAATGTGGTATATTATGCAGTGAAGAACTTGCTCAACACTTCATGTGTTGGATATTGTTGAAAGATAATTTACAATGCAAGAATGTTCTAGAAAATAGATTCTTGCAAAGCAAGTAATTATAAAAATAATCCTAACTAGGAAAATGATATGTCTTCAAATATTAGCCACACAAATAAGAAGAATCTAGATGGAGTTTGCAAGATTAATAGATATTTGTATTAAAATAATGAATATGTTGCATGATTAGAAGATATTTGTAATTAAATATTATAGCAAAGTCGGTTATGGAGTCCTATAAATATGGGACTTGAGAGATTTGTTAAGTGTAAAAAAAAGAGAGTGGAAAGAAAAAGTGAGAGAGCATACGTGAGTTACAAATTGAGAGCAAATATTGTAATTGAAGTTACATTCATATATTGCAAAAATATTCCTAAAGTATTGCAATCTTCTATCTTAGCCCCAAAACTTTTCTTTCTTTTCAATCTTATCCCTAAACACCCAACATATTGTGGTATCCGAGCCACCCCTTGGCCTGATATCTATTTCCTAAATAAATATGAATCCATCCCCAAACAATGAGCTCGCCTTCGTATATTCCCAACAAGGTGTACCAATCTTTGTCGGACAAAATTATGAACTATGGAGCGTTTTAATGCAAACGCTATTCCGTTCCCATGAACTCTGGGACGTTGTTGAAGAAGGCTATCCAAAATATACACCGGAGGAAGAAGCTACATTGACGGCACCAAAGAAGAAATAGTATAAAGAGAACAAGACCAGAGATGCAAGAGCCTTGTACTTTATACAACAAGGGGTAAGTCGATCCATTCTTCCGTGCATAATGGGTGTTAGAACTTCTAAAGATGCATGGGATATGTTGAAAAAACAATTTGGTGGCTATGAAAAAGTTATCTCCATTAAATTACAAAATTTATGGCTTGATTTTGATAACATGTTTATGAAAGATAATGAGAATGTGCAAGAATTTTTCCCAAGAATTACTATTATTATTAATCAAATTCGCGCATATGGAGATAATGTCGAAGACAAGAAAATTGTCGAAAAAGTATTACGAAGCCTGCCGGTTAAATTTGAGCACATTGTTGCTGCCATCGAGGAATCTAAAGATTTATCAAAATTATCTTTAGATGAACTCATGGGATCGCTCGAAGCTCATGAAAAAAGAATGAGCCGATTTTCTAACCAAAACTTGGAACAAGCTTTCCAAGTTAAAGTTAATGCAGGAAATAAGAAAAATGAAAGCCTGCAGAACAAAAGGAATGCCTCTATATCAAGAGGGGGCAGAGGAAGAGGTCGCGCCAGAAATCAAAATTTCCGCAGACGTGATCCGAAAAGAGGAGGTAACTTTCAAAATTCAGATTCAAGTTGCAGAATATGCAGAAAAAATAATCATGCTACAAAGGACTGCCGATTCAAGTGCAAGAGGTGCAGAAATCCAAACCATTAGATTGTTGGTACAAGGACGATGAAAAAACGAAGGAAGCAAACTTCACTAAAGAAGCCGATGAAAATCAGATATTCTATTCCAGCCTAAATTCTCAACATAAAGTTGAGGATATATGGTATAGTATGTGGATAGTGGTTGCAACAATCATATGTCTGGAAACAAAAATATTTCGTGGAGATCGATGACTCATTTTCATCTGAAGTGAGGCCCGGAGATGGTAAAGGGTACAAAATCAATGGAAAAGGCACAATTGCAGTGAAGACAAGAAAAGGCGAAACTAATTTCATCAAAGACGTCTTCTACGTTCCAGGTCTGGCACAAAACTTACTCGGTGTGGGCCAACTACTGCAGAAAAATTACAAAGTGGAGTTCAATAATGACCAATGTGTTATTATTGATAAAAAGAAAATCTAGTTATGGCCAAAGTAAAGATGAGTACAAATAAAGTATTTCCTCTTACTTTGCCACTGAGAAGATGGTAGTTCAAAGCACCACAAATGATGATCACACAATTTGACATTTGAGGTACGGACATCTTAGTTATAAAGGCTTACATTTGTTAAAAAAGAAAATTATGGTTCTTGGTCTCCCAAATATTCCAGATCGGGATAAGACATGTGAAGGATGTATTTTTGGAAAAATGCATCGCCTACCATTTTCGAAGATAGCATTCAGAGCCAAAGCTCCACTTGAACTAGTCCATGCAGACATATTTGGACCAACTCAGACATCATCTTTAAACGACAACAGGTATTTCCTCTTGTTCGTTGATGACTATACAAGAATGATGTGGATTTATATTCTCAAGCAGAAATGAAGCATTTCTGAAGTTCTTGGAGTTTAAAGCAAAAGTGGAAAACCAAATTGGCAAAAAGATAAAGACTCTCAGAACAGATCGAGGTGGAGAGTTCATTGGCAAAGCTTTCATGAACTACTGCAAGGAGAAAGACATCCATAGACAATTAACAGTTCGTTACAGCCCACAACAAAATGGAGTTGCCGAGCAAAAGAATCGAACAATCGCTGAAATGGCACGGAGCATGATGGCAGGAAAAGGACTTCCTAAAAGTTTTTGGGCTGAAACAGTAGTTACAGCAGTCTACATCCTGGACATGTCACCGACAAAGGCTGTTCCGAACAAGATGCCATATGAAGCGTGGTTTCACTTAAAACCACAGGTAAATAATTTCAAAGTTTTTGGATGCATAGCTTATTCTCATATTCCTTCCCAGCAGCGTGAAAAGTTTGATGAAAAAGGAGAAAAGTTAATCTTTGTTGGTTATAGTGACGAGTCCAAAGGATATCGTTTACTAAACCCAAAGACAAATAAACTCATCATTTCTCGAGATGTTATCTTTGATGAAAAGCAGTCATGGAACTGGGAAGAGAATACAACAACAAATATCAGTTATTTGCCTCCACCATCCCCTTCTCAACAAGACGAGCCAAGTACTGGTGCTAGCCCAAGTTCTTCAGGACCATCAGAAGAGTTCTATCCAGAATCAGAAGGCCAATAAGAAAGGTACGCAGTTTACGAGAAATTTATGAATCATGTGATGTAGCATTCTTCACTTGTGAGCCACAGACATTCGAAGAGGCCGCAAAAGAAGAAGTATGGCTGAATGCTATGGATGAAGAAATGGCAAGCATCGAGAAGAACAAAACATGGAAGCTTGTAGATCTTCCCGAAGGAAAGAGAGTAATCGGGCTGAAATGGGTCTACAAGACAAAATACAAAGAAGATGGCTCAATATCAAAACACAAGGCACGCCTAGTCGCAAAAGGATATTCTCAAAAACCAGGCGTTGACTTCAATAAAACATTTGCTCCAGTTGCACGAATGGAGACAATAAGGTTCGTGCTAGCTCTAGCTGCTCAGCTTGAGTTACCAATTTATCAATTGGACGTCAAGTCAGCATTTTTAAACGGAGATTTGGAAGAAGAAGTCTATGTCAAGCAACCTCAAGGTTACATCATCAAAGGCAAAGAAGATAAGGTCTATCGACTCAGAAAAACACTATATGGACTCAAGCAAGCACCAAGAGCCTGGAATAGCAAAATCGATAGCTATTTCCAAAAGAATGGATTCGCGAGAAGCCAAAGCGAACCACCACTCTACGTAAAGAAACAAGGTACTAAAGATTTTCTTATTGTATGTCTTTACGTAGATGACTTGATATATACGAGCACAAATCCGACAATGATGGATGAATTCAAGAAGGTAATGATGCAAGAATTCGAGATGACAGATCTTGGCCTAATGAAATATATTCTTGGAATTCAAGTCCGTCAATCAAAAGGAGAAATATTTATTTCTCAAGAAAAATATATCGAAGGAATTTTGAAAAAGTTCCAGATGCTGAACTGCAAGCCAATATCTACTCCACTTGCAGTAAATGATAAATTGACGATGAATGACGGAGCAGAAAAAGTTGATCAAAAAATGTACAGGAGTTTAGTAGGCTCCCTGATATATCTGACAAACACGAGGCCATATATCGTATATCCGGTCAGCTTGATCTCAAGGTTTATGCACGATCCAAGTAAATTACACTATGCAGCAGCAAAAAGAATATTGCGATACTTACAAGGTACGAAGAATTACGACATCAGATATGTCAAGGAAAAAGAAAGTAATTTAATTGGATACACTGACAGTGACTGGGCTGGATCAGTGGATGATCGCAAAAGTACATCAGGATATATATTCTGTCTTGGATCAAAGATAATATCTTGGACTTCGAAGAAGCAGAAGACAGTATCACTTTCGTCATCAGAAGTCGAATATATTGCTGCAACAGATGATGCACGAGAAGCAGTTTGGCTACGAAGAATTCTTGAAGATCTTCAGCAGAAGCAAGAAACCCCTACGACAATCTATTGCGACAATATGTCGACTATTGCAATGACGAAAAATCCAGTCTTCCATGCGAGGTCGAAGCATATCAAAATCTATCATCATTTCATGAGAAATCTTGTTCAAGATCAAGAAATTAAATTGGAGTTCGTGAACACTAACGAGCAATTCGCGGATAGTTTCATAAAAGCAGTCACTGCAGAGAAGATTGCGCAATTCTGGAATGAAGTTCGCATTGCAAATTAAGAGGGGGTGTTGAAAGATAATTTACAATGCAAGAATGTTCTAGAAAAGAGATTCTTGCAAAGCAAGTAATTATAAAAATAATCCTAACTGGAAAATGATATGTCTTCAAATATTAGCCACACAAATAAGAAGAAACTAGATGGAATTTGCATGATTAATAGATATTTGTATTAAAATAATGAATATATTGCATGATTAGAAGATATTTGTAATTAAATATTATAGCAAAGTCGGTTATGGAGTCCTATAAATATGGGACTTGAGATATTTGTTAAAACTAAAAAAGAGAGAGTGGAAAGAAAAAGTGAGAGAGCAGACGTGAGTTACAAATTGAGAGCAAATATTGTAATTGAAGTTACATTCATATATTGCAAAATATTCCTAAAGTATTGTAATCTTTTATCTTAGCCCCAAAACTTTTCTTTCTTTTCAATCTTATCCCCAAACACCCAACAGATATAGACAATGCAAAAGCTATTGTGGTAAAAGTAAGAAGGCAATAGTTTCTCCATTCTATGGAAGCAGCAGAAAGTACAGCGGCATTCAGGTCGGTCTATCTCGTGAAATCTTATCTGGTCAACATCATCCTATTCTTCAATCTAGCGGGCTTCAGCATTGGTTCAAGAACTGGCAACACTTGAGAAAGAATAAACTAACAACTAGTACTTTTGGTAGGGCAGTTGGTTTTTGGCCTAGTGGTCGAGTCAAATTATGGCTAGAAAAGCTTGGAGCAATTGAACCATTATCTGGTAACTTAGCTACATGCTGGAGCAACATTAAGGAAGAAGAAGCTCTAGAAAGATATAAGCTGATAACTAGAAGTACAGTGTCATATCCTGAATTCCAAGTCTTTGGAAAGAAGAGCCCTGAAGATAATTGGCTTGCAGCTTCTCCTGATGGTGCCGTTGATAGCTTTCTATATGGCTTACCATCTCGTGGGGTTCTTGAGATCAAATGTCCTTTTTTCGGTGGTGATAAGATCAAGAGCTTTTCTTGGAAACGAGTGACGATGTATTATATCCCACAAGCTAGAGGTTTGATGGAAATACTTGACCGAGATTGGATGGACTTGTATTGCTGGACGGTAAATGGCAGTAGTTTGTTTAGATTGCATCGTGATGTGGAATATCGGGAAGTCTTAAATATAACATTATCTGATTTCTGGTGGAAACATGTCCAACCTGCTAAAGAGTTGTACAATAGATCGGGGATCAAAGATCCTCGGGTGGAATTAAGATCACTCATGCCAGCTCCTAAGCATGAGCTGCACCATCATATTGTGCACGAGAGCAAATTTTTTTGTCGACAACTCGAATTGTTGGTGCGGGAAATTCATGGGAACTTGATAAACTAATGGTGGAATGTGCTGCTACAGTTTTTTGGTGTTTGAATAGGGATGATTCCCTTTTCATTTCCATTCTGGAACTCAGTCCATGATACATGCAACAATGAACATCTTGATTCAAAGATCAAGAATATGAGTCATATAGAGTTGAAGTAATTCATTTTGTAAAAAGCTCCACAAACACTTCGTATCACATAGTCATCCTATGTATGCACCTCTAATATGACACGCGCCTTCCAATGACCACAACTACGAATCCACTTTTCTCCATGACGATGGCGGATCCGCCTCTATCGCCTGATCCTTCTTCTCGCACTGATAAACGCCTGAAAGTTTTAGAACCAATCTCTCCCTCTCTTCCCACAGAAACTGATATGATCGTTGTTCCGGAAAATTCTCCAATGGATCATGACTCTTTTCCTCCCCTTATGAACCCTAATACTGCTCCTTCGAGCCCACGTGAAGGTTTGTCTTACAAAGACAAAGTCGAAGCAAATCTGAATCACCAAGGTTCACTAAATCTCCCCTACTCCAAACTGGTTAAAAAGATCACATATTCCGGCGACGATAATTACCAGTGGGGCCCGATTGATGATGATTTTGCCATGCAATTCACGGATGATCCGATCGAATCTGATACACCTTGGCCGCGAATTAGACTCACAGCATCTGACTGGCGTGGTATTTGCCACAATATGGTCCGATGTCTCATCATCAAACTTATGGGCAAATCCATTCGCTATTACACCCTAGCGAATCTCCTAACCAAACTTTGGTCATTACGTGGAAATTTTGAACTTATAGAGCTTGGCACGGGATTCTTCCTCGTTCGTCTCCAGAAAAAGAAAGATTTTGATTTCATACTCCAAGGCGGACCTTGGGTACTACTACAACTGTAACGCCCCTAATAATTGGAAGAAAATAAAAGTAATTTTGAATTTTTATTTTAGTCCTTGAACTTTTTGAAAATACGATTTTGACCCCTAAAGTTTTAAAAAAGTTACAATTTAGTCCAAGATTATTTCGAATCAGCCATAAATGTTTTGTAGACACTATATTTATTTCAAATTGATTATGATATGTTCTAATTTTTATAATTATCCTATGTTTGATTTTTAATGAACTTATCGCTTTTATTTTACGATATAGTCATCCATTGGTTCTTGACCGGTTATAAATTAAATAAAGGTTAAAGCTTTTCATCATAATGTTTTCCTGGTCTTAGAACATTGATTTCAAATCTCTTTTGCATTGAAATTTTTGAATTTATCGACCATGTGGTAAAAGTTTGATTTAAACCTAAATTACCTCAAGTTTTTACGTAAAGTGATATATGCATAAAATAATATTAAAATTTTATTTTTAATATTTCATTTACAGCTATATAACAGACCATATAGCTGGAGATAGCTAATACCTCTTATTCAAGATAAAATAAAATATTCAAGTTAGACAAAAATGGGGTATACCTATTTACTCCATGTCTCCAATTCTTGTCCATATAATGTTCACCATCTTCAACCATTTTTCTACACTTATCCTTTCCGAATTTCTTCTCATTTCCTTCTGCACAATTTCTCTACTTGATGTCTAGTTTACCATAAAAATTGTTTCAGTCCTTTAAGCCTTCTTTATAGTCCTTGAAAATCCTCAAAACCGAGTTTGGTCAAAACTGCCAGTTTTGGTACAGAAACTTTAGAAGTCCGAAAACCATATCAAAACTTCGATTCTTTCTCTGACATTTTTACCACATACTGGTTATTGTGTAAGCTAACTTTTATGTTCAGAAACCTTCTTCAACCAAAGTCGTTTGAGGGGTCTAAAAATTAGAAATACGTACCACTGTCCAGAAAATCCGAAAACAGCTCTCATCTTTCATGATTTATTTAAAATACCAAACCTTGTCCTATTGATCTGATTTTGAATCTACTCCATGATGTTGAAGATTGAACCCCTCAACCAATTTCAGATTACCATGTCGTTTGAAAGTCCGATTAAAGGTGAATCCGAGACTGCTACAGTTTTAACCTCAGATTTGCATTAACATTTTGTTTAACTAAATTATGTTGTTAAAGCTATCTAAACCATGAAGTTGATCATTAATACGGACTCATTACACACTAATAATGATGTTGGATCAGTTGATCTTAATTTAGAATCGTGTTTAATATTTTTCATGGATTTTGCAACATTTAGAATGACATGTAGTTTGTTTTACGGTTGATCTTTCACTTTCTTTAACTTTAAGTAAAGTATTGTATTCATCTTATGATCTAACCATCTAATCTAGTTTATTAGAATAATAAGTATTCTGGAAATGTTAATTCTAATTAGATCTACATGTTTACAATTTATTTTAATTGTTAATATTGATATATGCAATATTATGTTATTTAATACTAATAATTATAAGAAAAATAGTTTTTACTAAAGTTATATATGTGATGTAATTTTATTCAAGGGCATACTGAGATATTTGTTCAATGTTAATATCATGGTAAAACTTTTGATTTAATATTATTATGTAATAAGTAATTTACATGAATTTTGTTAAGAATAATTGTTTTAAAAAGGGTTAAATATGCATTGAAAATATATATGTTTGTTAATATGAAATATGTTATTAATAAATTAGAAATTGAGACTCTAATAATAATTTTGTAAATTGATTTAGTCTTCAACTTGTTACTTTGAAATGGTAAATCTCATTATTTATAATTTTACGTCATGGTTAAAGTTAAAATAGGTAAATGTTGGATTTATCCAAAATTAACAAGAATTAGATATTTAATTGAACTTCTTTATATATGATAAATATTGAAAGTATATATTATTGTTGTAAATTTATGAGCAAACAATTGATTATATCTTTTTGATTTATTTAAGGTTCTGCAATTATCGACGTTAATCAAGAATTTTCCATATGGTAAAAGGTGAGGTTTGATTTCTGATATGTTCAAATACTTGTTTGGCATCCGGCCCTGAGAAACTTGGACATAACAATTGTGATTCTTTGTTTCGAATCACGAGTAACATTCTATCACCATTTTAATGCTTTTATATTGATAATCGTTAATTCTTTACATAATCGGTTTTCTTACCTATTGTTAAATCAAATCTCATTTAATTCATAATCGGAAATTTTCTTCATAATCATAATTATCCTGGTATCATGATCGCCCTATCAATTCTTGAATTGTGCAACGAGCAACGAACTATGTTCAGCCTATGTAGCTCAAAACGAGCAACGGATATTGTCCGGATTACTAGCTCATCTGATAATTATGTTTCACCCATTGGGACGCCTTTGGGAAGTTGGGCCCAGGGATTGAGAAGATTTACTGCTGGGCAGCAAAGGGCTGTCAGTTTAAAGATTTCAACTTAATACCCATTCCGTCTAAGCGCCGCTTGCAGCCAGGAGTTGGTTGTGACCCGCGTGTTAGATTGACATGTACTCGAGCATGTCTTCTGTTCTGTTGCGAGTAGCTCCTCATAGGGAGGTATACGGTTGAATTTTGGAGCTAAGGTTGGATCTGTTATATGTAATTGCACAAGTTCATTTTCTCGCTTCTGAATACTCCAGTATTATCGTTAAAACCGATAATTTTAGTTCAGTGATGCAGATGTAACTATTCTGGTCATTCTTGTTCGTTTTGTTCTGATTTACTGTTTGATTATTGTCATGTTCTAAGAATCTCACTAAGTCATTAAAGACTTACTCCTCTTTTGTCCTATATGTCCCTTTCTCAGAACAAGATTGGTATAGCAGCATGGATGGAACGAAAGATTGACAAGTCCGCATTTTGAAAACTTTGCAAAATTGTTAAAGTGTTTTATTTTATACAAGTTATTTTGAAATTGTAAAATGTATTTGTATTCCAAAGACTTCCGCTGTATTTAAAGTAAAGATATTTTATAGTGCTATGGTTTTGATCCTGGTCAGTGAGACCCCTTCCTATGAGCTACAGTTCGGTCTGAGTTGAGTTTGTTAGGTGGCCAACACCGGACCAACTCGGATCGGATTGTGACTCGTGGGGCGCGGTCCTCACAACAACACTACCTCACCGTCCGGAGATGGACGCCGGATTTTAAAGCTTCGGATGCATCAATTTCTAATACCATGGTTTGGATACGGTTGCCAGAATTGCCTTACCCTTTTTTCTCTCAACCCGAACGACTACGTGAAATCGGAGATATGATCGGTTCGTTTGTTAAAGTTGACGAACACACCAAAGATGCATCCAAGGGGCGCTTTGCACATATCGCGGTGGAAATTGATCTAAAAAAGCCACTCCTCCCGAAATACCTTATTGGAAATTCGGAATTCAACATCGAATATGAAGGGATCCGTCTTATCTGCTATCAATGTGGTGTTTTTGGCCACCATCACGACGAGTGCCCCCAATCGCCGGAGGTCTTAGAACGTAAATCCAAAGAACTCGAAGCACAGGCTGCTCAAGCTTCAATTTTGGCTCTTTCTTCTGCCTCAAGCATCAATCCTCGTGTTCCTGCCAATTTGGGATACGGACCATGGATGTTGGTAAATAAATGTCGAAGTCCGAATCCGCAACGCCAACTTTCCCACAGTACAAATGCTCGAAGTGGATATCAGTACCCTCAAAATTCACCACAAATTCCAATAAGCCTAAGGGAAAGACTCCAGCAAATAAACCGTCGTTTTCAGTTTTTGCAGACTTGGACGAAAATTTACATGCTCCTGAAGTTCAGCAGCCGGTTCAAGCTCCCATTATTGAGCATGAATTGAATCCTCGATCACCTATGCGTAGCTAGGTTAACTCTGGACCCGTGACTAATCCTACCCCTGTGGCTCCTCTTCCTATCAGAAAGCAAGTTCCGGTTCTTTCGATTAACATGCAAGACGAACCCATGCAAATTCTCAAGAGACCGTCGTCTAGCAAGGCTCAGAATGATGTCCCTGATAACATCTGTATGCCTCTTGCAAACTTGCCAACAAACCCTTTGAATGTTGCCACGGATTCTTCTACTTCTTGTCGTCCTTCTTATCCCGATTCTTCAAAAAATCCCTTGACAAATGATGTTGTACTGTTAAAAACAGAGGGCCGTCACCCTAGTTGCGATTCTGCTTCAAAGCAATATTGAGGCCGTCCTTATAAATGTGGACGTTCTTCAGCCTCGTCGCTAGATTAATTTCTCACACTCTCCCCACTGTTTTTGCTATGGATAAGAAACACAAAATAATATTTTGGAACGTGAAAGGGGCTGGAAATGATAATTTTTTGATGAATGTTAGAAGCTTGATTCGTCTTTACGATCCTTGTTTGTTGGTTCTCATGGAAACCAAAATCAGCGGAGTTAGAGCCGAACAAATAATTTGGCAGATTGGACCTTCCGAAAATGCTCGAGTCGAAGCTCGAGGATTTGCCAGTGGCATTTGGCTTGTTTGGTATCCCGAACGGGTCTCCGTTCACACTCTTGGCGCTTCTACTCAAATGATTCACTCGCTCATTTCTATTGATGATTTTGGTTCTTTTTTTCTTACGAGCGTCTATGCTTCGCCTCATCCATCACTCAGGATGAACTTTGGGATGATATTATTGCACTCTCAAATGATATTCACTTTCCTTGGATACTTGGCGGTGATCTTAATGATATTGCCTGTGTCGAGGAACGCACCGGGGGATTGCATAGAAATAGTAATCGTTGCAGCCTATTTCGCCATCGTATTGATCAAAGTGGCTTCTTCGACATGGGTTTCTGTGGACCCTGCTTCACCTGGAGAGGCAAAGTAGGCCGTTTCCTCATAAATTCTCGGATTGACCGAGTTCTTGCTAACGATGAGTGGAACTTTCTTGCACCCGACAACGGAGTCTTTCATTTGGCTCGTACCTATTCTGACCACAGACCGATTATGTTATGTTTTGGTCAGTCACTTGTCCATCGTCAACGATCCACTTTTAAATTTGAAGCTGCTTGGCTTCTTAATCCGTCCATAAATAATGTTATTAATCACCAGTGGCATAAAGGGGGTGGTTTTCTTGATAACTTATCTGCTTGCGTTGAGGGGTTGAAAGCCTGGAATGAAAACTCTTTCGGCAACATTTTCAGACGCAAAAAACGTCTTCAAGTCCCTCTTCTCGGGATTCAAACAGCCCTTGAATCTGACTATAACGCTGGGCTTTTTAAACTTGAACATAAGTTAATTAGTGAGTATAATGATGTGTTACTTCAAGAGCATGTGTTTTGGTTTCAAAAATCTAGGGAGGATGCCGCGACGCTTCAAGATCGTAAAACCCGTTTCTTCCATCTCACAACTATTGTCCGACGTCAGAAGGCCTCCGTTACTTGTCTCAAAGACGATTTAGGGAACTAGATTTCAAATCCAGAGCAGCTTGAAGCTCTTGCGGTGAGTTATTTCAAAAATATTTTTTTAGAAACTCCTCGTCAAATGCCTCACATTCCAGGGAATTTTCCTCCTCTGTTGCCCCTTGACTCACTTCTCTTGAGCAAAAACGCCAGTTTTGAGGAAACGCAAAGAGCGATTTTTTCCATTGGTGCCAATAAAAGCGCTGGTCCCGATGGGTTCCAACCAGCGCTTTTTCATAAATGTTGGGGGACTATTGGCAGTGATCTTCATCTTATGGTGGCATTGGCCTTCGAAACTGGTTTATTTCCAGAGTCGCTCAACGAAACATTACTTCATCTCATTCCTAAAGTGGATCACACAGAATCTATTCACCAATTTCGACCCATCGGTTTATGCAACTTGCTTACAAGGCGATTACTAAGGTTTTGGCAACTAGATTGAAACCTATCCTTGTGCGGCTCATTGGTCCTAATCAGAGCAGTTTTTTACCGGGTCGTCAATGCCGTGACAATATCATTGTTGCACAAGAGATACTTCATACCATGCGGAAAGAAACTGGACACCACGGCCTTATGATGTTGAAGATTGATCTTGAGAAAGCATTCGACCGCCTTGCTTGGGATTTATTGAAGAAACCCTCGTTCTTGCAAAACTCCCCGAGACTATTGTTCGGCTCATTATGTTTTGCATCACTACTCCATCTATTCGTTTGATTTGGAATGGTGAGTTGACGGATTCCTTCAAACCCTCGCGAGGTGTTCGTCAAGGTGACTCTATTTCACCTTATGTCTTTATTCTGTGTATGGAGCGTCTTGCGCATCTTATCTCGGCTGAAGTTGACATTGGTAATTGGATTCCTATTACTACCTCTCGAAGGGCTCCCAAAGTTTCGCATCTCTTCTTTGCCGATGATCTCCTCCTTTTTGCCAAAGCCACTCCGTCTCAGATGGCAGCTGTCATGAATTGCCTTAATATATTTTCTGATGCATCAGGCCAAAAGGTGAGCCTCAACAAATCGGTTGTTCTCTTCTCACCCAATGTTCCTCCTCAAGTTTGTTATTCGATTGTTTCTATGGCTGGAATTCCTAAGCCGCTTCATTGGGCCGTTATTTGGGTATTCATACTTGCAATGGGCGTATTTCTAAACGGATTTTCACCAAAGTTATTGAGAGGGTGGAAAAAAGAATGTTCTCGTTACGAAACAGATTTTCCCTTGCCAGACGCCACACACTCATTAAGTCTGTCTCCTCTACTATACCACTTTACACAATGCAAACTTACAAATTTCCGAAGGAAACGACGGAGAAGTTGGACAAAATTAATCGCGATTTCCTATGGGGTAGCAGCGAGAGAAAACGGCGCATTCATCTTGTTAACAGGAACACAGTTTGTTTGCCGAAGGACTAGGGAGGTTTGAGTATTCCTAATATGGCGAAAATGAACTTATCTATTCTGATGAAACTTGCATGGGATTTGTTGAAGAATAAAAATTCTTTATGGGTGCAGATTATCATGGCAAAATATATTCGAGATGAAGATCTTCTTTCAGCCAAAAAATCCTCTTCTTGTTCTCCGTTTTGGCGTCAATTATTTTCCTGTATTGACACCTTCCGCCAAGGAATTAAATGGGTGGTTCGAAACGGTCGTCAAGTTTGCTTTTGGGAAGACTGGTGGGTCGGTGACGGACCTCTTATTCTTTATGTCTTGCAAAACCCCCCTGTTGAATCACGTGAGCTAAAAATCGCTGATTACATTGACTCAAATGACGAATGGTTATGGTCTTCGTTTCAGCATTTGCTTCCCTTTCGCAAGATTGCCAAAATTCCTTGCTGCCGCGTTAGAACAAATGAGTTTACTTCTGATTCTCCATCTTGGGGGTTATCAAACGATGGTACTTTCTCTGTTAATTCCGCGTGCAATATGCTAAACAATGCGAACAGTCCTCGCTCCACTCATTGGAAACTTGCCTGGAAATTGCGTACCAAGCAACGCATTCGCCTTTTTATGTGGCTTGCCTTTCACGACAAGCTCTTTACAAATGCAAGAAGAGTTCAACGACATTTAACTGATGACCCCTGATGTCCTCGTTGCCCGGATGCTCAGGAATCTCTACTCCATTTACTTCGTGATTGCTCGGTTAGTCGTTCCATTTGGAAAATAATTCTCCCTCAACATCGGATAAATAATTTTTTCTGTGGAACTCTTTTTGATTGGTTGTGTAGCAATCTTTCTGCTTCTTCCCCTACTGCCACGAATTCTCCGCCGTGGGCGACTCTGTTTGCAACCGCTTGTTGGAAGTTATGGACTTGGAGATGTAAAAAAGTGTTTCAAAACGAAAATCTGGACATCTCTCGCGCTTGTCGTTGGATCCACCAGCATGCCGTTGATGATTTTAAGGCCTGGAACAAACTTAATTCCCTCATGCATCTTGGTAATAAACTCTTCACAGCCTTTGTTGGTCTCCTCCAGAAAATGGCATTATCAAAATTAATGTTGATGGGAGCGCTCAAGGAAATCCCGGATTTATTTCGTGTGGTGGCGTTGCTCGCGATCATTGTGGTCACTGGCTCTTTGGGTTTGCGGCTAATACAGGTCACGGTAGTATCACATCGGCTGAATTATGGGGCGCGTTCCACGGTCTTTCCATTGCTTTGAGCAATAATTTCCAGCACGTCATCCTCTCTTGCGACTCCAAAGTTGTGGTTCGCCTCCTTCATTCACCTCTCGTAGATCATCATCCTCATGCAAATTTGGTTGCAGCTTGCAAAGGCCTTATTTCTCAGTTCGGCAGTTGTATGATAAGGCACGATTATCGTGAAACGAATGCGGTTGCGGACAAACTCGCCCATCTTGGCCATTCTTCCCTTTGGTGTTGAAGTCTATAACCATCCTCCCTCTGAAATATCATCCTCTATTTTATTTGACTTAGTTGGCGGTGTTACTTTCCGTATGATATCGGACTAGCTTCTTTTCTTTCATCGGGGTTTCCCCCCTCCCTTGTACGCAAAAAAAAAAAAAGATCAAGAATATCAGTTGTTTTGTGAGAGTGGGTGGAAGTATTTGTTGTTTCAGAATGCATGTGGATTGGCAATTCTGCAAAAATAGAAAAGAGAAACTGGACGCGTTAAGGTACGCTTATTTCTCCCAATTTCATCAAGCCATGTATATTTCATTAACTTGTAATCTGTAGAAATTGATCTTTTCAATAGCAAATAGCAGGTTGCTTCATTGTCTATCAATTGTCTTTTACACATTTAACGTTAATTATATAATCTTCAACAAATTTGTCATCCAGCATCAGACTTTTTCTTTTATTTTGACACGACTCTATGTTGACAAAGCTAATCGAAGTCTGTGCGGTTCTAGTATTCTTGCAGGGCTACACAAAGCTTCATTCCTGCCATTATCCTGTAAAACTTAGATCAGCAGATTCTTACAGCCTGCTTATTGAAATAATGTCGCCTAAGTACAAAAAACTTTATCATGTACGGAGAATAAAGGACGAAGGCGAGATATGGTTGCAACATATTTTGCGGGTAATTGGCCAGTACAAGATGTGAGTTTTCCTTGGAGGAATTGAGCACTGGAGATTTTATTTTATCATCAATATATAGCTATATTCCTTATATAGAGAATGCTATTATTTGAGAAATAGCAGTTTAAATATGATGTGTGACTATGTGTATAATGTATATCAGCATTATAGTTCTCTTTTCTAAAATTTTCTGTACCCATGGTAAAGTGGTTTAGTTGAGGACTAGTGGTAGATTCTACTGGTTGTAATTGCGACATTAAATTGTAAATTTATATGGAAGGATTGCATAATTATATTATCCTTTAAATCTTATAATGTATCTTACTTGTAAGCAAAATACTTCTTTTGTTTTCTTTATGATATTATTTCACTACGAGAAGAGTAAATAGTAAAAATTCCGCGCTATATTATTTTCAATTGATTAATATTCACTGGTGCAGTTTCAATATCCATTTTTGTGATTTACTGTATCCGGTTATCCGGATTTTTGTTTTTGTTGCATTTATTATGTGCACAAGTGGATTTCATTATTAGATTAAAATCTTGTGCTTTCATCAAGAAAGTCAATAATATTTATTTTTTACCTCAATAAAGAAAACATGATGTAATATTTTTTATGATGATTTTATAATGTCAAAAATATTATAAGAGCATTATAAAAACATTTTTAATATTTAGTATGTCAATATACATTCAAAACGAGGATTTAATCTCTTTAATCCTAAACTTAAACGTCAGGTATTACTTATTATTATAAAATCTTGTATAAGTATAATTAGTAGTAATTAATCTTTGTCACACCAAATGATAGCCCCACGTGGAAGGGTATTGTTTGATGTATGGCGCTAATTTCACATTTTATCACGTGAAAGATCAGAAACCGTAAATAAATCTCATTTTGGTTTGATAATTGGCTAGGATGTGCAAGACTTTGTGATGAAACTCTGGATATTAGTTCTTAAAGAGTATGAGCTGGAATTGTTCAACTTGATAGACGAGGATGGAAACCGAAACCTATGCATAATTACTACACGGATTCCAACAGTTTGGAAGAGTAAGATTGTGGCATTTTTGTATCAATTTGAGGGAGGAAGAGGATTCGAGAATTGACGAAGGGTTTATTCTCGTGCCAAAACGCTTACAAAGCTCTTCACCATACATACACCGCGTCGCCAACTCTTGGTAACCGGCTTGACTGGGTGTGGAAACTATCGTGTAATCACAAGTTAAAATTCTTCGTCTGCCTAGCGGCTCAAAATAGTCAGGCGTCTAATAAATTGCGGAAAATTCGCGAGATGACAGATGACTCGGGTGTGATATGTGCCCGAACATTGAGGAATCGGTTGTTCAAAACCTTCGGGGATTGCAAGTATGCTAGGAAATTTCGCAACATCTTCTAAATTCCACAGAATGTAATATTTTCTTGCGCACGAGAGAGGAGCTTTGGCTACTAAAAATCTACTAAGCAAGGAACAGATTTCCGCTAGTTTTCAGCTTGTTCCATGGAATGGCATATTTGTTCCGTGTATTTGATTTATTTGGAAAGCGAGGAACGTCCTTGTGTTTCAAGGTAAAGAAGAGAATACTTATGTTGTCATCTCTCATATCAAAACACTTGTGAATGATCTTATGTGCTTACATAAGGAGAGGAAAATTATAAAGAGTGTTTCATGGGAGAAATCGCTTGAAGGTTGGATGAAACTTAATGTTGACGGGACGGGTTCTCAAGCGGCAGAATAATAGCACAGCTAGAGGGAGGGGTCTTTTGGGATGACATGGGAGTTTGGCTATGGGGTTTTGTGAGTAAATCGCGCACCCTACAGTCCTTGGAACCGAAGTGGAGGCCATTCGACTTGATTTGTCCACTACATGGGAGAAACGCATCCGCAAAAATCGAGATTGAAACTCATTTGATTGAAGCTCACTCGCTTATTATGGAAGATTCTATAGAAAGTCATCCACTTACGAACAAAATTGAAGAGTGCCAGTCACTTCTTCACAAACCATGGGCTCACAAGTTTAGATGATTGCTAGATCAAAAAGCCGTCTGGCCGGCGGTTGCAAAATTGTCGAGTTCTACGGATGGAGAAGTTAGCTTGTTAATGACTCGTCCCTTTTCCCTTTTATCTATTTTAGATTCTGATGTAGCTTGAGGGCTTTTATTTTATTTTGTTACCAAAACAAAAAAAATCTTTGTTACGAGAATATTTACTATCTTTTTTTTTCTTTTTCTTTTTGTAGAAATGAATATTTACTATCTAAACACAACACAATAGACCTTTTGCATTTTTAATCCGGGCTTTTAGCATAAACCACCCCTGTGTAATTTCTAATTGCCATAAAACTCTCTGTGTATTTTTATTGGCAAAAAACCCCCTGTGTTATTTAGAAATTACACAGGGGTAGTTTATGCTAAAAGCCCTTTTTAATCCACTACTCAATCAGCCAATTCCCTTGCATAAAATAAAAATAAAAATAAAAACCAGACAATTCCCGGGACTAAAATCGTCACCAGTCGAGCTGAGCAAAGCCCTAATTTCTCTGCAAAAAACCCTCAACTCTTCAACCAATCGTTGCACAAAAATTCAGCTCCCGCAACTCCAAATCAATGGCCAAGATGAGCCGCTTATTCCCCAGATCCAATTCGAGCTTCTTCCTCCGTAGCGGCAACGCATTAGACGCCAAAATCGTGGGCCCGCCTAGGATCGCCACGCGCGACGAGCTCGTCGGTGCGCCCAAATCCGACGGCCCGGCCCGTTTCTACAACCGGGTCGAGTTTCTCAGCCCCTCGAGCAGAGAATCTCCTGTGAAGAATCAGCAACTGGAGCGGTGTTTCGTCGATTTGGTCACCGGCGATCCGCGGACCAAGGACCGGGCGGTGGTCCGGTTCAGCGACATGGTGGGGCAGAACGAGGCCGTCGGGGATTGCGATCAGCCGCTGCTGTTGCCGCGGAAACGGAGGGCGTGGATGGAGCTGAGCAACATGTCACGGTCGCACGCAAAGGTGAAGGCACCTTTCAGCAGGTAATGCACACTAAACACAGACCCTCATTACCGAAAAATCAATTCCCAAATGAACAACTGAATCGATATAACGATAGTAATAATCTTACATTAGCTCAACCATGACAATAAATTGGATAAAGAGAAATGAACATATTTCCAACTATAACAATAACATGAAAATCAAGAAACTTACTCAAACGAGCTCCGACATTAAAACCCAGTAACCGAGAGTGCAGGCAGCTCAAACACTCACACTTGCTTTTGCAAAAAACATAGATAACCAAAATTAAATTGCTTTCTCCATTTCTACAGAGCTGATTGAAATACAACAACATACCAATTCATACATAAACAGATCAAAAAACTAAGCAAAAATACAAGAAATAAACTCATTCAGAGAAAACCCAAAAACAATTTTGGTCCTTTTTAAACTAACACATAAATTAAACCCAAAAATAAAACGGGAAATTATAAACTGGGTTCCTCTTTAAATTCAAGCAGCTACCTCACAATCACAAAGAAGAAAAATTGCAAAAAAATAACCCGACTTATTTCATCGAGTGTTTTGCAGCAAATCAATAAAACGGCGTCTCTTGTGGGTTTTAGACCATTGGGGTTTTAAGGTGGAGAGGAGCCGACGTCTTCTCAATTAACAAGAGTGTATGTATGTAGCTAAAAGTGTTTGTTATAAAGCACGATTTCAACAAAAGAAGTTATCTTGTACTTTGAGGTTTTGATTAATGAATTAGGGTTGGTTAATTTGTGGAACTAATTTTTTTTTTCTTTTTCTTTTTTTGGGACTCAAAAGTGTGGGCCAACACCATTAAGTTAACGATATGTTTTGATTTTTGAATTTGCCATTGGATCAATTGGGCAAAATGAAAAAGCATGGTACCGTCGCATCCCTAATTTTAGACTTATTGTGACGATCTAATTGTTATGCTTTCGTCTTTCAATTGGAATTGAGAATGCTTTGGTGGTGTGGTGCGGATAATTGTTTTTTTTTTTTGATTAATTTATAGTTAGTTTAAGTGGTGCTGACTATGATCAAATAATTGAAAATGAATGGTGTTGGAGTTATTTGAGAAGATTATGATTGTTTTATTGATATGTAATTGAATTGTTTGGTTATTTATGTGTGTGTTTAATTCGTTTTTTATGATTATATTTAGTTCATTTATCTGTTTGTTATTGTTGTTGGACGTGGTTTCAGTGGATCTAGGGTTTAGAAGAATTGGTGTTATTTGTGATGGAAAATGGCACTAGCATTGCAAAAAATGCTGAGTTAGGGGAGCTAAGTTACAAGGATGTTCTTGAGTCGAATTTGGACGGGGTTAAAGACTCTTATGGGGAGGAGGTGGTTGAGAAGGTTGTTGAGGCGGAACGTCCAGCGGTTAACAATTCGACTAAAAAGTTTGCAGGGATGCGACGGTACCATGCTTTTTCGTTTTGCCCAATCAATCCAATGGCAAATTCAAAAATCAAAACATATCGTTAACTTAATGGTGTTGGCCCACACTTTTGAGTCCCAAAAAAAGAAAAAGAAAAAAAAAGAATTAGTTCCACAAATTAACCAACCCTAATTCAATAATCAAAACCTCAAAGTACAAGATAACTTCTTTTGTTGGGTTTAATTTATGTGTTAGTTTAAAGAGGACCAAAATTGTTTTTGTGTTTTCTCTGAATGAGTTTATTTCTTGTATTTTTGCTTAGTTTTTTGATCTGTTTATGTATGAATTGGTATGCTGTTGTATTTCAATCGGTTCTGTAGAAATGGAGAAAGCAATTTAATTTTGGTTATCTATGTTTTTTGCAGCGGCAAGTGTGAGTGTTTGAGCTGCCTGCACTCTCGGTTACTCGGTTATAATGTCGGAGCTCGTTTGAGTAAGTTTCTTGATTTTCATGTTATTGTTATAGTTGGAAATATGTTCATTTCTCTTTATCCAATTTATTGTCATGGTTGAGCTAATGTAAGATTATTACTATCGATTCAATTGTTCATTTGGGAATTGATTTTTCGGTAATTAGGGCCGTGTTTAGTGTGCATTACCTGTTTGTATGACTGAAAGGTGCATACTTTAGAAGCTATAAAGAGTCTTTTGGAAATTCTCATTGCTTCAACAAGGGCTAAATGATGATTTGAAATCTATAAGCTGAAGGTTTTAGTGTTACTCTTTATTTATTCCAAATAGTTCCTTTTCAGTGCCTGGAAATTTTCAAATTTTGCTATCCTTTGTATGAATCTGCTTCAGCTGCAATAAACTTGAATAATATCATACTGTATTAGTTTTTCAAGAACATCTCTGTTTAGCATCACAGGGTAGTAATCACTAGTAAGTAGGACGGTTCACTTTGTCCCAGGAGCATAGAAGTTCGTCAAAAGAGTTCCATTGCCTGTAGAAGTTGTACAAAATATATTTGCAAATGCTTCTCTGCATATCCTAGCTTAGTTCATCAGAGATGAGAACCAATATTATTGATGTGGTGTTGCACTTTTGTATTTCCTGCTCTTATTTGACTTCACAGTGTAGCATACTACTTTCTTTCATTAGTATTGAGATAAGAAAACATATAACCTTTTTGCATAGCAGCTAAACAGAATTCTACTAATCAGATTCCTCTCTTTCTGAAACTATGATCAGAGATTTAGCTAGAAAACAACCACTAGTATCATTGTTAATTGTTTTTGCCACACCTATCATCTTTAGTTAGTTTGAAATTATTTGTTTATTTAATTAAAATCTACATGCTTACAACCTTTTTAATGTGGTATATTATGCAGTGAAGAACCTGCTCAACACTTCATGTGTTGGATATAGACAATGCAAAAGCTACTGTGGTAAAAGTAAGAAGGCAATAGTTTCTCCATTCTATGGAAGCAGCAGAAACTACAGCGGCATTCAGGTCGGTCTATCTCGTGAAATCTTATCTGGTCAACATCATCCTATTCTTCAATCTAGCGGGCTTCAGCATTGGTTCAAGAACTGGCAACACTTGAGAAAGAATAAACTAACAGCTAGTACTTTTGGTAGGGCAGTTGGTTTTTGGCCTGGTGGACGAGTCAAATTATGGCTAGAAAAGCTTGGAGCAATTGAACCATTTTCTGGTAACTTAGCTACATGCTGGAGCAACATTAAGGAAGAAGAAGCTCTAGAAAGATATAAGCTCATAACTGGAAGTACAGTGTCATATCCTGAATTCCAAGTCTATGGGAAGAAGAGCCCCGAAGATAATTGGCTTGCAGCTTCTCCTGATGGTGCTGTTGATAGCTTTCTATATGGCTTACCATCTCGTGGGGTTCTTGAGATCAAATGTCCGTTTTTCGGTGGTGATAAGATCAAGAGCTTTCCTTGGAAACGAGTGCCGATGTATTATATCCCACAAGCTCAAGGTTTGATGGAAATACTTGACCGAGATTGGATGGACATGTATTGCTGGACGGTAAATGGCAGTAGTTTGTTTAGATTGCATCGTGATGTGGAATATTGGGAAGTCTTAAATATAGCATTATCTGATTTCTGGTGGAAACATGTCCAACCTGCTAAAGTGTTGTACAATAGATCGGGGATCAAAGATCCTCGAGTGGAATTAAGATCACTAATGCCAGCTCCTAAGCATGAGCTGCACCGTCATATTGTGCACGAGAGCAAATTTGTTGTCGACAACTCGAAATTGTTGGTGCGGGAAATTCATGGGAACTTGATAAACTAATGGTGGAATGTGCTGCTACAGTTTTCTGGTGTTTGAATAGGGATGATTCCCTTTTCATTTCCATTCTGGAACTCAGTCCACGATACAGGCAACAGTGAACATCTTGATTCAAAGATCAAGAATATGAGTTGTTTTGTGAGAGTGGGTGGAAGTATTTGCTGTTTCAGTAGGCATGTGGATTGGCAATTCTGCAAAAAATAGAAAAGAGAATCTGGACCGCGTTAAGGTATGCTTATTTCTCCCAATTTCATCAAGCCATGTATATTTCATTAACTTGTTATCTGTAGAAATTGATCTTTTCAATAGCAAATAGTAGGTTGCTTCATTGTCTATCATTTGTCTTTTACAAATTTAACATTTAACGTTAATTATATAATCTTCAACAAATTTGTCATCCAGCATCAGACTTTTTTTTTGCACCACGGTGAGGGTCTCCTGAAACTCTTTCTTCTTGGAGAGCTGCAGTGAGCCTTTTACTCTAAGGTCAAAAAAGAAAAAGAAAAAACTTGGAACCAGGCAAATAGCTGCTGCAATTTGCAAATTGCTGCTGCAAATTATTGCAGCAACTATTTGCTTACAAATTGCTGCTGCAAATTGCAATATGCTGCTGCTATTTTCTACATGCTTTTTGAAATGCCATGGTATAGTTAAATTTTAATTTAGATTGTTGATTATTGCCAAACTTGTAGTGTAATTTGTATAAACTCGTAAATGTAAGGATAGTTTTGGGTATTATAAGAAGTTTAGAGTATTATTTAATAATTTGCAAAGTGTTAGTTTCTTGTTGTAATTTTCAAATGTTAGGTTTTCATTATGTATTATATAAATTTGATCAGAATGATGTGTTTTTATGAATTATACAAAATAGAGTACAACCATATGCTTAATTTTGTAGTTTTAATATGTGAGTTTATTTTTGCAGATGGCAGGTCGCGATTCTTATAAGGTTTCGTATTCTATCCCGCCTACCACTCGCCCTAGATATCTTGGTCTTTACTCATCAGAGACTCATGTCTCCAGCACGACACACCCGCATTCGCCATCAGACCATCACCGGGATTCTTTGCCACACGACCAGCCTTCGTTGTCACCCTTACTCCCTCGAGCGATGCATCCAGGGTTGTTGTCTGCATCCACGCAGCCTGTCTCACCACATTTCAGCCTCCGTACCCCTGTGGCAGCGGCTGACCCAACTTATCCCCCACAAGATTCTGGGAGGCACCACGTGACATCACCATCTACGCTCCCAAGCCATACTGGGAGACACGGTTCCTTGTCATTATCCCCTCATCACAGTGGAGCACATGGAGTAGGGGTGTCCACTTCTGCGCCGCAGAGACACGGTTCCTTGTCATTATCCCCTCACCACAGTGGATCACATGGAGTAGAGGGGTTCACTTCTGCACCGCAGCGTGGTGCTACACCGTCGCAGGAGTTTTATGGTTCTAGAGAGGCATCACCAGCGACAGATACTTCTACTCAACATCGTGGTGAGGGTAGTGATCAGCCTAGGCGAGCTGGACGAGGGATCGCCATTGGGCTTCTCCCTGCCGAGAATCCGGATAAGAGAGTGTTGATCAAGCTTACAGAGATTGGAAATTTTGAGGACCAAAGGGTGGTACGCACTATAAGCAAGATTGTGAAGGTAATGTTACAGGGACCATACTGGACTTATAACGATTGGACAGAAGCTCATAAATTTCAGGCATGGACTTGTTTTGAGGTAATATTTATTATTTATAAATGGTTTTAATAATGTACTTTTATATGTATCTCATTCTAGTTTGAAAGGAAACTAACTACTCTTTTCTTTTTTGCTGATTTAAGTCTACTTTTCGATGGGAGGAAGAAGATGAACCGCGTATTATAGAGTTATACGAAGAAGTGTGTCGAGATAGGTTTTTGGGATCGATAAACAAGGCGAAGCAAAAATACTTTGCAGGGCTTAAGGACCCCTTAAACGCGAAGAGAATTTGGATTAACGATGAATTGCTACCCTTATACATTTTCTATTGGAACAGTGAGGCGGCACAGAATAGGGAGAAAATTGGCCGAGCAAACAAGAAAAAAGGGGACAAGTGTACGTATTTTGGCGGGTCCGTTAGCATCTACGGTCACAGGATTAAGAAGGTTTGTTTTTAGACGTCTTAATATTTAACTAGGTAGAGTTATTTGTTACCAATTACTAATGAAATGCATTTGAGCAGGCGAAAAGACGAAATTGCCCACCCTCTGCCGTTTCTCATTTAGAAGTTTGGCAGGAGATGCGGACAAAGAAGCAACCTGATGGGACGGTCCGCTGGGCAAACAACAAGTCCAAGGAGATAAACGTAAGGGAACTAAAGGTTTTGTTCTTGAATTTGAGTATTGATACTTTAAATAAAGATGATGTTTTGGGTTTGGATTTTGACTATGGATGTTAATGTTGAATGTTAAGACTAGGTTCTTGAATATGAATGTTTTTGTTGAGTTTGAATATTGATTTCCTTGATTGGGTTCTTGGATTGAAAGTTTGGCTATGATTTGAAGCAGCAAAATGTTGCAACTTGAAGCATATTTGCAAGTACAGCAACAAATAGCTGCTGCAATTTGCGATTTACAGCAAATTGCAGCAACTATTTGCTGCTGTAATTTGCAACCAAAAACAGCTAAATAGCTGCTGTAATTTACAAATTACAGCAGCTATTTTGCTGCTGCAATTTGCAATCTGCAGCAGCTAAATAGCTGCTTTAATTTGTAAATGTCCAGCAGCTAAATAGCTGCTGCAGGTTGCAAATTACAGCAGCTATTTAGCTGCTTTTTAGCATCATTCTGTCCCGCCTACCAACTAAGGATGCTGTTAGGACATGTGTTTTGTCCAAAGACTGGGAGTTCAAGTGGACCTTCATTCATAACTTTGACATTGATGATACAAGGGTGGTTAACTCTGGTGGCGTGCATAAGATGTTCTCCTTTGTTAACTATGTCTATAGAATACTTCAACTTTCACGTAATATGCGAAGTATTTGTCGGGCAAAGTACGACTCAAGTCTCATTACAGCATGGATATATGCTGTATTGAGACAAGATGTCGAGTTTTTTGCACTAATAAATCCTACTTCAGAAGGCGTACTCATACCCCGCGGCCTTCTTCGTAGCAATTCGTTGAGATATTTAAGACTTGCGTTGCCTTGCACATGCAAAGTTCATTCCAATAATTTTTTTCCTAACCTTTTAAATCTATACCTTGTTGGAGTTGAGATTCAAAACGAACTTTCTAATTCCGATAAGTTGACGTTTACTTTCCCAGTCTTGAAAACTATGGAGCTAAACGAATGCAAATGGTTGAATGTCAAGTTTGTAGAAATTATTGCTCCGACATTGACTAAATTAATGTCTCATACCCCATACAATGCTCAGGTTGATAATTATTCTATAAAGATTGTCGGAGGGAGGCTAATAGATCTAAAATGTTGTGGTCAGTTACCAGAAAATATAATTCTCACTGGATCTTCATCGGTTATACATGCTTCTTTACATAATGCGGAGGATTCATGGGGTATTCATTTTCCTGAAAGTGGATTACAAGTTCGAATGTTGTTGAATGGCTTCCAAAATTTGGAAAAATTGTCGCTCTCCGGTTGGATGATGGAGGTTAGTTCATACTCACCCTTTTCCAAAAATTTTATAGGTCTACAATGTATTTATCTTCACCTGAAATTTAGATTAACTATCCTGAATTGTAGACCGGCCATTGTTTTAGAATTCTCTGGCTTCGGGCTATACTTATTGTAGTCTTATAACTTTTCTTGGAGTATTAGTCAATCCTCCAATCTTCATTCGATAATAAGGAATATTTTATTGCTCTTACTATTACTTTTATGAAACTATGGACACAATCAAAAGAAGGACTTGCTCTTCCACGATTTAATAAGCTGCGACGACTAATTATTACTTGTGCCAACACCGAAGCCCTATTAGAGTTACTTCACGCGACTCCATATCTAAAATCTCTAGTTGTATATATGGTAAGTCTTTGTTTTTCCCTTTCCAGTCATATGTCTTTATCTTTTCCGCCGCTTAACAACATTACCATACAATTTAGAGAAGTGACATTTTTTTTTTTCTCTTTTTCCAGTATCGTGAGCCTGTTGGTTACGACTATGGGGTGGTGGAATCTTTGCCGTATTGTCTTGTAAATCAACTGGAGGAAGTTGAGTTTTTGAACTACAATTTCCCGTTATTAGAGTATGATTTTTGTTTGGAGAAGTTTTTGCTGAAGAATGGATTAGTGCTGAAGACATTTCATCCCCAGTGTGTTAATGATAAGAAAAAGAAAATCCTGAAGATTTTGGACTCCCTACTGGAATTTCCTAAAGGTTCAGATTGTTTAAATTTTATTTATCAATTAGACGAAACATGTACTGACTCTTTGGTTTTCTTTTTGTCTATTGATGAGTTTAACTTATTGTGTATGGAGAATGACAAACTATCAATAAGTTTATTATCGTCTTAATGTTACAGTTCATTGTTAATTCTATCTCTAGTTAAATTTGTTTTTCAATATTTACGAATTACTTCAAGTTGAAATTTGGGTAGAGATGAGAGTGGCCTGTTCCACTTTTATCCCAGTTTCTTTGATTTGGCATTAGACCCTTGCCATAATAAGCAAAGGAGGGCCTTATCTTTCAGTTAGTAAGAAGAGAAGCATTTCTAAAATTGTTACAAGTGAAAGTGATACTGATATTGACGACAGTATTCCAATTGGGGAACTCGTGAGTGGAAATCTGTTGCGACATGATTCAAACCCTGAGCTGAATAACAGCTCTTTGAACAATTCTTCCTCCAGTGAGAACTTCGAGATAGTTACTCCCAGACGACGTCTTATTAGACTTAGAAATTGTGAAGAGAGGGGTGTCTTCTTATAAAAGCACTAGAAGTAAAAGAGAATGTGAAATTGTCGAGACTGGGAAAGAATGGTCGATGAAATTGAAGAGGATGAATCAGAAGCCGAAAGCTTGGGTGGATTTATTGTTATTAGCTTTTAGATGTTTCAGCCTCTGCATCCAATTCTGATAA